>JAWNPI010000056.1:1892500-2543750 GCA_035047625.1 Drosophila mettleri
TGGTACGCATTCGTCGGACCTGTTTTCCGTTTGTTTTGCGAATGCGAAATAAAAAATTTCATTTTGTTTTTTGTTCAACCGGCAGTAGGCAATAAATATCATTAGAACTTGAAAGCAATTTGTGTATAGCGTGTTGTACGGGTTTATTCTGAGTCTGTCTGTGTGTGTATGAATCTGTTAACATTGTTGTGCTCCGGTGTAATGCTCTTTATGGTTGCCAGCAGAGCACCTTCAATTGTTAGTTGACAGTTGATGATTTGTTGGCGCTCCAGTGGCGCTGTTAGTACTATTTCGCTCTTTCCCAGTTACTTACCGTCCTCCTCCTCATCCTTCTCGCGACGAAATGAACCCATTATATGTGTTGCTTACTTCAGAAACGTGTAAAAAAAAACAAATTTAATTGTGAAACTGTATAAAGAAAAATCTGTGATTTTTCGCTACGCGTACACGTCACACTACACAGCAAGAAGAAGTTTAGTATTTACCATTCAACTGTAAACGTTGCTGCCCACTTTTACAGTTGTATGACATATTGCTTACATCGATATATTTAATTGAATACTGAAAACAATATATATGTATGTCGATATTTAATTTTCGAATCTTTCTCTTTTGTTGAATGAATACAAATAATATATTTATACTTTCGCATATTTAATCTACTACAGCAGAAGAAAATTTTAATCATATTTAATTATCGTAGTGCATGTCTGAATATATCGAACTTCGATTGTAAGCATCGATGATTATCACGATATAAACATAAAAAGACAAACGTTTTGCAAATATTTAATTTCATGTGCAAGCAAAACAAATTTTAAATATTTTTGGACATAATGCGCTCGCGTAGCAGAAGCCGCTCACGCAGCCCACGAAGAGAACGACGCAACACTGGTAGCTCGCATGCTCGCAATGGCAGACGGGATGAACACAAGCCGGTGCCAGAATCTAAGGATAGAGAGCGAGTAAAAGAACGTAAATATGGGTATGAGAAGTCGCCTATGCGGCAAGAGCGTCGTAGCTCGAAGAAACGAGAGTCTTCTCCACGACGACAACGCACTCGTGACCGCTCATCGAGTTCTGACAGTAGCCGCAGCGATGATAGCAGTAGCGATACCAGCAGCTCCAGCTCACGTAGTCGGAGTCGGAATCGCGACCGTAGTCGAAGTAGCGTGAAACAGAGAAAGGATTCAGTGGAGCGTTGGCCCCATGATCGCTACCACGAAAATAACGAAAGACAAAATAATCCATTTCGAGGACGTGCAGCAGAACGTAGCTTCATTAACGATCCGGCTGAACGGCCAAGTCGTAGCCATCACTCACATCGAGGTGGCGGTCATCCCAGAGATTCAAAGGCCTTAAGCGCGAGACGGGCGCAACGTGTGCGCATTGGCGAAGAAGGGGTGCCAGAAGTTTGGGGGACATCGCCAACACGTACAAACAACCACGACGTAGAATTGGTAAAGGGATCCTACGTGGGTCCCAAAAAAAAGAAAAAGAAAAGTAAAAAATCAACGAAAAAGTCAAAAAAGAAGGCAAAGAAAATCAAAAAGAAGAAAAAGAACAAAGAAGTTTCCAGCGGCTCATCCGACACATCTGAATCAAGCTCATCGTCATCAAGCTCTAGCAGCGAAGAGAGCTCAAGCGACGATGACAATAGTTCTGATAGTGAGGATGAGCAGGAACTTTGGCTGGAAAAGACAGCGGATGGCATCAAGAAGCCCCCAAAGAAGAAAAACAAAAAGAGCTCAAGCAAGAAAAATAAGAAAAAGAAAAAGAAGCGCAAATCGGATTCCGAAAAGAAGTCCTCATCTGGTTCCTCAAAGTACAAGTCGAAAGCGAGTGGATCCAAAAACGAGGAAGATGTGGGTCCGTCTCTGCGCACTGGTGGCAGCCTGAATCAAAAGGATTTTGGACGCGCTCTGCTGCCGGGTGAAGGTGCTGCAATGGCTGCCTATATTGCAGAAGGCAAACGAATTCCACGACGTGGAGAAATCGGCTTGACATCGGATGAGATTGCCAATTTTGAATCGGTGGGCTATGTGATGAGTGGCAGCCGGCATCGTCGCATGGAAGCTGTGCGTATACGTAAGGAAAATCAACTTTACTCAGCGGATGAGAAGCGTGCCCTGGCCATGTTTAGCAAGGAGGAACGACAGAAACGCGAGAATAAAATATTAACACAATTCAAGGATATGATTCACTCCAAACTGCAAGCTAAGGATAAGAAATAGAACTCTATCAGTTGTCAAGCAAAAAAAAAAATTGTAAAAACTTCAATGTACAAATTTATGTCTTACGTCTTCGTATGGATATGTTCGGGCAAATGCACAAAACATTAAACAAAAAATTGCGCATATAGGCTTAGGAATTGTACAAAGAAATAAAATACTTGTATTACTTTAAATGTATTAGTTTTCAATTTAATTCGCTATCGTTTTAAGTGTTTGTTCAAAAGAAATCGATAGCTATTTAAATTCGTGTTGCTACAATACGATAGCTTTATGATAAATCGATGTATTTTTATTGTGGCACATTTAATAGGTTTCATTTAAAAAAAAAAAAAACTTTTGGCAACATTAATAGCTGATATATTTCAAAGCATATTTATTATATTATTTTGTAGAGAAAAGGTTTTAGCTTTTCATGCGTATGGTAAATAAAATACATTCATTTTAATTATGGATAACAATCCAAATTTCTACGAGTTGGCACAGACAACATATTTTTAAATCGCTTATCGGTCGAAATATTTGTAAATTTGATTAGACCGTTTGAAAGATGTAATTGCTTTTGTTTAATTAGAGCTTTTAGGAGTATTTTTGAAAGAATTTTGATACGCAGAAGTATCCTGGATTTTAAATCTTGTCGCTCCACTTTGTTCAAAATGCTTTTAACTATATATTATATAAAACAAAAATTATTAAAATATGTATTTTCCCATAGTAATACTAGTACCTCTCTCCATTATATGGTTCCGATATATGATCTCCACAGTTACTGAGTCTGATCTATTAAAGGCTTTGAACAGCAATTCAGTTGCGTTACGCAACTCTGTGAGCTTCTCAGCTTGTAATCCATTCTGCTTCGAGGTCGTGCAATGGGTCCAGCAACGAGATTTTTTGCTGGACCCCTTACACGACGAGTGAGACAGAAGACTTTCTGCGCGTATCTCATTGAGTTTATCTACGCTCAGTGACCTTAACTCAGTTCCAATGGAAGTAAGAGATATACCCAGTACATTTACTTGCTGTGAGATGCTCGAGTCTGAGTCCTGATCTGCTACATAGTCATTGGGCCTTTCCTCAGCCTCAAGTTCACCAAAAAAGGATAAGGTGACAAAAAGCTGTCATTGAACATTAGTAAATAATAATCGAGTTTAAGTGGAGGAGAAAAAAGAACAAAGAAAAGAAGAGAAGTGAATTTATAAAAGAGTATTAGAGACAAAAGGGGTAGCAAATTATTCATTGAAGAATTGCGATTTACTTATGCATTGACATATATTCCATTCATCCAAGGATTATGCAAATGCAATTTCAAATATATTACCTTTTTTTTTAAACGTTTGACATGCCTAATCAATTCAGCATGCAGCTCAGCTTTCTGATTGTCTTCTAGTAAAGTTCTCATGTGCTCTTCATTCGCTTGCAAATTATCAAGTAAACTTTGATTGGTTCGCACGAGATTCTTTAGATTACCGATCTGGGCAGCAAGTCTGTTATTATACTTGTCAGCCTTTTGCAATAAATGCTCCACGTAATCCAATTGCTGGTCAAAGCCAACAAGCTTTACACAATCGTCTAGCGTATCCATTAGGAATGCTGGTGAGCTTGAATGGAATTTAATCTGCCAGTTTAATAATTTAAGTTTTTTATCTATGATGCTTTAAACATTTTAAAATATTTGTAATTTTGACAAACTGATATACACATGTAAATATTTACATCGATAATTGAGCATGAGCATTTGAAAATGCTTAGATCATATACATAATTTACATCTCTTTGTACATTAGTGCATCTGTATTCGATATGAATTAAAAAAAAAAATGTATGGCCACTTATGATTATTTTATAACCTACTGGACATGTCTGTATTTACATTATAAATATGCCTAGCATAAACTAATTTGAATTAAATTTAATCGTGCTTTATCTGCAGCTCATGGCATTGGCAATTACCACCATTTTACGGACTACATAGACATTCGTGCCATAGTACGGATCGATGTCCTGTTTTCCCATGGTTACGTCACATTCCATGCGTGTTGTCGTCGGTGCACTGTAATCTTCGCCAGCTGTGTCCTGGGCAGATGCATGAAACTCTAAGCAACGACTGAATGTTAGAATCTCTTCCAAATTGGATACCTTAATGCCGGCGCCTGGCATTATAATCATATCACGATGATGTTTTGCTATTAGTTGGGCCAAGGCGTCAACGCCTTCGGCGGCAGATGCACGAAAGCCACTGCTTAGTACACGCTTGAAACCCAGTTCCTTTAGCAATTCCACATTATCGTGCATATATTTTTGATCGGTGAGATCGAAGGCGCGATGAAAGGTTACTGGCAAACCATACGATTGCTCCATTACGCGTCGGCACTTGTCCACATCGATTGTCCGCTCTGGAGTAAGTGCGCCAAAGACAAACCCATCAGCGCCATGTGTACGTAGCAATTCCATGTCTGTTAGTATCGCTCGCATCTCTTCCTCGCTGTAGACAAAATCGGTGCCACGACGTGGACGCAACATGCAATATATGGGCAAAGTAAATGGCAGCTCCTTTAGAGTTTTCAGCGTTCCAATAGTGGGCGTTAGGCCACCCTCCTGTAGGGCAGCGCAGAGTTCAATGCGAGCAGCGCCGCCTTCTTCGGCCGCAAATGCTGATTTTATTGAATCCACACATACCTCCAACTTAATATCATGAGTTGACATTTTACAGCGCTACAATTAATTATTGGAGCTGAGTTGTATGATTATGGTTATTCCTAGTGTTGTTTATTTTCCCTTTTTTGCGTGGGTTTGAACAGCTGTTAGTTAACAGCATTTGCTAGAGAAATTATAGCTTTAACATCTTCTGTTACAGACTTGATTTAGTATCGAGTAGATAAAGTTGACCATATTAATTATTTTTAAATAGCTGTATTGAACAGTTGCGGGATAATCTGGCGTGAATTAAACTGTTTTACACTGACATTTTGTGTTAATTATTGCATAGAAACATAAAATTAAAGTTGTGGCGCTGGCGCTGCACAAAGTATCGTTAGCTTAAACTGCTGTTGCACATAATACGCTCTCATAGTGTCGGAATGTTTATTGTACGTATCGATATATCGATATAATGCAACATACCGAGACGCAACACAACTCTGTTGTTCTAACCTCAAAGTGGCTAACAAACAAAAGTTGCCTCAATAATAAATATATATTTTGTTTTTGCCATTGAATGCGAATTGTTAATAACAGTGAACCGAGGATGATGTGCACGCGTTTGAAACATTTACAAATATAAAATAACCCACAGGCAACTAAACGTCCATTGAAATCAAACAACAAAAGCAGCAGCAGGACCGAGGCAACATAAATACAAATACACAAAAAAGAGAGACAAACACGCAAATAAATAAATAAAAAATACAAATCGCTGCAGCTAAAAGGCATATGCATTAAGCAAGTGTTAAGTGCTGAGCAATGTTTTAGTTATTTTCAACTTAAATTTCTGCTACTTTGGATGTGAAACTGAAAATGAAAAATGCTTTAAATTACGATTTTCATTTCGTTCTCTCTGGCCGCGAGTTGCCAGAGGAGTTGGTTGAGACTTTTTCTACTCCTGCCAGCACCACAGTGATTTAAATACAAAATATACGTCCGTCGTGCAACGAAAAATGCACTCAAAGACAATCGCAATAAACAACAACAAAAACAACAACAACACCTAACGAAATCAGAGTCCGCGTCCATCGGTGCTGGTGACTGCAAAGACACCCATCACTAATACCTTACCATATATAACCGGCGAGTGTGACTGAAACAGAAGCTGTTGCTCGTCCTTTGCCTTGTTTTTAGCATTAAATTTGATTGTTTGCCATTGTCGTGCCTCTCCAAAACACTCTTGTTATAATTGCTTTTCATTGTTTACGTTTATTGGCAAATTTGTTAAACATTCTTAGACCATTTTACATTTAATATTTAATTGTGCAATTTCCGAGACATAACGGTTTATAGTTAGAAAACAAATCCCTTGTTGAGCACTTATATCAAAATGAGATCTTCCTTGTCGCATTTGCCATCGATATCACGTCCAGCCGCTACAGCCACAGCAAGAGCAAAATCAACAGCAACAAAAACAATAATATTAAACCCGTCCAAATCCAATTTCTCGTTACCATCATCAATGCATTTGCTACGCTCGACGAGGAACATTCGCTATCAAGGAAAATAAATGGCATAAAACCAATCTGAATGTACGTATTCAATATTTATATTTGGATTTAATAATTTATTGATCATTTTTGAAGGAAGCAGTAGGTATATAATAGGAGCATGGTTAAGTTTATAATATTTATAAATATAGTTAATTTATTATGTTACAAATGTGGGAGGGTTAGTTGGGAGACACTAACTGCCTAATACTCTTTCAAAGTTAAATTAACTTAAATATAATTATTTATTAATTTGTTTCAAAATTAGATGAGCTATATGCTTTATAGCTAGGAAGTCAAAAATTATCAATTTTTTATTTAACTTTTGCAATGGGATAATCCGTAGTCAATAATACAAAAATATTATGATGAGTTATTAAAAGTAGTATCTTTACTTTTGGACTGAGTATGTAAATATTTTTTATTCAAGAACTTTTAATTTTCTGTTCTGTTTCACTGCATCAGGATATCACTGCATAAGGATAGTTCATATGTAGTAGTCGAAAATAGTGAAATTTCTAAGAATATTAATCAAACTAAATAAAGTAAATAATTCTTTGTTAATTTGTTCGCCTCACATTTCTAATCATATTTGATCAAATTTTTATTTAGTTATTTAATTTCATGAATCTTTTATATAAAAAAAATAAATGTAGTTTCAATAGAACTAGTCTGCAATTATTAATTGTAACTAGATTTTAGTATCAAAACATATATGTATGAAATAAAGAAATGATAAATAAATTTGATGTGTTGTGGGAGTGGATGTAAAGCCGTTAATAATTGAAGAAAGAAAGAAAGAAAATATAGGACAAATTACAATAGTTTTCAGCTATATTTATAATTTAATGCAATAAGAAGTGTTTACAGAAAATATTTAATATCTAGTTTTTATACAGAAAAAAAATTATTTGTGAACTTGTCTTCATTAATAAAGTCGTTTTCAAAATAGTAGTCATTCTATGCACTCGAAACAATATTCAAAACTCAGACTCAAACTATGATATATTTTCCGTTAGATAAACTTGTAAAGACCTCCTGGTGCTTAAAGTCCTGCGAATCGGAGATACAGCATCATCAGAATATTTATATATTATATTAAAAAAAAAATTTGTATTCCATGCTTGTTGTCTAATATTCCTGAATTTTTTCCAAGTAACCACAAAAATGCATTTAGCGTGTTAGCATTTAAATTGAATTTCAAAGCGAACAGAATTCAATAAAATATATTTTGAATTATTTGATTTGCGCACTACCCAAACGAAAGCATGCGAGAAATATTTGTAATTTCACCCTTCTGGAAAATAAGATACAGCATCCAAATCAAACCACATTTTCAAGGGTTATTCAATTGGCTGTGCAGTGAAGAATAAGAATGCAGCTACAAGGGGAATTTTATTGCTCTCAGCGATTGTTACATATTGCTAAAGCGATGTAACTATGAGTCTTCACAGCATATTTAACACTGTTTGAATAGTTCAGTAGGGCATGCAGGGTATATTAAGTTGGTTTAAATGTGTGTAATAAGTGAAGGACGCGCTGCCTTAAAGTAATGAGTCGATCTATCGTTTTTTCATCTGACTTCTACGAAGTATCATCAACCACGTTGCTTGAAAAAAGGTTTTGACATTGAAATCGATATGGAAATATTTCTTACATATTGTGTCGTCCCCAAATGTAGTATTTTCATTCTTTAATTTTTCACAACATTTTTATTCATGTCCTGAATTTATTTCGCATTATGATTAACCTGGAATTTACAGAGAAAAACACTTTGCATAATGTAGCATACCACGTATATGAACAAACAAATGGAATGTATTAAATAGCAGTTCTCGACGGAATTTTTTTCAAGATCAAGTTTATACAATACAAATAAATTTTTACTGCTACAAAATATTGTACAATTGAGCAAAATTTTTAAAATTACAAAAGCTAAATTTTATTATTTTAATTTCAATCATTTAAACAAAAAAAAAAATATTAACTATCAGATCAACTTGATTTTACGAGGTGTGAAATCCTAAACTTATGTCTAAATATTTCACTTTGCTTTTTATTTGTTCCTGCTCTACAATACAGTTAGTTAACATTTAATAGAAATATTTGGATTAATTTAATACATTTAAGATTTTAATATTTATATCAGTTCAAAAACAAACTTAAAATATAATAAATATAGAACTTAATAATAATTAAACCTTAATTTAAAATCAATATTTTATTCTTATCTTTGTAGAGGCCGAAGTATTTAGAATCCCAAAATCTCCTCTATAACCACGAAAAATTAAATGCAAATTACACATGTAAGTTATGATACATAAAATTATAAATCCAAAAAAATCTTTTAAAACTAGGAAATTTGTTAGTATCCATAATCAAATATTAATTTTCATAGTTAAAATTACAAACCATAAATAAATTAGTATAATTTGATTAATACTCACGCCATGATATTTTTAAATAACCAACAAGTTTCTTATTTTATTTATTTAACTTGAAGAATTTATATTGAGACTCTAACTTACTTTATAATTGTTAGGCTTTCATTTTATTTTTTCTAGAATATGTATATTATTCAGTGCAATATAAACTCGATTAGGTTAGACCTTAGATGCTGTCTTAGTTTCCTTAATTCGTAGCGCAATGTCGTCCGAGCATGTGCTTTTCCAGTTTCCAGATAGAAAGGGGCCAGGTCGGATGCGTAAGATTCGGCATAATTAATGTGCTGTCTTTGCCCATAAATTTGTTACAGATTCGTTTGCTGCAAAAATCTAAGATCTTTAAACATACCGTCCACCAAATGTTTAGTTTGTATTTAAAAATTGTCTATTCAAAAAACGAATATCGGCGATGCACGGAATTTCAGAATTTGTGTTACTTTTTAAACAGACCTCGTATCAACAAGATTATTATTCATAATAATTAATTATTTATAATAATAAGGCTTAATACTAATAAGGCTTAACACAAATGTGAGCAGGCTGTATATATGTCTATATTTATATGACGCCAATTGTGAATCCAGATAGTAAATAAATAATGAAAATGCAGTCTAAAATCTTATAAGCAATTCATCATCACCCAATCATAAATATGTTTTTAAATTTGATATATATATATATTTATCAAAAATATGAAATATGATAAACTGTCTTTGCAAATGTATAAACAGTATTCATATATATTTTTTGTGCGAAAGGATTGCAATTGCTTTTGATCAGAACTGAAAATAAAGTTTGTTTAAAACAAGCAAAACGCACGAAGGTCAATTGCAGCAGCACTCTGAATATGCAAGTTGTGTTTGTATGTGTGTGTTGGTTTGTTTGTTTTTGTTGGCCCCCTTTAGTTTTTGCAGTCTAGACTCGAATCAGACTTAACATTCAACATTCAAAGCTCAAAGCGAATGGTGCTTGTCGGCAATTTGCCTTTAACCTCATTAGAAACAAAACGGCGCCAATGCCGCACAGGCCCCATTCATCTGCTCCGCCCTGTTTCGAAAGTTATTGGAAATAAATGTTTTATTAAAAAAACATAAAAAGAGAGTTTTTCTAATAGTGACGAGGGTGGCTTTGTAATTGTGGTTGGGGTGCATTAAATACAACCCTCAAAGGTTTTACATGGAGCTCTGTTCGAATTGTTTGGATTTGGTTTCCTTGTTCTCTTCATTCTTTCTTTTTATGTACGAACACATAGTCACTGGACCTGCGCATATTGGTTGTGCACACACACACACACACACACACCCACACACACATACACACAGGGCGACTTCTATTCCGTAGTGGCGTCTCTTTTGCTCACATCGGCAAGCCAGGCCGCAACCACTGACACTTTGAAATGAACATCCTTTGTGTTTGTTGTACATGAAGCATCATTATGTTGGTCGCTCGGGCACTCTGTTGAGCTGGTCGTGGCTTGTGGGCGCGCGGGCGAGTGGGGCAGCTGGTCAAGTGGCGCAGCTTCTGCATGACTCAGCCACATTGATTGGAGCATCAAGTAATCCAAGTTCTTAGACTCAATCACCTAATGCCGCATTAAATATTCCATTGCGATATTGAAAACTAATTTAAAACAACCTAAAAACGTCATTGTAATACCCTTTGACAATGATAACCATATGATTTATCATATCTTATTTATATCTTTTTTTTATTGTATATTTATATGATTTATAATTAATTATTATTTTATAACTAGAACTTTCTAGTTATAAAACTACTTAGTTTTTATAGGAACAATCTCACTGACTGGTGTAATTTCAGTTGCTCTACTCTAGCTTTTGAGATAGAAATATAATGAGAACTACCATTTTGGGCATATACCCTCGATCTGTCAATCATCAGGATCTATTTGTTTGTCTTTATAAAAAATTATAGTTCATTTCTCACACAAAGAAATGTTTTCTTACTTTTTTAATAAAATTACTTCTTTTGAATTTATATAAAATCTATTAAAATCACTTTTATATTGACATTCTACAAATAATTAAAATAAAGTTTGCTTAACTTGACTTTCAACTTTCTTAAAATTTCCTTATTATTTTCATACGCTTTTCATATGATTCAATTCAAAATTATCCCGAAAAAACATGTTAAATATATTAAAATACTTAGGAATTTTTTTTTAAGAAAATAACCCGAAGGCGCGGCCGAAGTATAAATATTTTTTGGAAAGTATATTTTTATAGGACATATATATTTCTTGAATTGCCATATATATAAATATATTTTCCCCAAAATATTTATACTCCAAATTAACATTTTAATCGAGTCATATTTTCGTATAATTTATAAACATTTGCTTTAACTGATTAAAAATGTTTATTCCATACGCTACATATTGTGTGATATAGTTGAGATACCCCTTGGAAGGACACTAACACGCGCATGCAACAATTGTGCCCGAAAAAGACGCAATCGGCTGCGTGCCACCCTCTGCGAAATGCCACCCTCCTAACCAACTGACTAGCAGCTACATGGGCAACCCCCAAAATACAAAAAAAAAAGTATTTATATACACTGCCATTTATATACACACAAACACACACACATACACATGCATGCAGTGTCAAACAGAATGCATTTGTAGTTGTGAACCGAGTTTTTGCGAGCTGCTGAGCTGCTGCTGTCAACGGCAACAGGATTCAGTTTGACTCTTTAGCTTTGTGCCGTTTGTCAGGACATCTCGTGGCTCGTGTTTTGTGTGTGTTTTGTCAACAGTTGGGCTCAAGTTGTGAATACCCGAACATAACGCCGGCACCTTTCAATTGACATTGTATCGCTGACAGATCCTTGGCGAAAACACCTTGCATTCAGCATACAGCACATGTTTCTCGGGCCCAGTGTAAGTAGACAACAGCAGCGGGATCGTTGCGGCAATCGTTATCCTGCCACATCCTGTTGCAGCGGCGCATCGTTTTACTCAACTCAAAACCCCTGTCAATCATTATGAAATCATAATAACTACACACACACATTTTTATATATAGTTGGTCCTACAAAGCGTACATAATTTAATAGGGATAATAAAATATTGTTCTCTTGTTGTCTGGCAGCGAGGGGAATTTCTGTGCCTTGCCTCCGGCCGCGCCTTTGGGTTTATTGTTAATCTCTTGGCCATTCAACCGGCTGGAACTAAGATACAAAAGAACTCGTTGCCCACAATAAGTTTCACAACATCATCATATCGTAAGAATAATTTAATAAGCTGATTTCCTTTTAAACGATTTCAATTGCATCCAAACGCAATTAGTTGTCTACAGAGAATAACGTTTATGGGAATCGCAATTTTGTTAGATATTTTAATTTACTTTTCATGTAATACTACATTCACGATTTAAGTTTCGGTTTTTGAAAAGTTTTTTGTAGATCGTATATATAATAGTAATATATAATATTTTATAATATTGATCGTAATATCGTATTAGGTATATTAAAAATTATTAAAACATCATATACCATAACATCGCATCAATTGAATAACATTTTCGTATAATTTATATAAAAGCATATATTAAATTTCGTATTTTTATGTATTTAATATATATAATATAATTATGGAATCTTGGTATTTTCATTTATTCAAAAAGGGTCTTAAGATTGTAAGCTTAAACTTAAAAAATACTTCAGTTTGATTATGCGAAGCATGTTTAACACGAAAATACGTATTGAATAATCGACATTCATATTGCGAATCTCTTCCATATTGTATAAAAAGAATTTCAGTGTTTCTGAGATTGCTTAATAAAAATCTAAGTGAAATCTCTTTAACAGTATATATTATGTATGTATACATATAATCAAATTTGATAACAGTGCCTTAAAAGAGAGAGAAAGTACTCCAGGTCTACTTCTACTAATATCTAAAGATGAAATAAAAGTCTCAGACTATAGAGAATAGCTTAAGCTCGACTAGAAAAAAATATATGATTTATATACAAAAGATTTATTGGATTAATATTTATTAATGTTTTCTTAACTTGATCTCAAAACTGATCAATACCATTTAAAAGCTTAGAATATACAATTTATTACTTAATAATAAGACAATAAACATATTTATGAAATTTATGATATAATAATATGTTCCTAAACATATTACATAAATTTCTTATTGGTTCATAAGTGTGAAGCCCAAATTATGATTGAGGAGAAAATATTTAACGAATTACATATTTTATCTTATTTATATACATTTTATATATTTTATCTTATTTATATACATTTTATATATTTTATCTTATTTATATAATTTTAATATATTTTTATTTACTTTTTAATCATTTTATTCATCAACATCATAATAACATTCTTTATGTAGTTTTATATTTTATCCTCAACTATTTTATGCCTTCGTATAGACTTTTCACTAACTTTATCCAATATAATAATAGAGTATAAATAATATTTGAATTTTTGTCTTAATGAGTTTCAACTGAAAAAAAGGAAATTAACTAAGCGAAATCGCATTTTAAGTAATTTCTTGGCAAGAGCCCCAAGTTGGCGTACTAAAGTAGGGCTGGCTTAGACGTTGCACGGGCATCTTTGTTGCATTAGAGCACTGCAGGCAGCTATTATATGCTTAAAAGCCAGTTGGATGTCCTTTGATGTTGGCATTTCGCGTGGCTGAGGATTTGGGCTTTGCTTGCTGTGCCATCATCATCAACTTATCTTTTGCGCGTTTTCAAGGAGGCGACGCGCGTTTTCAATAGTTTGGCTCCATGGGACTTGGTCGCAAGGGACCTGAGAGAGAGAGCGAGAGAGAGAGACTGAGACAGAGGGATTTAGAGGGAGCAGCAGTGGGCTTCAAGTGGCCAGCAAGAGCTTGGCGCATGCTATGGATATCTAGCTATAGATGTGCCTATATATATGTGTGTGTGTCTATCTCGCGCTGTCTCTGTCGGCGCGCTTTGTGTATATATGTGTGTCGGCGTGTATGTATGTGTGTGTGTGTGCCTCGTGTTGAGCGTTTTTAATTGTGCCTTTTGCTTTGTCCTTTTGGCTGTAATGGAGTGCTATGCAAATGGCGTTTTGATGAGTTTCCTTGGCTCTGGCGCTCTCTTTGTTGTCCCAGCAGACGTTCATCCCCCTTTATTACGCTTTTATCACTATGTGTGTGTGTGTGTTTAAGGGGAAGGGCTTGGTGCTGGTGCCGCTGCTGTTTTCGTTCTTTGTGATTGTTGTTGCCGCTGTTGTCGTTGCTCTGTTGTTGGCGACGACAGAGCGCTCTTATGTCGTTGTCGTTGTCGTTGTTGTTGTTGTTGTTGCTTTGACTGCGGAACGGAAGATGAAAAAAAAATTTGTTGATTTTCATGCGCGTCAGACAGAAGCAGAACAACCACCACCACCAAATCCTGCTATATAAATCTCTCTGTGTGTGTGTGTGTGTGCGTTCCATTTTCAAATTTCGTACATCACGGATTATTGTCCTTCCCTTTGGCATGGCCCGTGTGCCCTGCCCTACTGTGCCCTGCTTTGCCCCGACTGCTATATTGTATTGGTCGATAACGTGAACCAATCAAAAGCGCTCTCAAAATGGCCGCCATTCAATTTTCTTCGATATATCAAATTATATATAGCTGAATGGCAATTGCTGCGGGCCATATGCTCGAGGGCCAATGCAGCAGCTTTTCGACAAACTTTTCAATACTGCTTCGTCTGCTTCTTCTTCTTGCCATTAGGTGTTCCCTTTATATATGCATAAGCTTATACATATACGCATAACTTAATGCGGGCAAAGTTAAAAGTTGCACATTTCCCTAAACTGCATTTGACTTTAAGTCCCTCAGTTGACCCGATTTCCGTTTGACTACAGAATAATTGAATCGAAATATTCTTAATTAAATATATAATTGAATAAAATTGCGCAGTTGGCACTAAAAAATAAACTCTGGACAAATTTTTCTTCATGTAAGCCTTAAAACTGAAATCTTAATAATATATTATTATTATTATATTAAAACTTGAAACTTTACTAAATATAAATTACTAAAATTTAGGGAATATATACTATGATAAAAAAAAAAAAAAAAAAAAAAAAAAAAAATATATATATATATATATATATATATATATATATATATAACCCAATATATATCTGACTTAAAATAACATTTTGATATATTTATTATTATATATTATATGATTTAAAATAATATTTAGAAAACTCTTGAGTGTCAACCATTTAAATTTATTTATTTAAAGTTACAATTTTTGCAATTTTTCCACAAATGTAATGAATTTATAATTATTAATTTTTAGGCTTTTATAATAAATTGAATATTAAGAATCAAAAAGAATATTATTTGCAAAAATAATTCGTTGATTGCAGCTTAAACCATATATATAAATTAATGAAGAGGACGAATACTGATGGATGAAATATTGTCATAATACAAATCGATAGCTCTACAATAAAATTAGATTTTATTTTTTTTATATCCGTATCAAAAATTGTGCAAACTTTTCATTTACAGCCATTAATAAAAACTGCTATACATATTTTAATAAATTTATATTTAAAATAATAATTAAGACTAAACGATTTGATTTTATTTTGTTTCTCTTTTCAGGCCTTGTCTAACTGCCTTCCAAATTCGCAAACGAAACACATACATCAAGAGCATCTTCCATATCCCAAATATTTGTAAAATATCTGGCGTTTGTGATTTGTTAAAACACGTTTGATTGTATTAGGACTTAGAACTTAGGACTAGATAAAATATTAGCATACAGCACAGCAACAGCCGAGTGTGGATTCACGACAAAAGAAAGGAAGCGAGAAGCGCGCGCGAATCTAGAGTGGCATGAGCCATCAATTGGGACTCCGGAAACATGGTGATAATGAGTGTAGTGGGCCACGACCACCTGTACCCGGAGAAGAGAGCCGAGTTAAAAAGGTAAGTGACACAGTTAAGCGAAATTCAACAAATTATATATATAATATATTTATATATTATGTGACCCGGTTAGATGACCGAAGGGGTAATAGACACCTCTAAGAACTCACCTCCATCTTATCTAAACTGGGCCCGCACGCTAAATCATCTGCTCGAGGATCGCGATGGGGTGGAGTTGTTCAAGAAATATGTGGAGGAGGAGGCGCCCGCCTACAATGATCATCTCAATTTTTACTTTGCCTGCGAAGGTCTGAAGCAGCAAACAGACCCCGAGAAGGTTAAGCAAATAATCGGAGCCATATATAGGTGAGTGAATTAACCTTTTTTATGATAATAATATTGAAAGTGCAAATGATGAAATGAAGCACATAATTAGATAATGATGATAACAAGTAAGAAAACTCTAGTCGGGGTGCTCGACTAGGAGATACCCTAATCCCATCCAATCTTACTTTTTGATTATTCACAGTAACTTGTATGTACATCAAGGTTAATAAATACAAAAATATATATTTAAAGATAAAATTTGCATATTTGATTGCAAGGAATAAAATTAAAAGAAACCTATTATTATTTAGATTATTTTTACTATAATAATAATAATAATGATAATGATGGTGATAACGCTCGGAACTCGTTTAGGCTCCTCGTGACTTTTATTTTGCTATTATTGCGTACCAATTAAAAAAATTCTCCTCTCTTTTTGTCCGTTTGCCACCGAGCGTTATGTTGCCGTGACTTTCAACGTGGAGCCCTTGCTCGCTTTCCTCATTGTTCTCATACAAGCTGCAACAATAACTCCACTCCAGGTGTCTTTGTTCTTATGACATGTGTAACATGTGCAGTCCATGAAAAGTAGCTGCCAGGTCGGCACTTCTATCAACCTTCCGCAGTTGAAACTGTGCTGTGCAGCGAGCTGCTCTTCTATTTCTATGTATCTGTTGAAGGTACTTTCAAAAATATATATTAATTGAGAGCATTTGAATAAACTAAAAAAAATTACTCGGTCTCCATTGCATCTCGCTTAGCTCTCAATTGAGTTGAAGCTGGGATGCTGTCGTCCGTCGTCACAAAGTATTTTTCGTTTGTTCAGATAATATTTAAATTAATCATATTAATAATTTAATAACATTTTGGTAATAATAATATTAATTAATTAATAATCTATTACTTTGCATAGATTCTTGCGCAAAAGCCAACTGTCTATATCTGATGAATTGCGCACGCAAATCAAGGCCATCAAATCGAATGAAATACCGCTCAGTCCGCACATCTATGATCCCATGCAGCAGCATGTGGAGACCACTATACGGGACAACATCTATCCGAGCTTCCTCTGCTCTGAGCTGTACATACAGTATATACAGCTCATGTCCGCGGTGCAGGAGCGCTTCAGCAGCAGTGGCGCCACAGCGACTGGCAGTGCGGGTAGCAGCGGCAGCGGCGGCAGCTGTGGCAGCAACAATGGCAGCACTGCCGGCGCCTGCGCCCTGCCGACGGCAGCCAGCAAACAGTTGTTGGGTGGAGCTAGTGGAGCTGGCGGCGCAGCAGGCGCTGCTCCGATGCCACCGGGCGTCTTCATCAATTTGCCGATGAGCAGCGCTGCTGCGCTTCCAGCTGGCACATGCAGTGCCAGTGGCAGTGTTTATGGTCCATCAACGTCAGCCAGCTCCAGTGGCTCGATCAGTGCCACAGACACACTGCCGCGCAGCTCCACGCTGCCGACGCTGCATGAGGATTCGGTGCTGTCGCTATGCGATGATTTCGAGAAGGTTCAGGTCGAAGGCGGCGGTGGCGGTGGCGTTGGCGGTGGCCGTCCCCATATCGATTTACCCATGCGTCTCACGCGCGATCTTCTGATAGCGACACAGAAAAGAAGACTGGAAATTAGACCTCCCGGGTATGTAATACGATATCATAGAACTTCAATTTTCCCCCCCTAATAGCTATGCTCGTTCGTAGAACTATCATAGATATTTATTAAATTATTAGCTTAGTCTTCTCCTTCTACAAGTTAATAATCTAACTAAAAGCATGCAAATTTATATGCACCTCATATCAATAGGTATTTCATCAATCAGTTTGTATTTCCTTACATTTTGTTAACAATCTACTTGTGTGTGTAAATGACATTTCAGATTAAGGGTAGTTTCCTAACATGGTCCATTCAAAATGGCTGAATTTTAATGATTTTTTTTGTGGATTTGTAAGCTAGAAAAGAATAAGAAGCTTTTCGAGAAGTGGAAGGTATACATATTTAATTTATATATATTTATATATGTACATACATATATTTTCCATTTTAGTTAAACTGAATATATATACCCTTGATTTTAGGGGTTCTCCGATTTATGGGATTAGATTAAGTGTCTTGGTGTTCTTAGCATGTCTTAGAAATTTGAAAACGATTTCTATACTCATGCAAATGATCAATGTCTGACTTGCTGTCCATCCAATTTTTAAGCTCGAGAATCGAAATTTAATATATATATATATACTCATATGCATCCATGTCTCATTTCTAA
This sequence comes from Drosophila mettleri, assembly GCA_035047625.1. Classification (NCBI taxonomy): domain Eukaryota; kingdom Metazoa; phylum Arthropoda; class Insecta; order Diptera; family Drosophilidae; genus Drosophila; species Drosophila mettleri. The sequence continues at coordinate 1,910,847 of JAWNPI010000056.1, forward strand.
ATTTCCACTTTGCGCCCACTAGCTCCGTGGCAAATCTCGAATAACTACGCCATGTCATAAATGCCAAGAGTGCAAGAGACTTCAAAAATATACTCATGGAGAGGGCATGACAAACGGTTAAAAAAATTTGTATAACTAGAAATGAGATTGGATTAGTGTTGAGAAGTTAAAGCGATGTTCTTTAGACATTAAATTTTGTAAGTGCATAGTTCATCGTGCCTTTTTTAATTACAATATTATATACTAGCTATGGTCTCGTGTTATCAGACATATAAAACATATTGAATAGGAATTTTAATTTATAAGAAGTGCATAGAAAGGTATTGTCATATGCAAATTTTTATTTAAAAAGAAAATAAAATAATCAATATCAATAAAATTGAATACAATTATGTAAAATCTAGATTTAAGTAGAGCATTTAATATTCTTTACTAGAGCTGAACTTGAGTTGAGCACTTTTAATTTAATTTTTGTTTGTTTCTAATAAACACACCTATATTCATTTATATTCTTTTATTAATTCTGTTAATTTTTTAATATGCTTTCTTTTTATTTTCATATATATAAAACCAAACAAAATATATTTGTACGATCACAAACCCACTTAAAACAACAACAACAACTACAACCACACAACCATGAAATGCGACTCCATCTACACACATATACACAAAAAAAAAAAAAACAAACACGGATTATTTCTCTTCTTTATTTTTTGTATAAAAATTTATTTCAATTATGGAATTTTGTACATAAAAAAAAATACATTCGCCGCATTGCATGGATCCATCAATTATATTGCTCCTTCCCCATTACCACCTTATGAATGTGTTTCGCATGATAATAGAGCTCATGGTTATGTGTATACTGCGAGCACCAATACATCCTTTGTACCAAACTCTCGCGTCGATTCGGAGAGGGCGAGCGTTAGCTCCGGCGGCCGCACTGACTCCGACACCATGTCACTGTCCAACTGTTCAATGTGAGTTTTAGCAATAAAGAGAGTGAGAGTGAGAAAGAGAGAGAGAGAGATAGAACGCAAATGGAGCTTATGGAGACTATAAAGAATGATAATCATTTGTCAAACACTAATGGCATTATTATTCTGCTTGCTTACAGGGATGGCCGCCCTTACATAGAGCGCAGACATAGCTCGACGGAGAGCAAAGCCATACGGCAGAGCGCCATGGCGAATAAGGAAACAAACAGCTTTCAGGTAGCCAAAACATAATTATATAAATAAATATATAAATATCTAATCGACAACTTTTTGCATATATTGTGCACAGGTTATACCCCGCACGCAACGATTACATTCAAACGAGCATAGGCCGCTGACGGAAAATGAACTATTGGCCTCTCTGATACCCAAGCTGGAGGAGGTGAAACGCAAACGTGATTTAGAGGAACGTGCGCGCTTAGAGGTCAATATTAAATTATTTATATAAATATATATATTTAAAATAAATAATCGGAATTATGTTTGCAGCGCATGCCCGGCACCTCGTCAAGCGCCAATGATCGCGCTTTTGCTGAGGCGATACGTGAAAAGTTTGCGCTCGATGAAGACAACGACCAAGACATTTTGGACCAGCATGTGTCGCGTGTGTGGAAAGATCAGACGCCACATCGCTCGCCCGGCACAATGTCGCCCTGCCCGCCCATACCATCGAGAAGACGCACGGCAACACACGACTCCGGCATGGTCAGTGATGGTGCCATGAGTCTGAGTGAGTTCAATTTGAAGATCTTGTCAATCGATATAGTTTATCTACATGTGGTTAATGCTTGCAGGTGGACACTCAATGAAGCACTCAAAATCCATGCCCGATTCCAGTTCCTGCTCTAGGAAGCTAACAAATAAATGGCCTTCGATGAACACAGACAGCGGCATAAGCATGTTCTCCGCTGACACAGTCATGAAATACAAGGAGTCAAGGTAAGTCAATGAATAGAATTTAATCAGCAATTGGATATATTTAATTTGTATTGTTGTATTTGCAGCTCGAGGTCTGGTTCAAGTTCGGCATCAAAATTGGAGGAAGGAAAACGAAGACTGGAAGACGAGCCGCGTCGCTCTCGTCGATATGCCCAACCGCAGCTACAATCCCATATGGTGGCCATGCAGCAGCAGCAACAACCATTAACTTCCTTTAGCAGTGGCAGCAGCGGCAGCAGCACAATGCATCATCACCAGCCAGCTACTGTGGCAACATGTCCACCGCCGCTGCCTATCAAACCGCCGGAGACGGTTGTTGTGTTCTCATTCTGCGAAGAGCCAGTTCCTTACAGAATTAAAATACCCGGTACTCAGCCGACCCTGCGCCAATTCAAGGACTTTCTGCCCAGAAGGGGACACTTTCGGTATACCTCACCTGACATTATCTTAATTTAAATAGTTTCTTTATTATTCGTATTGAATTTGCAGATTCTTTTTTAAGACGCATTGTGAAGACCCTGATAGTCCAGTGATTCAGGAAGAGATTGTTAATGACTCCGATATACTGCCGTTGTTCGGAGACAAAGCGATGGGTCTTGTCAAACCATCCGATTAAACATTAAGCATTAAGTGTAGATTTTGTATGTAAGCTAAATTATGAAATGTGAGGAAGGTAGGATTGAAGTTAAGAACGTTGCATAGCTTGTACATGCATCTTAGAGATATAAACCTCGAGAAGCTATTCCCAGAAATCAAAACTTAAATAGAACTAACTGTACATTCAATAGGCTTTTGCAAGCATCACAAACTATTGTACGTGGGGGCATCTGTGGGGGAGGGAGACTGGGACTGGGACAGGGACAGGGACAGGGACTGAGGGGAGCGGGCTTATGGGGTAAATGATAGGGAGGAGTCATGTGTTTCATCATTTCGTCCTTAACATCTGGAGGTATTTTTCTAAATAAACATATGATTAACGATAATGAATTAACACCGAAATCAATTTGATGTGTATGTATTTGTTATAAGTCGAACAACGCGAATCGTACATTTACGTATATATGTATTTATTGTATTTTGTCTATGTTAACACATAAACTCAACGAAAATCCTGAAAATTAAGTCAGCAAATTTGTATATCCCACGTACCAAACACAAACAATAGAAATTATTGAGCACAGCACAAAAATGAAATGAAAATAATTGATAGAAAAGAAAAAAAAAATGAAGAAAACAATTTTATGGGTATTCCTGAATTTGGATTTGTTTGTTACTTTTTACTAACTATGGACTGCCTGCAATAAATTTTGTTAATATTTTTATAATGTGCATTTTATGATATGATGATATTAACAAAGTTCTATTCAACTTGACGAAAAATCAAAATATAATCTGTTTTATTTTTGTATAATCTATTGTACTACATATTAGAAAGTATGTAAATTTGAATTTATGTATTTATATATATACACAAACACACACACACACATACATAGATGCATATTGTGCTTTTGTCTATATTATATATTATATATTTATATATATATATATCAATATATATGTATATATTTACCATTCGACACAAATTTCTTTTGATAAACGATGAGTGCTAATTGCTCCGATAGTTGCATAATTGCTTAAAATATTAATTGATTAGTTATACTTGTATAAGTTATCAAAAACGAAAAAAGAAATGAAAACAAACAAACAAACAAAACAAAACAAAATAATTAAATAAACAATACAATAAATATTTTTTTAAGAAACCCAGCATAATATCGCAGGAATATGAAAAATTAATGCATACATTTATAACGGTAAACGAAAAATCATATTTTATTTGTGAGCAAACTGCATGTAGATCTAATAAAACAACAAACAAACAAATCAAGTACATAAAATTGACATTCGAATCGAATTTATTTTTTTATTAAGCTTTATATAATTGTGAAAGTCGCCAAAAACATATAGTAAATATAGCAGATATATACAAACAAAATCAAATGAAGCGCTAGACTGGCGTGCAATCGTCCCGCTGGCAATGAGTTAAATAGTTCTGTTCGTTGATGAACGTATGCGTACACTTGGGGCAGTGGAAGCGCCTGTGTCGATTGCTGCCCGGATTCTCGTGCTCTCGCAGATGGGCCTTCATATTGTACATTTGTGAGAAGCGCTTATTGCACACGGGACACGCAAACGGTTTGGCTCCTGTGTGGGAGCGTGTATGCCGCTCCAGATGGGCCTTGGTGCGAGTCTTGAAGCCGCACACCTGGCACTCCAGCCGCTTCGATTCGTTGTCGTGGATCATTTTGTGCTTGTAGAGCGCCACCTTATGGACGAAACGTTTCGAGCAGACCTCGCACTGATACGGCGTTTCGCCTGTGTGCCATGCCATGTGATGTTTCAGTCGAAATTTGCGACTAAAGCGCTCGCCACAGTGGGGGCACTCGAACTGTTTGACTGGCTCATGGTTTTGCAGGTGGCCAATGAAGCCTGAATATGATTGCAACGTTTTGCCGCACTGGTCGCACACATAGCCAGGAAAATGTTCGCGTTTCGTGTGCGCATTGTAGGCCCGGCGACTGCTGAACTGTTCGGGACAGCTTGGACATTGAATGTTCACTGTATAGTCACCAGAGCTGTCCTGATCCTCAGCATCTGAGATTAGGTATTCGATTGTGCCATCCATTTGGTCTTCGTACTCACTTAACATATCCTTGTCCTCTCTAAACATTTCCATTTCATCGCCTGTTTGCTTCGTCTCATCATCCTCCAAATCCGCTTCAGGCTCCTCTTCATTTATAATTATCTCATTTTCGATATCTAACTCCAAGTCAACCGCTTGGTATTCCTCTTCGCCATCGGAATTCTTTTCTATGAATTCATGCTCCTCCTCCACCTCATCGTCGTCCGATTTCGTCAACGCCGCTGGGTCCACAATTGTCGGCTTAACAACTGGCAAAGCATCCGATCCATCATCTAGTTCAGCTGCATCCACAGTCTCGACCATTTCGACGCTGATGCTACCATCAAATTTGTCAGGGTCGTCGCTTTTGTGTTCACTTCGTGAGATCGCAGATTTGAAATCCTTGATTATAAATGGACTTCGTATTAGTTCGATAATTTCCTGACGAAGTTTCCGTGCGATTTGCAATGATTTGTGATAGCGTGACAGTTTCTCGCAGCATTTCTTGCATATTGTCGAGCCCACCTCGCCGAGCACATAGTTCGTGCCCTTCGTGCATTGCACGACCAAATCGCTAATTAATATGGGCGGCTTTCCAATTGTCTCCTCGTATATGTTTTTTGGGTTGCGCACAGAAAACTGGCAAATGCAACAATTCATTTTCTGTATTTTTTGACTTAATGTTGATGATTTTTGTTAAAACTATGAGAGCATTAAATTCTGCTTGCCGAAAAACATAATTGTTCAATACTACTCAGCAGTGTTGAAAGCGGACAAAATAAACGTGTTTAACGCGTTTCCACTGCGTCAATAAATGCTGACGTCAACATATTTTTATCGTTTCCACTGCAGTCATGTACTAAAAATCAAAGATTATTAAAAAAAATGTTTCTTGTATGTGTAGTTATATCTTTTTATTATTTTTTATTTTGATGCTATTCACAAATGGTATCTGTCTATTTATTAACTTTTCATAATTTAAACAATATTAAAGCTACTCTGATTTTTGGTTGAGCCTAAATAATATACTAAAATCTTAATTTTTAGTTACCAACAATAATTTTAAAATTCTTGTATTTAGGTGAGGCCAATAATATATCTTTTGTAAGATTATGATCTGCTCTTCCGTAGGTCTACAAATTAAAAATATACATATATTTCATATAGTTTTCGTATTAGATAATAAAATAGCTTACCTCGCATGCTCCGTCGATCTTAATCTCTCCTTTGGCATAATCGATGTTCATCATACCACCACCTAAAGGTCTAGAGCACAAACGAAGTTTTTCTAGTTCATCTCTCACGTTATCATAAAGATATACTACAAATTAATGAGTAGATATTTAAACATACATTTATAGATCATAAAACTTACTATGTTTTTTAGCGCGGTCGCCGCGCACTATTGTCCTGGAAAATAGCGTTTCGCCATGCATATAGATGGTGATTAATAAATAAAGGATTTTCCCATGTCCTAAATTTACTTTTGGACAATTTATGAGATTCTGTGTAGTCGTCTTAGTTGCATAATTTCTCACTAAATGTTGGACTGAATTTAATAATCTGAAGAGCAATATAGAATTCCTTAAATATTTATTTATAACTTACGAAAGGGAAGTAGTGTTGGATACTTCATTTCTTTTATTTATTTTTTATATAAATAATTTCAATGGAATTTAGATTAATTTCAAACTTTTGCCTAAATTGTGGAAAGTGTACCGATTGACTGACATTTTATATTTTTAATGTTAACCAGGCTAAGTCAAACATTTTTCCTATGTTACTAGGTTTTAAAAAAATGTACATCTGTCTGTCCGTATTCATGACGTGACTAATATATATATACAACACTTTATATGAGAGAACTTAATTTTGCTTCCTTATATCTACTAAATAAATAGGCAATCCCTATACATACCCATGTCAATTATGATAGATTATGCTCAAAAGAATTACAATTTTAATTTATAAATTAATTTCACGTTTGCACAAAAAAGAAATGAAAATATAATTAATATCCTTCATCGGTTGTTTCGATCTCGTAGTCCTTATATTTAGTTTGTAATATTCTTTTCGATTCCAAATGATCAGCCTTACCAAAACCCTGTTATAAGAATATATGCGATTATGTATAAAAATAAACAAATATATATATACATATAAATATAATAAACTAATCGAATTTGAGCTTACTTGTGAGAATCCATAGACTTTCATATATTTCTTATCCGGGTTGTGCTCAATGCGCCCACCGCCCAGACATTCGGAGTCCAAGCCGGTTTTCTTGCAAATTTCCATCATACGTTCATAGATATCAGCTGAAAACACAAATAGAATAGACCAAATGCATATTTTTATAGCAAAAAGCAACAAATTAGAAATGCTTACAATGAAATTCGCAATCAGCATATCCACGAACAACAATCCTTTCCGATTGTTCGGAGCAATCCTCGTTGCCAACCAGTTTAATTAGAACATATTTGAAAATTCCTTTTTGGTCAACATCTACCAAAGGTATTGACTCAAGAGCTTTGTCGGTCATTTTGAGTAAACGTATTCCTTCATTAAATGGGAAAAGTACATATTAATAAAGCCAATTGGCATCCTCCATTTTTATTTTATATCTTACCGGTAGGACGTAAAACAGCTGATTTTAGCAAATTATTTAAGACACATTGCATTTTTTCTAGAAGTGACAGATATTGCGATGCTGATACTTTTAAATATCGTATAGAAATTAGTGACTGTGATTTCCGAAAAGTGACAAATGACAGTTTACAGTGACACTTAGAATGCAGTTCATATAATTATAATGACAAAATTGTTGAATGCGAAAGTACGCAAGAATTATATTCTTGTCTAATTTACAATATGAATTCAATTAAGCTGCGAATTTGGCGCTGTGAACGACACCCGTTACGTTACTGATCCTTACTACCAAGTATCGATATATTAGGAAATGTTACTTAAAAGTTAATGTAATTATAATTGCTTATCGCTGTTAAATATAAAACAGCTGATTGCAATCCGCTGTGTACAGAATTCGGGAACAAGAGAAAATATTTTTGCTATTGAAAAGTAAATATATAGATGCCATAATAGAACTACGAGATAAATAAATATAATTAGATACTTAAAAAATGAGCACACGTCCGTTCTGTTTCGTTTGTGGCAAGGTGAAGTCGGTTGGTGTCTTTCAGCTCATCGAAGGCAAGTTTGAGTCCAACACAAATGAAAGAAATTTAATATAAATACTGACCATTTTAGGCTGCATCGTCCCGGGGACATTTAAGCCCATAAAAGACATACTGAAATATTTTGAAAAGGTAATCAATCAACGCTTAGATCTAACACCCACTTCGGCTGCTTGCAATGATTGCCTGGAATATCTATTTAATTACGATCGGCTGGTTCGGAATTTGAGTCAAGTGCAAAGACAAATAGCAAACTCTTTGTTAAGCTGTCGAAAAAGAAAAACGAATTGTTCGCAACCCAAGAAAGAAGTCATTAAGCCTAGACAGCATGAAATACGCTCAAGAGTCGTAGAAAATGAATCGACTCAGAAGAATGTCAAGAACGAGCCAGTAGAAGAATTTCTGGATATGGAAGAGTCACAGCAAGAATCTCCATTTAGCGAGAGCGAGGAGAGCATGGATGATTCAGATGGTGATGATAATTTAGATATACCCTGTCACATATGCGGGGAATTGTTCTCGAATCAGGATTGCCTCGAGAAGCACATTAAAACGGACAATTGCCAAAAGAACGAATTCGCCACCTGCAACATATGTGGCATCAAAGTGAAAAATGATGAAGTTCTCGATCTGCACATGAATCTGCATGAAGGTAAGACGGAGCTCGAATGTCGTTATTGCTCGAAAAAGTTTTCGCACAAGCGCAACGTTCTGCGCCATATGGAAGTGCATTGGGATAAAAAGAAATACCAGTGTGAGAAATGTGGCGAACGCTTCTCACTGTCCTGGCTAATGTATAATCATCTAATGCGCCACGATGCCGAGGAGCATGCGTTGATTTGTGAGGTTTGCCATCAGCAATTCAAAACGAAACGCACCTACAAACATCACCTGCGCACTCATCAAACGGATCGCCCGCGCTACCAATGCACAGACTGCGAAAAGTCGTTCGTCGATAAATATACCCTAAAGGTGCACAAACGTGTCCATCTGCCAGCTGAGTCAACAAAATCTGCCACAGAAAGTCACGCAATTAATATATAAGCACAATTTGTGTGTGTGTTTTTTTTTTTAATTTCAAATTATGCATATTAAGAAAATTTATATATTTTATTTAATATATTTTAAAGACTGTTTAATAAGTTATATGAGTTGCCATTGAGGTTAAGCTTTGGCATTTCTTGTTTCATCTAATTTACTTAAGCAAAAACATTCTTTTGGTCTTATTTGGTATGGCAATTGAGTTTTTATAAAATACATTAGGTTTTATAATTAATATTACAAATTTGCATAGACGATAAATCATTAACAGAACTGCAAAAATAAAAATTATTTAAAATAAAATTATAAATTTATTTATAATGAAACTAGTTATTCACAGAACTGCAAAAAAATAAGAGTATTTTTAAATAAATTTTAGATTTATTTGTAATAAAAATAAGTTGAAAATAAAAATGTATAATCGAACATTTTGTATTAGACAAATTTATTGATGATTTGCGCACCAATCCGTTCAACCTGTAAATTCCTGAACATAAAATTTCAACTTGATCCTGAAGCAGTAGAATACATACATATATTTCTATATAGCTAGCTTAAAACTACAATGAATGGATTTATTAGATCTTAATCCACACATGAAACAGGTAACAATAGTTTCACTTACTGCAAAACTGTCATAAAATGGCAGATGTTTTGGCCAGCTGCAGGTCGAAACTGTAACCTACCTGGCTATATCGAATATCAATCGGATTTTCTATATATAGCCTAAGCGTAAGCACTATTTGGCTTCAGTTCAGTTTCGAGCGTTCAAGGGCCATGGATAAATTATTTTTGCAATTGAATGTGTGCATGGACTTAATTGAAAAGTTTACAAATATTGAATCGCTAAATAGATTTTGCGCTGCGTTTCACAAGTTTGCGAGTAAATTGAAAAACTTCTTGCCAAAATCTGAGGTGGATGGATACAGTAAAATACATATAGAGACGATCTATCTATGCTTTACACAAATCATTACGTGTATCACACAATTGGAGCGCACCATTAATATTGAGGAGTCACCTGGAGCAGCAGGTGGTGGTCATCTGCTGGTCACACGAACCCATTTTCGGGATCGCATCGAGTGGTGTTTGCGGCGGCTGCAAGCCTCAATTTATCAGCTCAATGAGGAGGCTATAGCCAGCACTCCAGTTAAACTGGAGGATTTATCGTTTGTGGAGCTGTTAGATCTGGCATTGGATAAACTGGAAAGTTATAGTGACATAGTCGAGCAGGAACCCAATATCAATGGTGACGAGCATCTACAGCTAGTTGGTCAAGTGAATCATATTGTGAGACATGCCCTGGCCTTTGCGAATGTCGCGCTCGAAGTGGACAAAAAAGCCTTAACTGCGATTTGTGAAAAGATCTTGGAGGAATGTACCGCCTTTGAGAAGAACTTTGTGAAATATAATCAAAATGAGCGTAAATTGGAAGCCTTGTCTCTGCAAAGGGCTCTCTACTCAATGGAAACCTACCTCAATGAAGCTCTGTTGCGCTTGATCTTTAACAGCCTGGGAGAGACATCCACTGTGAGTGAATTGAAGAACGTTTTGCAGCAGAGCGAACCTTCGATGGACGTGGACCAATTGATTTGTGATTTTGACATCAATGTGGATCGCATTCAGCAGATCGGCGTCTTTGCTATAGCCTTTACACAGGATGTGAAAACAAAAACAATTATCAGAAGTTGTTTGGCCTCACTGGAATCCTTGGATGCGTGCATCGTGCCAGCATTTCAATTCCAAGCCACGACCTCGGCTTCATATCATGCGGATATTCTGGAGAATCATTTCAAGGAGGAGCTTGTGATGTTCCGCAATGTAGTTCACGAAATAATTGATAGTCGAGCTCTAATCAACAACTATTTGGATATATTAGACGAGAGTATTGACAATGCAGAGAAGCTCTATCCCAAGGGCTGTTTACTGAGAGTTGCCCAAATGGGAAACGTATTGCTCGAACACTTTAGCCTTAAGGTGAACTGTCAAGAGCTCAAAGACGATGCAGAAGGAAAGCGTTTGCATCAAGATTTTATAGCCATTTTACGAGAATGTCAGGCGGTGCTGGAAATCTCCATTCCAGTGGATCTAAAGCGTATTATAAAACGTTTGAAGATTTTGTATTCGGTTTTATCAAAACTTCGCGATGTCTGTGACAGACTAGTCTACCAGAGATCTCTCTGCAAGACTGAAAAGCCCATGACAACATCAACCCAATTAAAGAATCCCTTTCATTCCATTGATTATCAGGAAAAAGAAATTACTATTGAAAATAAATCGTCAAATTCATTAAATCATGAAAGTCTTCTAAGCTTTCATTTAACTGAAATTCTGCGTATTGTCTAAGATACAAATTAAAAGTATGAGAAATTTAATAAAATTATTTAAGGTTTGTTTTAAAATATTTATATTGTAAAATTAACGAAGCTTTATTTGAAAATATTTTATGGTTGTGCCACCTCTCAAAATAAAGTCAATAAATTAGTAAATTTACATAATGTGTATGCAAATGATTTACGATTTTAATTTAACATAATTATCAATAAAGAAGTACGAAAAATTAACTTTATTTTTATATAAAGTTAAATACGAAATGTTTTTTGGCTCAGCTTGGCAACCCTGCGCTTTATTGTCATGGCAATGTGAGCTAATGGCTATCGTTATGACACATTGAAAATATCGGCACGTCATCGATTATTTTGCAACGCTGTACACAAGCACAATTAGGTATCTAGAAAAGGTTGATTGAAAAAGTTAAGAAATCTCTAAAAGTGTTCGCACCCGCTAAAATATTATCATATCGGTCCATCCCTAAAATACTTACATCCCTAAATACAAACGGCGATTTTTGTAAACATTTGCCAAACACAAAAACAAAAACGAAGCCAATTATTAAGAAACCATGAATACATGCTTCTTTTGCGGTGCCGTTGACATACACGGCACTGCAAATTATGAACTGCTTACAGCCAAGGTGCCTTCGTCACACAAATCGGTGTCGTTGGTGCTCTCCCATCTCGCCAGCTGTATGAAAACCGAAATCAAACTGAGCGCAAATACAAAACTTTGCCCGCGCTGTTTCACTGAATTAGCCGAGTATGATACTATAATGGTAAATTTAATGGTTACGCAAAAGAAGCTAACAACTCAATTGAAAGCGGCATTAAAATCGGAATTTGAAGACGAGGGATTAGTCGAGGAATTGGACAAAACCGCACAAGATGATGCCGAAGCGGAAGCACTATTTGAGGAGCTAGTTAAAGATGAGGAAGATGGGGATATGGATATCAAAGAGGAGTACGACGACGACGACGATGACGAGGAGTTCCTGTGTGAAAGCAAATCCGATGCAGTCTCCGTCAAAATGGAGGATGAGTCCGAAGATCAAGGCAAATTTATGCCAAAACGGGTCAAACAGGAATGCAGCACGTGTGGTAAGATCTTCAATGCACGATATCAACTGCAGAAGCACATCAGTGAAGAGCACAACAAAACGCAGGCTCATGTCTGTCCTATTTGCGGAATCATACGGCGAGACGAAGAGTATCTGGAATTACACATGAATGTACATGAGGGTAAGACAGAGAAACAATGCCGCTACTGCCCCAAGAGCTTCTCCCGGCCCGTCAATACGCTGCGACACATGCGAATGCACTGGGACAAGAAGAAATATCAATGCGAAAAGTGTGGACTGCGCTTCTCACAAGACAATCTGCTCTACAACCATCGGCTGCGCCATGAGGCCGAAGAGAATCCAATTATATGTAGTATATGCAATGTCTCATTCAAATCACGCAAGACTTTCAATCATCATACGCTCATACACAAAGAGAACAGGCCGCGGCATTATTGTACTGTCTGTCCGAAGTCGTTTACGGAACGTTATACACTGAAGATGCATATGAAGACACACGAAGCCGATGTGGTTTATGGCGTACGAGAGGAGGTGCCTGTGGATGATCAGGTGGTTGAGGAGCTGCAGGTCGATGTCGATGAGTCTGAGCAGGCAGTCACAGTTATCATGTCTGATAATGATGAAAATTCAGCTGGATTCTGCCTCATATGCAGCACAAATTATGAGAACAAGAAGGAACTGGAGCATCATTTACAAATTGATCATGATGTCGTTTTAAAATAAATAGAATTTAGGCACTCTAATCTAATACATATTCAACATTAAATCTAAGACTCTGAAGCATAATAATCCTAGTTTATGTAGGCTGGAATAAATTCTTGACACGACTTTTTCAAATGAAACGCTTCCTTGTATAAATACTGCATATTTCAAATAAACAGTAGTTCGATTTAAAACCCGATCATATTCAAATTTAAAGGCGGGAAGTGGAAATCCCGTAGCTCATTGATTATTGCAAGATTAATTAAAAAAGCTACTTTAACCCAATCGTACACAAAAATAAAAAATGATTAGAAATATTCACTTGTAACGTTTCAAATAGTTGTATTCCGACTATGTTTATAAAAAACTCTTGCAAGTGAACTCCAATCTTAAGCTTATTCGTTCTCCTGGGAGCGCAGGCGGCCGTTGGGGTTTGTTAGACGCACAGACAGCTGCTTGGCGCGCTCAACGATTTCCTTGCGTTTCTTTGATGAGACACCGTGGGCAATCTCACCGCAGTAGACACGATTCTGCATCAGCAGCACCTCCAATTCGCGCACATTGTGTACGAGGAATTTCTTGAAGCCAGTGGGTAGCATGTGGCGGGTGCGCTTGTTGGAACCGTAACCGATGTTAGGCATCAGATATTGGCCCTTGAAGCGACGACGTACTCTGTTGTCAATACCCTTGGGCTTGCGCCATTTGTGCTGCAATGCAAATACATAAAGGTTAACAATTGAAGCCATTTGTGCTTATGTTTAATGTTGAACTTACCGACAACTTCGCATATCGATCCGACTGATGACGGATGAAGTGCTTGGTGCGCTTCTTAACGATTTTGGGCCTGTATGCTGGGCGAATGGTCATTTTGGAGCTGTAATGTGAAAACAACTCCTTATTAGCATCCGATTCTTATTGAATGTCAACAAACTTTGACTGAAGTAAACATTAAAAACACTTGGTCTTGTTGCAATTTCAGCATCTTTCACATTTGGAATTCGTTGGAAAACAATTGAATTTATAGTGAATCAAGATTTTAAGGTGATGCTTAAGAAAATTATAGATTTTAGGAATTGTACGAACCGCTTATATGCTAAGAGCACGTCAAAAAGAGAGAAAAAAGACGTGAAGTTGGCCGCGCTTGACAGTTGACAGCGCTGACAGTGCCACCAGAGCTGCCAACTGATGTTTCCGTTTGAAATTCGTAAATTATTATACAGAATTAACCTGTTCAGTAAATTTATTCCTATTAATGGAATATAATATGAATATTATTGACTAATTAAAAATTAAAGATTTGAAAATTTCTTCCGAAACGTAAAACGTAGGCTTGTGATTCTTTGTTAAAAAAAGCTGTAGTCTTAAATGAAATATAGCTATTTTTTATGTTTCGATTTTGTTTTTTGTGTTTTTTATTTTTATTCTGTTTAGCTCATTAAGTTTTTAAATATTTGTTCAAAATTAAGATTGATTCCAGTATCATTTACAAGCAAAATAGGCAATCGTACAGTTGGTTGAAGTCCTAAAAACTGCAGTCATCACCACATGCTCATGCTATCAAACTATCGATAAATATATAAGTACAAAACAGTGTTGTAGTGTTACCTGCGATCTCGGAAGTGTCTGTGAACTATTTATAAATATACGGGAATAGCTACGAAATAAATCTTTCGTAATTAAGAATCGCATCATAAACTGTTAGTACCGCTTATCAGTACGGTATATCGACGATGTTATCACAAAAATAATTATGCGAAATTCTCGACCACACCGCAAGTTCGCCATAATATAGCTTTTAATTCATTATATAATTAAATTCAATGAACTCAATGTGAATGAAAAGAGCAAAACAAAGAGAGATAACTCAACAGGAAGTGTGTGCCATAAACAATGGTAACAAGGTAGCATATGCGTAAAGGACGCATGAAACAGAAACGCCAACAACTGCAGCAAAATGAAAGTCGATGGCGTTCTGGATAAGGACGACAGCGAGATAGCTAATTCAGTGCCGGCGATAAGCGCAACAGCAACAGCAACAGCAACAGCAGCAGAAGCAACAACACCGACAGCAGTAACAGCAGCATATGCTGTACGTGGTAGACATGAAAACATTTTTCTGGAGCGATTCTTTGGCGCCTTCCAATGGGAGGAATTTGCTTGTGGTTGCGGTTCGGCGTTTGTCAACATCTGCGTCACATATCCCATATACAAACTTATTTTCCGACAAATGCTGCATGGTGTGCCAGTCAGCTCGGCGATGTTGCAGCTACGTCGCGAGGGTCTCGGATTTTTATATCGCGGCATGCTGCCGCCTTTGGCACAAAAGACCATATCGCTGTCCATAATGTTTGGAGTTTTTGATGGCACACGTCGATATCTGGTCGAGGATTATCGCTTAAATGATTACGGTGCCAAGATAATTGCCGGCGTTGTCGCTGGCAGCGCAGAGTCAATTTTATTGCCATTCGAACGCGTGCAGACGCTGTTGGCCGACTCGAAATTCCATCGTTATTTCTCCAATACGCCGAATGCTTTCAGGTAAGCTTCTTGTTGACTCTTACAGTAATGAATATATATATATATATATAATTGTTTCTACAGATATGTGGTTACGAATTATGGTTTTCGGGAACTCTACAGAGGCATTGAACCAGTATTTTGGCGCAACGGCTTATCGAATGCATTGTTTTTCATGCTGCGCGAAGAGGCCAGCGTTCGCCTACCGAAGAGGGCAAGTATTTTGAGTATATATATAGCAATGATTCAATTGAGAATTGAGAAAATAGTTTCACTTTTAAATATGGAAGCTAAACTTTAGTTAGCATCGAATATCTACTGAGTAAAGCTAATATTTAATTCTTCAGCTTTATTTGCACTTTCTATCAAACATATTTATATTTATTTAATTAAGTTTCTCTCTTACAGAAATCGGTGTCGAGCAGAACTGCACAAGAATTTATAGCTGGAGCCGTGATCGGTGCCAGCATTAGCACATTATTTTACCCTCTCAATGTGATTAAGGTGTCGCTGCAGAGCGAAATGGGTCAGAGAACTGAGGGTAGTTGGCATGCCTGCAAGAGGATTTATCGGGAGCGAGACAGTCGAATTGGTAACTTTTATCGGGGCTGTGCATTCAATACGGGTCGCTCCTTTATCAGCTGGGGCATTATGAATGCGGCGTACGAGAACCTCAAGAAGTTGATGAGTCAGCGCGAGCTGCAGCCACAGTTGACGGCGATGCAACGCTAAGCTATGATTTACGTATTACGTAAACTATATCTACAACTACAACTATAACAACTAAACCTAATCTAGTTGAATAAGCTTAATGTATACACAAATGTTTCCTTCTGCCTTTAACTAGCAAAATTTTTGTTTTTAAGTCATGTTTAAGTGGTTGTTTCTGAGCATTGCGAGTGTCAATGTTTTTTTTTGGTCACTCAATATATGTAACCAGTCCGAAAACCGATAAAAGTTAGACGTTTGATACATATATCATATCCAGACATAAATGTATTTTTATCGTTTTTCTTTTTCGTTTTGGTAACTTCATATAGACTGTAAAAGCTAAACTCTGACTTTGGCTTTGAAAAACCAACGAAATTGCAATGGCAATGGCCAAGAATTTGAGAACAATTTGTCTGGCTAGGCGCGAGTACAATAAATGTGAGCATTTACTAAGCCCAAAAAAAAAAAAAATATTTAACTAGTTAAATTAAATAATTTGTATATACAGAACATATAACGATGTAACTAATTATGTTGTTGATGTATATACGACTTGCGTGATGTTTATGAAATTAATAAATTTATTCAATGTATTTGCAAAGATTTTGTTTTCCTTAAATAGGCTGATAGGGGGAAGATTAATAATGCGGCAAATAACTAGATTTAGTTATTGTACATTTATTTATTTTATTATTTACGTTAAAAAGTGGGACTCAAATTTGATGAGATTCCTATTTAAAATTTATGTTTAGCATAAAAGTATTAAAAAAAATGTTTTAGTTAGTGGAATATAAATTAATAATTTCAAAGACAAATTTAAATATATATTTTATAGATATTTTATATATATTATACATATATATATATAATTTTTTCTATTTATATATTTTGTTAAAATTATTAAAGAAGTTATTTAAACAGGTATTAAAGCCTAAATAAATTAAATAATTTTAATTTTTTGTTTTTTTATGTTTTTTTTTTTTGTTAGTTTGAAAGATACAAATAAATATATATATTTTTATATCTTTCAAGCTAATGAATAAAAAATCAATACACTTTTATATTTATTTCTTTAAAATATTTCAGCATTTTTGTATATTTATCAGCACATTCTAAGTACATACAAATAGTTAGGCTCTACAACTAATACATATAATTATTATTATTGAAATTATTTACACAAAAATTTCACGTATCACAAAAATCATTAAATCGAAGTTAAAGTAAACTTAACGTTTCTTAAGCGAACTGCGATATCTTTGATAGAAATCCTCCATGGCTCTGTATTCGGGCTCAAGGATATCAGGAATTTCCTTATCCAATGAGGCAAAGTAGATCATTTCAACTGAGCAACTGCCGCGCAATTCCTGTTCGTATTGGCGCAGCTGCTGAAAGAATCCGGAATTGGGCCTGACTTGCGGCCGTATGGATTGAACGTGAGTGTAGGCTTCGCGGAGACTCATGCCACCGTATTTCATTAGATAGGCCAGGCACAGCGAGGCGGAACGACTCACGCCGGCCACGCAGTGCACCAGGGAGCTGCCGCCACTGAGACGCACTTCCTCTATCAAATCGGCCACCTCATCGAAATGGGCTGCCAAATTGACGCCGGCTCGATCCTGTGCATTGATGCGCAGATACAATGGATTACTCAAGCTAGAGAGCGGCGTATCGGGCAGTTCAGGCGCCACGTTGACAACACAGCTTACGCCCAGCTTGTCCAGGTGGCCAGGCACCACAGCGGCCGCGCCGCACAGATAGAGCGACGGTGTCAGCCTTGAAATGCCTGGATACGGAGTATGCTCCTCCAACTTTGTTTGACTGCAATGAAAATAAATAAAACTATCTTGATTATCTAATTAAAGTTTAACCAAATACGACTTCCACATCCCATTCATGCACTATGGATCACACCTGACTACAATTTATATATTTACAAAAATCCAACACAAAATCTTTAATAACAATTAGTCACTTTATATACTACAGAAACATATTTTTTTTTTCACCCTATTTTATGTTCGGCAACTAATTGTTAAGTATTTAAAGCCTAAATATCGAACAAGCTGTCAGCGGAAAAATATATTTTTCATCTTTTCGTCGTTCAAGAAAACGTAAAAAAAAAGTATGAAAAAAATATTTTTGCTAACTTAAGACGTAAATAAAAAAAGCTTATTTTTGAGTTGTTTAAAAAAGATGAAAACAAATAGAATCTTAAATCAGTTGCGTTCCCCCTGACAAGCTTTTATGAATGGGCATTAACGTCTCTTTTAGCATTTTTGTTATTGTTGAGCGTATTTATCTGGCTGATCTATTATATCTATATTTTTGTACGTCATTGTTTTCTCAGCACCAACGTGGGACTACTACAAAATAATAAACATATGAAGACATTAAACATATGTCTCTATATCTCCCATATCTATATATTTAACTGTATATATTTATAAGAATTTTGTTTATAATTAGTTCGTTGAATGAGTTTTGTTTTCTATTTGTTTGATAATGAGCAATATAAAAATAGAATTGATTTATAAAGGTGTTCAATAGGTAAAATAGAGAGACAGAGAAAAAACTTAGACATATTGCAAGCTTGTCGAAAAACCCAATTCGAAATAAATGATCTCAAGAGCTACGTATATAAGATAAATACAAATGTGTGTTAACTAAAAGTTTGAGGTTCGAATCCCCAATTCAAATTAAAATAACATCTCAAATTTTATTGAAGAATTAATTTATCATTAAATATATTTCAGAAATATATATATTAAAGATATATATATATATATATATATATACAAAGTGGGATATTCTAAATTATTATTTCCTTTTTTTGTTTTTAATAATAATGATAATACCAAAAATTAGGAATAAAAAATATTAAAAAAATTGAGGCTTCAAATCTAAAAAAAAAGCTTTAAATCCTGATACAAATATTTTTGTGATGAGTAAAATACTTCAAATATTAAACAAAGTTGATATAAAATAAAATAATAAAAAAAAAAAATAAAAATTACTAAGATAATTTTTATGGATATTAATACATTTCTTATATTTTTAATTTTTGTTTTGTCAACCCTGAATAAGCAATTAAGTGATATACAAAAATTTGGCAAGTAGTCCAATTTTTTATTGGTCGTAATTTTAGCTTTCCTAAACATATTTTTCACCTGAATATAATATCAATCAAATTTTAATCCCTTTATACTGATCTTATACAGAGATCTATAAAGATCGTCTCTTTTATGTACTTTAGTAAAAATTCTTTTCGTTTTGATCAAGCACTTGGCATTATCTTGGCCACTTCGCTTTTACCTTAAGTGATGACAACTTTGACTTGACAGATTCGCAAGCAAAAAAATAAAATAAAAAAAGAAGCAAAATCTAGCGTTGCGGAATGTTAATGTAAAATACAACAACAAACGAATTTATTTATAGTTGCAATGGATATATTTTTGCCCTGGCGACATTTCGTCGTCATTAAATAATAATCACAAATTCCGCTGGAACTTAGCCAAAATTAATCATCGGACACTTTCACTTTGACCGCACCAAATTATGTTCATATATATGTTTGTATAGATCTACGAAAAATTTAAAAATTTTCGTTATACCCTAGACCCAATGAAAATGTGTAAACTGGGCAGAATGTTTTTGGCGTCACCGATTTAATGTCGTATTATTCATTCCGTCCATAGAAAGCTAGAATTCTTATTTATTTAATCGAGCTCATGTAATTTATTGTGACTGGGTATCTAGTCGTCGAGCTCACTCTTCATTCTTCTTTGCCGTGTGAAAAGTACCAAAAATATTTTATGTTTCTTTTTTTGAAGCCCAAAAAAACGAATGCAGCGCAAACAAATAACAATTTGTGATTTTATCTATAATTAAAAGAAAATTTATGTTTGCATATTTATGGCCCGCCAAATGAGAAAAAAGCAACAATATTTATTCCCCTCAAAGTTGTTGACACTCTAATATATATAAAATCATGTGATGACAAAGGGAAATGGGTTAATGTTATAATCAAAATTAGTGCAGCCTTGTGGCCAGGGCACTTCCTAGAAAAACTCGATAAATTATGCAGAAAACAAAGGAATTTGACATATTTATAGTGCAGCATTATATTTATATATCTATATAAATTTTAGCTTACAATGCGGATATCTGTGTGCATAAAGTGATTTAGGCATTTCGACTTTGATGCACCTCAAGGTTATAAATATTGCCGATTTTGTTTGCCAATTTTTTGCGTTGCTTTTATTTTTTTTTTTTTTTTTTTTTTTTTTTTTTTTGGTCTTTTGACAGGCAGCAGACAGAATAGAATAGACCTTCGTCTGCCTCGATATGAAAAATGATGATTCCTTTGAAATATTTAAGCAATTATTTTGTCCTTGGATTCGATTGTCAGAGTCAGGGCTGTCTATAATTCACGTGTGCAAAAATTATTTTTCATAAAATATTTGCTAAAGAATTTTTATTTTTTAATATAAAATATATTTAAAGATATATTTTTCAAAGTATGACAGCTTTTAAGTCCAGCAGCAGCGCTGTAATTGGTAGTATATGTTGGCAACTCTGGCAGTTTTACAGGTGTTTAACAGGTAATATTGAATGACAGTTATTTATGAAGTCTGGTAGGTCACACGTCTTATACCGAGTTTAAAAGTAATTTGCTCAATATAAAGAAATTAACTTAAATAAATCATTATTATTTCATTAAATTTTGTATATTTCTTATTTATATATGACTAGTTTCTATTTTATAGATTTTCCCTCTAACTACATCTATCTATCAATCGGAATTTTTACCTATTTTTCATTCGTTTTCTATATTGAAATAAATTCATGAAATGCATTTCGCATAGATAGGGCACATCTGTAAAGGTATTTGGCATGGAATTTGGCACAAAGTGTAGAAATAAAAATTTGGCACAATTTGCATGCAGCTGAAAGCCTGACCATATGCTTCATTACACACACATTAAACCATTTATGCATTTGGAGGTGTTTGCTTTTAAGTTTCTCAAGTGTAATTTATGATTTATTAACTCATATTTTTTATTCTCTAAATAGGTATAGACTTTAATAAATTAAGTGTAGCTAAACAAAATATATATATGAAAATAAATTGAAAATTTATTAAAATAATGGTTTTTTTTTGTTTTAGTTTTTTATATTTTATATTTAGTCTATATAAATTGCAATAAAAATGATCAAAAGCGCTGCCCAAGCTGTGACCGATGACATATGCATAAGCCATAAATGTTATTTAGTCACGCATGCCCAAGCCCAGTTCCTGCTATAAGCACTTATATGTATATATAATATATACAGCTATGTCATGCCCAATTATCCATCTAAGAATTGAGAACTTTGCGTTGCCGTGACATAAGCGAGACCTTGACTCGAATCGAATTAAATTTGCATTTTCTCTTTAAATTGGGTGCAGTGCAGGTAGTGCGACATGACTCACCTTTGGCACTCCTTATCCTTGGAGTTATCATTATCTTCATTGAATACCGATTTCGAGATGCTGTTTATATCGTCCACAATGCTCCGTAATTTCTTTTGAGTATCGGTGGCCAGGCGCCCCGTCAAATTGGGAATCGTAATTAACTCTTGCATGTTTACGAGTCCGTTGCCCGATCGGATGGCAAAAGATATAAAAATTCCACAAATTCCAGAACGAACGTACACAAAAAAAACTATTTCGTATCTTTGAAATTTGTTTTCGTAGCTGCGTAAACACAATTTTTCTTTTTTTTAATTATATGTACATATATATAAATATATAGGCTTATATGATTTTTTATAGCGCTCGCCCTAGCTGTATTTTCTTTGACGACGAGCAAAAGTCGACTGACTCATTGGGCGCTAAACACAAAACACACGATTCGAAATATTTTCAATTGTTGTCGTGGTGAGTTTGTCAGTGCGTAAGGTGTATTTTCACCTGTAGATATATACTGTATAAATATAAATTATTCTACTGCACCTCACATTTCAAACTTATCTTATTTTTTCTTTATATAAATTCGTAGAGTTCTCAAATTTAAAGCAAAAATCAAAACAGATCAGTATGTCTATACACTAAACAATAATGTGACATTAAATAATACATAATATTTATAAAAAAAAAAAAACAACTATTTGCAGTTTCATTCCCAAAATTGAATTTTAACGTGTATTTTTTGTTGGCGTTGGCATACCCTTTTATTTGTGAAATCACATTTTTTTTTCATTTATTATAAAAATTAAAATTTTTTTAAAAGTATATTTTATAAGCTACGAAAAGTCAAATTCATAAAAACAACGTTTGCTCTAAAATTGTTGCGCGCCAACTGTTAATAGCAGTTGAGCAAATGTTAGAATTATTTGTATTATGTTAGTGGTGCTGTTAACGCAAACAAAACAGCTGTTCGATGTTCATGTACAGCCACAAGAAATTGTGAACGAGATAGACGATAGTACTGCGTAAGAAGAGTTTCTTGTGCATGAAAGAAATAGCAGCAGACGCCAGCAAGAGGCCGCAAACAAAACTAGTAAATTGCGCAAATTATTTTTGATCGGTAATTATATTCAACAATTATTGGAATGGGCAAGGAAAAGGCGGGCAAAATGTTTAACATCGGCGATTTGGTATTCGCCAAAGTGAAGGGCTATCCAGCGTGGCCGGCGAAAATAACAAAATACCACAACAAAAAGTATAATGTTTACTTTTATGGCACCGGAGAGACCGCCAATATAAAAATCGAAGATCTATTCATCTATGTGGACAACAAGGAGAAGTTCGCCAATCCGAAAAATATGAAACGTGCTAAATTTAGCGATGCCATCGATCAAATTGAAAGTGCATTGCGCGGCGAGGACTCGGCTCCAATCGATTTGCCAACCAGCGGCAACGATGACGGCAATGAGAGCACCATGGAATCAGCGCCAGATGCGACAGCAGAATCTGCTGCCAGCACCAATGCGACATCGGCGGAGTCCGCAGCAGCAGCAGCAGCAGCAGCAGCAGCAACGGCGGATAGTAGTGAACATCCGCAAGCGCCACCAAAAGCGCGTGGAGCTGGAACGACAACTGCGTCGGGTCGTAAATCAAAAGCAAACCCAAAGCATGTGGATGGCGATACAGAAGATGCCAGCACTGATACAGTGGATACGCCACCGCCGCAAAAGAAACGTGTTCCACCAGAAGGCATAGCCAGCAGAAAGGCCGTCAAGAAATCGAAGCCAACAGCTGCGGTGACGCCCATGCAGAAGCGTGCACGACACTCCAATGTGAGTAGCTACAATATTGTTCTAAATCGTATATAGTATATGCATATATATACTCCATTGCAGGTCATACAGAACAATCTGCTTATGGTTTATATGCCTACGGCGAAATGTTTGGGCATCAATATGAACTACAGGAAGCCCGCCAGCTTTGAGAATTCGGCCGCGGAGCAAGCTTGGATGGAAAAGTCACGCAAGGAGGCGATTGAGCTGAAATTGAAATTGGAGTCTGGACAAATCGATGCGGAATCAATGCCGGAGCGTATTATCATTGAGCCGGTGCGCAATGAGATACCCAAACAGGAGGCCGTGCGTTTCATCGAGGAGCTCATCGAACAGGAGGATGCGTTGTTTATGGAACGTGACTTTATACAATTATCGCAGCAGCTGCGTGAATGCCTTGGACTGCGACGCGCCAATGTGGGCCGATGCCTGGAGATCTTGGAGCAGCTAAAGGAAATCGAATTGAATAAATTAATGCTGTTGCGGAATCCAGAATGTGTGGACATTATGCGTCGGTTACGTCGCTATGTTGGCAATTTGGAATTGTGGAAAATGGACATATCGGATGAGCTGGAGTTCAAGGAGAAGGCGCAAATCATACGTAAAGTTTCGACGGGCATATATGATGGATTTAAGGCGCTCTTCAATCCAGAAACCGAACCGGAAGAGAACTTCTGGGTAGACTTTTGCGAAAAGGTCAAGATCTACAAAAACTATACGAAAAACATTAACGATAATCTGCGCGTCTCGATGAGCGAGAATAGCTATGAGAATTTGGTTAAGACCAAGGAACAGGACGCCCCATCCATGGAGTTGGTCAACAACTAAAAGCATGCAGTGTTTCCAGCTAAAATCTACTTAAGGTATTATCCAATAAGCAAATCGTCTGAAATATTTGATTTTTTTTATGTTTTCTCTTTTCGCTTTTCAGTTAATTTTAAGCAAAAACAAAAGAAAATTCAAGCCCAAACACTAATTAACTAACTTTAAAGTTGCATTAGAGCCGTTAGACGTTTTTTTTTTTTTAATTATGATTACATCATTGGGCGCTATCTAAATCAGTATGAACAACCGCATCTGAGAGAGCTGCATCAGCAATCGTAAAAGAAATTTTTAAGGCACACACACACACACACACACACATATACAATTTAAATACAATTATTATGGTTAAATACACAATTGTGAAAATAGGTGTATAAATAAATAAACACTTGACGAAATCTGTTTGCTGTGTCCTGTCGGCTCTGAGCAAATGACGGATTGAGTGCATGTTTGATGTTCACAGAGCTCAATTTTGGGAAGCGATAAATCTTGGATTCATGGATAAACATATATATTAAACTAGATGATTTCGAATTTGGAACAATGCACAATTTTCCAACTGAGTGAATGATGATGCACATAGACTTAAGGACAGCAGATATCACGATTTAAGCGATAACATGACTCTTCCCTTCCCTGATTGACGAGGAGAAGGAGCAGCTAGTTTGTGGAAAATTCATATCAACAGATGGACTCTATCAAAAAAATAACGAGAAGAATTACGAACACATTATGTATCAAAAATATAATTCGGAAAAATGTTCTAAAAAAATTGGTTCCTTGGAAAGATTTTATAGACCGATTAATTAACTTAACCAATTTAGGAATATTTCTCAAAAATTAACCAAGTTTAGTTAAATTTATATCATAATTTTTATATTATACAGAATATACTTAAACAAAAGATTCTTTGAAAAGTTTATATAGATCAATTACTTAACGTAAACAATTTAGGAATACTGCACAGAAATTAACCAAGTTTAGTTAAATTTATAATCTGTTATTTTTTTGTATTATACAGAATGTACTTTAAACAAACGATTCCCGTAATTAAAGCTAGCACATTTGGTAATATAATTAAACACTATGTATAAATAATATATATTAAGGTGAAGCTTCTAGGTTGATATTTGCGTTCGATCATCGCTTCGCCTGGTATCGATGAGCTTTATCAGTTGGTTTACCATTAACATTGCTTGCCATGGCTTTTTTTTTAAGCCAACTTCTGGTCGGTCAACCTTACGTCGCTGGCCTTTGCCTTTGCTTTGTTTGATCTGCACGCTTGTCATGTTTCTTGGTCAGCCGAGTCTCGGATAGTTTTATGCGTTGCTTCATGCGTTGCTTCATTTTTGGTGTAATTGGAAAGAGTGTTTCGAGGTCGGCATTAGCTTAAGCTCTGAGTTGCTCCCTCTCGAACGGCGGCTTAGCTTGTTTACTGCGGCGCAGTTCCGCGCAGTCTTCAATAATTTTTTCCGATTCAATGAAGCTAGTAAAATCATGTCCAGTGCTATTGTCTGTTTCCGTTTTCAATGATAAAGGATCAGCATTTTTTTTATTCGATTTGTTATCCTTTCGTTTATTTTATTATAGATTGTTTACAATTTAGGGAAATAGAACAGCTGTGCAATGGAACGCTTGAAATTGGTATTTTAACAGAGGTATGTTTACTGATTGTATTTCTGCTAGTGACTGTTAATTTATATGTAAACTGTTAATATATCCTTTTTGCACACTACATTGATCGTTTATTAGTTTAAAACAAGCCATCGATAATCGAACAACAATATAGATTAATCATATTTGCTTGTAAATATTTATTAAATGCAATCCTATGATTAAATCTTAGCTTGTTTAAAGTCTATACAATTAATCAAACTGATCGTTAAAAAATATGAGCTCAGCTTAGCTTCTACTTCATTAACTCATACCGAAAAGCGTCAATGCTTTCTAATCAATCACTTTCAATCCTTTTCCTTAACATCGCCAATTCCCTCGGGTAATATAGCAAACATGGCCTCCGACTCGGGCAAACAGGGCGAATCATAGATTTTACAGATGCGTGCATCGCCCTTGCCCTTGCGCAGATATAGACGCGTCGTCGATGCATGCGCCATTATATGACCGCCAATTGGCTTCTTTGCATCGGCGACAAACATTGCTGCACCGCCATCTACTTGAGCCGTCACTTGATTCGTTATGACTACCGCAACGCCAAACTCGTCGGCCAAGCGTTGCAGCATGCGCAGAAACAGACCCAAGTGATTTTGTCGTGCTGCCAATTCTCCACGTCCAATGTACTCGGAGCGATACAGCGCCATGGCACTATCCACAATAATCAGGGCGTATCTAAAATGTAAATACATTTATACAATTTATGTACACAAATGTGATTCATTTGATAGCACCTCGATTCAAACATCATGCCCGCTGCCATTTGAACCAGTTGCGTCTGTTGATCCGTATTGTGAGCACGTGCACAGGCCACATTATCCAAGACAGCCGACTCCTCCATATTGTATCTTTGTGCAATTGCCGACAAGCGCTCCGGCCGAAATGTGCCCTCGGTATCAATGTACAGTGCTTTGCCCTCGCCACCATTCTGGCTAATTGGCAGCTGACAGGTTACGGCTAGCGTATGACATATTTGCGTCTTGCCACATCGAAATTCACCAAAGATTTCCGTAATTGAACCCGTCTCAATGCCACCACCAAGCAGCTTGTCCAACTCTTTGGAGCCCGTTGTAAGCATTACGACTTCGGACCGCATCTGATGAAATGTGCGTGCGCTGGTAAAGCTTAAAGGTATCAACTTTGAGGCCTCCTTCATAATGTGATCCACCTTAGATTCACCCAGGCCTTTGATATTCAGCAACTGACGACGCGTCGCATATGTCACCGATTCCACCGTATGTAAACTGGCCTGCTGCAGTAGCTTAATGTCTCTGGGATTGATATTGCTTCCCTGGAATATAAAATTACATTATAAATACACACAGTAATAATGAATTGCTGCGCTTACTTGTAGCTTAAGCACGTCCAGCGGTCCTCCATCTTCATCCTCTTCATCCGAAATAGTCGCTGTAGTGGCTGAGGCTAAGTCAGCTTGTTTCTGTGCTGTGCGCTGCTTTTGCTCCATTTTTATTCGTTTCTCTTAGAAATGAGCAGTACGTCAATCTGTCTTTTGCTTCAATAGATGCCTTTCAAAATTTTAAAATGTTTGCTGCCACATTTATAAAAAATACGCGCGCTTAGTTGTGAAATGTTATAAACATTTTTTGCCATTCACAAAACCGACGCATTCATCAGCTGTTCGTTGGCAAACGACATCAGAATAAGAAAGAAGTTGAAAAAAGAAGAAGCACGAAACGTTGAGAGAGAAACAAGCAGTACCCATAACGAAAGCACTTATATAAATACAAAATACGGCATTTACAACTCGTTCAGCAACATAAAGAGATAAATTAAAAGAGGAACGGTTGCGGAAATTCTTCTATTCAAGGTATATTTGTTAGAAGTATGATTGGATATCATTACTTCGATGTGCAACTGTAAGTTGAATGCGGCAAAAGTAAATTGTCGCAGTTAACAGCACACGTGCATGTTGTTGATTGTGCCAGTGTTATTTAACGTTACATTTTTTATTTGTATTTTGTAGGAAATTTCGGGACTTTGATAGCGTTGAACTTACGCCTATTTATTTTCGGGGCTGCGTTTTGAACTCTCTGGAAAAATTCTTTGGTGAAATTGGCGGCAAGACAAGTTTGGATATTGTGAAATTCAGCGTAGAACAGCGACGTGTTGTTTTCCGCGTGCCTGAGGAGTTTTACAAGCGCACCCATACGGTAATCACATTGATTGGCCATTACCAGGAAGTACCCTGCCATTTTCGAGTATTGAAAACATCTAAGACTCCGTTGGATTTTCAAAAGTATTTTATCGGAGAAGATTATTGCGAAGAAGCGTAGCTAATCTATACTAAACGATAAATCATGGCGTTCTCGTATTGTAAGGTCTTTGGCAAGGATAAGGTAATCTTTGCCACCAAGGAAGATCATTCGACGCCCAGTACTATTGAGTTGCCAGCACCAGAACCACCACAGGGTCTCATCTCGAAGGATGGCAGCATCAATTGGAGCTGTCCGTGTTTGGGTGGCATGGCTACTGGGCCTTGCGGCGTTGACTTTCGAGATGCCTTTTCCTGTTTTCATTCTAGCGAAGCGGAACCTAAAGGTTCCGATTGCTATGAGGCATTCCGTAAGATGCAGGACTGTTTCCAACAATATCCCACTGTCTATAATAAGGCAAATGCAGAAGATGATGATGACGATGCTCTTGGTGATGTTATGAACTCGGATAGCAGTTCCAACGTCAAAGATATTGATGAACTTACGGGAGGTGCTGGAGCTGCTGCGGCTGCAGCAGCAACTGATACACATATAATACCCACAAATGCCGTGTCCAAAGTGGAATAAAATAAATCAACAAACTAGTTAAACAAATTAATTATATATTTTGTATTTAATGTGATTTTCGGTTCTGATTGCTGCCGTTGAATAACATAACATTGTATCAGCTGTTAATGTTTTGCTTAATTTCATAACAGCTGATTTGGTACCTTGATAGCCAAGTTCAATAGGAACATTAGTGTTTATTTTGATCAATTGAAATTGAAATAAATGTATTTTAAAGGAATTTTTTAATATTAATACAATACTACAGCATGCACTTGAAAATATAGGTCAACTCATCCTTTTCTTAATTTTGACTGCGCTAATTTTGTTTAACATACAGTATTTTTTTTTGGTATTTTACAATTTGTTTAACAAAAACATCTGCGACATTGTTTTTGGTAGTATTTGTCATGTAGTAATCGACAGACCACCACACGAAATCGGCCGACCACCATAAGAAAAATAAGAAAACTAATGAAAACCGTGACGAAAATGTTTTAAGCGCATTGTAAAATGCTTAATGTGCTAATAAATCTCACAAGTGAATCGTTAAAACGTGAATTTAATATCAAATCTGTGCAAAATTTTAAAGTGCAATAGTTATTACAATTGCAGTGCCATTTGTTTGAGGTACAGGCCAAATATATAAATCAAAACAAGTAAAAACCTAGAAGTTCGAGCGCGCTACGAAATCAGTAACAAAATAGAAAGTCAAATAACCAACAGCCGCCAGTGAAGTGAGTGTTGTGCATATTGCTTTCGAATAAATCGTTATATTTGTATATCCTCAGCCACAAGTTATAGCTACCTAAATTTCACAACAGTGTTTCTGGTTCATTAAAAAATTTTGTGCTGCACACTGACAAATATTAACGCGCACATACACAATCAAATACATACGTAAATACGTCGTTACATATTGGTGTGCAAACGAAAGACGTGCGGAGAAGAATTCGAAAATACACACACACATAGTAAATCCATTTCAATAGTTTTTATTTTATTTAAAAAATTTGAAAATAAAATATAATCTAACATTAACGAAGAGTCTCAACTGTAAGAATAAAATTAATAGGAAGTGAAAGAACCAAACAAAAATATCAGTGATTCGCAACAATAAAATACAGGAATACTAGAAGCAGTTAAGAGCGAGTCTTAGATTTGCATATTTGAATGCTGCTTAGGCTTAAACATTTTATAGAAAATGGTCTCGTTAATTGATACAATCGATGCGGCAGCGGAGGCTCAAAAGCAACGTAGCGCCGCTGCCGCTGCGACAACAACGTCGTCTACCAACACTGAAGTCAAGTCACCGACCGTTGCTGCTGCTGCAGGTGTTGCCTTGACCGCTAGCGGCAAGCCTAAGGAGAAACGAAGGTGAGTTATAGTCATCCTAATGCTTAGCCATACTTTGTCAACCCTTACTCTTGACTAGCATACAGATAAATAAATAATCTAAGCTCCTGCCATGTGATCTGTCTGTCTGATGGGCTGTTGCCTATTGCATAAGCAGTTTTGCTTTCTTTTTTCTTCAGCTGCTGCCGTACGCTGCGTTGTCGTTAACGTCTGCGTCAGCTTCGTATTTTTGTTGCTTTAATGGCGTTAGCTGCGGATATGTTCAATAGGGTTGAGGGGCTTACTTATTCACAATAATTGCACACCCTAATACGCAGCCTATTTGAACTTTTAGGCTTTGTTTTATAGGGTTGATATTGCTGTCGGACCTTTTGAAATTATTCAAAACATCTATTTCCAGCTCTTATTTTCATGAATGTGCATATATGTATATATTTGCAGTGAAATTAATCTAAAGCTAAAACAAAAAAAACAACAAAGAAATATAGGAACATAGGAAGAAACGTAATTTTGTTTTGATAGTTGGGGTTATTCTACTAAGCAATACTATATCATGTAACTTATCATATATTTTTGATGTACCTTTAATTTTTTTCATTGTGACATTTTAAAAATTTTCGTGTGATCGATAAATAAGTTGATTTCCTAGAATGTCATGCTTTTGAATTTAATAATATAATAAACAACTAAGAGTGTTTGAAACGAATAGGAAATACAATAAGAGTATTTTCTGTGCATTAATTCTATTATTTTTTTTTTGTATGAATTCATTTAAATATAATATATATTTATACTAAATATATTAACTTGTTGCACAGTTTGAGATAAATTATAAATCGAACTTGAATAATGCAAACGGCTATCATGTATGCACCGATAAATGGTATTTATATAATACTTGAATTTTTGACACGTGTTGATGATTCAGTAAATATATGAACATGTATAACATGTATAAAAGTGAGGCAGAGCGAGAGAGAGATTGACAGGGGGTGGCGGCAACATTTTCTATGCATATACGAAATCTAAATCGTAATCATTAATCACGCTTGACTTTTGCATTTGCGATAATTATACAACTTGAGCGAAGGTAGACAGTAAAAGAGAACGCGTTGACCGAGACCTTACCTTGAATGTCGCAACAAAAAAAAAGCCCAAATCCAAATAAAAGAAATACTGAAAATCCAAATGCAAATAAAGAAAGAAAAAAAAAAAAAATTGCCAAATTACGCTGGCTAAAAGGAGCTCAAATAATTGAACTATAATTTGCTGAAGCTGTTTGCTCTGAAGCAGAACTTTAGGCCTCACTTTGATAAAAATATTGGCAAACGTTTATCAAAATTTCATCAAATTATGTCAAACTTTGTTGTTGGCCTTACTATGTAATACAAACTTTAAATGAAATCTTATCTTTTAATAAGAGCAAGTTTATTTAATTGTCCTTGATTGGCTTCTGCGAATCTGTTTATTCTATATTTAGACATATTTAATTTGCCAGCTTGATTGCACTTTGGATTTCCTCTTTTTAGCTCGGGCTACGCATTCTTTATGCGTTTGGTTTATTTTTAAAAAATAAATAAAAGAGGAAAGAAAAACCTGTTGTTGTCTGCAGCAACATAAGATAAACCAGTTTTTATTATTGTTTTGTTGTTGTCAGTTTAGTTTTATCAGTTTGTTTTTGGTATTGTTTTTCTTTTTGATACCCTGCAATTGTAATCGTAAGAGAAATATGACTAAACTCTGTGTATTTACAATGTCAATTAAATGATACATAGGCCATACGCATTCCACCAGTTTCTGCTTAAAAAGGCGCTGTTATCTTAGATCTACAAATATGTGATTCTAATTTCTACTGATTTACTGAGTATCTCCACTTCGAGTACTCTAACAACTTGTTGATCTGTTTTTGTTTTCATTTGTAAGTTTATTTTTGTTTGCCTGCCCTCTTTCGGCATCTTCCTTAGGCGTGTTGGCGACCTGCCCCCCGAGTAACGGCCACGCATTCACCTAAATAATTTACATTGTATAAACCACATAAATTGTAAAATTAATCGCATTTAGTTTTTTAAATTTTATTTTTTTTTTTATAATATTCAAGATTTGCATTAAATTGAACGATTTTGTATTGGCCTACGTGACTTCAGTTAGCTGCAAAGCGGTTCTGTAACAGTTTGAAGCAGTAAGGAAAATTGAATGCTCAGTCGGCAGCCAGTTTTCCACGCTAAACTAGTTTATGGCATTGATAAATACGGCTTCTATTTAAGTTGTTTAATGCCCAGTTATCAATTGCTATAGATAATTCTAAATGCCTGACATCTTAGATTGAAGTTAAACGAAGATCACGTGTAGATATAATTTATTTATCAATTATTTGGAATGTAGTATATAGCTTTAAATTATATTGACTTCTTGCTTTTAATGTGTGTGGTTTTATTTCTTACTTTTTGTAGAAATGCCTATTTTATTTTATTAATTAAAATACTGATGAATCTTGCAGATCAAACAGTAATTTTCGTTTTAAATAAAATTTGTATGCATTATTTTTAATGCATTAATTTATATATTTATCACAATATAATAAAAAAATCAGTATATTAATTTTTGAATATACTTTAATTTAAAATATTAAAAACATTTTTTTTATTTTAATGCAGGACAGTAAATATATAAAAATAAATTATATTTAAAATTCAGTTAATACAAAACGGAAGTTATAGCTTTAAAAAAATCTTTTTTTTTTTTTAATTTATGTGTTTTTATAAATATATTTATAAACTTATATATCCATAAGGATATTTTCTGTATGTATATATTAATAAATATGTATATGTTTATTTACATTTATATGCGTCTCACGCTCTCATCACTAGTCACGACCTCGTTGTGCACTTGTCTATTCGCTCGATTTGATTTACTTCACTTTGCCAGACATCTTAGCCTCGATTAAAATTATATTGAAATGAAAAAGACATGGATTTATTTCAGACAGATTGTAGCAATAATCATATACCATATCAAGTTTTCAAATAATTTAAAAAAATATAATAAAATTGGAAAAATATAAAAAAACAGATTTAATTAAATATAATATATTATTATAATATATATATTTTAATTAAATCTGTTTTTTTATATTTTTTCAATTTTATTATATTTTTTAATTTATTTTATTATTGTATTATTGAATTTTGCAATAGAGCTTAATTTACAGTTTTGCTTTGACGTCAGCATAGAAATCTCACATTTATATATTAACTCATTTCCCTTTATGGTCTGTTTGCATTTATATTTGGTTGTAGGTCTTATAAATATACATACATATATATTAAAGAGCAAATAACTAAGAAATTGCAAAAATGAAAAAAAATGTCTAAATGGATTAAATTCTGTTGATGTTGCTTATCGGTAACAATAAAACAATACGAATGCGCCGTATGTTACAAATAGCCTATGCTACCCTCTAATATTGTTTCTTTTTGCTGATATCAAAATTGTGGAAAACAATAAATAGAAATAGAAACTTTTGTGTTTTTCAATAGCACTGCAAGGCAAACGCATAAAATTAACACAAGCTTGCGAGCACAATATGTTAAATATTTAAATGATATGCTTTATTGTTGTTGTTGCTTCTTTGTTGTTGTTTATGTGTTGTTGCTGGCCGCGGCAGCCTCTGTCTGGCCACGACGACCTACTTTTTTGCGCAATCGAACTTAAAAGTGACGACATTAACGGCAGGGGGCAACGGGCAACGGGCAAACGGGCTGTGTGTGAGTATGTGTTATGTGTGTGTCTCTGCCATATGCGTGTGTTGTATTTTCTTTTTATTCATATAAAAAAAAATTGTTGATGTCGCTGCTGTTGCTGTAGTTGTTGCCGTCGTCTTAAGGCATGCGAGACAAACAGCTAAAACACCGCTGTTGCTATGCAGCAGTCACAAAATGCAACAGCTTCACGCGATTTTTTCATTCACACTGAATGCATTGTAAATGCCTAAGCAGGGTATATTGTGTTTTTTAAAAATGTATGTAACAGGCAGAAGATAGCGACTTGTTGATCTAGATTAGTTTATCTATTGTCTATTCACCTATCAATATCTATATATAAAAGCATGGAAAATATTCAAATTAGATATTTAAAATGTTTTCTAAAGGTTTTTTTTATAAGCATATCATCACACAAACTAATTAAAATCTATATTTAACTGGAGCTATTTATACATAGTTGAAAAGTCTTAAGAGCCAGAAAAAGTTTGTTTTAAAGTAGACAAAAATATTTGCTTTTTGACTCATATTCCGAATGGTAAATGAAAATCTTCAGATAACAAATTTTAGCTCAGCTTTTTGAGACCATACTCAGCAGCTGAATAAATATAAGCTAGAATGCTAGAAACAGCTGTTGTGCATGACAATTATGAGGTATTTCCTAGTCGAGCAGGCTTAGTTGTTGTATCTGTGTCTCTGCCATTTGTCGCTGTATTGGAGGCTGTTGCTGCTCTTTGTTTTGGTTTTTGGGCTGCCGATTTATTTTTACCATGTGTAATAACTTGTATTTTTTGTTCTCTTATGATATTTTGATACTGTGACAGCGAAAGCAAATTTATTGAGCCTTTGCGCTTGGCAGGCGCACGTATTTTATAAAAAAAAGAGATATGCTCACAATTCTTTGGAATTGCGCAAAGCGCAGCTCGCTTGCAAATATAATTTGTAGTTGTTGCTCTCGTTGTTTCTGTATGTATTGCAATATATATGCATTGCCTGAGGATGGCGTATTTTCTGCGTTAAGCAACATGCGATCTTACTGATTCAACCATACGTGACCTCATTCAATAAAGCTGCCAAAAGATCGCCAACATTCGTGAGCTCTAGATGTGGGAAAGTTATTGCTAGAATTAACTCATTGACACCAAAGGCGTATTAATGCGTGCTTTGTTTTCTGGAGTTACCTAGCGAAAAAT
The DNA here is from genome assembly GCA_035047625.1 of Drosophila mettleri. Lineage (NCBI taxonomy): Eukaryota > Metazoa > Arthropoda > Insecta > Diptera > Drosophilidae > Drosophila > Drosophila mettleri. The sequence goes on from JAWNPI010000056.1 coordinate 1,945,923, forward strand.
AATAATAATAATAAATAATAATAAAATAAAATTAAGTAATTCAATAAATTAACTTACTTGTTAACTTTAATAATGTGCTAATGCATCTCTTTATATAAATATGTAAAGAGTATATTATGATAATTCATAATTAGCAATTTCATCAGTTTGAACGTAAATTAAATAGTTTTCGAATCTTTTCCTAATTCATAATAATATAATACGAATTTCATAATATCAATCTTATCTTTTTCGATTTTTGTGTACAAATTCTTTATTTCTATTCTATATTCTACAGATTTCATTACGTACTGTTTTTTTTTTTTGATTTCCTTATCATATTACGTATTTCTTTTATTCAATACTCCATGTTCCATATTCGTATTCAGTAACAGTATTCTACAGATTTCATTACGTACTGTTTTTTTTTTGATTTCCTTATCATATTAAGTATTCCTTTTATTCAATATTCCATGTTCCATATTCGTATTCAGTAACAGTATTCTCGAACAATCTCGTAAGGCTAACCCGTTTCATGAGTCGTTTCCCATTTCCGCATATCGTATCCCGTATGATATTCTCTTTTCTGAACGCCGTTCAGCGACTTTTACGCTCCAATCCGTATCTAGCATTATGCATTCATATTCTGTATTTTATATTCATTTCTCTATATCCCATATTCAGCATTTCTATTAAGTTTTCTGAATTGTTATTGCAATTCCTATTCTGTGTTTCCATTAATATTTTGGATTTTCATTTAGAATTTTTAATTTTCATTTTATCTTTTATAATTTGACGAGCCAATAATTTCACGATATTTAACACATATACTATGCTAAACATATCTAGTTTTTTTTTTTTTATTTTGGCCAATTATGCAATATATCCAGACTTCTATAAAAGTTGGCGGCTGCTCACCACATCTAAAGGTACATGTGCCGTTATTTAATTGCTACCGAGTGCGTTTTCGCTGCTTCTTATCGCGTTTCACTTTCAGCCAAAAACAATGCAAATATTTGACAATTTTATGTTTTATTATGTTATCAGAGCTGGCGACGGGTGGTTGGCACAAAAGACGCGTCGGATTTGGCGTAAACTATACTAAAAGCCCTTTTTTGCTTCCATTTTTTGATTTGTAAGCGCTTAGCTTTATTTGATTTATGATGCCAGAATATGTCATTGCAATAGAACTTTACCGACTGCATGATACTTGCCAAATTTTTCTATTTGAAGACGATATTAAAGCAGATTTAGTGAGTCCAGACCAAAAGCTGTCTAAGATATAGTTTTCCCGATTCTCAATGATTATCGATATGTAAACTTAGAGGAAACTGTAGAAAAAGTCAAAATAAAAACGCATAAGTTCAGCGCAACAGGCGAATAGAGAGTAGAATAAAACTATCATAAAACCAATATACTCCTTTTCACTCGTGAACGAGTATATACATAAACTGCTGCAATTTGGTTGCGTATGCAAATATTTTGTTAAAACCGAGTCCTTCATAGATAAGGAAAGCGAATCATCAGACTGAAATACATTAGGAGAGAGAGAGAGAGAGAGAGAGAGAGAGAGTGAGAAAAAGAGCGAGTGAGACGAAGTGAAAGTGAGCTGAGGAGAGAGATATATGTAGAAAGATATATGATAGAGATAGCAATAGAATTACTGCGCTGTAGAGTATGCAACGCTTTTAACTAACTTAATTAAGCAAAAATATATATAATTCATTTGTGCTTGCTTTTAATTTGTTTTATTATATTTTCTACAATTTTTTTTTGGGGTCTGATTTGTTTATTGCCAGTTTTGCCTTATCTCTGGTCAATTCACACATGAATAATTGGCCTGGCTGGAAGCAGGCATCGTGTATCTTGTTGTTTTGACTATTATCTTATCACAAACCATCGCCATCTCACTCACGCTCTATCTGTGTCTCGTTCTTTCTGCCAGCTATCTCTTGCGCTGATAGCGACTGATAGCTGATGTGAATGTCTAGCATTTGGTGCGGCTTTTTTCGCTCCAATTTTTGTAAAGTTCAGCGAAAGCGTCGTTGTTGTTGTGGTTCTTTAGGATTTCCATGACATACACTTGGAGAAAAAGCTGAGCAGATCAAATATATATGATGCAAGTAAGCTTATCAGAATGCTAACTAAATTTTCAACTAGTATTTCTTGCATTCAAAATTGATTTTTTCATACAAATAGTTCCTATAACATTGCTCTCAGTGTACACAAGTATATATGGCTGTGTGGGTGCTCTTGCTATCAGTTTTGATATTGCGATTTGCGCTGCCAACTCCTATAAATATGAATTTCATGCTATTAGAATTTTCTGTTCATTTTAATTGTGCCTAACCAACGGTTCTGGACGGCTCCTCAAAAAATTTGATTCAATCGTGTGCTGCGTTCGGTATCTCTGTGCAGCTGTGTGTCATGGCTTCGGCCAATTATTAGTGCAAATTAAAATGATAAATTCTTGCAACCCGTGGGAAAACTGTGATTTTCCCTGTACTGAAAATAATTTTTATGGCGACGATGCCAATTGTTTCTATGAGCCAGAACTAAAACCGCAACAACAACAGCAACAAAGTTCGGTTAATGGGCTATTTTACGGCCGTAGGCTCATCAATGAGCCCGCCGTAAATTTTAATAATGGTGGTTTCTATAACAATCCAATAGCGCCACCAACGGTTGCCTATGCTGGTGGCGCTCGCTTGTACAATGACTGCTCGGGCCTGGAGATGAACTCATCTTCGTCAGCGACTTCATCGCGCTTTCATCCGTACCAGCGACACGTATCCGATTTTTGTTCATATCCGCCGGGTTATGGTCAGCAGTCGGGCATGCCTTATGCGCGTCCAGGCCTGCCACTGCTCAACCTTCCTGTGCCCTGTCGCGGCAATCAGCCTTGGGTCTATGAGCAATGCTACGGCTATGGTCCGAGTCAGCCGGAGCCGTGTCAGTTTACGCAGTTTGTGGATATAGAAGATTTTATGTAAGTAAGAGGCGAGCAGCCTAAGTTATATAAGATTGATCTGACAAAAAAATAAAAACTGAGCCTGAGAGAGGTTTTTGAAGAAAATAAGCACAAATTGATATGTAGAGGGTAACTCCCAGTCGGTTTGACTTAATTAGAATAGGCTTACATTGTATTCAATAAGCTTAAGCACAAGTCGAAAAATTTGTATGTTATACTAAGTGGAGACTTAATTGCACTTAAAAATATTTAGAATTGTATTGGTTGGTTCCTCATATATTTATATATACATGAATATATATATATATTTATATATATATATATATAAGCCTATCTGACTGTCAGCTAGGGTCTAGACTTCCCAGCGAAACGGTAAGCGACAGCATTGGTCGCTTATCACACACACGAAGAGCTAAGAGTGGGCCCACATCTTATCGCGTTCACTGTACTATTATTAAAACATATTAAGACATATGTGTGCTCATATTTATGTGCCTGCACAATCATGGCTATACCCTGTATTAGTTTCAGCTGGAAGTGCTTGTTTAGACACTCATTCAATTGAAAATGTAAAAACTCTTCGATATCTGAACCCAAAAGATCTGTGTCCCTCCATGGCACTCTCAGCTCAAGTATGTTCCGAATATCAATACGTTTTTCAGTATGAATAATTAAATTTAAGTAGAGGGTATGTTTTAGTCTTACTTCCGAGTGCGGCTTTAAGACTTACTTATGGCAAGGACAAATGAAAATAACTCTTTTTTATTTCACTTGAACTAATTGAATATGAAACTAAAAAATATACTCTTATCATTAAATCTGGGATGAACGTGCGCCGTTTACCTTCTGTCGAAAGTAAGAGAAATTAATTTTTGTTATTTATTTATTTTTTGACTATTGAATTTTCTTTAGATACACTTGAGAAAAAGGTTTATTAAAAAGGTGCTTATAAAATTGTTAGCATAATAAGTACTTATTATAATTATATGATTATATATTATATATTTTGCTGTCTTTGAATTGACTTCGTACATTTCTTTCCCTTGATATTTTTATTATCTTTTAATTTTATTATAAATTCAACTCTGATTAATCTATTTGTTCATATTGAATTTTTGATTTCTTGGAACGAGACATTTATTTGCGATTTATAATAAATATCAAAGTCAAAAATCTACAAAATATTGAAAAGCCTTGCAAATAATTTAGTTAATTAACTATGTAGAATAAATCAAAGTAATTTTTTATCGCTCATCGATAAGAATTATGAGCAATAGTAAAATTTTGAGACAAAGCGTCAGAAATTGTTTGGCATTATTATATACATATATATATATATATTATATACATATATTATATTGCAGATAACTATAAAATTTTTTAATTTGCCTTTTTTAAATATATATATATATATATATATATATATATATATATATATATATATATATATCTATAGATATTTGTGTATTGTTAAAGTATGCAATTAATTACTGATTATTATGTATCACTTAACTTGGGGAATATACCCTGCAATTTAGTTTAATATGTTTTTGTCATAGATCCGTAGTTAAAAAAGTGAGATTCTGATCCCATAATTAAGGTTCATTACTCTATATGTCACACATTCAAAGGTGTATGTATGGCGTAGATATATAATTTATATGCTTATGGATGCGGATACTTAACACGAGTGTATATTCCAACAGTATTCAAATTATAATCGAATTTATACCAAACATTGGGTTTATAGTTCATCCATTTCGGCGTAAACATATGAACAGGATTGAATCACGTGCCAAATTTTGATTCGAGTGTTGCCTGAGTTATGAATATTGCTTAAAAAATATATGAACTGTGTGTGATCAATGCTGTTTGTTGAATATATAATATCGATATATTTCAATTGTCAATCAATCAATTTCAATGTATGAAAATTGTATTTTTTAATTACATTATTTTTTGTATACGAAACAAAAAGAAAGTGTCGTTAATTGTTTTGCAATTGACGTAGTTTCAAAAAATTCTCATTTCGCATGCCATCGGCGCGCGACTCTTTATATCTAACACACACATACACCTTCAAAAAACTCGGATCTAATTGTGTGCATATTTAAGTCTCTCATTTGCGCGTGTTTTCTACAAAATTTGTTTACGTTTGCCAAACCGCAAACGAGCCGCACGTTTAGCTATAATTTTTGCTTATCTATTGCAATATCCAAAAGCTTCATTAATGTAGATAAAGATATATATACATATGTATATATATATATATATATATATATATATAATATACGTATATGACACATTCATTCTTGCACTCGGAATGAATCTCTGACGTTTGTCTTCAATCAGCGCTTCAATCGACTTATTATTGTTATTCTATTAGATTTTGTATAGCCTGAATACATTGAGAAAATTGGGAATTCAGGGTATAGTGCTGTTGTTAAAATGTATGTAACAGGCGTAAGAAGGCATGATAGATTCCATAAACTATTTATACACATATATTTTATTGGGACGACGAGCTGACTTCAGTTAGACCTGTGCGTCTGTCTCATTGATCTCTAAGCCTGACAGATCTGAAATAATAAATAAAGAAAGTATTTGTTTAAATTCTTAAATCATAAATAACAATAAAATTGTATATTTAATAAACATACAATACAAATTGATTTTTGATTAAGTGCTGAGTTCTATTAAAAACATTGAAATTTTTCATATGCTGTTGATAGAACTGTTTTATGGGAACATGCAAATAAAAAATAAAAATAAATGCAAATATATATAGTCTAGAGCAGTGTGCAAGCTATAAATATTGCGTTACATTTTATTAAATATATATACATATTCATATATTATATTTATATTACATATAATAGCGCACGTGCTTGGTTCATGCCCTAACTCTGCTGCTATTGCCATTGAGCGGAAATGCTCAAAGCAACAACAATAATTAAATAAATAACAAAAGCAGCAGCAACAACAACAACTACTAACTGCAGTCGCTTTGTGAATTTTGAAAAGCAATTCACTTCGGTTTTAATGAATAATACCCCCGCCGCATGCCTCCCGCATTTGCTCGGCCAATCCACGATCGAGTCGCTTAAGCAGGCCATTAGCATTCACAATCAAAGTCATTCGCGACTGGGGCGGTGCGGGTTATAGGGTGCTACGATCCAATACATATGAACCGCTTGTCTCTTATGTACTCGTATTGTCGAATTGTTTATATGTAATGACATTTACTTATAGCTGATTATGTGCCACTGCGCTAAGCTCTTGAAAATGCAGTATATTATTGCAAATCATGAAATGTTTCAATGAAGTCGGAAGAGAAATGCAAATGACATTAGACGGATGGAGGGTATGATGATGTGATTAATAAATCTTTATGTAAAGAATGGAATGGAAACAAAACGAAATTATCGTAATCTCTTTACAAATAAATCTCTTATGATGTAATGCTCTATGCGAATTGTCGCTCTTCGAATGAGCAGAAACTCTGCTCACAGAATTTCTAAAGACTCGTAAAAAAACACAATTTTTTATTAGTAATTGTTATTTTTTTTTTTATTTTTAAATTGAGACAAATATTTATAATATTATTTAGTATTATTTTGTATCCTTAATTATTTCCTATTGCCAGAAATATTGTCACGATTTTTATATTATTTTGTGTATTGTAGCACAAATATCTAAGCAAACTTGAATGACATTGATAAGACTCAAATCGAATCACTAAAGTGCATTGCTTAACATTTTGCATACTCTTCCAATACTACCTGATTGACAGCCTTCAGTTTATGCGACATAACATTGATTTATATATACTCAAATATAATTAAGTATTTTATAGTTGATTAGAGCATTGTATTCAATAAAGCTTAATTTTAAATATTAAAAGCAGTCTCGAGGTCACGATTTTGTTAATTATTCCCAGTTAAAAATAAGTCAACAAAGTTGAAACAATTCGTATGATGAGCAGGTTAAGTTAAACTGTGAAAAATTAAGTATAGCCCGGCTCAAGGATGAATATTGATGTCTTCTTGCTACGGTATATTAGTGATAACTGATAAATCATCTACCAATGATAGGGACGAAGCAAACAGTTTAAGCTAAAATAGAGCCAAAGCGAATGCAAATGGAGCTCGCTTTGTGTGATTAGATTGAATTATATTAAAAGCATTCATGAGTGCGTTCTAAGTACAGGGTATCTGCTTGCGGTAATCCTATAAGCCAGCACAAAGAGCCGATAAAGCTCAGCAAATGTTTTATCAATAAACGTGCAGAGCGCTCGCATTGATTTCTCACAAATATTTTCGTATTATTCGAGAATTCCTTTGAAAGGAAATACAGTTGTTGCCAATTGCCATTTTGGAGCAAGGAATTACGAATAGCTGAAGAGTCTTACAAACAGTTTTACTCTGTCACTTTGTTTGGCCGCAGTAATGTGATAAAAAAATACAATTTCTACTTTGTTTTTCGTTTTTCTGTCCGTCGAACTGATATCTGATAACTGACATTGGACTGTGGGCTGTGGGCTGTGGGCTGGGGGCGTGGCGCGTAAGCCGCAAATCTGTCGCTGTGACATGTAACGATTGTCGTCAAGAGCTTCTTGCTGGCTCTGCTTTGTTTTAGTTTCTCTTTTTGTATGCTCGCTCACAAAGTAAAAAGAGAGTATATTGATTTTGAGATTTTTAGCACGGTTCTGTTTCGTTTGTTCGAAGTTCGAGCTGACAAGATACCTCATCTAATTAAGTATGAAAGTCTGTTAGCTACGCTTTTTGTGTTGTAGAAAATCGCTAATTATTAATTATTTTTTACAATATAAAAACTATTGTTTATGGTATTTGAAGATTTAAGAATAAGTACGAGCTGCATATAAATTAAGTTAAGATTATATAACTTTATAGTTATTGCCAAAATAGGAAAACTATATCTAATGCAGCTTTTGAGTAAATATAGTTATATATATATATATTGCAGAAAACTGTGGAGTGTCGAATGATGAGCGTAGGAAATCATAGAATATTGAATATTTATTTTCTTAGGAATGTAAAAAAGTATTTTGTAATATGTTATAGTTGACAATGTTCTTTTTCTTAGTTTTTCTATTTTTCATTAGCTCAAGCTAATAATTAATTTCTTTTTATGACAAACAAAAAAGTTTTTTGCTTAAAATTTGAATTTCACAAAATTTCGATGAATTTTTTGCGTGTAGCTACTACGTGCCGTGAGGATCGCAAAAATGATTATATAATCATTAAAATATTTTTGTTTTGGTTGACCCTATTTCGCACACTTATGAGCATAATGATCATTAGCTAAAAATTAAATAAATATATTAGTATTTAGCGACAGCTCACGAGTTTTCTCTTGGCAGTCCATTTGAAATATATAGTATATTTTAGTCGGAAATTGGCTATAATCAAAATTGTTGTTTTTGTGTGAGGTCAGTGCACTCTTTGTATAATATAAATATATATCAAATATATATAGCATGTATATATATTTATACTGCCAGACAATTTCAATTTGTCATGTGAACTATTATTCTTTGTCTATTTTTGTGGCCCAATTGATAAGGCATTCATTGGGCATGCTTATTTGTTTGCTTAGTTTAATTTAGTTTCTCTTGGGGCACTTTCTTATCTGTGCAGTACTGTTTTAGGCTGTTTAATACCCTTGACAAAAAACCTGTTTGTTTCGTTCACTTTGCATCGATGAACTCTCCCATTTGCGTGCGGTAATAAAAAATTTTAATTTCATATGATTTTTGTTGGAGCTCTTTTTGTTGCTTCTCGAATGGTGCCAAGGCTTTGTCTCATTATTATCTAATTACTTAATGCCTTGTCAGCCTGGCTCTGGCTATCTTAAGCCACTAAGCACACCCACTTGACCGGCGCTGATGAAGGCTCAAAGTCTGCGTGGGGGACAGGGGGCACTAAAAGTGAAAGGTTCTTAAATACATATTGTGTTTGCTGTACTTTGTTATCGCTGATAATACTTTATAATTGCTACGTTAATGAAAAGGGCAGCCTTTGTGTTGGTGACGTACACACTGAGTGTGCCATGGGAGGTGAAAAAAAAAACACAGAAGGTAGATAGTTCTCAGACTATAACTTTTTAGTCAGTGCTCCAGAAAAAATTAAATTTAATTTTAAATATTGTTTCTTTTTTTTTTTTAAATATTGTGTTATTATTTGAAAAAATATGTTAATCATATTACAATTTTTGTACATTATTTTTCGATTTTTTTTAAATTAATTTTATATTTGTGCTCAATCAAATTTATATCAGAAGTATCAGTATCAATTGAAGTGTTTTATGATTTTTCTTAGTATTTGAGATACAAAATTTAAAGTTATTGGACTTATGAAGCTTTCAAAGTTTCTGTTTTAAGTTATTAATTTGAATTTTTCAAATATTTATTATATATTTTATTATTATGTTATATTATGTTTTATTATTTAAAATAAAATATTTTGTTTTAGCAAAAATATGAGCTGATTTTATTTTAAAGATTTCTTATCTAAATTGTTTTTATTTCTATATATGTTTGGTTTAGTACAAAATGCTTTCTGATTTTTTTTTAGTTATATTTCAAGCTTCTTTATCTGCGTTGAGTCAATGTGAATTATGAAATAATAAAATCATTATTTAGGTGAAATCTCATGTATCATGACTTAAACCTAAATTTATAGTAGTAACAAAAAATCTTTTATTGCAATTTCTAATTTATGTATGCGTTATTTGGTTGTTTGCTGCGTTTGGGTTTTATGTAATGAAAAGCAAAAATTTGCAGAATCAATTTAATGTCGATTTTGCTCGCACTGGTCGGCCGAGTGGTTGGCGCTGCTGCCATGAACTCAGCCGCCTTCGCCTTGCCAGTACATTTTTAGCGAATGTTTTGCTCAATTGAAAAATTATGTGCGCCAATTGAATCAAATCAAATAAAAACGCAACAAATCGCAACAATTGAAATATACGCATTTCGCTTTGCGTCTCTCGACGCAACGCTCTCTGCTCTAGCAATTGCTAAGTGCCATGTAAATTTTGTGCGAATTGAGTGCGACGACGTCATGAGTGGTCTACGTGATCCGGTTCAGATTTAGCTCTTTCATTTTACATTTTTCGCATACTTATGGAGATGTATTCATTGCAGGAATAATGAAAAGCGCAAGGAAAAGTCGCGGGATGCGGCGCGCTGTCGTCGCTCCAAGGAGACGGAAATATTTACGGAATTATCCCAGGCATTGCCGCTAAAGCCCGAAGACGTCAATCAGTTGGATAAGGCATCTGTAATGCGCATGACAATCGCCAATCTGAAGATACGTCAGATGCTGGAGTTTTGTAGGTTTTGATTTGCATATACAAATTATTTCTATATATATTATATCTATATCTATATCTATATCATCTAGGGCCTAAAAGTGAATCGGTTAAGCCTAAAGAGGAATTCTTCAAAGATGATTGGCTAAAGTGTGCCGAGACCAGTGAACTATTGATAGAAGCCATAGACGGTTTTTTGCTGGTGCTTTCCCATGAGGGCGACGTCATCTATGTTTCGGGAAACATAATGGACCATCTGGGCATAACAAAGGTAAAGTAAATCATATTATTTAATCAGCTTATAATATTAATTGTAATTGTTTTCTCGCAGACTGATACGCTGGGTCAACAAATTTGGGAGTATACGCATCAGTGCGATCATGCCGAGATTAAAGAGGCGCTTAATCTGAAACGTAATGCCACTGTCGACAAGATCAAGGATGAGCAGCAAATTGAATCGGGCATTAGCACTCATCATCGTGATCTGTTCGTGCGCATGAAGTGCACTCTGACCAGTCGCGGGCGCAACATCAATATCAAGAGCGCCTCCTATAAGGTGACAACTACAATTGAAACTCTCCCAAGATAAAAGATTCTAAAGTGTGCGTTTTCCCCTTTGATTGCAGGTTATTCACATAACCGGACACTTGCGCGTGAATAGCAAGGGAGAGCGTGTGTTTATTGCCATCGGGCGGCCCATACCGCATCCTTCAAACATTGAAATACCGCTGGGCACCAGCACCTTTCTGACCAAGCACAGTCTCGACATGAAATTCAGCTATGTGGATGATAAGTGAGCCGAGTTAAATAGAGTCATTGCCCTAAACCGTTGCTAATACTCTTAAATTTTATCTTTAGAATGCTCGCCTTGCTGGGCTATCTACCTAGCGATCTGCTCGAGACTTCGCTATTCGAATGCCAGCATGGCGCCGACTCGGAGCGTCTGATGGCCATCTTTAAGAGCGGTAAGTGCACGACGAGGGGCATTATTTTTGTCTTCTTTTTATATTTGTCGCTTGTTCATTAAAACTAACTGCAGCTAACTAATATTAAACTAATTACTTTAATGTACAAATTAAAACGCGTTCTCGTCGTTTGTTTGTGCCTCGTAGCATAAGCGTACGGTCGGACTTCCATATCCGTCTCTCTCAACTGCGAGCGTCTCGTTAATGTCCTTCCGCATCAAATAAAGTTGTCACTAGCTACGCTCTGTACACTCTCACCCGGGGTATCTCAGAATATTATTGCGACATCAAATCTAAACTCAAATTATTAATACAATGTTTTCTTATTTGATGAACTTTAAGTTTCATATTCATTTTCATATTTGTTATGAAAGAAATGTATTCATATCAGATCATATCAAATTTATATCATATCATATATCTGTAGCAAATCTTTTGTATGTGTGCAAGAGTATTTGGTTTGCAGCAGCTTCGTGCTTTGCCTCGTCACTTTCTGTCACGCCCGTGTCCTGCCATATCCTGCCGTGTCCTGCTGCCAGCTTGCTTATTGCATTTAATTAGTTGTAGCACACCGTTAGCCAACTCCAACTCTAACAGCCACTCCGACAGCAGTGCCAACTCGACCGTTTGCTGCGTGTCGTGCTGCATAAGTTCATTGTCGTTGCCGGGCTTTGCTTTAATTTCACTTTAGTTGCTAATTAGCTTTTTGCAAAAACTAAATAAATAAATTGTTACGGACAGCTTTGGCCGTGTCTCTAGGCGGTTTCCGCTTCAGCGACCAAAAAACTTTCGCAGCTCAACTTTATCTATTTAATTTTTTTTTTTTTTGTTTCTTTCGCATTCTGTTATACCGTCAGCAAAATTATTTTATTATTTTACAAATATGATTGAAGCTAATTAGTCAGTCTAATCTAATCAGCGCAAATAATCAAATGAAATTCATTTTGATAAAATTCAATCAAAATGCAGTCAAAAAGTAATTAATATAAATTTGATGAGAGTAGAGCTTCTCGAACTAGTTTATTGACTAATTAAATAATAATTGTTTTTATTTGTCAATTATGCCATATACTATTTATTGATTTATAATTTGTTACCCGATATAAATTAGTAGATAAAATTTATAATATATAAATTACTTTCAACAATAATAATTTACTTGAATTACATAGTATTTAGCAGAGTTTATAAACATCATTCAGGCTTCATTGTGTCTTTGCCAAGTGCTATAATCGGCATAATAAACTTTTGCTTGACATTTATAATAATCAGAATGCAATTAATCATTTTTAAACAGCGTCATATTGATTCAGTTGAGCTAGAAAGAAGTAAATGTAAAGGATACAAGGATTCCAAATTGCAAATATGCATGCGATTTTTTTGTATAATTGCTTAAGCCTTAATATAATTTATATAATAAATTGTGAAAATATTAATATTTGTCAACTTTTGGTATACTGTATTTTACCAAGCTCTACGTGTTATAATTTTTATTTATTATATATATATATAACTTAAATCAATATGACAAAAGAACAAATATAGCAATTTGCCGTCATTGCCTTTGAAGCATCACAATAGATTTTTGATAATTTTTTCGACTCAGAATTAAATATTTGATATTGTATTATATTATAATATATTATATTATAATATATTGTATTATAATATACATTATTTATTTGCTTTCTGAACTTCCATTGACACTATTGATCGATAAATATTTATATTAAAGGAAACTTAATTCGCTTCAAGCTCACCTTAAACAGTGCTTGCAAAAAGTTATGTTACATAATCATATATGTATTGCATTTGTTGTTCGAATATAAAGCATCAGCTTGAATAAACTTTTGGTCTCTTAAAACATGTTTAGTTTTCCGCTGTCGCTTAAGCATTTTACTAATTTTGTTTTTTTTTGGTCTTGAGGCGTGGAGATGAGCTCCTCAGCTCCTGCTGCTGCTGGTGGCGGTGCTGCACGCTATAAGTTTTAGCCATTGTTTGCTTATTTGTTGCGTTTAATGGCCGCGTCATGTCGTCTACATTGACCAAATAATGTTTTTGGTACGCTGCTGCCGCTGCACTTAAAATCCCAAGCGCTGGGCAATAAAAGCTCTGCTGCTTCTGCTGACCATTGTTGGGTACATTGTACCCTGGAAGGCGGACGCATCCTGGTCACAAAAGTTGTAGAAGACAACAAGCAGGAATGCCGCAGTCGAGCGTAACCAACTGCATAATACCTGTTCAGGCTAAATATTTATGTATCTCATCTGGCATAGAATTAGTTTATATATCTATAGAATAGATTAATTTTTAGCTAGATGAAATATGAGCCTTTATATATGGTCTCTCGCTAACTGCACATGGCCAATATACTCCTTTGCCCCCCATGAGCGAGCATGCAAGAATAGAGAGAAAAGAAATTGTCACTGCACTACAATTGGAATTATTATTGGCTGCAATGAGTTTGGCTTCTTGGAGGCACGTTCTGCGCGAAATGACTTTCGGTTTTATGATGCGACATGCATTCAAGCTTGGACACAACTGGACTGGACTGTCGTCGTTTAGCTTTGGAATGGAATGCGGCTGCAGCGGCAACAACAACGCCAACTGCAACTCTGACTCCAAGTTACTCTGCATCCGGCTTTTGCCGTGCATATCGCATATCGTTAGCAGAAAACTTGCCAGCGAGCTGTAAAAATGTCTTCGAAAGTCGTAAAAGTATTTCATACATTTTTGTGTGTTTGCTCTCATGCTTTTTTCTCCATCTTTTTGGTTTTTTTTTTTTTTTTTTTTTTTCATTTTTGTTATTTTATGAAGTTCCAGTTAGCCATGTTGGCTTCTTGGCTAAGCAGCTGACACGCCCACCCACCCATATAGCGCGCACATCTCGAACTTTTATGCTAGTTACGCGGCTCGTTGAGGGTATTATAGATTTGTCATCAAATGTGTTGAATGGAAAAATATGTGTTAATATATAATTATATATTATATTGTATTATATATTATCTTCACTTTTAAGTAATTTACTAATAATCCTAGACAAGCTCATCTTGTCTTCACTTCTACTCTTCAAATTTTTCTTCTCTTCGCTATTGATGACTTTAAGCTTCGATCTCTAACACTGTATACATATATGGCATTCAGCATCTATCGGGTATTGATATATTTCTATCATAGTTTTGCTTCATTATTATTGTTATCTACACCATCAAGAGTTTACATAGTACAAGCAAACCTCTAAGCTGTATAGCCGCGCTGGCTCTCATTAGCATTGGGTTGTCTCTTTGTAATAGTTAAACAATAATGAAATAATTATATATGATAATGGTATATACACTTTAATTTCATTTAGTTTTTTTTTTTTGAGATGTATGAAAACCTTTTTTATATCTCATAAATATATTGAGGACATTTGTTACATTAGTAAATTATGAAATCTCAAAATATAATCCTATCAATCTTAAAACTTTTTTGACATATTAAGTCTTCACATAGTCAAATAGTTCCAGTATCACAAGGGCTTTTATTTCTTCTTGTAAGTCATGAAATTTCAACTTTTACAATATAAACTAAACTAATAAATCTTGAATGTCATTAGAGAACAAGTGCAACTACTGTATATAAATATTTTTTTCTATTCTATAAGTGTGTTATGTATATATTTTTAAAGTCAAATCAGAGTTATATTTTCTTTGCTATATATATATATTTTATTATATATATATACTCAATATATTTTTGTTAGTATACTCAGAGCTTAATATGCTTTGCTATTCATATATATTATACTTCAGTATATATTAGTTAGTGTATTCAGAGTTTGATCTGCTTTGCGCTCAGGCTTCTCATTATGGTTAGGTTGAAAGCTTACTTGCCATATGATTGTTTATGAGCGCTGTCCGCTTTTATTTCCATTTGATTTTCATAAAGTTGACATGCTTATATGATAACATATGAACGAATGGTTTTGTGGCTCGCACCGCATGGCTCTGGCTTAAAGCACTTGCGTTGGCTGTGACAAACAGTTCAATAAAATACAAAATGTGCGGAAAATCGCAAATGCCATGGCAAAAGGGCGAGCAATTGGAAATCTCAAAACGTTTGCCACGTTTAGCTGCGACTGCGACTGGTGGTGGTGGTGGTGCTGCTGCTGCTGCTGCTGATGTGCATTGAAATGGAAATGTGAAATGGCTTGAACGAGCGCAGAAAAAGCAAAGAAAATGAAGAAGGAACTGCAAGCATTTCCATGCTGCAAATAAAGACGACAATTTGGCCTCGAGGCGAAAAATTATGAAAAGCAGCAGCAGCAGCAGCAGCAATGGCAATGGCAACGGCAACGGCAACGGCAACGGCAGCTAGAGAAAATGTGAACAGCATTTCAGATGCGAAAAGTAAATTTAACGTGGCAGATAAATAAAGAAACCCGCCCAGATAAAGATGAAAGATAAAAGTGGCGCGCGTGGCAAATGTTCCAATAAATTTGCAACCAAAAAACAATACCAACAAAAGAGACAGAAAGAGAGAGAGAGAGAAAGAGTCAGATCGACTGTTGCGTGAGCAAAACTTTTTATTTAGCAAGGGCGTCCGATGGGCGTGGCAGCTGCAGCGGGTGCATTGCCGCGGTATTTGTCAGGCATTCAACTTTCAACTCTTGCAGCTAAAGTTGCTGCAGCTCAGCTCTGCTCAGCTCGGCTTTGGCTAGGGTGGACGCAATTGGCAATTGCTGCTGCTGCCGCTGCTGCTGCCAACTGTTTGCTTGCCACTTGTATACGTATGTGTTTATTTTTTAGCAGTCTCGACAGACACGTACGCAACAGCAGCTAAGAGCGGCAAATGTTGCATGCACTGCGGCGCAGCAGCTTTAAATGTTCCCCAAAAATAAAAAAGCTGGTCAACATTTGGTAACTGCTTTCTGCCATTTGCCCTCACCGCACCGCCAACCCCCCCTCGTGCTAGTTTTAATGCTGCATTTTCAAGTGCAACTTTTCAGTCTTCACTTTATTTTTTGGTAGTTCGCGCGCGGTTGCTTCATGTAATCAACATAACAAGCGACTTGGCAGTTTACGAGTCTGTTAATGCCTTGCACACACATACATACACACATATATACTCAGACACACACACACACGCACAGACAACCACCTAGACGCGCTTCCTGTCTAAAATGCCGTCATGTCTGCGCGGGCAAAACGCTTCCTGTCAAATTGTATCGATTGGAGCTGGCAGCGTGACAAGACAATTTGAATTTAGACACGATTTTGCTCGAGATTCACTAAATTTGAATTTTTATTGCAGCTGCTCAAAAGTCTAAATTAAAATTTGCATGTACAAATTACTTGTTTTTAATTTACTTGTTTTAATCTATAGCTTAGCATTTTTAAATTGATAGAAGAAAATTTAGAAGATAAATTGGCGAAAGCTTGGGTGAAAAATTAATGAATATTTAAAATGTTGGACTATAGGAAATTAGTTAAATAATTTGATACTTTGAATTAATATTAATACAAAATGTAGTTTTCTGTCATATATCTTTTATTATATTATATATATTATAACAAAAAAAAAAAAAAAAAATTTAATATAAATTGCTTAAGCACAAAAATATTGAAATTCAACACAAACAAATTATAAATGTTTTATAAGCACAATTTTTTATTTTATTTTTATCTGAATTGATCTAAAAAACTAATCTTTATTTTTTTTTAAAGTATATAAATAACTATATTAAAAAAAAATATATATATAAAATCAACTTAATTTTGTAGGTAGAAAATGTACATATTACAATTTTATTTTATTAATATGCATATATTATTTATTAATTACAATATAATAAAAAATATTATAATTAAATATACACTCTTAAGGCGGAATACACTTTGTATAATCTATATAATATATAAATATATTTTATTATATACATACATCTATATATGTATGTTCAATTTTATAGTCAAGCGTCATATTTTGATGTCTTTCAATTAATGCGATCCGCATTTCTTTGTAAATTTCTTTTAATAACTCACGCTCAACACGCAGCCATCTCTAAGGCAGTTGTCGATGCTGCTGACGCTGTCAAGTCGTTGCACTCATCAGCTCCCTTCAGCTGCGAACCCTATCTACGAGCGCCCGCGTTCAGCCGCCCACAAAAGTTTATTTATATTCTTATGCACGCTCAAGAAATAAGAAAAGGGTATATTTGCTTGTGAAAGTTACATGTCTAATTATATATGGCAAGAGAGATGTACCAGATTTTCGATAGCTTAAGAATCAAACTGGGCAAGTTGAGCGCTTCTTTATGCACATAATACGGACTCCCAAGTCCGCTCATTGGCGCATTTTTTAAGAGTATCAATTTTCTACTATGCTCAACTCTTTTGGACTCCGAGCGTGTATTATGCAGTCGGTTGAGCTCTATCCCAGAGTGACCTTACTCGTGTTTAGGTTGGCTTTTGGAGGGAGTTGCGCTTGCTTGGCCGTCAGTTTATGTTAATGCACTTAAAATTTTGGGGCGAACGCGCCAAGAGTGGGCGTGGCATTGCACTGGTGGGCGTGGCTGTTGCAGTTGCTGATGCGTCGCTGCATTTTATTACATGCATAATTTCGCCGTGGGATCGAGCTAACAGACCGGACCCAGACCCAGACTAAGACCAAGGCGAAATGGAGTCGCGTTCTGGGCCGAGTTGCGCCTGGGCTCGCTGCTGCTGTTTTATTTATTTAGGTAGAGCTGGCTGTTTGTCTGGCTGTTCGTCTGCGCCATGGAGAGCGCCAACTAATGCCGTCAAAACTAATGGTCCTATTCGAGTGGCTCGACGTTGGTGGCTTTGCCTTGGCTCTTGTTGATGATGATGATGATGACGCCGCCGTCGCCAGCTTCTAATCCTTGCTCGTGTGGATTGTAAAATTTCAGCCAGTTAATTTTAGCCATGCTGGAGCTGAAGCTGAAGCTGAAGCTGTAGCGCTCGTTGCATTTGACAAATTAAAATTGCATGAGCGGAAGTGCGGCTTAAAGTTTTACCGGATGCGGAATTTCCTGTGGGAGCGAATCGACAAATAAATTACTTTCCAGCTGAGCGCAGCTACGGGTTCACCCACACAAGTTCAAGGCTAATAGAAAGCCATCAAATGCATCCATTTATTACCAGATACTTCAAAACTCTCCCTAACACCGTTTGTCCACTCCATTTCAGCTCCATCTCTCATCTGTCTGCCAGCTCCATAATTCCAGTGTCGCCATGCCGCCCTCTTTTACTTCTCCGCGCTATCAAATGTCAGTTTCAATTTCAGGCAAACCGAATAGTTGTCTGTTTTTTGCGGTCAATCAGTTGCCTCAGTCGTAAATCCACAAATAAGACATTCGTCTGCGGACTTTCGATAAAAAGCAACGACTTTGACGCTGGCCAGCAAATATTATTTGGCGCGGTCAACTTCATGTCATTTCTTGAGTTGTGCAAAGTTTATGATTTTGTTTTATACATTTATACTTTATGCGACTTTATTTGCTATATAAAATAATAAAAAAACGCACATAAAAAATCAAAGGGAAATAGAATCGTTGCACAGCTTCTGTAGACACAATTTTATTTGATTTGCTGATTTCGTGTTTTATATAAATTAATAAACATATTTTAGTCTGAATTTCACAAGTTTTTTTGAGTTAAATAGTAGAAATTTATAATTTTATTTTATTATTTTTATATATTTTATTTTATTATTTCTATGTATTTTATTTTATTATTTATTTTATTATACTATATATTTTAATTTATTATTTCATTTATTTTACTATTTATCATATTTTATTATTTATTTTATTTTACTTTTTATTTTATTTTATTATGTATTTTATTTTCAATAACGATTTATTTTTCTTTCTTTTCAATAATTATTTATTTTATTTTTTATATTTTATTTTTATTAATTATTTATTTAACTTATTTTATTTTATTATGTCGCTAAATCTTCATGTTTTTTGTAGTTAACAAATAATCACTTTAATTATTTCTGAATCTTCCTCAGTATTTCAAAGTGAAATAACTAATTATATATTTTTTTGTTTTGGAATCTCAAGCTTTAAAATTATATTAAGTAATTCCAATTTTGAAGAAAATTAGGCAAAACTTAAATTCAAAGATAAATACTCATTAAATGATTTGCTTGCATTTGTGTATGCATTCAGGTTTCACGTAGCTTGTCGGAGTATTTATTTCGAGCTATTATTTATGTAATTGCCAAATGGTAGACTATAAATAGGGAACTACATTTTGTGCTGCCTCAAAGTAATTTGGCTAATGTTAATGAATGTACGTCTGCCGCTCAGAAGGAGCACAGAGCGAGCGTCTTATCTGTTAACCTGTTGATTTATGTGCTGGCGGTGGTTGGGTCGCCCGGTCCCTGGGCGCTTTATTTCAGCTCTGACTCGAAATGCCAGGCAGCGTTCAGTTCAGTTCATTTTGCCAGTGTTTATTAAATATGCCGGCAATTTCCTGGCATTTGTTGGCATTTGCGTTGTCGGTACGTGGGGCAAATGTTAATGGTGGCCTGCCACACAGCTACAGCGCCTTGACTTATGCACCACATTTCGGTTGCATCTACCAAAACGTGGCGCAGTAGCGCAGTTGCGCAGTTTATTTCATTAAGTTCATAAAAATAAACAACAACAACAAAGACAACAAGACGGCTTTGGACTTGGCAAGTGGAAAATCTTGTTGTTTCCAGCAATTCTCCAGTGCCTTGTATACCCTGTACAAAATAAGAGTTGTTGATGTGAGATTAAATTGTCCAGAAGTTCATTAATCATGTGTCTACTTTGACTATCAGTGAGAAATCAATCTAGAGCTAAGAACTTTATTAGGTGCAATATAATACTATATATTTTTCTATAGACTTGCTTTGATTTGTATAAAATCGATAGTTATCGATTAGTAAAGTTTATGTTTAAGGCATTAAATTTAATTTTTTTTTTAACATTGAGACTTTAGCTTAATGAAAGTTCTTTATCTATTTAATTTCTCAATAATCGATTAATAAATCGATTTATTGGCTTGCTATATTAAATTTAGTATGATTGTATAATATGACGATGCTAAGATCTATTTCTTAAATTATTATAATTGACTGCCGAGAAAAATAATAAAATGACAGATTTTTTTCTTAAATCAATAACTATCGATAAATTTGTAACTCTTAGTCGCTCACTTGTCACTTGCAGCTGCTGCTTGCTGTTGCTTTCTTTGGCTCACCTTTACAGCTCTATTTACAGCTGCAGTAGCTGCTTAATCCTTGGCTGGGCAAATATTTCATTTCATTTCGTTTAGCTGCATCTAGTTGTGCGGGCAGTGACTTATGATGATGAATGTAAATGGCAAGTACCCAAGCACTCCCATTTCCACTCGAGCCCCCCCAGAGCTGCCCCAACGCTCAGCTTTGGCAAATTTTGATGCGCTTTAAAGAGCGTCAAGGCTTTTTGAGCTTTTGTGCTGCAGCCTGGGCACAGTGATACGTGCCTTTGGCAATCGTCACGTCACAATTGCATTGTGCAACTAACAAATGTGGCAAGATGACGACCCAGACCAGAGCAGCCGCAGCCGCACCCTCGTGGCATTTCAAATTAAATAACTATTCTATTGAACTGCAAGACAAATGCGTTGACTGCATTTTGACGCACTGAATGGCGCTAATAACATTTAATGTGCGTGCCCTGCATGGCATGCCAGGCCATTAGATACCCCTTACCTTGAACGCACTTATTAAGTCCCTCGCTCGTTCGCCTAATGTGATTTGCTTAAGTTAATTTCGATTCCTCTGCGCTTTTATGACTGTGCGCTAATTGACTTTATGCGCCGGACAGCGTTTAATTACGTTGCTTAACACTAGCTCACACTCACTCTCTCTCTCTCTCTCTCTCTCTCTCTCTCTCTCTCTCTCTCTCTATCTGTCTTTCTCCATGTCTACATACACACATTTAGATATAGTTGCATCTCTTAACGATTTTGGTTACTCGCATCAGTCTCAGATTTGTTGCTTCAACTCCTCCACGCTATCAGCTTCTTTGCATACTTTGCTGCCCTGCCAGTTGAAAGTTTGCCGTTTTGCAAGTTTTTCGCAAGTCTTGCAGAAAATTATACGGTGGTGCTGGGTGGTGCATCAGTGGGCAGATGTGGGGTCTAAATTGCTGCATGCAAATATGCATTTGATTACACGCCAAAAACTTGCAGCCAAACAAAGGCAATGCCCAAAGTTGTGACAATAGAGCTGTGTGCACAGTGGAGAAAATTTGAAAGAAAATTAATGAAAATTGCCAACAATTTGTATAAATTACAAAAAAGAAAGTTTAATATTTTCTGTTTTATTTCTTAATCCATTGCTTCTTAACTTATTTTTGTTCTCTATGAAAAACTATTTATAAATGAATACAATTATTGATTATTGAAATATATATTTAATTATTATAATTAAATTAAAGAAATTAAATTATTTTATATTCAATTTTAAATTGTATTACTTAAAATTATATTATATAATATATTTATATGTTATATAATATATTTATATTTTATATATTATATATTTTTTATTACATTTTTTTATGAAATTAATTTTATTTTTATTATAGTTTAAATATTAATATATAATACTTGAGTTAAGTCATGAACGAGAGCTGTAAAGAACTGTCTAGCCATATCTCGTATAATCTAAATAGATAATATATTTTTTTCTTTTATCATATATATTTTAATTATTATATATTAGTCTTATCTTATCATTGCAATTTTGGCTAAATGCTTGCATTCACCTGGGGCACTGTGCGCCGCCGATAGAGCCGCCACCGCAGCCGCCATTGCCGCAGCGTGCGGAATGACTTTTTGCCGTTGCTGGCGGGCGGCATTTAAGGCGACAGCCAAGCAAAGTAAATTTGTGTGTTTATTTGCGAACCCCACGGCGTGTGGATCTGCGCTCGCCCCTGCCCGCCTCTCGTGCCGCTGTGTGTGGCTCAACTTTGCACATTTTGCACCGCAAGCGCCAAAACTAAAGCAGTTACACAGAAGATGTGAGGCGGGGGCGGGGGCTGGGGTTGTAGAGATAGCGCCAAAAGACACAAAATGTCAATCGGCGAAGTGGAAAATTTTCATTAAATTAAAAAAGCGCACACTTTTCGCACACACACACACACACACACAGACACACAAACCGAAAATTGTCGAGTAAAGAACAAACGCAACAGTAAAGAAGAAGTGACTAGAAAGAGGAAGAGTAGGAGACGGTTGGAGTCTGTGGAAAAAAAATCCCAATGAATGCGCAAAGTTTTATGTTTTTGGTTGCCGGGCGGAGATTTTCTTTATATTATTTTTTTTCTGTGCATTTATTTTTTGTTGAGGTTGCTCTCTCTGTGTGTGTGTGGGTGTGTGTGTATTGGTGTGTATTGCTTTTGCCAGACAAAACGTATAAATGTGCTTAGGCAAGCGAAAAGGGTGTGACAAGTGAGCGAAAAAAAGCTGTCAAATGCGATGCGCCTTAAACTATGCAACAGTTTCTCTCCCTCTGTTCCCCTATTGACACCTAATTGACTCTCGATTCGCCCACACACACACACATCAAGCCATACAATCCCTTTACAATCAAACCCACAAAGGAACAGGCAAAAGAAGCGAAATATAATAATCTGCTGAGCCAACGCAACAGACCATTTGTCCCAGCTCTCAAAAACGAAAAGAAAGAAGGAAAAAAAAAAAAAAAACACAAACCTTTTTGCCCACAATTTGTTTAACAAAAAGCCTTTTGACTCTCTGTCAAACAGCCGGTCCTCGTCCCAGTGGAGGCGGCACCGTGCCTGTGCCGGCTGCTGCTCAATCAATCAAAAGCCGCTTGTGGCTTTTCTTTGCCTGCTTTGATCCTGCCGCGTTAAACAAGTCGTGTAAACTGTCGAAATATTTGCGACACCGCCCCGCCCCCTCGCTGCTTGCGCACGCCCCTTTATTGTGGGCGGCTATTTGTGAGATTGTGAAAAAGTTTGATTGCCTTAATGAGCTGTTGAGCTGTTGCGCATTGCGCATACGCAGCGTTGTGCCAGACAAATTATGACAATATATAAATATTTGCATAGTGTGTGTATATATATACATATTATGCCCGGCGTGCGCTGCCATCAATATCAATTTCTCATTTTAGCTGCTTATCTGCTTCTGTTTGGCTTTAAATACCCTGTAAACTAGAGGTTTTAGTGTCGATGTGACCAATAAGAAGACAAGCCTACAGTTTATGTGTTGTAGACTTAAAGTTGGTCAAACATGTTTAAGACATACTCTGCAAATTATGGACATTTTATGTATTTATATTATATTATACTCTGTAAATTATGGAAATCTTATATATTTATATTACATTATACTCTGCAAATTATGGAAATCTTATGTATTTATATTATATTATACTCTGCAAATTATGGACATCTTATGTATTTATATTATATTATACTCTGCAAATTATGGAAATGTTATATATTTATATTATATTATACTCTGTAAATTATAGAAATCGTATATATTTATATTATATATTATATTTTAGTCAAGTATTAGCAACAGTTTTTTTTTTTCTCCTTTTTTTTCTCCCATTTTTGCTATTACTTAGTCAAACTTGTCAATTTTTTCAAATTTTCAATATTTGTTTCTTGTGCTTCATATTGATAGAACTTTCTTTCTTTCTCTCTCTTTGGGATTTAGACTTAGTGAAACATATTTCAGTTATACCCTGTAAACAAATGAAATTCTCAATTCGATTTTTCATAAATGTTAACAGAAATTTGATTCTTTCTTCGTTTTTCTTCTGCTCTTTACATCATTAAATGATTTAGATTCTCAAGTGAACTTGTTGTATATACCCTGTTATCTTTGAGCATTTCGAGACTATTATATTTATATTTTGTATCCAAGTTTTCATATGACAGCTTTAGCCTATGTATATATCTTAGGCTGGCAACTCTGTCTTCCCTCAAGCTTGCTTAGTTCAATTTTCCAGTCTGTCTTGAAATATATGTGGTATGTAGCATATCATCGAGTCGGCTACAGTTTAGTTATTTACATTATTCCTGGCTTGTTTATTTACTTTGGTTTGCTTTCGGCACGCGTTAATGTGCTTACACGAAAATCGTTTTAAATTGTTGTTTTTTATTCTCTTTCTTCGGTTTTTATTTATTTTTATTTTTTTTTTGGGCGCTGCCCGCGCTCTGTCATTGTCAATTATATATTTCGTTTTCTTCTTGCCCGGAAAAAGCCGCCTCGAGCTGTACTGCCTGGCCTGTCTTCATGGACTTCTGTGGAGTTTTCTGGACTCTGCACATGTTGCGTGTCAGCTGCGCTGCGTTTTCATTCAGTTCGCGTCGCTCTTTTTTTTCCGCGTCATTTTCTGAAATTGGCATTTAGTGTGCGACGAGCGGGATTTACACACACATACACTCACACACACACACACCCACTTGGACACTCGCACACCCATCTAGATTGAGCTGCCTCCGCTTGGCTGTCTCGCTATGGTTTAGTTACACAATGGGTGCATTCACCTACGCGATGCCGCCTTCCCGCTGTGGATGCCACACGATGGCTTTGCCACCGGCTGTGGCTCTGAACGCTGCTGCTGGCTGTTTGTCTGTCGCGTTTCCTTAACATGACATGGCGCGCGTGTATGTGCGTGTGTGTGTGTGGGAAAAGTGTTGCCAGTATCTGTTACTGCATCGCTGCATTTGTCTGTGGAACCGCTCACATTTCGTTTATTAAATGACAGCACGATATCTGCAAATGAAATTTTCCTTCAACGCATTTAGACGCTGTCGTCTCTTACAGTTTCTGCTGCTGCCTTCAATTGCTGAAATTGACAGTCAGACAGATAGATTGACATTTAAGCAACACTTTTGCATTGAACGCATTTAGACGCATCATAAAATTTTGTGCTCTCCATTTTTTATGCGCCTCAGCACTTCACTTCACTTCACTTCAGTCGACTACTCGCCTCGATAACTATTGCATACTTTTTGGCTTCTTCAGCTGCTGCTGCCCATCATCTACCTATTTCTGCTGGCAAAAGAGAAAAAGTTTTCGATGAATAAATTATTGCATTGATGCCCTCCTTTGTCCTCTTGTATTATTAAACTAGTTGGGAAGCTTAACAATTTCAGATTTGTTTTGATATGTGAGGCTTTTCATCTGTACGAGAGAGGACAAGAAACAAAGTCACAACTTGTGCAAGGACTTAAATTATTACTTAAATTTGATAGTAAGAAATGAAATAAAGATAGAAGAGAATATGTAGAGAGAAAAATAAGAAAAGAAATGAAGAAAATTAAAAGAAAGAGGAAAGTAAATAGAAGAATATTGGGAAACGTAGAAGAGGAACGAGTACACAAAGTAGATAGACAAGAGTAGATAGACAAGAAGAGAAAAGAAAGTTAGAATAATTCAAGAGGAAAGTGAAAAGGGAAATGAATAAACAATTGAGAACAGAAATTGAAAAAAAGTTAAGAGCAAGAAAATATCTAAGAGAAGTCACAAGCAAAGCAGAACGAAAATAAAGACGAGAAAACAGAAGAGAAGACAACTTAATACCTAAAACAAAGAATAAGAGAAGACAAAAGAGATGACAGAAATTGAAAAAAGGAGAGAAGTGAGAAAAAGAGAGTTAAGTATATTTAAGTGAAAAGGCAAAGAAAAGAGAAGAAACAAAAAAAGAGAACACTGAAATCAAGAGGGGAATGAAAAAAGATGAAATAATCTAAGAGCAAAAAAATAATCAGAACAAAGTGGAACCGAATATAATATTCCAAAAACAAATATTGGTTTAATTCATTCACACATTTCCTAATTGAAATTGATTTTAAGTTATCAAAAGTGTCAAACGCAAAACGTCAAAATAATCTATTTAAATTATGATTAGTTTGTCAATTGATTTCTTGATAACTAGGTTAATATAATACTAGATATTGGAATGAATAATTGATTCAGTAAATAATTTGGTGTATTCGGACGACCATTTGAGGTTGATCTTTAGCCTCTCATTACGGCTATTTCTGTCGCAAAAATCAATATAGTGACGCTTCGCGAGGGCACAGCTGAACATTATTGAGTAAATAGTTATAAAAATATATATTTTAGCCTTTGCGTGTCAGCTAACAGGATAATTGAAAATTAATAAATCAAGCCAAGCTTTTTGGTATGATATGGCAGAGTCATCCAGCTTGGTTAGGGAATTATTGGTGCAGAAAGTCAAGTAAATGAGAAGAGCAGCAGAAGTTGAAAACTAGCTTGGAAATCTCTGTAGAAATCTTAAGCAAGTCCAATTAGACGTTTGGCAAATGGACAAATAAACATCAAGGCAGCAAAACCAGCAAGCACAAGGAACAGGACAAGAACACGACCAAACCAAACTAATTGAACAACATGAACCAGCAGAAAAAAAAAATGAAAATGAAAATAAGAAGAATAGAAGCAGCAGAGAATATGGCTGTAAAACTTTGCACGCTTTCTTCTTCATGCAACAATTGTTGCAAGTCAGTTGGCGCCGCTAATGAAAAACGGCAGCTCCGGTTGCGGCAGGGACGAGGGCGGATTGCCATTAAATTTTGCTTAATAAAGTTGCAGCTGGCGCGGAGCAAGCGAACGCAGAAAAAAAAAAAAAATAGCAGAAGCCAGGAAAAAAAATGACCAAACATCAACACTTAATTGTTTGCCTGGCTTGCTGGAGTGACTGGGCTGTGACTGGACTGCGAGCGTGACTAACACTGACTGCCAAAAAAATACAAAATAAAAGAAATCGGGGCACGCTACGTGCTGAAACTTAACATATTCACGCTGATTGACGGCCCATGTAAACAAGAAGAGCGATTGGTTTTCGCGAATTTACCTTGATTTTATTTTTGAACATATGCCAAGCAAATATAGAGAGAATATTAAAAAAAAAAAAAAAAAATAGTTAAGCTTGGCTTAATATAAAAGAAGGCTTATATTGAAGCGAATGCTTAATAGAGCTCTGTTAAATTAACAGCAAGCATTAAGCTTAGGCCGGCAGCTCATATAAAAGAAAATGTAAGCTGAGTTGCCTAAGCATTACAGAGGTATGTTAGGCTTAAAATTAGAAGCTGTTAACAGCTATGGAGAATATGTATAAAAGATCACTGTTTACTTAACATTTGATGTGTACTTGTGCCATGCACACATGTTAACACAACACAGCTCTGTAAGCTCTTAAGCCTTCAACATAATCCATGTAGATTAACAGACATGCTTTGTTTACTTTGCATAACAGTACTGTAATATTGCAGTACTTACATAAAATAACACTGTTAAGTGCACACAAAGTTTTTTTCTTGTAGCAAAGTTTCTAATAAATTTGTTAATTAACATATAAAACGCTGTTAAGCTAACAGGCAAGAGTTTGGGTCTTTTTCTAATTGCACTTGTTAAAAAGTTGACAATTTGTCTAACTTTTGCACAAAAGTTTGTTATAAATCAAGTTAATATATTTGATTATGAAGATACCCTTTAAAAGTGCTTGGGCGCAATGCTTATCTCTATGAGTTTGAGATTCGTTTTAGTTGGCCTTTTTACTTACTCTGCATCCCACCCTACTCTCTCTCTCTCTCTCTCTCTCTCTCTGTCTCTTTCTCTCTTTTGTTTTGTTGTTGAACAAGCATAGACGCGTTGATGATGTCTTTTCACGCTCAAATTGAGTTAATTAAAATTGTGGGTGCAGCTGAGAGATAGAATAGAACCGACACCTACAATTTTCGACAGGTGCGCGCTATGCGCTGAGTGTCGCCGACAAACCGAATTAATGAGCCCTGCGCACAGCAGGGCAGGGGGCTGGGGACTGCTGCTGCGCTGGGCTGCTCTGGGCTGGGCTGGGCTGGCTGCGAATGAATGTAATGAAATTTAAATACTCGTTTTGCCAGCATTGCGAACAGTTTGTCTTATTTGAACGGGAAATGTTGCCGGCGCTTGGCCAAAATGATTAAGTTGCTGATTTCTCGCAGACGCTGGCAAAAAGTTTTCAATTACCCCGCATTTATTTTTTGTTAAATTTTAATTAGTAAGCACAAACGAAGCTGAAGTTTACTAAAGATTTAGCTATATCAAGATATAAGCCGGGCCACAAATAGCCAAATGCAGTTGGAGCATCCAATTAACGTAATTAAACTCAAAAGCAAAAGGTCATGCGCCCGAGCTCAATTAAAACTGTTAGTATTTGTCGAAATTTTGCCAAATAATTGGTAATTTGAATATTCACGAAAAATATTCAAGATTTTCAAAATGAATACAAAAAAAAAAAAAAATGGATTACAGCAAAGCTTAAATTAGATAATTAGAAATTATATTATTTTATATTACTTTATTTTATTTTATTTTACTTTATTTTATTTTATATATTTAGAATTCTATAAAAATCGAATTTCTAAAATTAGCCATGTATTTGCTGCATAATCATTATTTAGTACCCGATGCTAAATAGATCTAAATTTAGCTAGATAAAAATTAATTTTTTTTTTATAATTTTCACATTACAGGGTATTCACTCGTGCAGTCTTTTGTCAATCTATATTGAAAACATGCTTTTGAACTCGTATTTATTTGACTTTCTTTTAAATGATTTAAATGTGACTCGCGAATAAATAAATATTGACTGTGGCACGTCGCTCTGCTGGAAAGGAAAAAAAAAGCAAAACGCGAATAAATATGCAAATTCTTTGACTTTTGTTTTCAATTAACTTTTCTTCCTTGTTTTGCTTCTGTGGCTCAGTGCTCAGTGCTCGGCGTGTTTTTCTTTTCAGTGAATGCGCGACAATGGCTGAATGCTTAATTCTCAGTTATAGACAATTTTCCGCTTGGTGTGAACTGATTGCCACAATGCGTGTGTGTGTGTGTGTGTGTGTGTGAAATTGAGGGGAATGTCAAATGATTATTGTTGTTGTTGCGCCAGAATCGAACACAAAGTTAAATTTGGCCTAAAGCATCGAAGACGTCAATAAAATCATCAATGGAACCAAATCAAGTGGAGTTGGCAAAGCCTCACTCGCTCTCCCTCTCTATGCCTCTCTCTCTCTCTCTCTCCCTCTCTCTCTGTCTTAGTCACATTGCTTCACTTTGGGCTTCTAATGAATCCCATTTTGAATTCGTTTAAGCGAAACAATTTTGTGTTAATTTATATTGAAGCCTGCCCACAAATGTGCCTTGGCTTTCATCTTGGGCCCATATTTATGCAGCTTTATGACCGTCCAGCTCATATTTTGAGTAGTTTTTAATGGCCTCACCGCAGGACGTAAACTTTGTGACATGTCGCACGTTCACAGCCTAACCCAATAGGCGGTCCCATTGAAGGGGGACGTACCGTTGCGAGTATTAGTGCCTCTTAGTCCAGTCCAGTGCGGTTGGCATGGAAACCAGGCCAAATGTGCCGCAAAACATGCGTGGCCAAATGCCAGAGCTAGAGCCACAGCAACCACAGTCGAGCAGAAACCGCACAGATCCTTGTGCACATCCTTGGCCAGACATTGGCCGCCCGCTGCGCTGTTTAGCCATTAATTTCTGGCTCTTTGCATTCGCCTGCCCAGGCTCATAAAATATGCCAGCTTCAAAAAGCCACAAAAGTTGTTAGTTGGCGGCTTTCAATAGCTGGCTGCTTGAGCGCATTTTACGATCCGGTCTAAACTGACGAAACACATTTGTAGCTACAAAACAGGATAAATAATCAAATACGCATCACAAATTCAATTCAATATGCAATTTGTCAAATGGCAAACGATATCAAGCTAGCTGCTGGGCTTTTCCTGTTTCCTTTTTAATTTAATTAGAGTATTTATAATTGGATTGAGCCTTAATCATGGCTAGGCAAATCGAATTTATGGCGTAGAGGCTCAGGAGTAATAGAAATTATAATAGATAAAGCAGTAAAAATATTAGAGATGATATTTCAGACTGTTAAATTCGGATTGCTAATAATGAATAATGACTTTTGGAAAATATTTATATTTATATTTATATTTATATTTATATTTATATTTATATTTATATTTATATTTATATTTATATTTATATTTATATTTATATTTATATTTATATTTATATTTATATTTATATTTATATTTATATTTATATTTATATTTATATTTATATTTATATTTATATTTATATTTATATTTATATTTATATTTATATTTATATTTATATTTATATTTATATTTATATTTATATTTATATTTATATTTATATTTATATTTATATTTATATTTATATTTATATTTATATTTATATTTATATTTATATTTATATTTATATTTATATTTATATTTATATTTATATTTATATTTATATTTATATTTATATTTATATTTATATTTATATTTATATAAATATATATCATATTTATATTACATTTACTTTTGTAGACCATTTGCAGTACGAGATTCATATCATTTCTTTATGAACAAAAATATTTTAACTTTGTTTTGGCATTGTCCGATTAGCTGAAAACATGCCCTTTATTTTAATAATGAATACTTTTATTTGGTATTTTGAATACACAAGTCTTACTCCCTTCGGAAAGTTAAAAATTTGAAAGAGTATAAAACTTAAGATGTGAAGAGATAAAATAATAATCATTTATTGTGTGTTAGACTTGAAATTTTGTTTCCATGATTCTTTTGCTTTCTTTATCTGTATGTTGTCTGTGCTCTATGTGACTCTGGAATGCTAATCTGAAGAGATTTAGTAAGAGAAGTCAAAAATATAAATAAATTATAGATTTAGCAGCTTGAGTTATGGGTGTCTGAGCGGGAATGGTGCTGCTCATACGCTGGCTCGCCTATGCCACCTTTTAATGTTCCATT
Organism: Drosophila mettleri; assembly: GCA_035047625.1. Lineage (NCBI taxonomy): Eukaryota > Metazoa > Arthropoda > Insecta > Diptera > Drosophilidae > Drosophila > Drosophila mettleri. The sequence goes on from JAWNPI010000056.1 coordinate 1,977,040, forward strand.
TGTATAATAAAAGTAGCATAAATTTGAATATAAGGAGGTTAACAATATATAAATAAATTTTATATATTCTCAACTCCCCTATATACATTTTACATTTTAACCATTTGAAATCCAATCAAACTATAAAAATAAATCAAATTTGTTGGGATTGCGTTAATAAATAAACGTTTATTTTATGCAAAGGCACAGATTATGTTGGCTTATCCAGGCTTTTACGCTTGCCGTAAAAAAGAGTTGGAATACCCATTAGTGGAAGCCTTTAAAAACTTTTATGTATTGACCACATTTTGAGTTATGGCCGCTTATTCGCTTGGCTCTGTTGTGCTGAGGACGAGCGCTTTTAAGGCTGGCTCAAATCCCGGCGCTCTTTGGCTTTACAAAAGAAAAGAAAAGAAAAGCGGAGAAAAACCCTTTCATGTCATTTGCCACATGCTGAGCTGCACGGATTTGCACGGCTTGCTCTTTGGCCAGGCCAAAGGCAACAACAACAACAACAACAACAGCAACAATAAAGGTAGCGAATGCAATTTAACGCTTCAGCGGGCGTTTATGAAGCAGCAGCAGCGGCAACGATGACAGCGCTGAAGCTGTTTTTCAATAAGCTGCAATCGAGTTGCTCTGCGACAATTTGCATAACTTGGCTAAAATATGTGTACATATATATGCACTCTAGTGTCATGACTTTAAGTTGTTTAACGCGCTTTAAAGCGGCTGCCTTCAGCTTATGTCACGGCTTAATTCAATTAAATTGGATTACGCATACGCCACGTAGCCGGCTGCCTGGCTGGCCCAAAGGTCAATGGCTACGCAAAAGCGTAACTTCAACTTGTTTTTCTTTTCTCTTTTTTGTTTTTTTTTTTTTTGTTTTTTGGTATATTTTCTTCTCGGGCTGTCAAGTCAACTACCTTTTGTAGCAGCTGCAGCTGCTGCTGGGGGCCAGGGCTGCTTGGGCAACAAACAATCCGCAAACAAATCCTTGATTTATGCGCACATCCTTGCGCACAAGCCAAACATTTATTTCCTTATCCACTTGTGCCAATGCGATTTGGCCAGCCAACGTCTTGGCCCAGGCCAACACTAAAACTTGCTGTTACCAGACATTGAAATGGACACACTCACACACATGCTGAGGCAATCAAATGAAAGCAAACTAGCGCCTGCTCTAACTGCCATTGTCAATAGTTGTTGCTGCTGCTGCTGCTGCTGCTGCTGCTGTTGTGGCTTCTGGTCAGCGCGTGTTGACGATGATTTAGTATTATGTTGCTGCAAGGATTTAGTCGTGTACTCGAGCATGTCTGCACAGCAACCCATTGGCCGCATCCTGTGCATCCTGGTCTTATGCAACCTGCAATCAGAGCTGAGCAGTTTTACGGGCGTGTAGAAGTAAAGCTTGTTTACGTATGAGTAATATATATCGATATTTATGGTATCGATAACATCCAGCTGTTGACATATTTAGTATATGTTTTTCGTTGATGAGTATACTAAATGGGCGTCGTATTTGTATTTTATATTTATCGATTACAGATAAATGTTGACTTACAGTGGACGTTTTAGTTTTTTCGATATATGTATTAAAGTTATCGACAGCCATTCTATAATTTCCATAATTAATATATATATGTATGTCGATAACACTCAACTGTTTATATATAATGGTTATTATATAATAAAGTTATCGATAGTAGGCAACTGTTGACATATTCAGTTTGCAAACTCTTGAATCTGCTCGCGAGTAGGGTAAATTGATGTATATCGTAAAGTTATCGATAATAGGCAACTGTTGACATATTCAGTTTGCAAACTCTTGAAGTTGCTCGCGAGTAGCGTAAATTGATGTATATCGATGACTGCTAAGAGTTGATATATTTAATAGATTTAGCAGTTGCCCTGTCTTGCCCTCTGTAGGAAGGTCATGCCGCCATTGGGCTTAGCTATGAGATATACATACATACATTTTATGCATATACTTATATGAGAAATATATTTTTTAAATTTTTCATTCCATTATATAAAGTTTCTATGGATGCAACATTCTATAGCTTCATTAGAGTCCGTATACATTAACGTAGTCAGCAATTCATGTAGTCAAGAATATATTATACAAAATATCAAGCCTGCAGCCTTCACAGAACCTGGCTCAAGCTCAATAAATTTTGAACACTTCACTCAGTTGCCTTTGCTTCGTAATTATGGCCCATAAAAAACAAGCTGTAAAACGGCTAAATTTGGCCGTAAAAACGGCGTAGTTCAAGCAGCGCTGACTGCAACCTGCGCTGGCTTCCTTGCTATTTGTTCAACTTTGATGCATAACCTTGAATGCGGTTCGAATGTGGTTTGAATGTTTGCCTTGCATTCATCTCAATCTCAATGCGGAATGAAGTTTAGTTCAGTTCAGTTCAGTTGAGTTCGTCCTGCTGCACTGCAACTACTACTGTTTACTTATTTGTACAAATGGCTGCTCGTTGTCTGTCTGCATGCATCTATCCCTCTCCCTCCCTTCCCCACGCTCTCTGTCTGTCTGTCTCTATCTGCGTGTGTTCATAAATTCTGTGACTGCTGCCGTCTTAGGAATGTGTTGCTAAAAATTCTAGATAAATGATCTTTTGTCGCTGTGCGCGCGTAGATATTTTAATATTTTTGCCTTGAAACTTGTCTAGCGGAGTCCAGAAGTCCTTGACTAAGGGCAAATCAAGTTCATGGCGAATGGAACTAGCAGCCGGCAGCCGGCAGCCGGCAGCCAGCAACCGGCAACCGGCAGCCAGCAGCTGCACTTTGCTAATTCCATAAACACTGCCAAAGCGTCTGAGCTCTATGGCTCTGATGCTCTGGCCAAGCAGACGCCGCGTGCCTGGAATGTTGCACACAATTTCATGTTGCATACTTCTGTGCGCATCCTAATCCAGCCGCGTAGCAGCAGCGCAGCCAAAGCCGTCCCTCACTGCACACATATGGCTCACGTTCACGGCATGACTTTGCTAACAAGCCTCTTCGATGTTGCCTTATTAATGACCCAGCATAATTATGCGTAGTTGTGGCTAAGTCTAGAGTCACAGTGGCTTGAAATAGTGATACAAACTAATGGGAATTGTGAAAATGTTTTAAGTATCAAAAATAAAGTGTGTAAGACACAAGAGAATATTGCATACTCAATGTAGAAGCAGAGTTCTTGAAGTGGGCAAAGAAATATTAGGAAAATATGTTATATATGAATATCTTACATGATTATAAGCAAATATAAAGAATGTATTTAGCCTTAGAAATACATTAATTTTTTTTCTTACCATAAAATTTTAATCATTCAAACAAAGAACTTTAAACGGAGGTATGAAAACAATGACTTACAGAATTCAATTAATAGAAATCTGCATAGCTTGGCATATTTTACACGTATATAAACAAATATATAAAATTTATTTAACATTAGTAATTCATTCACAATATATAATATATAAATATATTATATATAATATATAAATATAATATATTTATATTATATATAATAATAATTCTCAAACATATCTAATAATAATGATAATGTTTAATTCAACTATCTATATATAACTATATAGAGATTTAAAAAAAAAATTTGAAATATGTATCCAATTTAAATCCAAAAGCTAACGCCAAACAATGCGCAAAAAATTGAGGGATATTAAATATTCTACGACTTGAGCTTCTTAAATTTTATAGAGCTCTTGATGTTGTCTAGAGATAGAGCGATAAATTATATTAAGCAAGCTATTGAGCGAGGCTAGTACTTAGGCAGGCATGTGAAGTGTGTGTGCTTGTATATATACACTGCTCGTCTTAGGTTAGACGCACTCATACTTTTGTTAAATTTGGCCGATAACTTTTATTTAAAAAAAAAAAAATTATATACATAAAGTTTGGCCATTCAATTAGCTTTCATGTACACAGTTAGAAATAAATAGTATTTTACAAAATTGTTGTTTTAATTTCCGTAGTTAAAATTTTCTCATCTTTGTATATATAAGAAACTAAAGATTATTTAAAAAACAGCTCCTGGCAGGTATCTGGGAATCTCCTGGCGGGCCTAACTTAATTCAATTCTATTAAGATATTTATTTTATATTTCTCAATAATTATTTTATATTTCTTAATATTTATTTTATATTTCTCAATAATTATTTTATATTTCTTAATATTTATTTCATATTTCTTAATATTTATTTTACAATTTTGTCAGCAGCACAGACACTTAGATTTGGCCCCACTGTGCTGTGTGCGCGGCGCTCGCTTTTGACTGAAATTAACACGAGGCCACTAAGCCGCAAGCGCTGGCACAAAAGAAAAACTAATTTTCTGCTGCTGATTTCAAATTAACTGAATGAATGACTGAGTGAATGCGCGACTGAGATAAATACACGCATATATCTCGCCTCATCCGCACACATACACAGATACATACATACAAATAGTGTACAGCTGTATCTAGTTAAATGCCATAATGATGGCAAAAAGCCAGCCAGCGATGCCTTAGTTTGCGCTCATGTTTCATTGGGACTTGCGGCTTTTACATTATGTTTGCGAATTCAATTTAAGTATACCTATTTGTTTTACCTATATATATACCTATACATATATATATACCCATATATAAATATATTTATGTTATATGGCCGGCCAGGAAGCAGTCCTCTATTCAGTCTGAGGCAGCAGCTGTTGCGCCTGTAATTAGGCAACGTCGATTACCTGGCTTGCCCATTGGCCATCTCACACCACCATTGAAAGTTGGGCTAATAAAAACGCACAACTTTTCTACCAAAACGCATTAAAGGCCATGAATTTCAATTGCTATGTGCACGCGCCCCTTCAGCACCTGCCCAGGTGCTGCCTCTAACTGTCTTTGGCTTATGAATTTTCATCAGAGCAGCGGCCACGTATAATTTTATGCCTTGTACCCATTACAAATGAGCAAATGGGGTATGTTGGTTGTCTTAAATTGTAATTGTGTTAGGCTCAAAAATATGAGTCGAATTAGAGCACAGAAATTGTTAGAGACTTGAAATAATCTGAAAACTAACTAATTTGCTAGTATATTAATTAACTTGTTTGATTCAATAAAAAAACTTTGATATTCGATATCAATAAAAAAAGTTTATAATTCTGGCTTTTCTTTAGTTGTAGATGTAAAGTTTTCCAATATAAGTACAACTTCTTCATCGATTCATCACAATTAAAACTTAAGTCACTAGCTTAGTAAGCTCTGCGTGGTATTTTTTAGTCGTACATACCCTACTTTCTTGCTCACTTCTGGCTTCTTCCTGGCTTTTGCGTTGTTTGGAGGGCGCATTACATTTTTATTGAGCTCAGAGCTGCAGTGTCTTTGTCACATCAGCCACACAGACACACAGAGCTATACACCTACACAGTCCTACATACACCTACACACTCCTATATACACCTACACACTTAGCTATACACCCACACACGCCTACATTCATACATACACCTACACAAGCCCAAGCGCTTTCTAAGCTTTAATACCTCGCACACACATATTTATTTGATTTGATTTAATTTTTGTTTCGCTTTTTAATTAAAATCGTCTTTATTGTTGAGCTTATACGCGCCATAAGCAAAACCGTTTAACACCTAAGCAGAGCCTTAAAATATGTATGTATATATATATCTATATATATATATATATATATATCGTCTTAGAGCCCCAATTGATATTACTTAGCAACTCTCTGATGTCGTATGTGGCACAAGCAATTCGAGTTTTTTTTTATGTGGTCCCAGCAATTATTATATTTTTATGCTTCGCTGCCTTTTGGCCAAAAAAATAATAATAATAAAAAAACATCATTTGAAACCTGCGACTATTTGCTCTAAACCAAATCTGTAAACCGAAACCAGGGCTTGCGACAAACTAATGAGCATCTATGGAGTACTTAGAGTCTAGAAAATTGTGTAAAGGCCTCTGTGATTATCTCGAATAAATTAATATATTTACGTGGCATATTACATATATATTTATTACTGCATACTAAATTAAATATTATTATTATATATATATATATTTTATTATATTCTAGTGATTTTTTAACTATTGATTTCATTCATTCATTGATTACATATATATTTATTACTGCATACTAAATTAAATATTATTATTATTATAATATATTTTATTATATTCTAGTGATTTTTTAACTATTGATTTCAAGACAATAAAGAAAAAACAAAAAGTTTGATGCAATTTGCAACTAAAATTAAATAATAGTAAAAACTATAAATATCCATAAAGCAGCAGTAATTTTTAATTGAAATAAAATAATAATAAACTTTTTTAATTTGCATACTTTTTTTGGCATAAGTCAGCTTAAGCTTGAGTTAAATTAAATGCAAAGAATTGATATTATCTGAATTAATTTGGAGTCTATTTATTTTTTGTTTGCTCCAAATGAAAAAATCTTTAAGTAAGTTTAAAATAAATATTTATATATATAATTAAAGATTTTGAGCAATCAAAATTTAAGTTTAATATGTCTATTTAAAGCCCTACTTTAGTTAACTTTATACAACCAGCCCTGGTCTTTTAGTATTTACACAAAAAGCGTCAAGTTAAGTGTGTCTCAGTATAAAGTAAAAAATTTGTATTGCTTTTATGGTGCTGCTCTGTGTCAGCCGCAATTGGGTTTAATGTAATTTGATTTATATGGAACTTATATTCAGCTAATATATATGTATATCTATCTCTGTCTATATCTTACAGTGCTGAGCAAGGGACAGGGCGAGACGTGTCGCTATCGTTTTCTGGGCAAATATGGCGGCTACTGCTGGATCGTGACTCAGGCAACGATTGTTTACGATAAGCTAAAGCCGCAGAGCGTTGTCTGTGTTAATTATGTCATCAGGTGAGTCGATTCGTTAGACAACTACACTAACTAAACCGTTATATATATTTAGAGTACAAGACTATTAATGAGCTTGAATTTGAGCTGCCTGCATAACAATGACAAATATTTGCTCATTACTAAGGGCGGGCGTGGGCCTGGAATTTTTTATACTTTAATTAAATGTTGGCAATTTCTGTTCTGCCGCAAATTTATAATTAATCAAGCGTATTTAATTTCCCGTTGCCACAATACACACACACACACACGCACACTCACACATATACATTTGCAATCTTAAGCACGCCTTGTCATTGGCACAGCTGAAAACCTAAACCCCTGCTAACGCACATCCACACAGCATCCGCAGTCGCTTCATTGAACTGCAAACGGCACAGGGACAAAGATTTCCATAAACTCGAACACACAACATTTTTCCAACTGCGCTGTCAGCTTCTCGTCGTCTTTTTGTATTTCCTTTCAAATAATTGTGTCAGTCAGCGGCAGGCCGCAGTCATCGGAATTGATTTGATTTGATTTGCTAATCTGTCTTTATTGATACCCTGTATTGATTCAGCTATAAAATAGCAATTTATTTTTAAAGACTCTCCAATTATTATTAAATAAAATATTAAGCTCCCATACCCAGCATACGCCTAAGTATTCCCAGTGAAAAATTGCTGGGTATCTGTGTATTCATGCACTTCAGCTATACTTCAGAAGTGTCAATCATATTTTTTCCAGGAATATATATGTCAGACTGCTTAAAATTTCCGCCAATTGATTGAATTCGCGCCTGACAACGTGGCGTATACTCAATCAGAAAATAAAATTATCATTTTTACTGCGGCTTACAAATTATTGGTAAAGTTCTTTAGACTTTAGGCACAAATTTCTCCTTTATGCATATTTATGTGCCTAGCCTCATTTTAAATTCGTCTCTTTTCATATACCCTTTTCGACATGCCGCACGCATTTATGAATAATACATATGTATATAAGGGAAATTTCTTTTTGTTAATGTGTGCGTGCATTATGGAAATTGTTTATGCGCCGTACGTGACGAGTTCCTTCAAAGGGCGCAAATAATTCAGAAACTTTTCATTTCTATTTATGCATTTTACATGTTTAATTGAAATTTATTTGATTTAAATTTTAAATTGATTAAAGGCTTAGTCGATAGTTGCAGTAATATACTAAAAATATAAATCAAATCAATAAAAGTCTTTCAACAATCAATCGATAGTTACAAAAATCGATTAATAATATAAAAGCTAAAAAGCAAACTATTTTTAGAAATTCTCAAAATAAAATATTGATAAGACATTAAAATCATTTTCATAAATGATATACAAGATAAAAGCAAATGCCTTTGCTTAAAATGTTTTCAAAAGTAATTTTATGCAATTTATAACATCGCTGGCAATCGACTTTCTTCAATTATCGATCAATTCAACTTAATGTCTGCGCAATTAGACTTCAATGAATGGAAACTCTGCTGAGCTGTTGTGGACTGTGGATTATAGGAACCTTATCGAGCTTTTCCAAGTGTCTTTATTGAGCTCGGCAATGCTGACTCCTCGCATTTCCCTTTTTTGTTTCAGCCAGCGGGTAAGTATTCAATCATTATGTACTTATTTCTCTTAAAATTAAGCGTTAATGAGCAAATATTTGTGCATTGTTTTGTTTTGGCCGATTTCCGGTATTCGTGCTGCTCTGTGAGAGAGTCGCAACATGAAAATGTGCTTTTAATTGCCATTTCAGTTGAGCGTAGTGACGGGGATTATAATATTTGTACTTTGTTTGCCCAACCGCCCAAAAAAAAAAAAAAAAGCAGAAAACAAAACAAAAATTTTGATGACCACGTGCCGTCATCGTTTGTCAGTTTTTTGTTTCTTTCGGTTATTTAAATTATTTATATAATTGTCGGGCTCAACGTGGTCATCATCATTAGAGAATAGAATCAGCTGTGCTCTAACTTGGCCTTTAAATAACTCTTGTTAATTAAAGTTAATTATATTATATTATATTATATTTAGCTGCAGGTACGGGAGCATGTGTTATAGTTATGGTTAAATTTTGTTGTAATGTCTTGATTAGGTCAAGGGAGAATTATATCGAGCAAAAATACAATTTGAATTACCTGGGGAATGAGAAAAGGGTAAAGGATATAGTTGAATAACTTATATTTGAATATAATTTCCCAATAATCTGTTGATAATATCGGCTGTACTCTTACTTTTATTATTTTATTTATATTTATTTCTTAGCAATTTCCTGCTATAAAATAGATAAATTTGAGCTTTGTATGTTTATATTTGAATTATATTTGAGCAAAGAATATGTTTGTTTGAAATATCATTAATATAAGCCTTGACTATCGATTTTATGAAGCAAAATGATAGTTCTTGATGAGTGTTAAAAAAGAAGAGCGAAATTAGGTATATATACGTGTATATATATCAATTAATTCGCTCATTGGTCATTTTCTCTCTTTTGTTTTAGGCAGAATTATTATTACAAATTAGGAAATACCCTTGTTTTTATTTAATTGTCCAAATTTTTTTTTATAAAAATAAAATAAAAATAAATTATATAAAAAGAGATTTAAAAAATCTTTTTGACTAAGTTAAAAAGAGCAATAATCTTCATTATGGCTTCAACTCTATTAACAAATTTAACTATGGATAAGTGCTTAATTTAGTTTAATAAAATCTCTCTGCCCTGTGCAACTTCAAACTCCAATTGTTTTCGCAGATTCTTAAATTTTGATAAAATGGGGAGCAGCTTTAAATCAAAACAATTCACGGTCAAGTGGCGAGTGACGTTAAATTTTATTGGCACCTATTGTTCTGCTGTTGTTAGCTTAATTGAAAAGGAAAATTACGACAGCGAACAACGGAAGAGACAAGAGACAAATTCTCTTTTGCTCTGTAGGTTTGCCAGAATGCAAAAAAAAAAAAAATAAAATAAAATAAAGCAAAACATAGACAGCGCGCATTTTCAATGTGAATTTTCCTGTTCTTACTTGAGGCCCTCTGTTCTCTTTGTGCTATCTATAGGGTATTTCTCGTTCTTGGTCTGACTGTGTGTGCGTGTGTCACATATTACTTTTACCTGCCGCTAATGAGCAAAATTTCTTGGCTAATGAGTTTTGGCAGCGCGTCAAGGCCGCGCCAACTGCAAATCAAACACATTCAATGAGTATGCGTAATGGCCATGGCTTCGACAAAGCTATTTATGGCTGATATGTCGCAGTTGTAAGTGTCGCCAGATTTAGCCCTTGCAATTTTTACTCGATGAATTCAATTAGATTTCGTAAAAATAAACAAATTATGCACAGTTAAGAAAGGTGGGCTGCGAGGTATATTAAACTGCTAAATGCTCTGTTAGCAGAGAGCGGGAGAGGATGAGGCGGAAGCAATGAGTCTTATAAACTGTTCGAGACAGACAAGGGAAGATGAGGTAAAAGCTTAGGTTGGTGCAAGCAACATAAGGATGAATTTAATATGGGCATATCAGACTGCTTTATACTCTGTTTATAACAATCATAAATTCTTTACTGAGAGGAAGATAAATAAAATATAATATAAACATATAAGAAATATGTATAAATAGATATATTTACAAAGAGAGTCCCTATGGGCTTGATAGTCCTGAATATTGATAGATGCGAAATATAGAAAAGGATACTAGCCCAATAATTGTGCTCAGTAAATATGCAGAAGCTGACTGCTAAGATAATGTAATATATAAACTCAAAGATGAGGGAGAAGAGAGAGAGGGCAATCTCATATAAGGAAAAGCTGATTAGCTTATAACAAGATAAATACAAAGAAATGATAGACTGCTGCTAATCCTACAATTAACATAGTTTTTTCTGCAATTGAAAAAAATCAGTTCTAATCATCTATTGAGTTTTACTTATACATATCTAATACTCTACTTTCATGCATAAGTTCTCCATGAAATCCTGACAGCTACAGGGTATTTTTTGTTGGTCGGAAATTGTCAGGCGTGCTAATTAACATTGATTAGTTTGGCGAGGCACCGAAAAATTTGCATATTTATAGCGCGTGTTGCATAATTTCGGGCGGCTAAGCGAGCGAGCTGCCTTTGGGGGCTGTTGTTTGTTGCCGTTGTGCTTTGTTGATTTATCGAATGTGGCTTGGGCTTAGGCTTTGCCCCGTTTCCTCATCTTTTATTTTGCTGTGGTATTAATGGAATTTACACGAGTTCTTAACACTTTGGCCAAAAGTTTTTTAAGCTTGTTTGCTCTCTCGGCTGGCAACAGCGGGCGCCAATGTTGCGGCTACAAATTAAAACAATAAATTTGAGTCAAGACAGAAAAAGAAGAACGCATTAAAAAACATTGCATAATTTTAGGGGCAATAAAAATGTCCTTTTTACAGCTGCCATAAAAGCCACTGCGAAATCCTATTAAGCGACCATTCAATTAATTTAAAGTGCGGCACGTCTCCTAATTAGACACGTATCGAAGCCTTGCGGTAAATATTAATATATAAATATATATATATTCATAAATTATGTATATATTTATACATTTTTCTCAGCAGCTCGTCTGGCTAGCCTGATGAACCCAACGAAATTCAATCAAGCCACTTTTTGGTTTGTTGTGGGCTTTTATTGTTTTGTTGGTTTGCTGCTTATTTTATCCTTTCTTCCCTATTTTTTTTTCTCGTATCTTTCGCTTCCTTCATTGCACAATGTTGGCAAAAACTTTGTGTCCCTTTGCTGTTTGGCAGTTTTTGTTTTTTATTTTCCTTTTTCCCTTTTGGATTTGATTTTTGTTTGTGCCATTTGAATTTTTATCAAGCCCAGCTCCACTGTGTGTTTAACCTGGTCCAAGTTAACTTAACTTTCTTTTTTTTTCCCCCCCTGCTTGGGGCCAATTTCGATTTCTTCCGAGCGATAACTTCGGTCAGTTGTTCGATGTGGGCGCTGAACAAAGGCAAATTGAAAAAGTTGAGGTAGTTACGACCCATCCAAGTAGGACAACGCAGCCCAGAATTGACCTTAATTGCTTTTTTTTTGTGCTTCTTTCAAATCAATCGATATTTTACACACAGGCAGGGAGTAAGAAAGAGAGAGAGAGAGAGAGAGAGAGGGAGACAGAGAACTTAACTTTTCGGACTGGAATTAACGCATTGCGTTTTTTTTATTTCCTGAATTTTCGCTTTAATTTGATGTCCGCTAAATGGCAAATGCTTGGGATCTGTGCAATAAGCCAATATAGGCGCGGACTTAAGATTTATGGCCACACAATTACCTCCAAAAAGCAAAAGCTTACTCTCGCTTTCTCCCTCTCTCACTCTCTTTATCTCTCACTCCTGATCCCACTCGCTGTTGAATTGCATGTTTTGTGGATTTTTGGACTTTTAGCTTGTTAAGAATGCCTCTTAATAGGCTTATCTAGTCACGTAGTCAGCGCAGCATCACGTATTACACTAACTGCGAGGGCTGTTTAATAAGTCATCTATTTTTTAATATTTATTGTTATTACTCTTAGTATTTATCATTAATAATTTATTATTTCTGTGCAGTATTTAATATCTATTAATTTTTTTTTATGATTTTATTATAGAATTTTTATTATTTTATTATTATTTATTTAATAATTATTAATTATATAATTTATTATTTTTACTATATATTTTTTTTTTAAATAAATTTTTAATGCCTAGTTATTTATTATATGATTAAAATTTAAAAAAAAAAAAAATATTTTTGAGAATTTGGTGCCATAAAGATATGGCAGATTAAGCAGCTAAGCTTTATAGTCTAGACTGTTTTTTCCAGCACAAAAAATAGTAGTATTACTCAGTTTTATTTAGAAGGCATTTGCTTATCAGTCTGTTTATCTTTTGGTAAATGATTTACATTTTAACAACAACAAATAGTCCATACTCATGCAGCATGATATTATCATTAGCTTATCAATAGCTATCGACGCGTTATCAATGAAAATCGAAAGTGGCTTTTTATGCAACAAATAGATAAAAGAAAAAAAATTAACTAGATTTACATGATTTAGTTTTGGCATAAAATAAAATAAAATTATAAAGAATAAACTCTTTAAGCCGCTCTCGCATTAGTTCATATGACAAATTCCTTTTTCTGATATCTAACAAAATAATAAAAGTTGATCAATCAAATTTCGCTGTAGTTCGTATGATGGAATGCCTTTGCTTGAGCTCGTGTAACGTACGCACGTCAGCCACGCGGCGTATGCGTAATATGTGGCACTACTACCAATGCTGTGGCATTAGTGCATAAGTTATTTACCAAAAAGAAGAGCAGCTGGCTTAGGCAAACTATTATGTAAATATGCAAATAGCCAAGTGCTTTAGGCACAAGTTGGGCGCAATGGAAGAGCACAGGATTTGCGTTCGAATTGGTTAACAAGCGTTAAGCAGCGACTGCTGACCAATGCCGGCAACTGACGTCAAGTTAATTAACGGTAAATATACAGTCAACTCTTTAACAAAATTGTGTGCGTGTGTGTGTGAGAGAGAGAGTCTCTCTCTGTGTGTGTGTGTGTGTGTATTTGTTTGTTTGTGTATATAAATACCGCCCGTGGCTGCCATTTTGCTTTATTTACCAAAGCAGGCAAACACACACACACACACACAAATACACCCACACACACACACACGCACTCATTGACATTGGGCACACGTGCGCGTATTACGCCTTACAGCACAGCTCAACTTTAACAGGCTTTTTTATTCTCTTTTATGTCTTTCTCTCACTTTCGCACTTCTTTGCTCGCTCGCTCGCCCTTTAATGCCCATTGGCAATTGTGTTGAGAGGCTATCATGTTTTACTTCGCACACTTGTAACAGGTGCATACACTCAATTAGCTTACTCATTCGAAATTAGCATCAATAGCTTTACGACTAGGGTATCTGTTGGTCAGGCATTGCCGCCTGTTAGAGTCTCACTTGTTTCTGTTCGCACTTTTGCGTATTGCCCAAACTTTTACCTTCTTTTTGCCCAAACCTGGCTTGAGCTCAGGTCGAAGTCATACGAGATTAGAGATGCGAGCGGTGTTATATAAAATACAATCGATAACTACATAGACGTGTGATGCAAGTCGATACATATCGTGCTTATATAAGCAGTAAAAATATTAATTTTAATATCAATTTCTATTGATAATCATTTGCTATTGCTGATAAAATAAATATTTCGAACTAATATTCTTTTAAAATTGGCACTTCAAATATTAATTATGGAGAAATAAACATCTGTTTTGCATAAATCTTACAAATATTTCATAAAATAAATTTTATTTAATATAATAAAAAAAATACATCATTAATTACGTCGCCACGACTCACACCCACGCAGACATCTCTGGAGACTTTTACTGTTTGATTAATTTAAATTATCATGAGATACGCAAATTGAATTCATTAGCACAATTTGAATTAAATTAAAAATCTTAAGGGCAAAAAAAAAAAAAAAAATAAATTAATTAATATATATACAAAATGCATGAGACACACGAAGCATATAAAAAAAAATTTCAAGCAAATATTGAAGTTTTTGAAAAATACAAACTAAAACAAAGCAAAAATATATTTATTGAAATTTCTTATAAACAATTTGAATTAAAAAAAAAAAATATTCATATTTATAAAAATTTCTTTATTAATATTTGCCTTTCTCAGAGTGATACACGCACTCACGTCAACACGCACTCACGCGCTCAGCCAAATTTGTTTTAGTTGCCGCGGCATTCATGATGTAGTAGCCTTTTAGGCGACAATGGGGCCTGTGGTAGGAGTATTTATGTGCGTACTTAAATGTTTGCTTATCAGCGACGCAGCTGATTCTATTTTGATGAAGTTCAACAACAGCGACAACAACATTGTGACAGCCGACGGGCCAACGGTGCGTATGCGTGATGCGTAATGCGTATACGTGAGTCCAGGGAATGTTGGTTGGATGGGGCTGAGCGCTCTATTCGCTTAGCAGTCAAAAGCAAATGACAAATTCATAGACGCCGTGTGGCAGCAGCTGAGCGCGAATTCAGCTTGTTTGCATTTTGATTATATGTGAATAACCAGCTGAGAAATCCGGGTGAAATTGAAGGGAAAATACAGCGAGCCAGAGACAGAGACTCGGTAAATCAGTCAAAATCTTTGCAAATGTGACCAACATTTACATAGGATACACCTGTTCCGTGTGGACATCAAAAGAAGATGTGCTTAAGCACACACACACACACACACACTCACACTCCCAGTCATGTGTGTGTGTGTGTTTTAGGAAATTGCATTTTGATTGGCCTGTTGCTGACGCTGATAGCGCAGCGTGTCCCAAAATGGAATTTTCCCCCGCCATTGGCTATAAATCGTAGCGCAGATTTTTGATGGCTGTAAGAAAACGAAGCAGAAAATTCGCAATTTATGCGCTGTAATGCAAAATAAATAAGCTGCAGCATGCTTTATTCTAAAATACTAAAATTTTGATATTAAAAATGATGTACACAGAAAATTACAATCTAAAGCCACGCTGAAAGCCAATTCAGCATTTAGAATGTTTTCCACTTGGCCGTCTGGGCGCGGCCTTAAAAGTTTATGTTTTTTCTCTCTTCCTTTTTTTTTTTGTTTGTTTGCACATATTAACATATCTGCGCTGGAAATGCCAAGGTCTTTGGGATACGCACAATAAAACCCGATAAATCCGCACAAAATCACAACTTGAGGACTTCTTCACACGCAACGTGGTTGAAGGCGGGGGCGAACACAAAGGGGGCAACGGGCCATGGTGCGCACGTGTTTAGCTGCGGCTGCCTCGTCCCTCGCCCTCGCCCTCGCCTGCCACATTCAACTGCCAATGGCAATGTCAAAATATATCCTGGCAACGCATATTTGAATAAACGTCAATGTAATTGACACTTAAGAGCTGAAAAGAAACTGAAATCGAGGCAAGGTAGCCGTAGGTAGAGTGACGCGTAGGACAAGGTGTGCTTCCAATGCTCCAGAGAGTACCATAAATTTGTTATGAAATATGTAACGCTGAAATGGAAGCGGTGTTGAGCGCATCCAAAATATACGAGCATGTCATATATATATATATATATATATATATCCTTGAAGTGGCAAGTAGAGCAGAGGCGGATTTCCTTGTTGAGCTAATTTGTGTCCTTGTACATATATAAAATATAACCCATAATATAACGTAAATTTAAAGAAAACATATTTTGGAAATAATAAAAAAAGTCCTAAAAATATTTAATATTTTTTTGAAATAATTTTAAATTTTTGTAAATATTTTTTATATTGTCTAAAATAATTAAACATTGGCTAAATTCAAAAGAAAATACAAAAGGTGCATTAAAAAAAATTATAGTTATTAAAAGATATATATTAAATGAATTAAAAGTCATTAAAAATTCATTATAAATAAATAACAAAATAATAAAAAAAATAAAAAAAAACAAAATCAATAAAAATTAAAATCCTTTATGCAAGATAATTAAATTATAAATAAATGAAAAGATAATAAAATATATAAGTAGACAAAAGTATTACGAATATAAATTTGCGGCTTAAGCTTGCTGATACTCAATAATTTATTATTGTTTAAAAATGTTTTTCTCTTTTAGCTTTCGTAAATACTTTTATATATACCTGTTTATATAACTACTGTAAATGCCATGGGAAATTGACGTTCTATGGCTTAGTGTATGTGAGCTTCCTCATGCCGCACTCTGATTTTGTTTATTTTCGTTTCGTTACATTAAAGGCAAGAGAAAAGTAGAGAGAAGTCAGGCGGCGCTTGACACTCTCTAAGTGCGTGTAAGTAGGTGTGTGTGTGTGCGTGTGTGTGCCTGTCTGTATACCTGGTTGCCAGCCCGCAGGATATATATAAATACACACATATGTATTTATATAACTTGCGGCACAGCGAAGTTTTCGCAATTGTAGCTCAAAAGAATTGCGAGTTCTGTTTGCATAAATATTTTTAAAGTTGCGGCGCCAACAAAAATAATTACAGCAACAGCAATAACAGTAAACACAACAACAGAGCAGCAGCAACAACAACAGCTTTATTACGTACATAAGCGCCCACGCTTATGATTTTATGGCTCAATTCGTTTTGGGCTATTTTTAGGCGCCTGTTTGCCCTTTTACGCCGCGCTCACTCGCTGCCTTACTCTCGCTGCTTCCTATATCTTTCTGTGTGTGTGTGTGTGTGTGTATGTGCGTATCTTTGCATCTGTAATATCCGTTATGCTATGTTAATTATTTTGATTTTTGATCATTCGAGGAATGTGTCAATTGAGCTGGCAAACAGCAAAGCACACATTGGGCTAGTCAAAAGTGATGAAATTTACCTTGCCCTTTGACACGCTGGATTACAAAGCAAATTATTTTGTTTGCTCAGCGCTTTTTATGACGTCTTCGTTGAGCAACAACAATAACAACAGCGTCAACAAACACGGAATCATATGTTTTGCCTGCCTATCGTATTATTGCGTCGCACAATTTTATATATATTCGTATTTTCTTGTGTATTTTAACGGTGCCCTCGCTCACTCTCGTTCTCTCTCTCTCTCTCTCGCTCTCTCGGTGTCTCTCGCAACCACACACTCACCCAGTCGCTCTCTTCTTGTTGTTGCTCTCGCGTGGCGTTGACTGCTGCTGAAAGTGAAAGTTCTGCCTGCGCTCATTTTTCATGGCCTTTGCACAGCCTAAATGCTCTCCGTCGCGTGTTACATAACACCAGCCGAACGCGCAACGAAAGCGAAAGCGAAAGCTGACAAAAAAAAAAAGAAAGAATGAAAGAAAAATAATAATAAAAAAGTGAAAAAAATTCGAGTTCAAGGTCTCGCATAGGCCGCATGCTCTGCCAAAGCAGGGAGCGCCATAACACTCACTAGCGCTTTATGCCGCTCTCTCTCTCTCGCTGTTACTCGCTCTCCTCTCTTTGTCGAGCCTAAAAGTAGGCTGCAGGCTGAGCAACTTTGTGCAATTGAGTGAAATTTTTGTCGTTGTGCCCGGGCCTGGAGCCTGGGTAACAAAATGTGTGCCTTGTCGCTGCGCTGCAGCCGAACAGCTGACGCCGACGCTAGCCGCACACCTGTGTGTGTGTATGTGCGCAGCTGTTGTTGTAGCGGCGGAATGAAAGAGAGAGTGCGAGATAGGAAACTGATTGAGCGCTGGGCACGTGTACGCATTACGATTATTTTATGTTAGCAATTGCAGTTATCTTTTTGCTGCCCGCTTCCTGCGCCGCTGCCAGCTGCACAAGAATTACGTCAATTTCGCTCAGAGGCGTTGCCTTGGGCCGGAACACACATTTTGCAGCGCGGCTCACCCCGGCGTTTTTTTTTTTTTGCGTTCTTGTGAATTTTTTTCATTGCGCCACCAGGTTCTGATTTGCTGTGTCAATTGTTTATTTGTTCGTCTATTTCTTTTATTTCATTTACAATTTTCTCGCATTATCCTTTACGCACAGCCTTGTGGTCCTGTCGATTGCCTTATCTTATCGCACACAAACAACTCACAAGTTGTACTTGTTCCTGTTGTTGTTGTTGCCCTAGGCTGCTGTCGTGGCAAAGTTTTCTACGTAATTGCAAATTACGCAAGACAAAAAGTGGGCAATGGCAAAAGACGGAAGCCGTATCCGTACCCGGCACCCTAACTCTGCTCCAACCCGTATACGCATTGTGCGCTCTGCACATCGAAAGTTATTAAAATGAAAATGTGCGTGGCTCCAGCCAGACTACAGGATATCTAACGTCTGTCATAGGGAGAGAAGACGAAGTGGAAGCGCGCAGTTGGCACGCAGTGTAAAGCAGAAATGAAAAACACTCAAGTTATGTAAAGCATTAAAGCCCAAGGAGTTGACACTAAATTTGGACTCGAGTTGAATATATATCTTGAAATATATTAAAGAGAAATATATGCATGGGTATATATATATATCTAGAATATATATTTGTCTATATATATAAATAAAATATGCTAAGCAATTGATATTTCTTTTGAGTATCCGAAATATTTTAGTTTGCCTCATAAATAAACTGTTTAAATTCCTATCTTATATATTTTCGAATTTGTTTTCAATTCTTTTTTTTTTCAAGTTTTCATAATTTTGAAAAATGTTCTGACAGATTAACTATATATATATACTATATATATATATATATATATATATAGAAAATTTGTGTATATCTAAAATTGAAAAAGTATTTATGTAAGTTGCAGAAGACTTAAAATATGCATATATGCAGGGAATTTTAGGTAGGGCTCCGAATAATAATTATTCAAAAGCATACAAAACATATTCAAAAACTTTAGAAACTATAGAAAATTAAAAAAGAAACCTTTAATAAAATAAATTGTAGAATTCTTAATATATTATATATATTTAAAATAAATTTTATTTATTTCTCATTGTGCATTTATTATACATTAAAATATAAATATATCTAAAGATATAATTATTTTGCATTCAGCTACTTATACATACATGCATAAGGAAGGAATAGCCCTAATATAAACAGCCCACAGAAACTCTAGCCAAGCCAATTAGGAAAAAAACATTTACTTTGTAAAATGGAACAATTTTGGCTCTGCTCATTTTAAGCTTACAAATCGCTTAGGGTCCGCCATGGACCGTAGGACTGCCGGACCGACTGACCGGACTACGTGAGCTGGAGCAATGCCAAGGCTTTAGCAAACTGTTCAAGAGCAGCAAAAAATATTTATCATAATAAAAATAAATTTACACAAAAAAAAAATGCTTTTCTAAGCAAATTTACAAAACGAAAGTAAAAACATGAAAGAACCTTGCAGTCAGGCGTAACCGACTGCAAAATGCTCGTTTAAGAATTGCTGAGTCTTTGAGGTAGATATTTTATGGAGCAAACTTAAATTTAAATTATTATGGAAAATTTCATTAAATAAAAAAATATAAACTCGTTAATTTTTATGGCCAAAATTTAGAATAGAATTTTTTATATATATTTTTATATTCTACCTGTATAAGCCTTTTTCGTTTTATCAGCCAAGCAATATCCGTATCTACATAAAATGTATATTATTAACTTCAATTGAGGCTTCTGTGTCATATGAGTCAACATCCGGTTGCAGCTGGTCTTATGCCAATATACTTGCATTTCACGCCCTGAGCGAGTATTCAAAATAAAATATAAACAAGTTCCGTACGATTAAGCTATTTTTATTAATGATAATTTGGCACTTAGCATCAGGCGACAAAAAAAGAACAGTTTGTATAAAAAGAAAAAATCAACGCATAAATCTTGATTGTTGTTGTTCCCTTTCCTTTTCTTTTCCATTTTCTATTTTCATTTACCATTTTCCGTTTGGTCAGCTTCACGTTTGCCTTGCAACATGTGACAAAGATTGATTCGCATATATTTAGTTTTTAATAATTGTTTGTCTATATAGACCGCCACATATATATATATATATATATATAGACTGACTAGAGTCCATTCTGCTGACCGAACTAGGAAATTCTTTATTTTGTTTCTATCTTCCTCTATCTTTTCTTTTCTTTTCTTTTCGTTATTTTTTATGTTTCGCGCAATTCAATAAAACTTGTTTACAGTAAGCCGAAAAGCTTGAAAAATTACCCGAAAATTTCATATGTGGTTTATTTCTAATTTATTAGGCATACCCTGTAAAATGGGACAAATTGGGCTATAATTTCTTATAAATGGTGATGAATTAAGAAATGTCATGGAGCTGTTAATTGTATCAAAAGATACATTTCTTAACAGAGAAAGTTGCCTAAAGTTATTTATAATTTAACTTTATATCTATACATAATTAGGCTCAAATTATTTTTGGGCTACAATTAAAAATATATGAATATAAAATATAATAAAACAAGTAACTAAACTCTAGACGAGACTGCTCGACTAAGAGATACCCTGAATCCATTGAGCTGTAATACCAATCATAAAAAGTTTCATTTATTCATTAATAGTAACCAACACATGCACACACACACACACAAACATATGCATGCACTTAATATGCTCACTGCGCAGTTTTGCGGCTGCAGAAGAGGCTGTGCTATAGAAACTTTATTGTTTAATAACTTTTTTTCTCGACCTATGTTCTTAATGAAATTTTTGAGGAATGATTATGACATCTAAATGTACCTATGTGCCAAATTTCAAGTCTCTAGTATTTGATATACGTGAGTTATCGATTTTGTTGAATTGTGGGCGAAAGGGGCGTGGCATCAAAAATCCAAAAATTACAAAATGTGCGGATTCAATATAGCAATCAAACACAACTTAGTGCACGATTCTATCTTAAACGGTGTGCACGCCAGACCTCAAAAACAAAGCGATATTTTCGATAGTTATCGATAAAAAAGAAATGGGACTAGTTATCGAAAAAAAAAATAAACTCGTACAGCGTATGGTATTATCGAGCATTTTGCTTTTTATTTGAAGTCTCTAGCTTTTGTGGTTTACGAAATCCACGTGTTTACACTGACGGACGGACGGACGGACGGACGGACGGACGGACGGACGGACGGACAGACGGACAGGGCTAGTTCAACTCAGCTCATCGAGCTGATCAAGAATATATATACTTTATGGGGTGTGGCACGCCTCCTTCTGCCTGTTACATACATTTGCACAAAAACATTATACCCTGAAATTTCCATTTTCAATGGATTCAGGGTATAACAAGTAACTAAACTCTAGTCGAGACTGCTCGACTAAGAGATACCCTGAATCCATTGAGCTGTAATACCAATCATAAAAAGTTTCATTTATTCATTAATAGTAACCAACACATGCACACACATACACACACAAACATATGCATGCACGTAATATGCTCAATGCACAGTTTTGCGGCTGCAGCAGAGGCTGTGCTATGGAAACTTTATTGTTTAATAACTTTTTTTCTCGACCTATTTTCTTAATGAAATTTTCGGGGAGTGATTATGACATCTAAATGTACCTATTTGCCAAATTTCAAGTCTCTAGTATTTGATATACGTGAGTTATCGTTTTTGTTGAATTGTGGGCGGAAGGGGCGTGGCATCAAAAATCCAAAAATGACAAAATGTGCGGATTCAATATAGCAGTCAAACACAACTTAGTGCACGGCTCTATCTTAAACGGTGTGCACGCCAGACCTCAAAAACAAAGCGATATTTTCGATAGTTATCGATAAAAAAGAAATGGGATGAGTTATCGAAAAAAAAAAATAAACTCGTACAGCGTATGGTATTATCGAGCATTTTGCTTTTTATTTGAAGTCTCTAGCTTTTGTGGTTGCAGAAATCCAGGTGTTTACACGGACGGACGGACGGACGGACGGACGGACGGACGGACAGACGGACAGGGCTAGTTCAACTCAGCTCGTCGAGCTGATCAAGAATATATATACTTTATGGGGTGTGGCACGCCTCCTTCTGCCTGTTACATACATTTGCACAAAAACATTATACCCTGAAATTTCCATTTTCAATGGATTCAGGGTATAAAAATAAAATAATAATATTATAATAAGAAAAATTAAAAATAATTACATATAAAGATAATTATAGTAAAATATTATATGACATATAAAATGATTATTACAGTAAATAATTATAGTACGTTAACAATAATAATAATAATTAATTAATTAATTAATAATGTATTCAAAGTTAAAATTTAAGCTACTGTAGAAAAATAATATATATTTTAAATATCGTAAATAGAATTCTATATAAATATAAAACCTTTAGGCTATTGCTGCCACCTTTGCCCCTTTTCATTACTATTTGACATAGGAATTAGCTAGATTCGTTAATGCTCACTAAAGTGCAGGGTATTACTCGGGTCGCGCAGACACTGGCACACGTCCGCTGCTTGTTATTTAAGTCACATGAATTTTGTCAATGTGTGTATGCAGATTGATTTTATTGCTGCGCGGATGATGAAACCGAAAGCAAAGTGAGCTGGCAATGTATGTAAGTAGCTACAGCTAGAGCTATTGGGAGAATCACTTGCGCGTGACACCAAAATTTTCCAGTAGTTCGAAAATAACAAAAAATAAATAAAAACATCACAAAACAAAACAGAACCGAAAACTAGGGAAAAAAAAAGATGCTCATAATTTGTGACATGTAGTCACATGCAGCCAGAATAACAGACGAGCACGTGGGCTACTTTTATATTCTAGAGCAATGTGTGGGCGTTATTTGATTTGGAAATCGAACAAGTGGACATAGAGACAGAGAGAGAGAGAGAAAGTAGGGGAGAGGAACTGGCGTGGGATGGACAGTTTGATCCTTGAGACAAGCGCTTCCTTGAGCACCCAACTTTGATGGAGGCACATGTGCTTGATGGACTTGGTCAAAATCAAATCGACCGACAATAAGTGGACAGCCTTTAGTTTGGAGGCAGAACACATGTCGCTGTCATTTGCAGGACATCAGTTGGGCGTAGCTCTCTCGCTTTGTTTAACTCCTGAACTCATTTAAGCTTTTTTCTAGCTGTGACCTTGTTATCATTCAATTTATTAATATTTCGCCGCACTACACATTTTTTCTGCCTAGGGCGGCATAAATCACAATGGCTTTAGCATTTGTTTTCGGCTTATTTGTTTTTACACACGTGCGTGAGCTTCAAGTGAGCGTTGTCTCTTGCTTTATGGCATGGCTAGAGCTATTAAAAGGCCAATTGAATTGCCCAATGGGTCGTATACTTGATACCCAGCAGTAAATGACTGGCATCAATTGTAGGTTACAGCAGTTGCGAGCTTGTAAAGATACAAATGCATATCTATAAAAGCTTTAATGCACTTCCAGCGTAAGCTCTTTAGGTTGATATAGTTTAGATTGGATTATAAAGAAGTAAATAGTAGATTAGAGGAAGCTGCTGTATTACTACTTGATCGTTGCGCCTACTGAAGTTTTAATGTGCTTTTGATTTCCGATATATAAAGTTCGCTATATATGGAATATATAGATAGTTTTCTGTATTATAATATGCAAATCTTGTAAACTTTAAGTACTTACCTCAAAAGAAATGCATTTATAAAAGCTTTAAAGCAGTTTAAGTAGATTTTTAGCAACGATTTGAGCTTAGCACAGATTAATTTTTTGATGAAATTATTTTGAATCAAGCCAAATTTTTAACTTCCGCATTTACTGCTGATGTCAAAGCTTTAATGTGCTTTAGATACTTTTAAAAGCTCATTAAATATGAAAAAGCTGTACATTTCATTATAATATTGTATACTCGAGGCACAGGCCTAAAAATCTTTATTTAATTTCAGTTGCAATTGAAATTATAGAAATTTCTGAACCTTTCGATGGGATCAATTTTAATATACTTTCTTTAATAAACTTGCACAGTTTCTCTTCTGTCTCTGTCTCTTTTCACCCCTCTCTCTCTCTGTCATTTTTACAGCGTATCTATTAGTCGTGCAGCTGGCATTAGCTTGGCTTCACTTGTTATTTATTGGGGCGCATTAAATGTTTATGTCGGTGCAGAAGATGCTTAAATTGCGTGTCAATACGCCAATAAGTAGGCTAAGAAACATTGTTTAGGCCCTCGCGGCTGTCTGTCTGCCGGCCCGTTTGTCGCTGACTCAATAGATGGCTTAAATGATAAGTCATTGTAGCTAGCCAATTCGGGCTGAGGACTGCCAGCTGCTTGTGCCACACCCCATTTCCGACTGATGAGCTAAACAGTAAGCAACATTCGCCTTCTTCTTCTTCTACTCTCTTGTGGTTTTTGTTTTTTTATTTTTTTGGCCATTGCGTGCCGCCGGTTCATTACTTTGGCTGGCAGCTTGCATTGTTATTGTTTCGATTGTTGTTGTTGCCCAGTGCAAATAACACAAATTTTATATTAATTCACATTCGGACTGAAATGAATGAAAATGCCATAAACTGAAAAACACTCGGACAATCGAATACACTGTCAAAATGCAGTGGAGGTATAAATAGAAATAGAGATAAAGATTGAGATAGAGATACTTATTGAAGCTTACTTTAATTCTCAGTTAAATTTATTATATTATTTTTACTGCACATAAAATATTATTAAATTAAAACTGAAATAAATAAATAAAAATGTACAAAAAATTAATTATAATAGAGATAGAAATAGAGATAAAGATAGAGATAGGTATTGAGGCTTACTTTAATTCTCAGTTAAATTTATTATATTATTTTTACTGCACATACAAAACCTAAACTTAAACTTAAACTTAACTTAAACTTAAAATTGAAATAAATAAATAAAAAATAAAAATATACAAAAAATTAACTATAATAATAAAAACTCTCGAGTCCCACTCCAATTTGTCACAGTGTAGCTAACCGAGTGCTTCATTCATTTGATGACTTTGTTGCTTTCGCCCGGAGTGGGACAGTGGATTGCAGGGTATTTTGACTGTGACTTTTTGGCCGCAATGATGATGTTAATTTCCTGCGTTTCGTTACATTTTCCGACGTTTTCGACAACATTTTTTTTTATAATTATTTTTGTTATTAATAATGATAATATTTGTGTGAGTACTTCGCACCGGGACATTAGCGACATCATCAATCATGGAGCGAACTCGACAAATTTTATATTCTAAAATTTAAGCGACTTTATTTATTATTGTTCTTGTTGCGTGTCAGCTGTCAGCTGTTGTCGTTGTTGTTGTTGTTGTTGTTGTTGTTTTTGTTATTGTCGTAGACAAGCTTGTTATTTTAATTAAGCGTTTCATTATGCTACTAATTTGTTGTATTTCGAAGCCATTCGGAAAAAACAAAACAAAATCAATGATAATAAAGCCAATTATTCGAGTTGAAAATTAATTTTGTCTCTCATCGTAATTATTGAAATTAACATGAAGTATATATTTATTTTCCGGCTAGCATGACTTCATACGCACATACATATACTCTGTAAATGTGGAGCAAGAGGGATATACTAAAAGTCATACTTGGTTGGTATTGTTAAAAGTTGATAGAAACTTTTATGTTTCAGCTGGATAATTAAACTATATGTTTCAATTAAAGAGTTTTTTATACCCTGTAAATGTAAAAATATGTCGAGTTCGTTAGGTGATAGTCTTTTAATTTATATATTTTTAATAATATATATCGATATTACATCTGTTTATCTATGTCTCTTCTACCACTATATATAATATCATTCTAGTAACTTATAAACGCTGAAAATTTTAAGATCTTTTGTAAAGTATCTTCCATAATCCAAGTCACTCAAAATGTTGTATTTAATATTCATGAAATCGTTTCTAATCTAAAGTGAATTTCATATTTTCATGTATTTCTCGAATGTCTTAGGAGCTTGATTTACCAAATTTTTTTTAAATTATTATCTAAGACAGTACAAAGGGAATACATTTTTCTTTTTTTTTGCATACCCTATATATTGATTATATGCAAATTAATGTGTTCCACACTCAAATATATTATATCAATTTTGTCTGTCTCTCTAAATTAAATTCTCTTGTATGAAAACATTATCGAATTTAACTAGGGCACTTTCTTAATGTTTCTAGAGTATTTGCATGCTCAACTCTTTCAGTCTAGCTCAACACTTTTTGCTGTGTTTTCACTCTTTTCAACAGATTTACTAAGATATTTATCCACCTACTCCCATTGCTGGATACATTTCTGTGAGCACACATTGAAAACTATCTGAGCATTTTGCTTGGGCTGCTCGTAAATTAATCGCTATCATCAACATCATCATGATTTCTGAGCAGGCTTTGGTCTGCTGCTCGACTCCTGTTTGCCTGGGCCTTTATTGCTTTGAGCGAAATGTCAACACAGCCATTGAGAGATACTCGACAAAAGATACAGATACAAATACAAGATACATTGGGCCGGGGTCTTAATACTTGTCCCATTTTTAGCAGCTTTTTCCGTATTTATAAAGTAAATATTATGACAAATATAACAAATATTTGAAAGGAAATTTATTTAAAAAATTCTGAAATTATCTCTTAAAAAGCGATTTTATCACCTAATTGTTATCAATCAGTTAAAGCCTAAGTGACTTTTGTTTAGTAGCCATTCGCGAATTGCCAACAATTTGCGAGTCAATCAATCAATCAACTTTCATTTTGCTGCGCTTGACATTAATCGCATGATAACAAGCGAGACGGCGATTCACCTGTTCGCTTGGCCGAGAATATATTCAGATATTTGATATATGTATGTCTGAATGCAGCCCTTGCCAGCGCCGATCATTTATCATTGCGAGGCGTCAAATTAAGTGTTATGCTTATGTTGAGATACAATATCTAAACGCAAATAAGTGGTTCAAGTCCTGCCTGAGTGCCTGAGTAGCTGGAAGCACAAACACACACACACACACTCACGCACATATGTACAGTTTTACCAACACACACATAAGCAAACAGTAGCTGCGGAAGTCGTCTGGATTATATACACACACACCCGTTACACCCCGTGTGTACCCGCCGTGCCTAAAATCTGCCTGCCAGCCCAAACGATTGACATACATACATTAATACATACGTACGTATCACAAATAGCAACAACAAGCACAACGCGTTGCCCTGTCTGTTATATGAGAGCCGATATCGCATCATCTGTGTTGTTATTGTTGTCTCTTTTTGTCCCTGTTTGCGTTTGTCGTTCGTCTTGAGAAACTTGATTTTCGAGCGTCGCTTTAAGTATACCCTACATAAGCGTGGCATGTGCGTTTTAATGCATTAGCTGATCTCATCATTAGCAACAGCTCATTTTGCTTAATTGTGGCTCAATTAAATATCAATTAATTAAGTGTGCACAAGCTTAACTATATGGTAAAATTATATTAAGTGCTGCTCTACAGGGTATTTGATAGTGGTTAGACGTTGCTTACCCATTTACATATGTTCTGCAATTTTAAGCGTTTCCTTTTGTTTTACTTTGCACTACGCCTCACGCATACGCACATACAGTTAAAAAGAACACACACACGCACACATTTGCACGAGTACAGCTGTGCGTTGTTTTTTGTATATTGCCAAGTCATTTTTCGTACTCTTTTTTGCTGTGCTTGCTTCTTTTTTTTTTTGCCAAGTGAAAACCAGTTCCAGCAGCTGCGACAGCGGCAGAGCAGCCACAGCGGCAGCGATAGCGACAGCGGCAGCGGCAGATGCCGGCCGGCATACATTTTGGGCATTCAGGTCTGTCAGTCGATCATCTGATCGAAAGTCTGGCGTGCTAAGAGCTTAAAACATGTTGCGCTCCCACTCTTACTCTCTCTGCCTTGCGCCACTCTCTTTGAGTGCTTTGAGTATTTTGTATGCTGCTGCTCTTTTTGTTAGCGCTGAGAGTTTGCGGTTTGCTGTGGCAGCGCTCGTTGCAGTTCTCAATGTGAGTTGCAACTCCCGCGTCGGTAGGCCTGGTCAGCACGCACGTATACTAAAACAGCGACGCGAGCGTTAGCAGCAGCTTTTTAATTGGAATTCCGCATTGCGTCTTACCTGTTGCCAGGTGTCTCTTCGAACACTGCTAGCTTGTGTGTGTGTGTGTGTGTCTGTTGGTGACGTGATTTTGACAGCGTTTGCCCCCATGAATCAACGCACACATTTCGCAAATTATTTCGAAAATTACAACAAACAGCAAAACGTGAAAAATAAAATGCGCCGTGGAAATGTTGCTCCAATGTGCAATGCAAATGCAACTCAAGCGGATATTGAGTCGAGTGAGACCGAAGCGGATATTGAGTCGAATATGCAACTGCGCAAATTGTTTTTCATTTTGCCGAATCCCCCTTCCCTCCTTCCTTCCGTGCTGCCGCCCTAGATTCGCTGAGCCATGTGTGGGCGCCCCTTTCCATGCCAAAAGCTAACCATATAAGGCCGACGATCGGCAGAGATCGCGTCGCTGTAGCCAAGTCAAAATGCAGTCAGGCACAAATAAATCGAGTGTGAGATAGTGATAGAGAGAGAAAGAGAGGAATGGGAGAAAGATAGACGAAGAGCGACACAGATAAAGCAAGAGAAAGGCGAAAAGATATTGAGGTAGCGAGGGAGTTAGAGATAGAAGAATAGAACGACAAAGAGAGAGAGAGAGAGAGAGAGAGAGAGATAGAGAGAGCAATATTAGAGAGAGATATTTTATGAGAGTGGAAGAGAAAGATAGAGATAACAAGGGAGATTAAGATAAAATGATAAGAATACACAGAGAGATAGAAGGAGAGAGAGAAATTGAAATGCAATAGAGGGACAGAAAGGGAGATAAAGGAGCAGAAAAAGAGAGACACAGAGAGATTGAGAAAAAGAGAGAGAATGAGTAAGATATAGAGAGACAAACAGAGTGAGTGAGTTAGAGAGATAGAATGAATGAGATAGAGAGTGAGCCTGAGAGAGAAACGGAGTCAGAAAGAAGAAAAGATATAAAAGGAAAGAAATAGACAGCGAGAGAGTGCAAGAAAGATAGAGAGAGAGAGATAGTGATATGTGCTTTTGAGAGGGATAAAAAATGTCATTGCAAATATATTTCTGTTCCCGTTAAAAATGTTTGCCTTATAACCTGATAACATAATTCATTGTTAATTGCTATTTTTGGATCGTACTATCTTATCTGAGAAAATATTAGGAGTAGTTCAAACCCTTTTTTCCAACCGATCATAAAAATGCCTTCTAGTTTAGCCATTAGACGTAATCTCAATTCACTTAGTGTTTCTAAATGATTCATTATTAATTATAATTAATTAATAAGAATAAAATATGTATATAAACATATGTCTTATGTTTATATATTTATCTATATAATATTATATATTTAAAAAATATAAAATATATCTTTATTTATCTTTAGTCAAATTTATTTAAAATAATATCTTTTATTCATATTTGAAATTTGTCAACGCTTCTTGTGGACTTTGGATTGTATTACGAATCACTTTCAATAGACTGCTTGACTGATTGATTGATTGATTGATGAACTGACTGTTTAACTTTTATTTTTTTGGGGGCTCGTCTGGCAGCTGACGTAGCATGATTAGGCAGAAATCAAATGATGTGGGAGTCAGCATTGGGGCGCTTGGGCGTGTAACATGAGGCATGATAATTTCAAAAGTATACACACATACATACACATACAGATATACAGATATATATATATATATATATATACATATATATATGTATATGATTCATCAACGATGTTGATTTTAATATTTCTCATATTTTTTTTTTTAAATTTCGAGAAACTGTCTCTCGACAGCTTTTAGCTGATTGAAGTCGGACAGTTGATTTGCATTGTCTGCTGGATCAGATATATATATATAAATATATATATATATATTCTATACTATATACTCGGTATATCTGCTCTTATAAATGGTGTTAAGTGTGTTGCTGTTGCAGTGGCCAAAAATAAACTAAAAGATGCGAAATTTTCACATGGCTTGGAAAAACAAGACACAATGTGCTCTGGGCTAAAGTGCTCGACTAGTAGATACCCTAAGCTGATGTTATACTTATAAATTGACATTAGGTGAAAATCAATCTGCCCAATCTCCAACTCCTCCTCCCCCTAAGTGGACAACTTGGTTTGTAGATTGACAATCCTACAGAAATTTTCACTTAATAAACTGTATTAATTGAAATTAGTTTTTTTTTGTATGTTGTGCTTCATTAAGAAATAATAGAAATTTATGAATAAATTTATAAATTATAAATTAATCAATTTTTTGGCACATCAACTGGTTTTTTGCTATCGACAAATATCGATTATTGCACACCTATTTCTATCCGTTGCACAACTGAGCAATATACCCCATTTGAAATTTTCCACTGGGCATGCAAAAAGAAAATGATTTGTCTGCTGCATGAAAATTCCAGCAGATGTTGCCAATCGAATCGTTGGCACAGTTTGCGTCTATTTTTAACGCTCGAGAATTGTTTCAATCTTGGCAGAAGTTGATAAACGTGTTTAAGCCACATTTGTTGAATGCTCTTTAATTGCCGTCTACACATGTTTATGTATATACATATATATATATATATATACATGTATATATATACCTAGTCAGAATGCAGCTCTAAATATTTGTGATTTTTTTATTCTTTTTCTTTTTGTTTGTTCCATAAATCTGTGAATTAATTGAAATATGTTTGTTTGACCGTTTGCAGCTCTTCGTATGAATTGTATTTATTTTTGTCTTCGTCAGGGGCAACTGCATAAACATTTCAAATTTATTTGGATTTTGTTGTTTTTTGTTTATTTATTTATCTATTTTATTATATTTAATTTTCATTTCTCACTGCGTGTGTGAGTCGTCAAATGTGTTCTACATGACATAAGATGTATCTGAAATTACAAAATTTTACTTGCGATATATATAGAAAGAAATATATCTGAGAGAGAGGTGGCGCTATATGTAAATTAAAGTTTTTGCTTAAAAATCTTTCCATTTACTTTGAGTTTATATATCAGATTGAAGCGCTATATATATATGCATATATATTGATTATATTGGTTTCAAGCAGACTGGAGCATTAAAGAAAATATAACCAATTGAGATCTATCTCCAGTTAGAACATAAATTAATTTTTATACCCTGATCCCATTGAAAATGGGAAAAAAGGGTATAATTTTTTTTTTATACTGTTATATTTATACATAATTTTTGATTAAATATAAATTATCTGTTCGAAATATCTTCAAATTCCATATGGATATTAGCTTTTATATTGTGTAATACTAAAGTCGCTTTTCATGTGCTTTCATCATCATCGCTTTTCTTTTTTTACTAACTCTGCACACATATTTTCGCACAGGACTATAAAATTTTCATCAGCATTACGTATGAAAATAGTGGGCTGGCGAAATTGCAGTCGAAAGTGAAAAGAGCACACACAGACATTTACATAAGGCACACAGAGGCCTAGATACAAGAGGATACAAGAGGCCTAGATACAGATAGACAAGCTCAGATACAGATACATATATATGCATATAAAGATGCAAATAGTGGAGACACAGGCACTCAGGCTCAGGTTAGATATACCAAAACTAGATTTACGGATGCTCAGATACAAATACTTCGAGACTTACTCTAGATTCAACTTGCAGAGAGTCGCAGTTGCTCAGATACAAATCGATATAAGTTGCGGAGATACTTGAAGATGGAAATGCAGATACAAATGAAGAGACTAGTAATATAGATCTCAGATAAAATCAACCAAATAATAGATACTATCTGAGTATCAATATCTTGTATCCATAAATATAGATATTATAGATATCGATAGTATCTATATAGATATTCAGATGCAATTAGTCAAGCTATAGATACTCATATATAATTAGTCAAGTTTTAAATACTATTTGAATGTATATTTCTTATATATATAAGAGATATAGATATAGATACTCATATATATACTAGATAAATAATACACCAGCTACAGATACAGTTAAGTAACTAACTTAGATACATATAGTCGACATACACAGATACTCACGCACACGTTCGACAGTTTATTACATTTTCAAGGCAGCCCATAAAATGCCTTTAAATGCTTCGCATGGCTTTCGCTTTCTCACTCACTTGCCCGGTTCTCTCCCGGCACGCCCACTGCCATCGCACACGTGAGCTGTTTTTAGGCCCCAGAGCCGAAAGCATTTGTCGATCCGTGCGAATGAACGAACGAAAAAGAAAGCAATGAAGAACGTAATTAATATATTGATTGAAATATCGAATGTTAATGAAAAACGAGTAATTAATTAAGTAATTGCTTGTACTAAATGTTTTGCTTAAATAAAACACGCCAAACGCAATTGATGCGCGCTGCATGCGAAAAAGTGTTGAAATTCAGTGCGTTTTGCACGCACAAATTTACTGCTGGGTGTTCGGCGGACGCTGTGTGTATGAGTGAGTGACACACGCTATACATGTGCATGCGTGTGTGCATGTGTGTGTTTGTGTATTTCGCTTTTAAGGGCCGACACGCAATGGCTTTAGTTTTATGACGAAATTAGCGAATGTCTGTTTAGAAAATGCCACAGCTTCGGCAATCCCTCTCCCTCTCCCTTTCAGTTTCTCTTTCTCTCACACACGTATCAATATTAACGGTAAATTGTGGCAGTTGGTTGTAAATTTCGTATTTATGTGTTTTTTGTGTAAATTTCCAATGGTTTCACGAGCTGTTTTTGTGGCATAATTTTTGGCGTTGCGACGTCGAGCAAAGGAAAAAAAAAGCAATAAAAAAATTATTATAAGAAAAAACATGTTAATTGCCATTTTGGCGTCTTATCATGTTATCAGCGCGTTGCATAGTTCAGGTTTACAGTTAGATTAGACGCGCAGAGCGCACAAAAATAATCGACTATGAGTGTATGTGTGTGCGTGTGGGTGTTATTGCTTGCCTTATTTAGTCGGTCAGTCAGGTTTGTCCAACAACAGCGAACAATTAGCGCAAAGCTCTCAATTGCTGAGCCATGCAAATTGAGCAGCCGCATGCGAAATTGCAAAGCAGGCAAACTAGGCAAAGCAGGCAGCATCCGCAGCAGCGGCAGCAACAACAACAGGAACCACAACAGAAGCAGCGTTTGTTTGATATGCAAACAATAATAAACGAGTGAGAGAGCGCGCGAGCTTGAGTGTTTGGGATTTGCAAAAAGAATAACAAGAAAAACAAAAAAAAAAAAAAAAAAATACAAAACTAAAACAGAAATGAAACAGCAAAAAATTAACGTAAATGGCAAACATTTTGCGCTCAATTGCGCGTACGCACTGAGTGAAACTAGTCAGCGTGAAAGCACTCAATGTCAGTGCGCTTGCGCTGCGCTCTTTTGAGTGCTTTGTTGCTGTTTTGCGAGCACTTAGAACAGCAGCTCTACGCTGTGCTCTTTCGCTGCCAGCAGAGCCGCTACACACACAGCGGTGACGGCTACAAGCTTTCAGCTGCGCTGGCATTCCGCTTATTCGTCTCTGGTACGTTGTCGTCTGTGCAGGCAAGCGGCGCAGTCAGTCGCTTTAGTTTTTCCGTGTGCACTTCTAAACTTTAATTCTCAACCAAGAAAAAAAAATTCAAGAAAGAATAACAATACTGGACTCGGCAAACTTGGCCAAAACGAAAATAAAAAACGCACAAAAATTGTTTTTTCTTTAACAAACGTCGAATTGTGCAAATAAATACAAAACGGAATTTTAACAACAAAAGCAATAAGCAATAAAACATATAAACGCCATCTATTTTTCAACTTTCGCTGTAAATAAAACTCAATTGCATTTCCGTTGTCAATAAATAAATAAATAAAAACGATAATAATATATATTTAAAAAAATCCTATTAAAAAATGTATTAAAAAGAAAAAGGTAATAAAAAAATTGCTTAAAACTGTATATAAAAAAAAGTAATTTGTGACTGCAAAAAAAAAAAAAAAAAGAAAAAGAAACAAATACAAATGCAATGAAGCGTTATAAAAATTTGTATATATATACATATATATATATTTATATATAAATATCAATGTATATATATGTATTTTAATATATAACTAGTTGAACAAAAAATTTCATATTTTTATTTTTGACAAAAATAAACTTTTTTATTATGCGTGAATTTGACAACGACATAGAAATAAAATAAAATACAAACACACACACTCACACATTATATACAGCTATTATATAGATATGTGTGTGAGTGTGTGTCAAAAAGATTATCAAAAAATAAATAAAAATAAAGAAAATGTTCAACATTTTTTCGATTTAAAAAGAATAAAAAAAAAAAAACAAGTGCGCACGTTTGTTACACGCGGCAGCAAAACCGATAAACAACAACAGCAACAACAAGAACAACGGTTCATAAAGCAATGCATATTAATTAATAAACAATTACACAAATCAAGTCTGCAAAAAAAAAACTTTTACACAACACTCGCACCTAACCTACAAAGCGATTGCTGCTGCGGTCGGCGCTGCTGCAGCAGCGGCAGTTGCAAGCGCAACAACAAGAACAACAACAACAACGACGACAATTTTTATTGCAATCTGCGTTTTAGTCAGCGCTGGCGCTGATGTTGACGTTGACGTCGCGCGACCCCCACAACGAAACGCACGATCTGTCTGCTGCTGCCCACTCGCTCTCTGTTTCGTTTTCTTTCTCTCTCTCCCACTCTCTTTTGCGTGCACTTTGCTGGCGCTCTCTGTAAAGTCCACGGCGGCTGCGTTTCATTTTGTTTCGCGTTTGTTTTATTTATTTTGGCTATTTGGCATTTCGCTTTGTTTTTTATTTTTTTTTTTTTCGGCTGCGGGGATAGCGGGGAACGCAGCTGCATTTGCGTTTGCATTTGCAATTACATAAAAATGCTGAGCGAGTTAATTTGTTGATGAAATTTAATTGAATTGCAGCTTAATTAGCATTTAGCATCGACTTGTCAATAGACACATATACACAGCAAACACACTAAGTGTGTGTGTGTGTGTGTGTTTATACATATACACGCTCAATATACATATGCTGATTATACAACTTGCAATAGTGTTTGTGTGTGTGTGTGTGTTGTGGCCAAAATTCTCGTGTCATGTCTGTCCGCTGTTTATAGTCTAGTTAATTCAGCTTCTATTAAATACATACCTACACACATATATAAGTATATATGTGCACGTTTGTGTGTTTGTGCTGCCTCTCTTGCCTACTGCTTTTTATTTTCATTCAATTTAATACACATTGCCTTTTATGTGCGCGCACACTTGCACGCATTTCTCGCACACGCACACACACACACATACACAAACTAAAAAAAAAAATTCGTCAAAAGCAATTACTGACATTTTACGTTGAGTTGAGTTGAGTTTCACATGATGCTGCTCCGTTATTGCTCTGCAATTGAAATCAACGGCAGCGACAGAGGCAGCGACAGCATCAGCAACAGTGGCAGAGGCAACGGCAGAGACAGAATTCATTTGTTTTATACATATACATATATTCTTTTCTTTTTGTTCTTCTGCTCTCTCTCACTCTTTCCCTGTGACAACGTGTGTGTCTCCTTGTATCTGAGCGTTTCGCCTCAGTTTGTTACACAATAAAATTGTTGCTTTAATTCAGTTGAATCAACTACAATACTTCATTCATCTAGGCTTTTGCTACTTTAAATATAAATATATCTATATATGTGCATATATATGAATATGATAATAAAAATATATTTTCAATTTGCCATTACCAATTGACGTTAACTGCATTACTAATGCACTTCAAAGTGATTATTGTTGTTGCGGTTACTTACGCCTTACCCCCATCTTGTTTAGTCGCGCTCTTGCGATCTGGCCCCGCTCTTACACTCGCTCGCTCGCTCGCTCACACTCTCTCTTTGTCATTCAGTTCGTATTATGCACAAGCAGAAAAGTGTGCCGCTGAGTGTTTGCAGTTTTGTGAGTGCATTTGTTTGTACACGTGCATGTATATGTTGGGTAAAAGGGAGAGCGAGCGAGAGAGTCTCACCAACATCACGCGATCAATTGCTACACTGACTCGACTTTGACTTGGGCCTGCGTTTGTGTGTATTTGAATGCATGATCATGTGTGTGTGTGTGTTTGTATGTGTGTTACACAGAGTTCAAGAGTTAGATGCCCTCTCTCGCTTTTTCTTGCTCTTATCAGCATTGCTTGAGGTGTTTGCTTTCGTCACAGAAAATTTTAACAGGCCGACAAAGCTTCAATTAAAAGCTCAAAGGCTTAGACTTAATTGATTTTAAGCTCTCTTTTATTTATTTATTTATTTTTTTTTTTTTTGGCAATTTCAATGAAAATTTTGTGAGCTGAAAACGTGGGTTTAAACCGGCTGCAACCGGCAAAAATACAAAAAAAAGAGAGAAAAAAAAACAAACAACTAGAAGAAACAGAATGTAGAAGAATCAATTATTTATGTGTGTTCGTTCGTTTTGCCTGCGGCTATTGTAGCAAATGCTTTTGTCCCACTGATTGCCTTCCGGCATAGCTCGCTACCTCTCTCTCTCTCTCACTCTCATCATTTGATGTACAGCTAAGTTTCCATAATTTTCCATTCCCACTTGACATTGAATCATCATCACTATGTCAATGCCAGCCTATCAGACTCAGACCCAAGCGAACCCATCGAAAACCCACAGCGTATCTCTCATACTGCGTAGTACCCACTATTTCACCAGAGAGACGAGCCCCCAAAAAACCAAAAAATACTCTTCACTTGTTGACTTTGACTTTTTAAGTTAATAATTAAGTTTATTTTTTTTTTTTATTTGCTATATATTTTTGTATATTATTTTTTGAGGTTCATTAAGTTTCAGGTTCTGCGTTTATCTTTAGTCGAGTCTGAAGGGTGGGGAGGGTAGAAATTCACGACGTTTTCACGTGTCTAAGGCCATATGGCGCATACACTGTGCGCATGCACAAGCCAACAGCTGAGTAGGAGCCGATTGTAACGTTACTTATCTTATCAACGCGCATTTGCCGGCAAAGAACGAACTCGAACTGAAAGTCGAATGCCAGATACACTCAAAAATCACAGAATTCTCATGCTTCAGTCACGGGCGCAACGTATGCTTGTTGCAACAATCTGTTGAGCACTCGATTATATATTAATACATATATACGATTATGTATTTGTATACATATATAGATTGCACTGTTGCCATGATCTGTGCTGTTATCAATGACTGTGTAACGCTTTAATTAGCCTGCCAGACACACCCACCAACTGTGGCTTATCGCGCGTCGACGTCGTCTCGTCTTGGCCCCGTTTACAGATAAGCACACAGAGGGCGGGGTGCAAGGGTAGGAAAATTTATTTTTTTTTTTGTTATATTTTTTTTTGGCAATTGTGTTTGTTAGACATGTCCATTTCCGTTAAAGGCTTATCATTTATACATGGTAAAAAAAAGTATACAAAAAATTTTCCGAAGGCAGCTCACAAGAAAAAAAAAAACAGGCTCATTAATAGCAAAAAATTATTTATAAATTTATTTATAATATATACATAAAATACTAACAAAATTGATACGATAAATAACTTTTATTTTATATAAAAATAAATGTTATATATATATATCTGTAAAAAGTATACGATAATTCGCGCGTTTTTCGCTGTTTTCAATCGGGCTGTGTTTTGTAACAAACGAGTGCAAAAATAATAAAACAAAAAATAATTCTATAAAATCGAAAAAAAAAAAAACCCGAATGATATTCATTTGATATGATTATCATTACGTTATCAATGTGCATCGCCTTTTTGCAGTAATCTTGAGAACAAACATGAGATTTATTCACTTGCGCAACAAACGGCGGCAAGTGAGGAACAGGCAAAGCAGCAACAGCAACAACAACAACAAGAAATACCTGACACTAACAACGAAACAACAATTGCTAAACAACAACAACAACAACAAGTTGCCGAAACAACTAAAGCAACAACTGCAACAACAGCCGCAACAACTTTAGAGCTACTGGACAAACCCAAAGTGATTGAGACTGCAAACGAAATAACAACAACAACAGCTGCTGCTGCCAACAACCCACCAACAACCCCAACTAGTAACAACAATAACAACAACAACAATAACAACACAACAACCTCAGCTTTAGCTAACAAATCGAAGCAACTGCAAACCGAGTTGCTTATCAAACGTGAAAATAATAATTCGCCCGGACCGCGCACCATCACAACACAGCTCTTCAGCAACAACAACACTAATAACAACAACAGCAACAACAACAACAAAAGCAATTTGCTGCGCATCGAAGAGAAGCGTCCCAAGTCGGTGACTGCCTCGCTCATACGCAGCACACCAGCAATTGCTGCAGGCAAGAAAGCTGCAATTGCCGTTCAAACGTTGCCGCCGACAACAACAACAACAGCTGCCATACTAAACTCTAGCAATTTGCAGCAGCAACAGCAACAGCAGCAACAGCAGCAGCAACAGCAACAAGCACAAGATATGAATAAAGGATTCTTATCATTCGCTGATGAAGGCCGAGGTTTAACAAGTAAGTAAAACTAACTAATAAACATAACTAATCACAACAACAACAACAACAACAATAACAAACAATCAAAAAGCCAACAAATTGCATTATGCAAGCAGATAACCCCCCTCGAAAGCTTAAAAGGTTTATAAAATTGTATATAGCCAGAGGTATATAAAGCTATATATATATATATATATATATATATATATATGTATATATATGACTATATATATATATGTATATATATGACTATATGTATAAAATAGATAACTCCCCCTTGGGTGCTTAGTGCATTGTGATAAGCAAGCGTTAGTTGCAGTGCAATCAAAGTTATCAGTCGAATCATTTAGTTCTAGAAACTATACGTAGTGCTCACTTGTTGGCAATAGGTCAATGTTTTTGCCAAGAAAGGGAGAGGGAGAGAGAGCTAGAGAGAAGAGGAGTGGAGAGAGGGAGAGTCAGAGTTTGAAACAAGAGAGACTTATAGAGTAGAGAGATTTAGAGAGGAGATTGATTTAGAGAGAAGAACGTTTTATAGAGGGGAGAGACTTAGAGAGAAGTTAGAGGAGAAAGAAATTTTAGAGAGGAGAGAAAGAAAATTAAAGTGGATCATAGAGAATTACGGAATATGCAGACTTATCGAGGAGATAGAATTAAAAAGCAGAGAGAAAGTAACAGAAGAGACTAACTTAGAGAGGAGACGGAGACAGAAAGAGTTGGCGAATATATATATATATATATATAGTTATAGAAAAGATAGAATTAAAGATGAGATAAATATATATATAAATATAATATATAAATTAAAGATGAGATAAATATATAATGAAACTGAGGAGAGGAAACATAGCTAAAGAGAAGACAAAGTTAGAGATAAAAAAGTGATTCAAAGAATAATTAAAAGAATTAAAGAAGGGAGCGACTTAGAGAGAAGATAGAAAGAGTGAAGTGATACCTACAGGAGAGACAGAATGAAAGAGGAGGCATAACTTGAGGAGAAACAGAGTTGGACAAGAAGGAAATTTAGAGAGAAGCGGGACTTATAAAGCAGAGAGATATAGAAAAAAGACCTTTCTGTCTTTCAGAAAATAAAGAATTGGAAACGAGAGAGAGAAAACATAGAGAAAGCAATACAATGACACAGCTCTTAAAGATTTCCTTTGATGACCAATTTGTAATTTGGTATTTTTATAGCTCAGACCAATTCTAATAATAAATATGGATTCAATGAGAAATCAGGCAATTTGTGTTCTAAGTTCTTTAGAAATAATAAAATAATGTATATATATATATATATATATATATATATATATATATATATATATATATATATATCTATTTATGTGACCGCAAATAGGCATTGCAAGTTCCAGCAGCAGCAGCAGCCTATTGGCTGTCTGAAAGTGTGCTAGAAATACGTGTAGGTTTTCACAAGTGAGCTGCAATTGCAAGTGTGACCAGGCAGCTCAGCTAGTGAGCTTAACAAATGAGCTGCAAATATAAGTGTGACCAGGCAGTCAAGCAATTAGCATTAGCTCAGCAGCGAAACGTGACGTGAGCGTTGATTAGAAACAAAAATGCAAATAGTTGTGTGTAAAGAGAACTTAATATAAATATTTGATCAATATAAAATATGACGTTTATAAATAGTTGATTAGAAAGAAATACTAAAGAATAATAACAAAAGCTTTCTATACTAAAGTGCGGTGGCATTCGGAATGCTGTTTGGTGTTGTTGAATTGATGTTGTTAAGTTGATAACCCCCCGAGTCCAATTTCCCGGTACAGAAATAATCCAAAATGTGCATTTGCCAAAGACCAAGGCTGAAGTCAGGCGTCTATCGTGTGTGACGGTGTGTGTGTGTGTGTCTATGTGTGTATATGTATGTATATACATATATATGCATATTCATGCGAGTTGCGCCCGTTTCCAAGTTGCTTTTACTATATAGAAAAGTTAGGCAAGCGCTTGACGCGCGCTGTTTGATGCGATTTGACGCATTGTCGTTACGGCACTTTTAATTGGTTAGAATGTCAATCAGTCAATCTGTCCGTCGGTCAGTCAGTCAGTCAGTCAGTCAGTCAGTCAGTCAGTCAGCCGATCAGCCCGCTGCTTATTCAGTTTGTCAGTTAGCCGAGTGCTTATCGCCGTTTTGTGGTTGCAATTTGCGCAAATCAAAGACAACAAAAACGACGACAACAACTCGATTGCATTTTGTAAACAAAATGCAGCTCACAGCTATGCCAGAGAGCACATATACATACATACATACATACAAACATATTTATACATTTAAATATTTATATAAATACTATGTGCATCAACTTTTTGCCGGCTGGCATTTGTCGTTCGTATTACGTGCACTTGTTATGCCTCTTATTATTATTAGTCTTATTAATATTAATATTGTTACTGTTGTTTTTGCTGCTTGTCATAATCATTTTAAGTATTACGCATACGCCGCGTTTAACCCGCACAAGCCGCAAATAAGTATATTTCGTTCGCTTGGTCGCCCGCTCGCTTGAGCCAATTAATATGGTTAAGCGATTTGGTGTCTGTCGTCCAGTTTGTTGGCGCGTGTTGCCCAGCTGCCACCGTGGCCGTGGATTCCCAAGCTTGTGTGTCGCCTCTGACATCTGTCAGCGGCAATGATCGCCCACACTTGTGGAGCAGCCAGCGCGGCCGCTACCTTTCTGTGAGTTGCCATCGGATTTCGATTTTTCGATTTTTCTATTTTCTATTTTCATTTCATTTTTTTCAGTTTTTTTTTTCGGTTAGCGCGTGTCTTTTTTTTTTGTGCTGCTGCAGTTCACTTGGAAACTGTCTTCAAATAAGAAATTGGTTATATTTTTTATACCCCGTAAAGTGTGTGATTTTTATAGTATATTGAGTATGCTGTGTTTCAATATTGTGTACGAAAGCGACACAATTTATTTTCATAAGTCGATAAATATTGACTGTTGACTTATTTATGCTATCGCTAAAAAATGTATTTCTCTTCTAATATAATGATTTTTAGCTAATTCTTAACTGCAGTTAAGATTTGACATATATCGATTAGTGTGATTGGGATTAGATTAGATTAGAGCTGTAATCCTTTTCTCAAACGATAAATATTAATTGAAAGGCTTTCAATTTTTTTTCGTATTGATTTTTGATCTAGTTTCTTTAGAGAATTAATTGTTGTAAATTTATGCTGCATTGCGGTAGCTATATAAATATATATATATATATATCGATGCTCAGATCGATAACTTTGTGCAGCTTTTCTTATCAGTCAAAATTTTTAAGCTTGCTTTAAGTCTTTTTGCTGCGCATCTTTCAGTCTGTCATTTGTGTATTCTCTTATCTTTCCTTGTATTTTTTTTCACTCAGATTTTTCTTGGTTTCTGTTGACATTTTGTGCTGGCTGCAGACGCGGCGAATACTTCAGTTTTTTATTTCGATTGCTTCGATTTTTTTCCATTTTTTTTCTGTTTTTGTTTTTGTTTTCTTCTGGCCGCACCGTCTATATTTATTTTGGTTCAATGTGGAACGTAAATAAACAGGGAAGCACTTATTATATTTATATTCGTTGTAGATAACCAAAAGAATTTGCCAGTTATAGGAACTTGATTTCAGCTGATCGCTTGATGACTCCAGCAATTGTTACCTAATACAATTATACGATATTATTTAATGTTTAGTCAGAGTTTGCCAGACTTTCAATAGAATTAGCTAAACGTGATAGTTTTTACATTCAATTTGTGCATTATCGTCGTTTGGTCTTTCTGTCGAACTATCGCCAAACTATCGCGTAATTATTGCCACGAGTTCGCTTTAATCAGAGTTTATTTTCCGTTGTTTTCTGTCTACGGTGCTACGGCTATGCGTAGGCTTCTAATTCCGCTTCCAGAACACGCGCTGATACGCTATGAGCAGACGCACAAGTAGGTGCCTAATCGCGACCTCTAGAACACTCAAGCTCTTAAATGGGGAGGCAAACACAGCGGCGCTTATATAAAGATGCTATCAAATTTTATATACTCTGCTCGCGATTGAAAATAGAGCTTATAGGTTTATGAATTTAGTAGCGGTTTAGTTAGTATAGGTTATGGTTAGGTTCCAAGAGAGAGGCGTACAAGTATGCAGGCAGAGATATTGTGAGAAATATTTAAAAATATATCGATATAGAAAAAATACCAGATATATAACATAAGGGAATATCTCTAAAAATATGGATGAGACTATAGATAAAGATAAATATGTATAGATAGTGTCGATAATATGTAAATAAATCTAATTATAAATATATAGATATCCTAGATACGTAATGTTATCGATATTGATATATAAATCTTATTGAGATAAATATAAATATAAATGTATATTGTATGTGTGTATTGATATAGAGTCGGATAAGGCTAGATAAAGAGATGGATATTGATATGGAAAGAATTTTAATTTTATAGTATATAAAGA
Organism: Drosophila mettleri; assembly: GCA_035047625.1. Lineage (NCBI taxonomy): Eukaryota > Metazoa > Arthropoda > Insecta > Diptera > Drosophilidae > Drosophila > Drosophila mettleri. The sequence continues at coordinate 2,020,343 of JAWNPI010000056.1, forward strand.
GATATTGAGATAGGCATGGATACGGATAGGAATATGGATATGTGTAGATATGGATATAGATATTAAACGAGCTCTAGAGAATAGAGATATATATGAATACGGATACAAGTATAATTTTCATATATAGTTACAGATAAAGTTCAACAAACGGGAATATATATATATATATATATATATATATATATATATATATATATATTTTTTTTTTTTTTTATAATATATTTATATAAATATATAGATACATAAGAGAGCTATATGCATAGACTAAAATAGATTTTTTGCTACAGAATTATATCGTCTTCTATTAAGTTACGTATATATAGAGTATCCGTCAGTCGGCTCGTTATTTGTACAATTGTTTTCTATTTTGGTTGTTCGCTCCTCTCCGTGCCTCACTTTAAGTGCTCGTGTCCGTTCTTATTCTGGGCTTTTCTTTTGATTTACATTAATCCGTATTCCCTGCTTGGGCTGCTGCTGAACGACGTCATTATTATGTTGATCAACAGCATTATTATCATGCGCATCATTATCGTCAGCAACAGCAGCATCATCATCATCATCATCATGATGATTTATTTAAATTGAAACTGTGTCGAGTTGTTGAGTGAGTGTTGGCTGGGCCAAGTCACGCGTTAGACAGTAGTCGCTGTGTGTGTGTGTGGTGTGTGTGTGTGTGTGGTGTGTGTGGTGTGTGTGTGTGTGTCTGTGTTAGTCTAACAAGTACTCGTTATTCACTGAATGGTTATTCTAGAAAACTTTCGAATTCAGATTTTTCAAGTGCATCGAATGTGGCTCAAGTGCAGCTGCTGCAGCTTGAGGCACGTCACGAGATGCGATGACAGTCACTTTTTTTGCTTTTTCGTAATTTTGGAGTTTTTTTTTTTTATAGACTTTTATTTTTTATTGCCACAGATCAACTAATTAGCTTGGCGCTTTAGCAAGGCCCCAGCCCGCCCCTACAGTTCAGTTGCATTGAGCGCAGCAGCTTTTTCCCTCTCGTTTTTGTTTATTTTTTTTTTTTTTAGGTCTACGACCTTGCACTTTACACCAACAATTACGAAAAACGAAAAGATCATAAAAAACAAAAACACTTTGCTAATATTTGCAAATGGGCACTAGGTCCGCCACAATGGTAGCCAGCCCCCAACTTGTATTGGCCCACTTGGTATTATCGTGTGCCATAATTTCACTTGTTAATTTATTGTTGTTGTTTATTTGTAATTTTTATATATTTTTCGTTGCTTGGTTAGTTTTTCATTGTTGATTTCGGTTTTTTTTTTATTTTTCCGCATAGTCCGGCGTCGTCGAGTAGCACTTGTGTGCCATAATTATAAGTCGCACTGTAGGGGGTCAGGCGCAGATACCCAGCGCCTCACCTGCCCTCCGAGAGACCGAGTCGTTCCTCTCGCTAAGTGTTTGCATTGTTAATTAATTTGTCAACAGTGTGTGTGTGTGTGTGTGTGTGTGTGAGATAGTCTTTAGTGTTGCCTTACACGAGTGCATATTTTATACAATATATAGTATATATATATATATAGATGTTATGTATAAACTGCAGTAAATCGTGTGCCATAGCTTCGCTAAGCCCTTAGCTGTTTTTGATTTGTTTTGTTTTTTATACAGTAAACCCAATTAGAGTTTAATAGCTTGGTTGAGGTGTCTATAAATATATATATTATATAAATTATATATATATTATAATATATTATACTTTTGCTACATATCAGCTGTCGATTCCATTTACTTGATCTTGTCAAACTTAAACTTCATATATCTCGTATATTGTGATATAAAGAGTATACAAATTCGGTATATAGTTTAGAGATACTGGCATTTATAGTATAGTGATGTGCCTCTTTTTGTTTAGATATGCTGAAGTGCATAGAGTATTTTCTATCTATATAGGAAACTATTTTCCTAATCAGATTCTGATTAATGTATAAAAACAATTGTTAGCTAATTGAAATTGAATATTTTTTTTTTTTACAATTTTCTTTTATTTGTTTTTTAATCTAAAAGTTTTATTTATGTTTTAACTCAGTCTATAGCTAGACTTTATATATATTTTATAATATATATAATATGGAATATATATTCATTTATAGAAATATATATTAATATTTGTAATTTTCTTTTATTTTAATAATTTTTTGCCTAGAAGAACATTTGCGCACGCTTCTCTGCAGAGTATCTAAACTTGGCTGTTGATGAATGAGCATGAATCGAGTTTGTTGTCGTTGGTCATTGTACAATAAACTAAATATACTATAAATTATCAATTGGTGCTTAAAAGTTATTAAAGAAACTAGAATACTGTGTGCATAGAACTTGAGCTAGAGATAAGATACGTTTTGTTGGTTTTTTTTTTGTCACATATAGTTGCAGGCGTGACAGGTGCAAAAACAACTGAAAATTCGAGTGAAACTTCAGTATAAATTATTATATTTATATATATAAAAATATTATTATATTTATATATATATATATAGTCATGGAAAAGTGGCTTGAATAATGCTATTCATATATCTGAAAACTCTCGTAGTCTGATCAACAATGTCGTAAATAGTGTAACCCCAGATAGCTATATATATATATAAAATTGTAATAAAATCGTGTTTATACCGGTTAACCGCTCCCGCTAGCATTGCACATAGTATCTATTCATATACATATATATATATATATATATATGATTATAAATAATATATATATATATATATAGTATTACGATTGTTGACTGAAGTTTTGTCGTGACGCGCATCCGAATCTCTGGTTGATTGCGAATGCCGATAAGCCGCTCGCATCTCAGATCTTTGCGGTTCTGGGACCTTGACTTTCAGCTAGGGTTAGGCTCCTCTCTCACTGGGCTAAGTGCATTCGAGGCGAATGTTTGCCAGTGCTGCAATTCCTCGGCAGCTACGTCAATGCGACACCTTAATCAGTTGCAAAACTTTTCCGATGCTGATTAATGAGAACAAGCGATCGAAAAGAAGCAGCAGAGGAGAAGGAGACAAAATGGCTGTCAAAAAGTCCATTAAAATCTTTGCCCTAGCCTAGCAATTGTAGCGCATAAATCAACTAATTCAAGCAGCCCAAAAAATAAGAGGCGAACTACTTTTATTAGACTCAATTGGAAGCTGTCAATTGGAAGAAATGAAATTCTTTTTTTTTTCTGTTTTTTGGGGGAGAATCTGTCAGCTGTAGTGAGTGGCGCCAGTACAGTCTGGCCGGGCGTCTGCCCGTCTTGTGGCTTTAATTAACAGAAACTTTTGTTTGCTTCGGAGACATCTGCACTTAGCACCAAGTTTTGACACCTCTTTGACAATCGAATGTGTGTGTGTATTGAAAAGCGAACTAAATTGAACTCGTTTCACTCCTTCTCTGCAGTGCTGAAAGAGGAACCGGATGACCTGTCGCAACAGTTGGTCAACACTGCGTCGTGCATGCAATTGGAAGAGCCCCTCGGCGAGATTCTGCTGGGCTTGATGAGCTCCTGCTCGTTGCCCGATGAGATCAGTCCACTCGACTCGACTAGCTGCTCGACGACGGGCAGTGCGACGCACTATCACAACAACAGTAGCAGCAATAACAACAACAACAACAACCACCACCACCATAACAACAACAACAACAACACCGGCAGCAACAGCAACAGCAGCAATAATAACAGCTACAACAGCAGCAATCGTCAGAGCCTAAACACAGCAGCAATTGCTGCGGGCTCAGCCAGCAGCAGATCTAGCAGCAGCAGCAACAGCAATAGCAACAGCAACAGCAGCTGCTGCAATGGCAGCAACAGCCAACTGCAGGATAACAGCAACAGCAACAGCAGCAACATTGATCCGTTGTTCAACTATCGCGATGAATCGAATGACACCAGCTGCTCACAGCATCTGCACTCGCCCAAGGTAAGCAGCGTCGTCAATGGCAACGCCCACGCATCATATCAATTTAATCCACCTCAAATCGTATTCCATTTGCTCCACAGACGCCCGAGGACAGCAGCCTGCCGTCGCTGTGCAGCCCCAACTCGCTGGCGCAGGAGGACGACTTCACGTTTGTTGACTTCGGCATGCGCGCGCCCTACATACCCATGGGCGATGATATGCCGCTGCTGACCGAGAGCGATCTCATGTGGTGTCCGGCGGACGACTTGCCGCCCATGGTGCCCAAGGATATAGACAGCATGCAGCAGCATTTGCATCAACTGCACCAGCAGCAGCAACAGCAGCAGCAGCAGCAGCAGCAGCAGCAGCAACAACAGCAACAGCAACAACAGCAATATAACAGCTATCAGCAGCCATTGCAACAGCAATCGCAGCAGCAGCAACATTTTTCCAGTTCGCTGTGCTCCTCGCCTGCCTCCACAGTGTCGTCGCTGTCGCCATCGCCCGTGCAGCAGCAACATCATCAACAGCAGCAACAGCAGCAGCAGCAGCAACAGCAGCAACAGCAACACTCAAGTGTCTACAGCACCGGCTCCAGCGAGCTGGCAGCGCTGCTCTGCGGCAGCGGCAATGGCACGCTATCAATTTTGGGCAATGCCGGCGTCGAGGATCGCCTGCAACAGAGCGAGCAGGACTTGCGCAGCTTTCAGCATTTGCAGCCGGCGCTGCAGCTGGAGGAGGAGGAGCTGGAGCTGGAGTGCGAGCAGCCGACAGTGTTCCAGCAGCAAATGTTGTTGAGCATTGGCAGGCAGTGCAAAAAGGAGAAGTTCGATGTCTCATTGTCCTCCAGCTTGTGTAACTCCATTGAGGATGCATTTAACAACGATTACAGCAAAGATTGTAAGTATCTACAGGGAGAGAGAGTGAGTGAGAGAGAGAGTGAGTGAGAGAGAGAGTGAGTGAGAGAGAGTGAGTGAGAGCAGCAGGCAGCCAAGAATCTGAATATCGAACTCATAAATATGTCTATCACAATGATCACAATAAAAGAGACTCGAGTCGAGTCGAGTAGCTTCTCATGGCAGCGAAAACACCTACGCAGCGACAACAGACAGCCTGCTGCCGGCTAATTATGTTGCTCGAGATTTTCCTTCAACAATTTTCCACGCACACGAACATTTTTCACACATTTGACAATTTTTGTTTTTCTTTTTTTTATACCCTGAATCCATTGAAAATGGAAATTTCAGGGTATAATGTTTTTGTGCAAATGTATGTAACAGGCAGAAGGAGGCGTGCCACACCCCATAAAGTATATATATTCTTGATCAGCTCGACGAGCTGAGTTGAACTAGCCCTGTCCGTCTGTCCGTCCGTCCGTCCGTCCGTCCGTCCGTCCGTCCGTCCGTGTAAACACCTGGATTTCTGCAACCACAAAAGCTAGAGACTTCAAATAAAAAGCAAAATGCTCGATAATACCATACGCTGTACGAGTTTATTTTTTTTTTTCGATAACTCATCCCATTTCTTTTTTATCGATAACTATCGAAAATATCGCTTTGTTTTTGAGGTCTGGCGTGCACACCGTTAAAGATAGAATCGTGCACTAAGTTGTGTTTGATTGCTATATTGAATCCGCACATTTTGTCATTTTTGGATTTTTGATGCCACGCCCCTTTCGCCCACAATTCAACAAAATCGATAACTCACGTATATCAAATACTAGAGACTTGAAATTTGGCAAATAGGTACATTTGGATGTCATAATCATGCCCCGAAAATTTCATTAAGAACATAGATCGAGAAAAAAAGTTATTAAACAATAAAGTTTCCATAGCACAGCCTCTGCTGCAGCCGCAAAACTGTGCAGTGAGCATATTACGTGCATGCATATGTTTGTGTGCGTGTGTGTGTGCATGTGTTGTTTACTATTAATGAATAAATGAAGCTCTTAATGATTGGTATTACAGCTCAATGGATTCAGGGTATCTCTTAGTCGAGCAGTCTCGACTAGAGTTTAGTTACTTGTTTTTTTTTTTTTTGTTTTGTTCAACATTTACTGCATTTGGAGAGGCCTAAATTGTAGCTATGCGTGTTTATTAATAGACTCAAAACACCGCTATGCCTAAGACATATACCTTATACATTAATATATATATCTTAATATATATATATATATATAGGCTAGTGTACATATCCAGCTTATGTATATTTATTTATATACACGTGTGCGTGTGTGTGTCTGTAAAAATAGATGAAAACATTGCCACAAATTTCCACATTTATTAGGCATTTAGTTATTCTTTGATCAACTGTAGAGAGCATCTCGACTTTGTCAGGCGATATGCAACGCTGAGTATAAAGCACTCCCAGGGAGAGTCAGGTAGCGACGCCTATAGAGAGTTTTATAGAGACTGCTTGAGGGACTTTGATAGGGAATCCTATAGAGACTCCTGTGGAGAGTCAGAAAGAGAGTTTTATGAAGACTTTTTTAGAGTGAGACTTTTATTGAGGCTTCTTAGAGATATAAGAATATAAACTCCTTTAGCGACATCTATAGAGACTTCCTATAGAGACTTCCTATAGGCACTTCCTATAGGCACTTCCTATAGATACCTCTATAGAGACTTCTAAAGGGACTTCTATATTAACTAATAATAATAAAGACTCCTAGAGACTCATATAGAGACTTCTGTAGAGCCTTTTTTAGAGATTTCTATAGAGCCTTTTTTAGAAACTTCTATAGAGACTCCTTTAAATACTTCTATAGAGATTCCTATCAAGATTTCTGTAGAGACGCCAATAGAGACTTCTTTAGAGATTTCTATAATGACTCCATTAGAAACTACTTTAAAGACCCCCACAAGACCTCCTAAGAGATTCCCATAGGGAATTCTATAGAAACTCCTATAGGAAATCCTATAGAAACTGCACTCTGAGACATAGAGACTTATCTAGAGAAATCTTTATAAATATATAAACCCTTATGCACGGCTCTATCATATATAGCTCTCAGATTGCCTAAAACTTTTTTCGCCCTGCGTAATTATTCTTAAATTAAGCAAGCATACTAGTTGGACATGTGTCAGGGCATTGGAGCATTTCAAATTCTTATAAGTATATGATTTGGCATATCTCAACGCGGCCTGTTTGGGGTGGCTAATTGATGTCGGGGTCTTCAGGTCCAAATTGTTTGACACAATTACCGCTGGCAGTTGTTGCTGTTGGGGCTTGGGGTAGACTGTGTAATTCTTACACATGCCAATGGGCGGGCGCGGGGCGACACGCCTCTTACCTTTGACACATGTCACGCAGCGCCTCCACGAGGTAGCTGTGATTGATTTGACTCGGGCATGGGCCTGGCCCTGTCAGGGCAGACGCTGCCTGTCGTTTGTTTAGATGAATTTTCCGCTTTGTTTTGGCATACAGACAGATGTCTGCGGAGTGTTTTTTTTTTTTCCTATGCCTAAAGTAGCAATATCTAAGTAAATATTGAAAATTCATATATATAGATATATATATCTGTAGAGATATTGACAGAAAGAGATAGTGCGAGCGATATATACCCTTCGCTTCGTGTCTTATAAACAGATATTTTTCACTTTTTGGCACACACGCAACTTTTCACGAATAAAAAATAAAAATTTGTAGAAGATTATTATTGTTTTAAATTAGCATCAATGTCATGGGCAAGAGGAATTAATTGCTCGCTCGTCTGTTTGCCAGCAGCCGAGGCAGCACAATCGCACAATCATCCAATAAATTCCGGGTGAGAAAAGCAGATTAAATAGAATCGAGTTAATAGTGGATAATCAGCGAATACCCCATGACTAGTTGCTAAATGTATGTGTATATGCATGCATATGTATATACATATATATAGAGTATGCATATGTATGTGCTTCCTCCGGATGCTCTATTTGGGATTTCAGCTTATGACAAAAGAATTTTTTTTTCTATTAAAAATCAAAAAAACGAATCAACTAAAAATAACCTTTTTTTTAGTCATATATTAAAGAGTAAAAAATAATCGATAATTATATATTTATTATTATTATTTATTATTTTTTTATTTTACGAGCTTAGCTTTAGCCAAAAGTACTTAGTTTTTTAAACCAACAAACTAACTACTGATAATCTATAGATATATTATCAATTTTTGAAACAACTGTTGTGGGTAATGTCATTACATATATGAAAAGTCTGTGAAATTTTTTTGTGATGTCTTAATAAATTCACTCAGTTATATTTCTTGCAAACTAAAATCGCTTAGCATTTAATGAGCCTGGCTGTAGGATTGGATAGAATTTTTTAGTTGCTTAAACCGACATCAAAAGTTTATTGAGAATCAATATATCTTATAAATATATATAAATTAGAAAAATACTCAATATTTATCTAATTATAGGGTTGAAATCTCATAAGAATAGTTCCATATTTAACTTTTTTTTATTTTATTTTTATTTACTTTTTTTTAATTTAATTTTATTTTTTCTTTTATTTTATTTTTATTTATTTTTTTTTTTAATTTAATTTTATTTTTTTTTTAATTTTTTTTTTAATTTTTTTTTTATTTTTTTTTTTACATTTTTTTTAAATTTTTTTTTTTTTGTAAATTGACTCAGCTTCAGTGTGCTAGCTGCAGAAGAGTTTTATTTAATATTTTTTATTTTTAATATTGTGAATGAGTTCGATAATGTCCAGCGCTGCCTGCAAGACACTTGTGTGTGATTGCAGCTCTATATGAAATATAGACGCATATTACATAAATTTGAATAGCTCGAGAATTTTCTAACTTATTTGATTTGATTGCAATTCCTTAGCCAACAATTTGGATTGCTGGAGCGATTTGTTGCAAATGAATGTGCCTGTGGCCAACAGCAGTCCCGCGGTTTCCCCAGCGCCTGCTAAAATGACAACGTTGCCGCTGTTACAGCAGCAGCAGCAGCAACAGTTGCCTCAGCAGCAGCAGCAGCAGAATATCATATTGAACACAGTGCCATTGATAGCTATACAGAGTAATGTGACCATGTTGCATCAGCAACAGCAGCAGCAGCAGCAATCGGAGGAGGAGCTGCAGGAGCTGCTGCTGCCGGGCAAGTTGCCCGCCAAGAGGCTATTGAATGGCACCAAGGCAACCATACGCCTGGTGGAAAGCAAAATTACGCCAGCGACAAAGGCAACGCTGCAGCAAACGCTGTCGCCACAGCAACAGCAGCAGCAGCAGCAACATGGCAATAAGCGTCATTTGAATAGCCAATCAGCAGCTGGAAATGTTGTGGAGTCGAAGCGCCTGAAGAGCGGCACCCTGACCCTGGAGGTGCAGTCGCCACAGCTGCTACAGCAGCTCATGGGCAAGGAGCAGCAGCAGCAGCAGCAGCAACAGCAGCAACAGCAACAGCAGCAGCAGGCAAACAAGCGACACGCAAGCGAACGCTGGTCGACAGCAGCTGATGCCAAGCAACAGAAGCAGCAGCAGCAGCAACAGCAGCAGCATCAACAGCAGTCGAATTCTGTGCTAAAGAATCTGCTGGTTAGCGGACGTGATGTAAGTGCCGGCTATTGCATTGTGCCGATGCGGCCCAAGAAGCAGCTGGCGAAGGTCTAGAGCTGGATGCGTGCCCGTGCCACAGCCACAAACTGAAATGTTGTGCGTGTGTGCGTGTGTGTATGTGTGTTAGTGAACAATTCGAACGGACAAGCCCATTACAACAATTTGTGCTTTTGTAAATGGAACGATTTTATAGACAAGAAACAAAAACCTCCCGCAAAACCCGCCCCCAGCACAAAAGAAAACACCCAAATTACCCGCACCCCGACCCCACCAACTTACCCAGAACCCAAGGCCGAGCTGTCGCACCAAATGTTGCATGCAACGTGCAGCAATTGGCGTGCGTTGAAGCTTAGCTATAGTCGTAACATAAATAAATACTTATATATATATGTATATATATAAATTTATATATATATATATATATATATATGTATGTGTATATCAATATATATGTATACATATAGTCTAGCTATAGTCATAGTGTCTACCTTATAGAGTTATTGCTTAATGTTTAGTCTAGTTTAAGCAGCAGCAGCAGCCGTGTGGACTTTAAAATTATATATATATATATATATATATATTATTGGACTATTTTAAATAGTCATTTTTAATGCATCATTGAACTAATTGTTAAGCCTAAGTTTTAATTTTTAATTCCCCTCACACACAATATATATATATATATATATCTGTATGTATCTGCCCGATTTTATTTAGCTACCTTTTTCTCTTTAATTTGCTTTATTTGTTGATTTCATTTTAAGGCCATGTTGTTATATATATTTTGTTGAGCATATTAAATATATGCTATATATATTTTTATTGTACATATAACTACCACATACACATGCACAGACAGACACACACAGACACACATTTACATGTACATTTAATAAAGCTAGCGCCTAGTTTTTGCATAAGTCGAAGCGTTTTGGGCTACAGTGACTACCAGCAGCATCACAACACCAACAAATAGCAAAGCAAATTAAAACAATTAAAAAAAAAATTCAAAACAAAAAAATAAAAAAAAAAAAACAACTAAATTTGCAAGTAAAAAAAAAAGAAGATATATGGCATACATTAAATTGAACCTGTTTTTTTTTGTTTTTATTAGCCCCTTCATTTGTTTACTGTGATAGCCATATTGCGTTTTTTTGTTCTCTTTTAATTAAATATTATTAAATAATATTTCGATTTGAAATTTGTTAAATGTGTAAGCATTTTTTGACTGAGAGGCAGCAGAAGCAGAGCCAGCGCCAGCTTTAAATAGAGCGAGAAACAATTGTTAAAAAGAAACAAATAATATGAAAAGGAAATTCAAGGAAAATTGGTAAATGTTATGTCGACAGCGTTTTGATTCGAATTCAGTTTTTTCTTCAACTCACCTTGTGTTAAAAAAGAAAAAGGAAAAATTGTATAGAGAGCATATAAATTGCTAGGAGTGGCATATATATACCCTGTAAATTGTAAACATTGTGCAAATGATGTAGTAACAAAAACTTGAAATTCGAGCGCTGGATGGTACAAAAAGAAAAAAAAACAAAAACAAAAAAAAAAAAATAAATACAACCAAGAAAACAAGAATAATTAATAAAATTAAATAAAAAAATATTAACTAGCTTAAATTAATTAAATTAATATGCGAAAAAAAAAAAACAAAGTAAAAAATCAGGCTGTAGGCAGATTTATCTAGTTATAGCTATACAAAACTAAATATATATGCAACTAACTAAGCAACTAGAGAAAAGAAAACTATTAGCAATTAATTATTAAAGAAACTTAGCGTCTTAAGGCATTTCCTAGTGCAGCTAGCCGAATAAGAAATCCTCCAAATTTTCCTTTAAATTGAGCACTCATAGCATACTTTTCGGTGTGAAAAAAAAAAGATTTTTTTTGTAATGAAATTTATCACTTTTTGGCCAATATATTTAGTGTCTAGATCATGTTTTAGAGAGCAGAAAAAATATTTTTTTTTGCTTTTATTGGCGCTTGAAGCAGTTGAGAATTCTAAATGCGAACACTGCAACATGGTCTAGTCTCAACAAATAAACCAAACAAAGACATAGCACAATTTGAAGCACTTAATTTAATGATTTCTTTAAGTTTTAAGGCACTTCTTAGATTAAAAGTAAAAAAGAAAAGAAAACCAAAAAAAAAAAAGGTTAATTATTTTGTTTATTTTGTGCGGTTTCGTTGATTGTCTTTCATTTATTTTTGGCTTTTTAAAGTGTTGATTTAAAAGGTTTTATTGATTTTTCATAAACACTGACCACACGCTGACCCACTTTGGTGGAGTGGTGTGGCTCGGTGGTTCAGTGTGTGGTGCGTGCCCAACATATTATTCATTGTGAGTTTAATTAAGCTTTGTTTTCCGTATGTGTCGCGTGTCTGCCCGACATTCGTGAGTGTGTATATGAGTGTGTGTGTGTGTGTGTGTGTGCGGCTGTGTATTGATAAACAGTCCAAGCAAAGCCGCTGGCAGCCTTCAAATCGTAATCATAAATATTCTAGACGACAGCAGTTTACACGCAAAGTCTTTATGGAGCTAAACCGAACTGCGTAATATTTCAATTTCGATGCGGTTAAGCCGCAAGAAAAGCCAAAAATTTAACCGATTTCATAATGCTCTTCTCTTGTCTGATGCTGATAACTAATAACGGGTTGCTATAATATTCCAACACATCTTGGCAGCCGCAGATACCCTGAACTGTGCATATGATCAAAAGATACTTTGCTGGCGCGTGCTTAGGCACCCAAGTCTGTTGTGGGCGTGGCCATTGACACCTAACTACCTGTTTCCATTGAGTTTCGATTACATATTCATAAAATTAACATATTTTATTTGCTATTGAGGGGGGTCCTGCAAGCGCCAGCAGATGCCCACGTATTGATTTTACACCTCCTGCTGCCGGGGCCAATACGCATTTGGCCACGCTGCCTATCTGTGTCTATCCTTTAACGGGCGTTTAGACCCTAGTTCTTTTATTTATTCTTTGTGCTCTTTGCCTATCCTTTGCGCCTTTTCACATTCACTTTCACTTTGGTTCTTTGGATGGAGCGCAAAGCACAGCTGATGTGCTCTCACGCTGACTGTGGCTTTTTGACTCAGTTCTCTTCTCCCTCTCTCTCTCTCTCTCTCTCTCTGTGTGTGTGTATCATTCTCTCAGTGTTTTCCTGTTTCCCTATACTTGCTCTCCCTGCTGCCACTTTGTGTCTTGCTTGGCCCCGTTTTTATGGCCAACACGAGCTACGCTCATTTTGTAGGCCCACTTTGTGCTCCCACGCCTGCAGTTGTCTTTTGTCTTTTTGTTTTAGCTGCCCTCTTCCTGTAAATGTCAACGACTGCTGCAACATATTTTGGCCCGGCTGTTACCGAATTTGCATTGGCTGTGTGTGAGTGTCGTGTGTGTGGATGTGGGTGTGCGCGCGTGTGTGGCACTTAGCTGTCGTCTAAAATATTCTGCTGCCAACTTTTGTGCGCAGAATAAAATTACTTTTATTTGCTTTAATTTCATTCATGCTCTTTGTTTTATTTACAAAACGCTTTTTTAACAGCTAGCTAACGGTAAAATACAAAAAAATAAGAGCAAAAAGTTTTCACATGTCAAAACTAAACCGAAACTACCTCGTGTATACGGCCATCAAAGAACCGTAACTACCTCCCAAACTGAAACTGTCAACGATTGAAAAACTGAAAATATCTAAAACCAAACAACAATAAAGCGTGTAGGAAGCTGCATAGGAAATTTAACTGTTAGCTAAGTAAAATTATAGATCGACTCGATCAATAGCAAAATTACGAAAATTGATAAGCAATCCCTAAAGAATATATATATAGTTAAAAGTAATTTCGATAAAATAGGACGATGTGTTAGACGTAGATGTTAAGCGAACTAACTATTAATCGTAACTAGACAAATACCAGGACAATTAAAAGAGTATTTCCTTGATAATCATTTAGAATGTCAGAGATCCCAACTGATTGCAAAATGGTGCAAGTTGAAAATATTAAATAATTATAGCCCGAAAAGACTGCGAGCCAAGAACTCTCAAAATTATTATTATTATATATATATATTTATTTAAAAATATATATAAATATACACAAACGAAACCGAAGAAGAAGACGAAGAATACTACAACCACAATACATAGTTCTATAGAACGAGCTGCTTGTACATAGAGCGAAAGAGACAGAGAGAAAGAGAGAGAGAGAGAGAGAGGGGAAGTGCAAAGCAAACACCAGGCATACTTTTTGCAATAGCTATGCCCATGCCTAGCAGAAACGGAATGATGAGAAACTCTTAAATATTAATCGATGTGGCTTTAACTAAACTAGATTTAAGCACGGACAAAATACGACTAAACCTCATATAAGTAAACCCTCAAGATCAAGTCAAATTTGTTTAGCATTAATATATATTAATATAGATATATATATATATACTCATAAACATATGCTGCATATATACATTCATACATACTTACCTACATACTTGCATAACTATATACAAAACTATTCATATAAGATTTAGTTGAAATTTTTTCGCGTTACGTATGAGAGAATGAACGGAAATGGGAACGGAACGATATTGTAGGGGGAAGTAACGATATAGCTTTATCGAAACGGAGCGTAATCCGAACGATCGCCACAAGCAGCGAGTGCAACTCGAGCGAGCGCGAATCGTAACGAGAGCCGCAAGCAGAGATTGTATTACGTAACGAGTTGAAATTAAAGTATAACGAATACGAGCACAACTTCTAACGAGTAGAATTTTAAAAGAGAGCAACTTTAACGAGTAAAACTCCAATGCAAAACAATTTGTAAAGAGTTGAGCACGTGCAAGTTGAGCTGCAGGAAAAGGCAATTTGTAAAGAGTTCAGCTTGAACAAATAGAACATGTGACGAGTAAAACGAGTTTGTAATGAGTTCGTTGCATAACAAGTGTAACTTAGAATGAATACATTAGAAACAAGTAAAGCTTGTACAGAGATATACGAAATTAATGAGTATATCATGTAACGAGTAAAACTTGTAAAGAGTTGAATGTATAGCAAATGCAACTTGGAATGAATACAAATTTGTTATGATTTCAATATATGACAAAGGCAACTACGAGTACATTAGAAACGAGTAAAACTTGTAACGAGTCTAACTTAAAATTGTAAAAAACGGATCTGAGAAATAAAACAAATTGTAAATAGACCAGCTCGAATGAGAAAGTAAAACAACTAATGAATCTTGCAAGCAAGTCATATCTTCGAGTAGCAATGTAACGAGTCAAGCCTGCAACGAGCTCAACTTGAATAATATACAATTGTAAGGAGTGTATCTCGATGAGGTGAGGTGCAGCTGCGACGAGTACAATCTCTGACGAGCGCAAGCAACACTTGTAACGATTAAGCTGCGAGCGATTGCAACTGGCAGCGAGTGAGCGATGAGATGATGAGAATCGAGAATCGAGTAACAAACAGAAAGTACATACAATTACAACAAATATACCACATATACCTCAGTACATGCATAAGTACGTGTGTGTGTGAGCGAGCCAACAATCGCTCATGCGACAATTATATACCTCGTGTATAACAAATACATACATATACTAATACCTATATACTAAATCAAGTCGAAAAGTACATATACTAAATATTATTTAACTAAAATCTACAAAGCAAACTTTGGATAGTTGAATACACCTTTAGTAAATGTTGTAATGATAACCGCAATTAATTGAAATATTGAGATAATGAAATAATGAAATTGAAAGAAACGTTTTTTACTACCTCCCAATCTTGTTGTATGTGACTCGCATTTATAGTAAAGCAAAACCAAAACAAAACGAAACGAAAAAAAAAATATAAATTAAATTTAAAATTGACAAAACGAAAAAAACTCAAGCATAGCAATCTTAACTTAAACTAAAACTAAACTAAACTAAACAACTAGCGCAAGTAAACGTAAACTAAATGTTGTGTAATTTTTATAGCTATATATATATATATATAAACTCACATGCATACATGCGCCTCCAGTATATGTGTGTGTGTGTGTGTGTGTATTGTCCAGCAGCAGAAATACCTCAGAATGCTTCAGTTCAGATAAATATATATATGTATATATACATAAATCAAATTGAAAACAAATGAGAATAAATTTTAGCACAATTTTACGAGAATTAACTAACTACAAAAGCCGAACAATATACAACAAATATACATACATATATACAACACATATACATGCATACATCAATATATATATATATGATATACTTACAGCATAATACAGACATGTTACAACATGCTTGCTACATATCCGTTTTGGCCAATTTGTTGACTCATCATAACTCAAGTCGCGACAGGCTGACAAAGCACATTTTTCCAACTCCTCCTCAACTTCTCGCCCAGCAATTGATTTTGAACTGAATTTTCTTCTTTTTGATTAATAGCCCTTGACAGCATGAAATTCAGTTTCACTCCATATGTGTATATATATTTATATATATATGTATATATATGTAGTCGCGCTTAAACTCCTTTATTTCAATTGAGTAGTTTTTGTGCACTGCTGTCCACACTTGATTAACTTGCTGAAAATTATGTGGAAATTAACGAAAATGAAGCTAAATTCTGTGAACCTCAGCTGTTTAAACTAGCATTAAAACCTTTTTTGCAGCTGCCCACCGCCCCCTTTGGCTCATTTGTCAAAGTGTCGACGCATCGCCCAAGCAAATGAGCAGCAATTTTTATGCGGCATTAGTTTTTATTTGCTCGAGGCGGCAGAATTTTTTGTGCCAACAAGAAAAAAAATCATTTGTGGCCAATAGAGTCGGGTCGACTGCACGCTGCGCTGTTAAATTGTTGACTTTAAAACTCTAAGCAGCGGTGGGCATTTCAGAAAGGTTAGAATTTTAGACATTTGAGCAGCAAGTCAAGTCAAGTATATATATATCAAGTATATATAATATATATATATATATATATATATATATACATCACTGGGCAACACATATACTCACTTTTATAATATTTAAACAGCGCCAAAAATGAGGAGCTTTTTTTATGTGCTGTTTTCTCTTTTGGGCCTTGCCTGATAAGCAGCTTATACAAAACTTCCGCAACAAGACAATTTTCACACATTTTCATTTTCATTTTCATTTTGTTTTTGCTTTTGTTGTGAAACACGAACCGGAAAATACCTCCAACTAAGTCAAATTTTACACGTGAATAGTAAAAGGAAAATAGCATAAATTTAACTAGCCTTGAATTTGACTCCAATAAATGGAAAATACTTTATATGAATGCAAAGAAAAGAAAGTAAAAACAAAAGATAAGAAATGAAAATTTAGTATTTAAATGCCGCAAAGTATGCAATATTATATTAAATAAGCGTATACATATACATATGCACACACATCTGTGTGCGGTCGCAACTTTTAGTAGCTAAAGCAGACAACAACAATACGATATATGTATATGATATATGAATATCGATATTCAGTGGATATGGATTATGAAAGTATTTTAATAAACTTTTAATAAATATTTTAGCAAAATAAAACTACAAAAAATAAAAAAACGACAACAAAAGCGTCACACGAAATCAACTAAACACAAGAAAAACAACAAAAAAAAAGGAAAGAAAAAGAATTACTTTGTGTTTTCTTTCAAATGGGAGTTTTTTTTTTTAAATTTTTTTGGCGGGCTCTGCTTGGATCTCGACGCTTCGCTGACTTTGAGCTTATTTATGTGCATAAATATTATTGTATTTGACTGCCAGCATACACATTTATTGATGGCCAAAACTTGATTAATCTGCCAATGCCTCTCTCAAGGCTACGCCCCTAAAAATCTTCTGATTGGTATAAATGATGCTGCCTGACTGCCAGCTAGTCAGCCTCCCTGTCTGCCTGCCTGTTCTTTTGTGCCTAATCAAGTGACCCAACTTTAGCTTATCAAAACCAATCGCACAACTTCATCTGGCCATTTATTTGCTGTAGCCAACATTTTTTATACACTCTGCAGCGGAGCAGTATTATGTCAGAGAATAGATAAGGAATAAAGGGAATATAGAGTGGGGGAGAGAGAGAGATGCTTGAGTTTGTGAATAGACTTGTGTCTATTATAGTTAGTCAGACAGTTGCATATTAGTTTTTGATAAATTATATATTAAATATATGTAAGTATAATATAAACTATGAACCATTTGCCAAGTCATTTAGCCAGGCACTGCCATATGTTCTGTCTTTCACATGTCAATAGTTTCCTATAATAATGCCCCAAAAGAAAAACTCTATATTTTTACGAGTCTGAGACTAAATTAGAGCAAATGTCGTATTGCTTAAGGTATGTCAGCAGCGACTTCAAGGCAAAAACATTCATTGCCTGGCCCAAAGGGCGTCAGCTTTCAGCCACAAGCTGCGCACTTAAGTATGCTTAGCACACACACAGGCAACAGATATCACATACTTGTGTATGTGTGTGTGTTTGAGTGCTCATTTGTGTATGTGTAGCGCAGCGTTCCATATTTAAATCTTTATATATTGTGATGTGACAGAATAAAAAAAAAAAAAAGAAATAAATTTAATTTAATAAATTTTTGTAGACATTTCTCAAGCACGAGCTTCAGCGTCGTCATTACGTATACGACGCATAGCTTCATGCTCTTGTGCTGACTGCTTATTGATTTTGATAAGCAACATTTGAATTGGTAAGCCTTTCGTGCGTGGCACCAAATTGTGTGAGTGCCGCTGTAGAAATCAATTTCAAGTTGTGCCGCGTGCCTCGATGAGTGCGCTCCATTCCCTGGCATTACGCAACCTGCAACGTGAGCGGCAAATGTCAAGAATTCACTTTTGCAAAATTTAAACATCAAATGTGGCCCAGCAGCGCGCAACAGCAGGCGAGCGAGCTTCAACTTTTGCCTTGTTCTCGTTTCCTTTCAGCTGCTGCCCCAAGAAGTAGGCTATCAGTGTTAGAAGAAAGGGGGAAGGGTAGGGTAGGCCGCTGTAGGCGTAGCGGCAGCAAACTTTTAGCTTTAATTACTTTGCGCTCGGCTGTGCGTTTAAAGAGACACCCAAGTGACTCATTTCATTTGAGCACGTAATGTCAATGAACTGAGGCCGCTGATAATAAACGTGGGGCTCCCCAAAATGAGAATGAAAATGAAAATGTGAAATGAAAACAAGAATGAAAATGAAAACCAATTAAATGTTGTTTTAAAGAGCTGCAAAGCTCAGCAGATATATTTTTATATACCCTGTAGGCAATAAATCTGTTGACGGAAAAACACGGCATTATAATGGGAAAATGATTTCAAGGTGTTAAGTGCCAGAAAAGGTATGCAGAGCTGCGAAGAGCTCGCAGAGGAAGTCGTCGCTCTTGCCGTTTACGAGTTCACTCAGAAAGTTATGAAATGGTATGGGAATTTCATTATGGGAATTTCATTATGCGAATTTAAAGCTCATTAAAGGCAAATTATTTTAATTTTTATTACTGATAGAAACTGGTGTGCTTATTAGCAGCATATTCATATCTTAGCTGTGTTTTCCAAGCAAAGTTATAGCAGAATAGTCAAAAGTCGATGAGTGTAGATTTGGCATAACTTTTGTCTAGGCAGAGCAAATATGTTGAAACGAGTAGGCTGAATGCAAATATACATAAATTAATTCTAATTAATAGATGCTTTTTCTCAGAGAAATAAATTATAGCTAAAAATTATCTGTGGCAGCAATGATATAGGTTGCCCACTTTTGAGTTCTGCTCAACAAACATTCTAAAGTTCCGAATTTTCCGTCTAGCTCTCTCTGTATCTTGTATCTGTTTCTGTATCTGTATCTAACAGTCGTTCATGAAACATTATTAGATTGCTTTCATTTTGACTTGGTGCGCAGCTCCCTAAGGATAACTAAACAATTATTGTAATGTGCCTGTTCGGCTTAAACCTGCTTTTTGTTAAGGCTTTAATAATTTATTATTGTGGCATATTAGGTCGATGGCGATGTCGATGGCGATGGCGATGGCTTGATGCTTTTCCCTGTAAGCCCAATATAGACGCACGCCAAACAATATATCATACAATAAACCTATTACAATGCGCTTGGCATTCATTACGGCACTGGCGGCTGGTATCGAAACTTGGGCACCTAGCCACGCCCCTGGCTCTGGACTGTAGGCGCGTGCCGAGCACATTTGGTGGCAACGTTGTCTGTAGCTATGGCTATGTATCCGTGGAAGTATCTGTATCAGTATCTGTAGCTGTAGCTGTGGCAGCTGTTAATGTGTCGCCAAGAGGCGCTGATTTTTCTCTGCTGACAGCTGCCACGCCCCCAGCAGCTCATCATCATCGATATGGCTCTTTGTCTGGGCCATATTTGCCCATCGATCAACTTACAGCACTTTCGCTTTTTGTCGCCCTGTCGCTGCTGCGCTGCAATTAGCGCTGTGAAAGCATTGCAAATAGCGCTTGGTTCAATAAACTGCACATGAACTTTGACCATGTTCGCTGTCAGCCGCTACGGCTGCACCACCGCACCACCATCCACCAGCCATTCACTTTCGCTCATCATTTGTGTTCTTATTTTTTTGTTCTCCTCATCATTTGCGCTCATTATTGAAAACGCGTCCTTTCCTCACTTGAAGATTGATATGTGCCTGATTTACTGTGGCACTTGACGCTGCTTTTGTGTGTGTGTGTGTGTGTGTGTGGTTTCTCTCGCTCGTTCACATCTTCTTTTTTTTTTTTTTTGTAACCAGAATATAGCATAATCATATTCCCCAAGAACCCACCCATTTTGTCGTCTTCTATTACTGTAACGAATTCCGGCTGGGCCATCATTAAAATATGATTTATAGCGAGTAGCTACTGCGGCGACCTCCTTTTCGTGCTCGACTTCTTGATGGACTCGAGTGCTGTTGGCTGCTGCGCGCTGCCCTTATCCCTTTGTGTTCCCATGGGGATGAGGGGTAGGTGGGGGGACGTGCAGCATTGTCTTGCCTCCTGACTTTAAATATTTGCGTTGCGTCTGTGGCTTAGACAACAAATTGTACTTGGCATTTAGGCTTGATTTTTCGACTGGTTTCCTTAATCGCAACGCTCTTCGCACTGAATATGAATGGGGCATTTATTTAGGTGGTATTTTAACAAGCTTAGAGCTGTCTCAAGATTTTCTAACTGTAATTAAGCTATTCAGTTATTTAATTTACGTTACATTTGCATAGATTGTACTCACACTTAAGTTAGCTTTAATTTATGCTAAGCTTTAAGCACAAATCGTTCCATTTACAACTGCAAAGATATGAAAATGGGCACAAAATATAAACATGTAGTAATAATAATAATAATTGATAAATATTGATTAATTTAATGTTAAGTAAAGCACACTTATTCAGTTTCATTCAAAAGCGATCAAACATAATCGATTAATACTCATCTATAGTGGCATCCAGTTCTATACCTTTTCCTCTGTCAATATATTCTCAATTTTAGATTATTAATTTATCGATTGTCCATTCAAATACGCACTCGATAAATTAATAATCTACATTAGGGACACTCCATTATGATTTTAGCTAATTTGTATTTTCTCGTTTGCTTTTCTTTTCCCTCCCCCCAAATATGCAGGCAAATATCAATGAAGCCATGCCCATGATCATCGACGACAACTCTCTTGACCAGTTGGCAGTGCCCACTCTCGTATCGGACAACGACTTCAAGTACGCCATGCCGCTGTATTGCCACACGGCAACAGCCTCGGTGCTGCGCAACTATCGCCACAATCCGCTGATTAGTGGCAGCAATTTGCAGCTATCGCCGGTATTTATCAGTGGCGATGCCGGCAGGACTCTGGGTGATGACGATGGCAGCTCGGTTGTCTCTTTAGATGATTCCATGCCACCGGCTTTGACGGCCTGCGACACGGATGCCGCCAGTGATAGCAGCATCGAAAACAACAGCCTGGCCGAGTCGGGCTCGCCCCAAAAGCAGCTTCTCAACGAGCACATGGAAATGGCCTCTGTGCCCGCAGCACCTCCGCCACAGCAGCTGCTGTGCGAGCCCACAGAGGAGAGTAGCGAGCAGCTGAAGCAGATGTGCAGCAGTGTGACCAGTCGCAAGTCATCCATATCCCTCATAGATTCGATCCTGCGCACGCCCCTCCTAATCGATCTTTGCAACGATGACTACCGCATGGACGAGGGCAACTTAGATTTTGACGTTGAATTCGACTACCTGGAGATACCTTAAATCACTGTCGGAGGCGAGCAGGCATTGCATTTGTTTTTTTTTTTTTTACGTGGGCATTTCTTATTTTTCTCTTTGGGTTTCGCTTTGTTTGGCATTTAAAGTGTATTTTTCCAAAAGTAAAAAGTGTAATCAAAACATGAACTAAAGATTGATATTTGAGCCTTACGTAAAATTAGAAATAAAAGAAGAACAGAAAAACAGAAGCCAACGACCACGACCAAACACACACACACACACACTCACACACAAATATCTATACACTGACAACGAGAAACAGAAAACAGGAATGGTTCAACATATTTTGAATAGTTTTGTAGCATTTTTAACTGCCAAGAACAGATGAATATATAATACATGTATGTAGTTTAGTCCACACAAATCGTGGAAAGGAAAAAAAAAAAACCCAAAAGAAAAATCAGAAAAAGAGGAAACATTAATTAAAACTTTATTACACTAAGCTGATACAAAATGAAAAAGATAAAAACAAAAAAATCAATTTCATAGATTTTGCTCAAGAAACAAACAAAAATTTTTGGTGACGGTTGTAATCCGAGCAAGAACATTCAAGCGCAAAACCTGTGAAAACACAAAAAAAAAAATTAATAAAAACATAAAAAGTTTTTTGAACACCTTTAAAACAAAATATAAAAAAAACATTGAGAATTTGAAAATTTATTTTCAAATAATTTTTAGTCGTAAGTTCAACTATCAAGTTCAAATGTTGAAATACATGTTTACATAATTAAGTCGTGCAGATTTTGTCAGTTCAATTAACTTTGATTTTCAATTTTAATTTTTTCTGTTAAAAAAAAAAACAAAAAAAATCGAAAAAAAAATATTTTAATATTGCAAATAATTGAATTATTTTGATGTCAATTTAAATGCTTTTTAATTTGTCTTTTGCTTATTTTCGTTCTGTCTGAATGTGCTTTAGCTTGTAATTCTTTAAGACGTCTGTCTACAAAGAAGCGTTAGAAATTCTCTATCAATACAATATGTTATTCAAACTCGATTTCGTTTTATGTTCTTTCACATTTATATTTTGCTAATAATATTCATAAAATAAATTAAGAATTCGTTTCAAAATGCCGTATAAAAATAATATTTGTGTTTCTTTGGGAAATGGACTTTGAATTTTTTCTTTTCAGAAATTTTACTTTTATAGAAAACTGGATCACAAAGAAGAATCTGTCTATAAATTGCAAAATATCATAACATATCTAGATTCATACTCATTTCACTCACCTCAACTCATTTGAAGCGCACATTGTTGTTCAGCAGCTCGAGCAGCTGCTGCTCGGGCGCTGACCACTTGCATTGGGGATATTTTTGATGGCAGTAATATGGATTGGCTGCGCGACCCGCTTCGATGGCTTGGCGCAGCGTCGATTGCTCCAGCCAGGAGAGCAGCCAGGACCAGCTGGCGGCGCCATCAACCAGTAGCTCCATGTCCGAGGCCTTACCGCTGCGCACACTTTCGCCCGCCTTGTGGGTCAGCGTACAGATGGACTTGAGCAGGCAAACGGGCAAATTGATCTCGTTCTCTAGGAAGGTGCGCTCGACGGTGCTCAGTAGACTGGGCAGTCCAGTCTCTGTGAATGAGGATGGCATTAATATGGCCTTGCGTGCAGTTGTAGCTCTTTGACTTACCCACTCGCTGTCCACTGGCGTTGCGATAGATGAGCTTAAAATTGTCGAAGAGCTGTAGGAAACTGCTATCCTCATCGTGCACCCGGCGCGCTGCGTGCTCAGCGCTGTGCTCGGTCTTTCCAGCCGGCACAATTGTTTCCAGGCCCATGCTGCGTATCAGATGACCAACTGCCATGCCGCCGACGGCCACCAGGCTACAGCTGAGGATGGCAGCAGAGTTGACGATAACCAGAGGCTGCAATGAGAATGCAGAATGGGAAAATACACTCAGAGAAATTATTCGAAGGTTACTCGAAATATTCTTATTTACACAATTAATTTCAGAGCTAGAATCAAACTAACTCAAGAGAAACTTTTTCATTTAAAGATCTTGACTTCAGCACAAAATACCCATAGCTTACTCGGGGTGGTGCATTGGGCTTGCGTTTGACCGGCACCTCCACAAATGGCATCAGATAGTTCAGACCCATCGCAATGTCCTTGTTAACGCTATCGAAGGATATGAGACGGAATCCGTGATTCGTTTTCTGCTGCTTGTCGCTGCCTGAGGTCTTGGCGCTGTGACTCTCTTCCTGCGACTCGCCTGACACGCTGCTGCACAGGATGAGCCATGATATAATCAAATATAGGAACTGCATGCTTCCGCTTGACGATCTGCTCCGTTGTGTAGCTGTCTGAGATTTGAAATTCATTTCGTCGTCTGTCGACGTCTTGGTTAGTTACATGCCGTAAGTAAATTTGCCAGTCGCCGCTTCGTTGCCTCTTGGCTGTGATAATTTGGGCCGCGCTACTGCTCCACTTGCTGATGCAGCTCTGTCGCTGTTGCGCACGCGTGACATAAGCTTTAACGCAGCTAAGGTGCGACAACGTTTTGTTTTTGTCAATTGAGGAAGCAGCTGTAACTAAAGTAAACACTAAACACTGACTGGCGTGGTTCCCATCATTATGAATTGACAAAGCATTTCCGTTAACAAAAGAGTTATATATGGCTAAAATAATTGGTATAAAGGAATTTTTAAATAAACAATAATGAAAAGATCTTTGAATAGTAGAATGATTGATATTAAAAATGATTGGAATAAGTAGAAGAGATTGAAGATTTGGGGCTTTTAAGATGACGGCAAGCAAGTGAAGTGAAGATATTAAAGGAAATAAATAATAATAAATAATAACTATATATCATAATAATAAATAATAACAATATATCATAATAATAAATAATAAATTAGCTATGTATTCAATATATCAAGTGTATCAGAATAGGTATTCGATCAAGCATGCTTACTTAGGAGGAGAACTAGATCGACACCGAAATAAAACCTTTTATATATGACAATGTTTTCATATATAAATTCACAGTCAAACTCAGACTTACAAAAGTAGACACACAATACTTAGAGCATGTACCCATTACATTTACGAATCCACTTCATTTATATTTAATCTCTTAACTTAATAAGCTCTCACCTGGGCTAAATGAAGCATTGCAAAATAAACAAGCTCACCAAACAGAGAGTTAGAATTTAAATGGTGTCGGGTCAAGCAACTAATACTTGACTTAAGAGTGGAAAATTTCCCAGTGCATTACATCATAAGAAACTTATTTGCAAAGAGATTTTGATCGTTTTGTCTCATTTCATTCAATTTCATTTCTTCATGCGTGTTTCCCTCTCACAACGCATCGACTTGATAAGCTGAGCTTGCGCTCTCGGCTAGTTGTCGAAGTAGTAAAAGTAATTAATCTATCTGTATTAATTGTAATTTGAAATGAACAAAAGCTGCTCGAATTATAGCTCGATAAATGAAATATAGAAACAATTATAATTGCAAATTATACCATCAATTTTATTTTACCTAGATTAACTTGCCGCTAGATGTAACAGAATGCTTGTATAATAAAATATACAAATTTGTACAAAGAAAATAATAGTTGTAATTTTATATAGAAAATAAAATATTTTTCAAAAATATTTCAATTCAGCTCGCCATTTTTTTAGCTTTTAATAATTGCTTAAGCTTCAAACATACATTTTTAAAAAATTTTTCAGAAAGATATTGAGTTCTATGAAAATTTCTTTTAACGAATATTTAAGTATTTCCGACTTTGATCAAAAAAATTATAATCTCCAATGCTATAATTATTTTTGTATTCTGAATAACATTTATTTTTTTGAATAAAATTGAATTGAATTGAATATAAAAATACTAATATTATTTGAATATTGAATTGAAATTAAATAAATAAGATATAATAAAATATAAATATTTATATTAAAACTAAATTTTTAAAGTTTCTACTGCTCAAAAATAAATAATAAATCATTAATAAATAACTTTTATATTTTGGTACATATATGATTTATTTGTATGTCATAAGATACAATAAATAAATAATTAACAACTAAGAACTAAGCAAAACGATAAGTACTTAAGTACTCTAACATGGTGGGCCAAGATCTGTGTAAGAGGCTGCCCGTGAGCTGGGGCCAGCGACAGCTGCGATAGCTGTGGGCACAGCTGCGGCTGCTGCGTGCCACATCAATGGCGCTGTGCACGGCTGTGCCATTCAGATAGGTGTCCAGCCAGCGCGAGCTGTGGGCATAAAAGGATGAGCTTGATTGAAATATTGTAAGTGAAATCCACTCACTTGGCCAGAGCATCGATGAGCCTGGAGGCAGTTGGAGTACCCATGGTGGGCTGCTGCAGCTGTGCTGCATTTTGTTGCAAGTAGTGACAAATGGCGCGTTGTGCACAGACGGAGACATCGATGCTGTGCTCGTCCAGCTGCGATTCCAGCACCTGGGTGAGACTACGCACTAAGAGGGAGACAGAACTCAATTAGAGCTGAACATGTTCATTAGCCGGGGGCCACTCACTGCCGCGTCTGTTTTCGTACTGTTTGGCACTGTATCCGTAGCCGTGCCCGTAGCCGTAGCCGTAGCCATTCGCACTGCTAATGGAGGTAAAGACCAAGGGCGCCAGCACCAAGCGCACAATTCCGGCTATAATGGCGCCAGCGGCCACAATGAGCGCCGTGTTGAGCAGCGCTCCGGTGCGCAGATTGAGCAGACCCTGGACAGCATCGCGGGCCAGCTGCATGCTGCGCTTCACAGGCACCTTCACGAAGGGCACTATAAACTCCATCTCAACGCTAACATCCTCGCCGCTGGCATTGAAGTGAAAGCCGCGTGCCTGACGCCGCGCCCCATCCACGCTCTCCCCGCGCGGCTCAAAGTCGTGGAAGCGCAGCTGCCTGACACTCGCATTGCCGTGGTAATGGTCGCCGTAGGCGTACGTGTTGGGCGTGGCCTCATGGCCCAGCAGCTGAAAGACGACGCCCAACAGCCCGAAACTTAAGGCCAAGTGTTGACGCATGCTGAACGGCTCTGCACGTGCTGCTCGCTCCAAGTCTCGATTGCCACTGAGCGCAGGCCTAGCCGCCAGTTGGCTCTATGTAGACTCACTCTCAGCGCTCGCAGTGCCACTGTCAAGTAGTATGTAATGTCATGTAAGTGCCTTGTAAATTTCATGGCTCTTGCGTCTGTCATCAAGATACCATGTGCCGAATTCATTAAAATCTAAAGCGCAAAAATTAATTGGAATGCTTCATAGGCGACAGATGCGTATCAAGTGGGGAGTTTGCACGAGATCAGCTGGCTGATGACATGCAAATTTATCAAAGACCAGATGAATCCGACCGGGCCTAAGGTTAAGAAAACATGGAACAACTTGACAACAATTGGTGACAGCAACAGAGCACAACGAACGGCAGCACAGATTAATTTATTGCTTGGAAAAAGTGTATGTTGTGTGTGTGTGTGTGTGTGGGCTTGCAATTTGTGTGCGCACACTTTACTGTTATATCATGGTTAGATAAACAACAATTTTCGATTAATCCACATTTTATGCAACCATTGACAGTTGTGTAACATTTGAGTTGCAAGAACGCTTTATTTACATAGCCCGCTTTCGGCTGTGGACAAGGTCAACATTAAATTTCTGTTTAATGTGTATATTTGTGTGCGCTTTTCTCTGCGCATCTCATACGGAGTTTAGTTCACACATTTCATGCCTCTTTGCGACGGCTTAAGCTGAGACCTTTTTGATGTTTAAAATAATTGTGCGAAATTAAATATTTTGTGAATGTCTAAAGCTAAAAGAAATATCAAATACAAAATTCGATAAGACTACTTGCGCTTTTCTCTGCGAATCTCATTTCCACTTAATTTCACACATTTCGTACTAAGAGCTAAGAGACCTTTTTGATATGCTTAAAATAATTGTGCGATATTTATTTAATGTTTACTGCGAAATTAAATATTTTCTGAATGTTTGGCTAAAACTTAAAAGAAATATCAAATACAAATTTCGATATGACTACGTAGTGAACCTTTCTGTTTTACTAGCGGAAAATCGAACTTTTTTCGAGCCGAGGGAGGCTTTCGATGCGATTTGCTTGAACTGTTTGGCGCTCGGCGGATAGGCAGCGCGGTTCAGACGCTGTTGGCGCTTATCGTAAAGCTGGTTATCTTTGCGATCTTTCTCGCGCGGAGACGCCGCCACAGTTTCGCTATTGTAGCCGCCCTTCTGACGGGACTTTTCTGCTTTCTTTTCTGACTTCTTGGGCGGATTACGCATTCGGGGTGGCTTTGGCTCCTGATGCACGAAGCCCTTGCCAAAGATCCATGGGAATCTATCCTTGCGCTCGCCTATTACGCAGCCACCGTACTGCACTTGGGCATTGGGCGGATGCGGATACATGGTGGGCATGGCCCAGTCGTTCTCATTGTACTGCGTTTCGGCATTGGTCACGTGGCTGGTCTTCAAGCGTTCCGGATGCATTAGGCCAGCTGGCGGCGTTACGCCAAAGTCAAACTCGGCCTCGCTGTCTGTGGTATCCGAGAGCACCAGCTCGTTCTCACAGTTGGGCAGATCGCGCTTCGCGCACTGCCGCTGCACCTCGTCGACGAGTTGCTTCTTGTCAATGAAGCTGCGGCAGTAGCAGGTCATCACGGGCTTGTGGCATTTGCACTTGCTGTAGCCCATGTTCTTGAGGCAACGCTTCAGTTCGCGCACCTTCTTCAGCAGCGGATTCTTCACGATGCGAAATTGCACAGGTTTCATATTCGCGTACGGATTGGCGGCACGCTTCAAAGTCTCTGCGTCCTTAAGCGGTCGCAGCGTGATCAGATACTCATCGTTCTTCTTCTCAATATGCAGCGTCGGCAATTGCACCAATTCGTCAGGCTTCTCTTCCATGTCATGGCATAGCCTTGGCTTCTGCTTGTGATACGACATGTACTTCGACAGGGGCACACTGTCAACGGGAAAATCCTTGAGGAAGTAGCCCATGAGCTCGCGTATGGAGCGGCGTATGGCACCGGGACGCCAGCCGGGTAGCTTCGCCAACGGATTGTCCGTCCAGAGCCAGCCCATGTGGGCGGGCACCATGCGATCGTCATCGAAACAATTGGCATGACCCTGACGAGGATGCGCCATTGTGTCCATGGGCGCATAAACCTTCGACTTCACATTTAACTTGTGCGACATCTTGCGTCTCGCTGGCTTCTTGATGTCGCTGCAAGGATCCGACATTTTGCTCGTGGAGTTTTTGTTCCGATGCTTCTTCGAGGCTTTGGCCAATTTGCAGGCCTCATCGCAGATTTGTTTAATCTTTAGCTTCTTATCCGAATCATCGTTGCCAACTTCAAAGAGTTTCTTCATCTCCGTGAAAATAGTAACCAGGTCTGTGGGCAGCTTCTTTGACGAGCTCCTGCACGGCTGCGCACTTTTGCATTTCTTAATGCTCTGCTTGAGGGTTTTATAATCGGTGACAATCGTTTCGAATGCCTCCTCAGTTTTCGTCTCCGATTCCATGTTGCATGGGCAGGAGTCTGAGCTCTTCATGTCGCTGTTTTTGTTCTGAAAAAAGTCGACGATAATGTCCTTAGCCGTGGCCTTTTCATCATAATCTTTTTCCTGGAACATGGGCAGCGGCTTGTAGCCGCAATGCGGACAGGCGGCTAACTGGGGCAGCCAGGACACATCCTCGTGGCACATAGGGCATGAACGTTCCGGCTTCACGCCCATCTGTTTTAGCTTTGGTGCCGAAGCTTGTGGGCACATACGATTCACGTTGCCGTCACCCAAATAGGGTCGCGCACCGAACGAAAATTGACCGCCAGGGCCCGGAGTCGCCTCGATCTTCACGCAGCCATCATTTTCAGCGTCATCGACGTCGTAGACATTGTATGGCCCAGCCATATCGATCCGCTTGCCCGACTGCAACTAGAACCGCCCGAAACGATCAGCTTTTCACCTGAAACGAATGCAGTTACTCACCTCACTACCCCCGAAAGCTCTGGCATTCGTTTTGGGCGCTGCACAAAAGTCGTTCGTATCGTCGGACTGATCATCAACGGTAACGAAGCCCTGGCATGGATCGGAAGTGCTGGCAGTGGTTTGTGTGTCGTCCCCCATTCCATGGCCGTAGCTGGCAGCGTTGTCGTCGCTATCGTCATCGCTGCAAAGGTCCATGTCCGTGGCCATTACTTTATTGAATTTCAGGCTCTATCGCCTTTTATGTTGGCTTCCAGGCTCCAGCCTGGTGGAGCTTACTTACTCATCGATGCTCTGACACTTCATGATCATCGAGAGGCGTACTGTGCATAGGCCCACGGTGCATCCCTTGCATGTCAGCTCCACTTCGGTGGTGTAGACAACCTCTTCAGTTGTGTTGATCATCCGCAATATGACGCTGTCCGGCGGGACAAAGCAACCGCGACCTGAATATAATCGAATAGATTCAAGTTAGAGCTGATAATAGAATTCCGCAATATTTACCAATTTCTTTATTCATGTATTTCACACATAGATTGATGCCCTCCGTCAAGGCCTTGTCCAGACACTCGGGCTGCATGGAGAATCGAGCGCTCGGCTCAGACGGCAGACAGTTGACATTTATGCGATTGGCGCACAAGATCGGATTGCAGTCCTTACATATCTGAACGTTCATTTGCAGCTGATCACGCTCCTCAAAGTCGCGGCCGGGCATGTAGAGCTTCATGCAGATCATGTTCGCTGTGAAGCAGCGAAAACTGTCCGTGTTAGGCTTGGCCTTCTTTTTGCCCTTGCCACTCGGTCCGCACATTTCTTCGAGATCAGCATCGTCGTCCTTATCGGCATCCTTGGCCATTTGCAGGCGAAACGCTGCGCCGCAGCACAAATCCTTGTCACCATTCTTATCCTTATCATTTGGATCCTGTCTGGTCGAGCAGCGTATGTAGTTCTCCTCATCCCGATCCGGCTCATTCGATGCCCAGCAGCACGGTGACTTCGACATTGTGAAAAGTACGCGTTATCTATGAAATATGTGAAACGGAAGCTGAATAAATTAAAATTTTGATTTATTTTCGGCACAGTTAATTTCAATTCAAGACCTCGAAATATAATTTCGATGCTATAAATTTTTATTCGCTCAAGCCTAGAAGCCAACGCGTTGAAATTTCAATAGGGTATGCTCAATATACTGAATTGATATAACAAAGTAACATGTAAATATCCAAGCACACTTTGATCACCTAAATGTGAACGATTTTTTATGGAATTTTTAGGCTTACGATTTATGTCACCAATTTAAGAAAAGTTGACATCAAATGATAATGGTTCATATGCATAAATATATAAAATATATACGTGTATAATATATCATGGCGATTACTTTGAAGAGTATAAAATAAATATTCATGAATAAACAGGTAATTTTTTAAATATACAAGATTCGTGATGACTTTTTAGCACACTTCGTATATTTATATGTAAATATTTATATTTTTATACTCAAAGATCTTACGTACTTAAAGATTAACTTAATCGATATATAAATTTATTTAATAAATAAATAAATACAAAAATAAATTAGAATTCGTGTTACTTTTTGAACACATTTCATTTATCTATTATATGTTTATTTTTAAATAATAAATAATAATTTAAATAAATAAAATAAATATTAAAAAATAAAAAATTGATTCTTATTGAACACACCTCGTTTGTCTATAATATATAAATTTTTGTTTATATACTCAAAAAAATAATATATAAATAAACAAATGCAAAAATAAATTAAAATTCGTGTTACTTTTTGAACACATTTCATTTATCTGTTATATGTTTATTTTTAAATAATAAATAATAATTTAAATAAATAAAATAAATATTTAAAAAAAAAATAAAAAATTGATTCTTATTGAACACACCACGTTTGTCTATAATATATAAATTTTTGTTTATATACTCAAAAAAAAAAAACAAAAAAAAAAATATATATATATATATATATAAATATAATACGTATATTTAAAGACTAACTTAATTAAGTTTCTTAGGAAATGCCTGGTAATCGTGAAGCATCGAATCGTAGTCATTTCACAACTGTTGACGATTTCTTCATGGCATTTGTTTATTTTCGCGCGAGTCATAATAATTTGACTATAGATAATAGAAACGCGTGCAAAAATCAGATATCGCTGAACGAAATTGTGAGTTTTTGTTGTGTAATTCAATTAGCTTTGGACAATTTGATTTGAAATGTTTTTATTATGATTTCGATTTGGAAAATGCTTCCATGGGTTACATAAAACATTATATTTAACTTAAAATCTGTGCACTGCTCGTGCTTCGCATGACCGATCATTTGCATAGTCCATAGCTTGATTTCGTTTTGGATCATGTATACAACAGATTGTTGAAATTTGTAGTTTACTTAAAATTTCACATTTGAATTCTTTACTTTTTATAATCAACGTATGCGTGACAGTCCATCCTTGAAGTTGGACAGTTCACTGTATCCGGGTACGTTTGATTTGAGCCAGGTGGGCTTGCCGCTATATGGGTCGAAGCCGCCTCTGAAAACGATGGCCTCGGATCCACCCTTTAGTCGGCTCTTGGATTTTTTATCTGTCTTCGGTTTGCTGTCTTTCTTGCGTCTGTTTATCATTTTGGGTGGCTTTGGCTCCTCGTGCACAAAGCCCTTGCCCAGTATCCAGGGGAATCTATCCTTACGCTCGCCCATCACACAGCCGCCGTACTGCACCAGAGCATTCTGCGGATGCGGGTACATGGTGGGCGTGACCCAGTCGTTCTCATTGTATTGAGTCTCACAGCTGACGCGATCGGGTCGGTGGCAACGTTCCGGCTTAACAATGCCAGCTGGCGGTGTGACTCCGAATTCCAATTCGTTGTCGCTGTCGCTCTCACTGAGGTCAGAGTAGACGAAGGTGTCGCTTATGTCCTCCCAGCCCTGCTCCGCGCTCAATATTTTTACCTCTTGAGCGAGAATCTTCTGGTCCACGTGACTGCGACAGAAGCAACGAGACACCGGCTGATGACAGCTGCACACCTCATAGCCCTTGTCGTTGAGGCTCAGCTTAATGTTGCGCTTGCCCGTCGCGATCGGATCCTTGAAGATGCGAAAGACAACCGGCTTCATGTTCGCATATGGATTGGCAGCCACAAGCAGGGTTTTGGGATCCTTCAGCGGCCGCAAGGTGATGGTATACTCGTCGTGCTTCTTCACAATATGCAGTGTCGGATGCTGAATGAGTGGCTCTTCCTCTTCGCACTTGTTCGTGATCTTGGGGGGGCGATAATGAAAGCGTGAGTTCACAATCTTGTCGGCGGGATAGTCCTTCAGGAAGTATGCCATTATCTCGCGTATGGACTTCTTGATGGCGCCGGGCTTCCAGCATTTGTGCTGGGTTGCCAGCTCGCTCTTGGTCCACATCCAGCCCATGTGGCAGGGCACTCGGCCGGTGCCATGTGAGCAGGTGTGATGTGTCTTTGGCTTTCGATCCGGATCCTTGCGCACCAAGAACGTGTAGCTATAGGAGACAAAGAGAGAGAGAGGGGGACTGTCATTGATCTCTTTACTCCGAAGAAGTAACTTACCGCTTGGACTTGCGACGCTTACTCTTTCGCTTGGAGCACTTGGTTTTCTTCTTTCTTTTGGTTGGCAGGCCCAGCTCCAATTCCTTGAGCACCCTCTTGACGGCAGCTGAGCGGCGACGACCCTTCTTGCCCTTGCGCGCGATTACTGTGCACTCTTTCAACACTTTCTCAGCCGTCTCTTTGGCGGACGGCTTTCCGCCGCACATTTTATTCATATCGGAGAAGATCTTGACCAGCTGCTTGCGGCGCTGCGACGGTGTTGATGGCGTCTTCTTGGGCGGTAGATTTTTCGTGCGCGGTGGCTCCGGCGCCTTGGCTTTCGTATCGAGTATATTATCGCACATCTGCTGGATGCGGCAGCGAGTGCACACACGCCCCGCCCTGCAGGTGCAGGGCTTGGGGTTCTTTGCAGCGCTGCACGTAGCTGCGTCGCCATCGCCGCAAGTGTAGCGCTGCCTCCTCTGACTCGACTCGCTGCTGACCCGCGTGTGGAGCATGTGATTGCGCAATACGTCCGCTGCGGTGGCCGTCTCATCGAACGGCTCGTCGCTGGGCGCATCCATGTCGCATCGCTTGTAGCCGCAATACGGACAGGCTGCATATTTTGGCAGCCATGTTATGTTCGCGTGGCACACGGCGCAGAGCAGTGGCGGCGTGTACTTGGCGCTGGCCAGTTTCGGTGCCTTGATCGCTGTGCAGGTCCCCAGGGCGCGCTTGCGCACTTCCTGTAGCTCCTCCAGCTGCAGTGGCGTAAGAGCGGAATCAAACTCTGATGGGCCCGCCCTCACTTCGTTGTCCCCATAGAGTGTACTCGCGCTGGAGTCGAATGAGCTGCTGTCGCTGCTTGACTGATAGCGAACGCACTGGCACTTTCTGGACCGTTCATGTCCCGACGGCGGCGTGGGCACACGCTCTCTGTCAACTTCCAGCTCCACCAGCAGCTTCTTCAGCATCTTGCGCTCGCAATCGTTGGCTGTATCCGTGGCTGGCGGTTGCTTCACGCCACGCACCGCACAGCCACAGTCTTTAGTTTTCGGCGCGTTATCCTTGTGCACGCAACTGAAGGGTGCTCCGACGTGGGTCATGAGGCGCTCGTCTGTGATGCAGCTGGTACCGGCGCATCTGCGTGAGCGGCCCAGCGTAAATATAATGTCGCGCGGATTGACGGATTTGTCCTGCGGCCGACAGACATCGTAGCAGCCAAACGGAAGCAACCGCGTGCTGAGACAAAAAATGAGAAAGAAAATAAATGTACTTAAATCCCATCTCGATTGACTCACTCTAGATCCGGATCGACAGAGTTCATAATGATATTTATCTGTATTTGACCCACGCGCCGTTTGCCCTTGTTCAAATCGATGCTCAATACTTCCGAGCAGGAGAAAGTGGGATCCGCCAGCTGCCGCAGCATGGAAGCTGATGGTCTGCAGGTGCCGCAGCCAAGCATTTGTTCATTTTCGTAAACGGTTACGCAGACTCCTTTGGAGCTCAATGAGCCAATCAGATCGCAGGGACTCGCTAAGAAGACGCCCATCGGACTGCTCGGAAAATGTTGGACAAGCAAACGATCTTCGCTCAGCTCCACAAAGTCATTGTATAGGCGAACTCTATACGTGTAAGGATTATCCTCGCCTTCGCGACCTGGAAGACTTGACTGCTGCAAAATAATGTCGTACGAATAGCTTTGCTTGACAGCATCCATAGTGATGCACAAGAATTATATGATTCCTCAATCGGTTATACGACTAATGGTAATTTATATTAAATTTGGCAATTTGTATATATAATTTTTTAAAATATATATTAAATAAAAAAGAATTTCTATTCATATCTAATTTGCTGCTTAGAAAAACTGATCTGATATAAATTCAAATAATACGAACTGAATAGCCATGCCAGTTAAAAAGCTTACTGGGTTTTAATAACAAAAACTAAATTTGAAACAAATTCGATATATGTGAAAGTTAATTAAGATAAAGTTATCTATATAAAGATAAATTTATTTATGAATAGATTTAATATAATTTTTAGTATTTGTTCTTCGAATCATTTTTTATGTAGAGAGAAAATATGTCACAACTTGACAAATTCAAAGACTCTTATCAATATTCATTTAATCATAAAAAGAGCAGATGAAGCTTAAAATAAAACAAATTTTTGTGTTCAAATATATTTACTATATATGTGTAAGTAAATATTCAAATATATTTACTATATATATATAAGTAAATATTCAAATATATTTACTATATAAGTGTAAGTAAATACATTTATATATTAGGATATTTTTATACATATATTCAGATTGCATAAGTTTTCATAAACAGATGACAATATATATTTTAATATTTATTATTCGATTCTCTTAATATTTATTATTCGATTCTCTTATATTAAAATTTCTTAAATCAAAAATACATGATTTGCATTGACAGCTATTTGAAATTTATTTGAAATGCACAGAATGCATTTGTTTGAATCTGTTATTAGTATCTTAAGGGCATTTTATGAACAATGAATTTTGATTTCAAAACTCGATCGCTAATATCCGTCCGCATTTAGTCGCGGGTCTTGTTAATGTCTAGGAAACCAGTTGTGAGAGGCACCATCAGCATTTCACCACGTCCTTAGCATTGACAGCTGTTGTCAAGCCGTTGTCATGCTCACCAGCCGCTGCAAATGGAACACATAAATAAACTGCTGTAGCTTTCAGAAGTGGATGCACAGCCGCTCACCTGATCAGCTGACTCAGCAGCTTTGCGGTCATCCGAAATCACAATGGCAAGAGTTCTGCAGATGCTAGCTTTGAGTCTCTATTCATCATTGGGTGCAGGGTCCGCATTTGCATTGCCGCGCTTGATGGAACTGCCTGGACAGTGCGTGCCCAGGGGGCGGTATGGGCACACACATTTTATCGTACTCCAGCTCAATCAGTAGCTTCTTCAGCAACTCACGTTCGCACTCCTTGCCGCGATCGAGTGCTGGCGGGATATTTGTGTCCGCGCCACGCACTACGCATCCACAGTCTCTGCCAGTCGACGAGATTTTTTTGCGAACGCAGCTGAAGGGAGCTTCAGCAAACGAGACTAGACGCTTGTCTGTAATGCAGGAAACTGCAGCGGTTCTTTTGGAGCGGCCCAGCGTGAAAATGATATCACGTGGATTGATCGACTTATCCAATGTACGGCAGATATCGTAACAGCCAAACGGAATCATTCGTTCGCTAAAAGAAAAACTCTTATAATAATTTCCAAAAAAAAAAAAAGTGGAGTGACTACTCACTCCAGATCGGGATCAGCAGAGCTCAGCTTGATATTGAAATCAACGTGAGCCACTCGCTGCTCTTCGTGCTCCACATCGATGGCGTACGCCCCAGTAACCGAAAATGTTGGTTCTGTTAGGGGGCGCAGCATATCATCTACTGGTCTGAAGCAGCCGCAGCCCAGAATTTGTCCCTTCTCGTAGATTGCTATACGAATGCCTTTGGAGGTCAGCGAGGCAGCTAGCTCGTATGGATTGGCCACGAATTCGGCTAGAGGCTTTTGGGGAAAGTCGTGTTCAAGGATACGATCTTTTGTCACTTTCAAGTATTCATTATATGGACAAATCATATATGTATAAGGGCAATATTCCCCTGGACGGTGTTTGAGACTTGATTTCTCCAAAATAGCGTCGAAATAATATGTCTGCTTAAGTTGTTCCATTATAATGCTTTCCAATTATATGTGGTTCCTTAAGATTGGCACTCGATTGGGTTTCTGACTAACGTAAATTTATATATAATTTGGCAATCTGTGGTTATAAATTGTAATAATATATAAAATGTTTTGGTTAGAAAAACCCAATCTATTACGAATAGAAATAGAAACAGAATGAGGGACGTTAAGTTGACATTTTTATGATTTGGAGCCAAACAGCCAACTGAGCTCATGAAGAATAAACTTTAACAAGTTGACAATGCTCGACTCGAATAAATTCTGATAAGCAAATCGAAGCTACTGAAGCTACTACTAAAATAAATTTTATTTTATTTTATTTATTTAAGGAACTTTGCACTTATTTAAACATAATTATTATAAATCTTATTTATAATTAAAATAATTTATTTTTTTAAATATTTCAAACAGTAGCTTCGATTCGCTTATCAGAATTTATTCTAGTCGAGCATAAATAAAATAAATTTATTATTGATCAGAACGACGAGCTGAGCTAAACTAATTTTTCCGCCTTTTCGTCTGTCCCTCCGTCCATGCATCATATTTCAAATACTACTGACTTGAGCTCTGCAAATAGACACATTTGAATATCATATTCACGATCTGTAAATTTTAACCAAAATTACTCAATAATTAAGTTTCCATAGCAAACTCGATTTCGCTGTCGAAGCGCTGCTACTGCGCCGTTAACTGCACAGTAAGAAGCGCGCGTGCTCACGCATGAGTGTGTGTGTGTGTGTGTGTGTGTGTTTGGCCAGCCTATACTGCAGTCCAAGCGCTGCTGCTGCGTAAGCTGCAGACTGCAGACTGCAGAGCGGCTACCTGAGTTTATGTAGCGTGCACACGTGTTGCTTGATAAAAGTGCATAAAAATACTTATATGGTAAATATAATATATAAATCAGCTCAAAGAGCGAAGGGCAGTATTTTACTCCTTTTCATTAAAATATATTTTACGCGGTAAAATAAAAATCAAAGAGATTAGATATTGATAAATAATGAGTAATATAAGCTGGATCTGTGTGCGTGCCAAGTGAAGCATATTCGTATATATATACATTTATATATACATATATGTTTGGTAACTATCTTTTGGACTTTCACTTGAATAGAAAAAAAAAAAAAAACAATTATAATTAGACTGAATGTGTATTAAAATAAATATTTTTCATGGGGCCAGAGGTGCTGCTCCCATATACATTTATCAAAGTCCAAAATACAATAAAACTAATCTGTTGACTATGCCGAATCTTATATGTGTGTGGGTATCTGCACAGGTCTAGAGTATGCCTCACTTATCTCCATATATGTACTTTTAAACAGCTTGGTATATATATATAATTGTATTTGTTTAACATTTATTTAGAGGTCTTAGCGTCCAAATTTTAAAATATATAATGAGTGTAATTCAAATAATTCTATGATAGCGATTCGAAATGTATCAAGAATGCCGAAATGGGATTAGGTTATAAATATCTTTTGAGAACAAGGAATTTTGAATTACATTCGATTGCTACAATCCAGCGCCATCAGTTTTGCGTTTGTTTAAGCGATCAACAACATTTTGCGTAATGCAATATATCTCCTATGATGTGGTTAACAAATGTCTTGTGCGGGCAGTTGACGAGCTGCTGCAAATGCGGCGTAAGATGCATTTACTTGCGGGCATTGACGATGTCCACGAACTCCGGCTTCAGCGAAGCGCCGCCGACAAGGAAACCATCGATGTCGGGCTTCTTGGCCAAGTCCTTGGCATTGGCAGCGGTCACAGAGCCGCCATACTGAATGCGCAGACTGTTGGACACATCCTTGGAGACGTTTTCTGACAGCCACTGCCTCAGGTAGGCGTGCACCTCTTGGGCCTGCAAAATGAAAGCGAAATGAGAGCCGGCACATTGGGAAGCTATTGAATGCCTGTAACTTACCTGATCGGGTGTGGCTGTCTTGCCGGTGCCAATGGCCCAAACGGGCTCGTAGGCTACAACAACGTTGGTCCAGTCCTTGATCTTCTTGGCGTAGGCGCACATCTGGCGTGCGACCACTTCGTTGGTCTTGCCAGCCTCACGCTCTTCCAGGGTCTCGCCAATGCAGGCAATCACCTTAAGGCCCTCGGCCAGGGCATGCTCTGCCTTCTCGGCAATCAGATCGTCCGACTCCTTGAAGATGGCACGACGCTCCGAATGACCCAAGATAACCCAATCGGCGCCAATGTCCTTCAGCATGGCAGGGGAAATCTCGCCGGTGAAGGCACCCTTGGCCACCTTGTAGGCATTCTGGCCGGCCACGCTGATGTTGCAGGGCAGCAGATTGCGGGCGAACATCAGATAAATGGAGGGGCAGCCGATGACCACCTCGGTGTTGGGATCAAGGGCGGCATCGGAGAGTACCTTGCAGATCTCGGCGATTGACTTTTGGTCGCCATTCATCTTCCAGTTGCCACCCACGCAAAATTTACGGCCGCTCATGTTTGTGATGGTGTCTGTAGAGAAGTTCGCGTATAGCTGCACGCCGGAAAACAAGAAATATCAAACATTAAAATATTAGATAAGAACAATTTGGAATTTTGTTAGTTAAATGTTAAACTTTTGATTAATAAATCGCCGGGAAAAGTTTACTTTTACTTTTAGTTGTATTTAAGCGGACCACACACACCCACCTCGAATGTAATCAAATGATGTACTAACTAACCTTCTTCTGACCTTCATATGTCTTCCATTGGCACTTGAAAAGCTTTGGAAAAACAGCTGTGAACTTGCCCAGAAGAGCTTGCGACACGACGCCCTTAAGTGCGTCCAGCGTTAAATTCGTCGCCGAGTGGTTCATGTCCATGGTGGCAGGGTTCGAAAATGAAATATGCCTTGACGCACTCTTCGATTCAACTGCTCTGCTTTGAATTAGCTGCTTGGGCTGGAGTCTATACAATCCGTTAGTATATATCAAGAACATTGTATTAATTGAAATTTATCAGCTGTAATGAAAATTTATTATATTGTTATTTTAAGAACATTTTATGCTAAGCTTGCTCCGGGCTGCTCTTATGTAAGTAGAAGACTATTTAGTAGAGGCATGAACCAAGGCAAAAGCTTTCTGATTGGATAAAGTCAGCTGGAACAGGTAAAACCTGTTTAAGTAGCTTTAAAAAATATATTAAGATACGCCAAGGTAAAAATGTAAATTTCCTTTCATAATTGATATAAAATATTATATAAATAGAAAATCATAGCTTAGCCGAGACACAGTATCAACTGCCAGTCGCAAAGCTTGGACAAGCTTATTGGAATGTCACAGCTGTTACAGGTAGCAATTCCCAGCTTTCCAGGCGTGAGGTCTTAAAAAATACCAACAAGTAAAATTAAGGCAGATTATTTAATGGCGTATTTTGGTATTTTTCATATTTTATTTGATCTTCAACTAAACATTGAATATACACATACATATATATGTATATGTATATCTTTATATATTGATTTTCACAGACGTTCCAAGTATACTTAGTTAAACACTCATGCATATATATGTATACATATATAAATATATATTTGGTTATATATATTTATATGGGGTTCATTGGTTTAGGTAACATCAATAGATATCTAAGCTGTTTAATACTTATATATGTAGAAAAAATACGAGTATGCACAATATGGTAATTTACTTAAAATTGACTTTAAGCTTAGTTCCAAACAATTAACTAATTAAACAGAAATAAAGGTAATTTCATTGAAAATAAATGCTCATGATTCGCTATCGAACTGAAATTTTAGGAACATCTAGAGCTGGAAATGTTTTTGTTTCCGTTTCCGTTGCCGTTTCCGGCTGTCCCAAGCATTGATCTATGATGGAGTCGTTTGAAACTCGAAAACTAGGTACTTATGCTAAAAGCTTTTGTCTTGCGAGTATTTGCCTAGTCTTTGCCTGCCACTTGAGGAGCATTGACCGTTGGTCAACTCTCACCGCTGGCAGCGACTAAGGACGAGGACGAAGAGGCCGACGTGGACGTCAGTGGGCCAATGGTCAGTCGTGAATTGGGCACTGCTGGAGGAGCAGCAACAGACTCAGCTGTGCTGCTGTCTGCTGCTTTCGTCCCTGGCCCCGGCGGCCCTGAGCCAGGTCCAGGTGCAATACTTGACGTCGTTGAGGCTGTGGCCGTCGTTGTGTGCGGCTGGAAGAGATTGAAGAGATTGGAATGCTGCATAAAGCTACCAACTGACTTGAGCGGACTGAAGAAGTGCTCGTGACTAGGCTGAACTGGCGGCGACTCATCCGAGTGCCTAGTGCTGAGATTATGGTTAGGCTGGGCGGCTGTTGAATTTGTTGATTCGCCGGGACTTGCTTGCTTCTGCTCGCTGGTGCAGGTGCAGGAGCGACTCTTCTTGCGTGAGTTACGCGTCAGCGCCGTGGACTTACGATACTTGGGCTTGTGGCCGGGCGACAGCGGATTCGCGACGCCATCGATGACATAGATGCCGGCGCTATTGGCACCGGTGCTGGGCAGGGGCAGGCAGTGATCGCTGTTCGAGTTGCCGGCGAGCAGCTTGGCGCGCAGTTGCTGCGGCAGTGCGCCATTGCTGGGGGATGTGCGCGTGGAGTAGGGCCTGATCCGTTCCAGCACCGAGGGCGGCTCCTGGTCGCCGCCGGCGGCCTCCTGCAGTGCACACTGCTGGCTGTAGTAGTCGGTGTCATCGCTGCGCAACTTCTCGCGCATGACACAGGCCAGCGATCGTCGCAGCTCGACGGGATCGACGCCCTGGTAGTTGCTATTGCCGCTCGCCGGCACAAATACATCCTCATACTCGTCGAGGTCGTCGGGCAGACTGACGCCGTCTTCGGGTCCCGTCGAATAGTTCTGGTTGTCGTACGAAAAGGCGCTGTCGCAGCGCTGCTGCACCGCTGGCTGCGCCGTAGCCGGCACTGAGACAGAGGCGCTGCTCTCATGATCGCTCTCCCGCTTGGCGCTGGGAAACTCATAGCTAATCTCG
The DNA here is from genome assembly GCA_035047625.1 of Drosophila mettleri. Classification (NCBI taxonomy): domain Eukaryota; kingdom Metazoa; phylum Arthropoda; class Insecta; order Diptera; family Drosophilidae; genus Drosophila; species Drosophila mettleri. Next base: position 2,062,320 of record JAWNPI010000056.1, read on the forward strand.
CCCAGCTCGGCACCGCTGGAGGCCTCCACAATGTTCCACATGTCACGCTCAATGTCCGTGGTGACGGCCACGGCTGCGGCCACAGTCTGATTGATGTTGTTCACACATGGCGTGAGGACGCCGCATTTGGGCAGCAGCTGAGAGTTCTTGAGCGCCTCTTGCTGCTGCCGCAGCCAAATGGGCGAGTCTGTGAATGAAGCAGAGGATCATTAGCCGGCCATTCGATGAGCATTAAAGTAGACGACGCGCACTCACACTCACCCACATACATGCGCGGTTGCGTGGTGCGCATGGTGGAGTCCATAGACTGCAAGCGATGCTGGCTGGCCAGCGAGAAGCGATGTATGGCCTCCGCCTGCTGATCGATGTCAACGCCCATCAGCTTCAGCATGAGGTTCTTCAGCGCCAGCCGAAAGTCCTTCAGGTGGTAGGCGTAGAGCACGGGATTGACCGCTGAATTCAGATGGGAGAGAATGATGCAGAAGAGCGTCAGCTTCGGATGGACATAGCAATTCGGACAGAAGGCCTTGATGCAGTTGATCGTGTAGAGCGGTATCCAGCAGATCATAAAGAACAGCACGATGATGGACAGATTCTGTGTGGCCTTCACATCCCGTTTGCGAGCTGCGCCCAGCACTCGCAGCATGGTGCCCGTGTGACCGCTACGCCCAGGCGTGGTCACCTGCATCTGGGCGGTGGAGGAGCGTCGGCTTAGATCCGAGGCGGGATTCATGGTCACTATCTGCCGCACCTGCGCCAATTAGTAGAGATCTGAAGCGTGTTCGCGGGCATTAAAACAAAATGTGTGTGCCGCACTCACCTGCTTGATAATCACTCGATAGATGTGCGTATAGAAGGCCAGCATCAGCAGTGCTGGCGTGATGATGGTGGCGAAATACAGAAAGACCAGATAGTTGTAGTCCATGACCTCAACGAACAGGCAGGTCTGATTGAGGGGCACATCCGCGTGCCAGCCGAAGAGCGGCAGAAAGCCCACAATAGCGCCAGCCACCCAGCACACGGATATGATGACTGCAAAAGGGATGCACTGGATTAGCATAGCAGACAGAGCCAGCGAAGCCCCACACAAGTCCTTGGCACGCTGACGTCATCGCCGCAATCATATCATGACTCAACTGTCTGTCAACTGTCAACTGACTAAATGCTAATGAGCACTACGACTATGGTCCATCACTTTGTCTACTCTGCTCATTGTCTGGCTTGGCTGCAGTCGTTCCACTCCTAACAGTCCATTGAACCAACTGCATTTACCCAAATGACGCACAAGCCATCTAACCCAAAAAAAATACACCAACTTCGTATGTCTAACCAAATACTGTGGATATACATATAATTAAAAGCAATTAATTCTTTTTCCATTATGTCAATAGAAAAGTTTTTTTTTTTTTTTTTGTGTTTCTGCCTTTGTTTGCTTCAGTCTAGAGCGACTATTACCATCAGCACCATCAACAGCATGTAAGATATTATGCCAAGCAAATTCATAATTGCTTTTCGCCCTGCATCAGCCTTGTGGCATGTCATTTTAATTAAGCCACATGTCCTCCATATTCGTTTAAATCGATTTCTCATTAATACCTCATGTTTCTGTGCATGGCTTGAGCATTTATTAACGTATATCCAGTCGCATGCCAGTTGCTACTCTTACGTGTTGTCTATGATTTTTATTTCAGTTTAAAATATTTCAAAGATTTATTCTCTTATTTTCTCTATACTATTTGCCTCTATAGTCTTTTGATTTGCTTTTAAATAACTGTCCGTCAGCCGCACATAACATTTTCTGGCAATACTTAAATTTCGTTCGTCTTCACATGAAACCTCCTCATAATGATTAACATGGCTACGTGATCTTCATATCTGCTGCTTAATTCATAAATTTAGTCGTTGATCTAATATTTTAATTTTAAGAGCCTAAAACCCAGTCAACAAAAATTTCAAGAAACTCATATATTCAAATTAAATTTTTAGCTAATGCAGAATGGAAATCTTATTAAAATATTAGACTTGGTCTCTTTTTTTTTTTCATTGGAACTCTTCTTGGCTATAATTAAGTTTTCTTCGCCCTCACATGAAACCTCCGCATAATCAAGCCTACTTAATCTTTTATATCTGCTTCATTTATCTAATATTTTTAAATTATTTTTTTCACAACTTTTTCTACACTTCATTTCGGCTCAGTTTCTTCGCTCTCCCACTTTAAATAGTAATTCTGGCTTTGATGTTTCACATTTCCAGCTGATTAATTCTAGATAGACTCCTCAAGCTGGTTTCTGCATCAATTTATGTTTTGTGCACAGCAACAAATATCCTTGAATATCCTGCAGACAGTGAATGCAGCATTCAGTGCTTTGTTCTAATTTCAGTTCTTTTGTTTTATGAAATTCCTGCCTAGCCACAAAGCTGCAACTCAAACATGGCCAAGAGTACAATGTGCAATATGTTGATTTGTTGGCTATTATCTTTGGCCTTGTTGCCAGAAAGCAAAGACAATATACATGCATTAGCCAAAGGCAGCTGCCTCCATATTCCTCCACTTACCAATTGCTGTGCGAGTGCGCACATTGCGGGAATAGGCCATCGGGTAGAGTATGGCCCAGTAGCGATCCACGGAGACGGCCACCAGGCAGAAGATGGATATGGTGCAGAGCACCACCAGCAGCGACACGGTGAAGAGGCAGGCGTGCAGATTCTTGGGCAAACCGACTGAGGCCAAGATGGCAAAGGGTACGCCCAGCGAGCCAACCAAAAAGTCCGCCATGGCCAATGAGACGATGTAGTAGTTGGTGCGGCGGCGCAGCTTTCGTTCGCGCCGGAAGACAATGATCACCATCAGATTGCCAATGATGCTGATGATGGCCACGAGCACCTCGAAGACGGTGTACGGCACGTTCAGCTCAATGTCTGGCTGCTCCGTCAGCTGGGCTCGCTCATCGGCATGGTATTGTGTAAAGGGCAGATTAATCAGATTCTGCGAGTGATTCGTTCGAAAAGCAAAGTCGGTGTACGAAAAGAATCGAAACTCGGACATGTTTGCAGAGGCGTTAAATAAATTTAATTTAATTTTTTATATTTTCTCTTTTTTTTTTCTGGTTTTCTTTTCACTTTTTGTTTTTATTATTATTGGCAGACAGTTTCAATTGTGTTGTGCCTTGGTGCGTGCATTGCCTAATTGACGCGAATTTCTCAGTAAATCAAGTGAAATAACATATGTGGTTGCAGTTGCACGTTGCGCATACGCCATGTTTGCCATGTCTGCAGCTCTGTAGCTGTGTGCGCGCCACAATTTGTCCTTCCGCTGCGGCTGCTGCTGCTGTTGTTTCCGCTGCTTGTGCCCCGCTCACAGACGAGCTCACATTCAACGTAGCTGTGGATAACAAGAGAGCAAAATTAATCATCGTTCGGCACGTTTACACACATGTAAACACACTTGCACACACACACACACACACACACACTCAGACACTTTTGTATATATGCGTGAGTAATTGTAGCAATTTTTTAGTACAATAAATTGATAAATATTTGCCAAAAATACGTTTCATGTTCAGCTCTAACTCGATAAGGCCGCTAGGAGCTAGCAGGAGTACTAAAAACAAAACAGCAAGACTGCAGAATACCCTATACACTAATATTGAATTAGGTAAATATATCATAAAGCGATATTTATCAATAACTCATCGTCAGCTGATAAGCTCTATTCATTCTAGGCATATCAAATATGTATGCGTCTACGTTAGCTCATTTCAATAGTTACAGGGTATATAAAAAAAATACGCAACATATAGTACAACAATTAAGCTGTTGGCGCTATCTTTACCGTTATTGTTGTGTGCTCGGTATCTGGTTTCTGTATCTATTTCGCGTGCGGCTTGTTTACCGCAACTCGCGCCAAGCAAATGGCCAGGCGTGTGGCAAGTGCTAAAGTCTTAGGTATGGACAGTTTGCAGCTTGCAACGTGCTACTTGCCACTTGCCACTTGCCACTTGCCACTCGCCACTTAGCCAACTGTTGTGGCATCAATCAAGCTATGACAACGATGAGAACATTTTCCATTTAATTGACTGCTCCTTGCCGCGCACGTGTGCCAGTTGCAACTAAGTGCAAACTGTAGTAGCTCTGACTCGCAGCTCCGACTCGCAGCTCCGACTCGCAGCTCCGGCTTGCTGCTTCATCATCCCAGCGAGGCGACACTTTAAGTGTACGTTGAGCGAGCGGCTTGTCAAATTAACGCGACTCTTTCGGCTATCGGACATGTTGCCATAAAGGCGACTTGCGACTCGCAGCTCAGTTCGATTCATTCGCTCAGTTAGTATTTGTTTTTGGGGTCCTGGGCAAATCGTGACGCGTCCTGAACGCCAGCTCCCACTGGGCCGCTTGATTGCGTGCCGTTGGCCAACATTTTGCGTAAGTCGACGTTTTGCGTAATTGGCTTTCGGCTAATTAATTCACATCGAATGGGCGGGCCACAGCCACGCGGGAATTGCACCGAGTGTATTGGGCATGGGTTGTCGATTTAGTTCAATTGTAAAATGGCACTCGCAGTATTTGCGGTCGTAATTGGCGCACTTCACGTACAATCAGCAAATGGATTTAATTCTTAACTTTCGGCTGGGCGTCTGCACGGTATTGATTTAATTATAATTAGCGCCTTGTGGCTTTTTCGACTTGACTTTAATAAATTGCGTGCGAGAAATTTCAAAGTGTGTTTGTTTGAAGTCATTTGATATGCCAGGGCAAACGCTCTGAATGACAAGCATAATTAAAATCGTTGTCTAGGACACGAGTGCTACAAAGCTACATGTGATTGCCATACGTGAGTGGCAAATCAATTTCTTGTCCCAGTGGACAGTGCGCTGGGCCATCTCAAGGCTGCTGCTCTTGCCGTTGCCTCGTGTGGCCATAATGGTTGCATGTGGCACACAGTGCGTATGTGTAACGCGTATAAATCATACGCCCCCATGCACCAGGCCCCTGGCAACATTTTCAGCAGACTAAGCCAAACGACAATGTCACGCCTTAAGTCGAGTACGCTGAACATTAACGAAAGGGTTCTGCCCCAGCCGAACGCTATTCAATTTCAAATGTAAACTCTGTCAAAATCAGCTGCAAGGACGCTCGAGCAGCGCTGTTTGACCCCGTCCTGTTATCGTCCTTGTTTCTTTTTGGCCAATATTACAGCCAGCTGACTGCATTTATCTAAATGGCTTCCGCTTGGCCACCCCACGACCTGTTGACCTCCACTGCAGCTTCTCGGCTAAGTCACGGCTTTCCCGTTTATTTCGGCACGTTGTATATGTATATGGTATAAATAAATACCATAAAATTCACAATAACTGCAATTCAAAGTAATCAAAATGCTAATTAAGCAGACAATTAATGCTTGCAGCAGTTTCAGTTTCTTATTACTTTGTCTGCTAACCATTTACATTTATCACCTGCTCTGTCAACGCGACAATTAGCTGGTCATTTATCTTCCTTACTTTAGTTACAACTGCTTGGTGGGAGGCACCTAACGCATGCGGAAGAAGATGTTTGCCAGAGCAGAGCATAAATACACAATAGAGTGTCAAGTAGAGTGCGAAGAGTAAGTGCACAAAGGAGATAACAATAAACGAGACTATTAAGTGGTGGAGAGTCGAACTCAGAGTGGGAATGTATACAAGAAAACCAATCTAAGATGGGAGAGATAGTAGAGAGGGGAAGTATATGAAGAGCATCCACTGTGGATGAAAATTTATCTTAAAAAGTATAAGACTCGAGCGCAGTGAAAGCAGTGACTTGGGATAATATAAAGAGAAAAAGTCAATAGTAGAGTGATGCTGAGAGCTTGGAGTAATAGGCATAGCAAAGATCGAAGGGTAGCGGACGTAAGTTGGAGTGTAGAGAATAGTCTAGTGAAGAACGGAGCGTACAGAGAAAGAGTAGAATATATAGATGAGGCCATAAATTAAATCACGGAAACTGAAGACTTGGATAAAGAACATGTGTAAAGCTCTCAATAGCACAGATCATACAAGAGATATATATTAGATATAGATATACGTGTTAAATACGATTAGCAGAGCAGGACGGGCAGTAAGTCAATTAGAGTATTACATAGAAAAACTCTAGTTAAAATCGGAGAGAAGAGAAAATCGAATAAAGACTAAAGCAAAATAACTGAAGAGTATAGGGGTGTATAGAATTCTATACAGTATTTAAATATATATAATATTTTAAAATTAAATGAATTACTTTTTTAAATCTTCATACAAATCCTGTAAATTTCAGATTTAAAATAATAAATAAATAAAGTAAATCATTTGCAGACTCAATTGTAGATTTGATTTTAAAAAATATTTCATTACATTGAAAAACATTGTTAAGAGTCAAAGAAAAGTATAGAGTAAAAGTAAAATTTTAAGAAATATTTAATAAATCTAGGAAGCTTGAAGACTGTAGTGCAACTTGAAGTCTGCACTCTATGGCTTACTCCAAGTCGGGCGAATTGTTTTCTTTTCGTTTTTGCGCTTTGTGCGCAGTCATGCGGCGGCGTCATTTATTATCGTTTAATTACAGTAAAATGACGCAAAGGAAAGCAGAAGTGAAATTCGAGCTTTCTTTGCTGCACATTTTTTCCTTCACCAAGGACTTGCCGAAGAGAAATGGCTATTTAAAACGGCAGACAATTGTTTTCTTATATTTATCTCTGGTTAATCGAATTTCAATATATATATATTTTTTTTATACATTTAAAAGTCATTTATTTGAATGAGTATCAATCAGTTGACAGTTGAAATTCGTATATTTATAATAAGTCATGGGAATTATAATGTTTACAAATGAGGATTGTATAAGTAAATATGCACAAATATAAGCCATGACGCATTAGTTGCATTCTTATGCATATGTTTATTATTATCATAAATGGAATTACTGATGTAATGCAAACATATGTATTTATATACTGTTTCAATATTCTATAGCAAGCCTTAATGCCCAGCGAGTGGTGTCGCAACTTCATTTAGTCAGTAGAGAGTACTCAAGCCTTGTCATCAAATATGAAACGCATATAGAAATATTTTCTGTAATAAAAACATATTTATAGATATTATAATATTTTATATTATAGACGTGAGCCTGAGTTTGATTCTGTTTCAATAGCGAAGGAAATTCGTCCTCTCAGCACATTCAAGATTAGATAGCAAAGCGTAAGCAACTGTTTGGCTTCTGTCACAGAAGCAATATATTTTGTTTTATTGCTGGCCAGTCAGTGTATGAGATATTCGGCAGGCCAAGTGAGTGTGGTGCTGCGAGTACATGCTGTTATCGCTGCTGAATCAGAGCTGCATTCGGCATTTTATCAACGACGTTTACTTACTCAACCCTCTGATGGCATGTGTGCAGCACGTGTGGGCATGCAACTGCAACGGCAGCTGTAAGCTGTGCGCATTGACATCATGATACCGCCATGGACAATCCCATCATTTGAGTACCTAAGCAGCTCCCAGTCCCTGAACCTCTGCGACCCCTCGACGAGCTGGCGACATGTGCGCGGGGCACATGTGACGCGCTTCCCATGTCGCTGGCTCTGTTGGGCAAATAAACGAGCCGTCTGCCGGCCATAGATAAATATGCACAACATTGAGTAAGTGTACGCCTGTTGAGTAGGGCGGAGGCTAACATTTGGCCATTACCATTTTGGCAATTGTTAAGGCTGGCGGCCAGCTGTCAGCTCTGGCCGAGGCCCGGACATATTTGTCCGCTATCAGCAATCGTTCATCAATCGCTCAGATGTATCAATCGCCCGTTTAATAGAGCGACAAAATGCCAACGACAAAACTCTTATCGAGTGCGGTGTTAACATATTCGTAAATTGCACGTAATTAAATGTTATGAATTTTTTATCTACCGCAAGTTATTCTGTCTGCTATTTTCCATTTGGGCTTAGCGACTCCGTGCCTGGAAGCTGCTGCTCTCATTTGCAATTCAGATATGAATCTGTCCAACAAATTGATTAGTTCTTAGTGCAGCCAGCCTTGACAGGGGATTCAAATCAATCAAGGCGCATGCCGCATGCCGCATGCCCCAAACAGTAGCTGCCCACATGCGGCTACATATATATTTCACAATTTTCGGCAATATTCGGCTGCCCCAAGGGGAAAGGGAAGTCTCAGTACAGGAGTGCGTATGAGTAATAATCCATGCTTCGACTGCTCGCAAGAAAATAGACTCCAAGACTCAAAGGCGGCGGCAAAGTCCTTTTGGGGTAAAAGTTAGCGGCATATTAAAAGGATCTGTGATTGAATTTGGCTTACGCTTGAGAGGAGTGCACAAGTCACGGGGTAAATCCATCATCGTTCGTCTCCCCCAATGTCAAACTCTCGAAGTGGCTTTAAAGCCGCTTAAAATGTCCGCTGTCAAGGACAATGCCCGCACAAAGTCGTAACTTTGCATAAGCAGCGCAGCTAAGGCGCTTTTCTTTTTTTAACTGGCCATTTCTTGTTGGGAATTGGCTTAAAGAACGCACAAGAACACACAACAAACAGTGACGACGCCAAACCAAACAAATATTTATAAAACCAATAAAGATTCTATTGATGTTTGTCTTGTTTTACAACTGCGCCCAACAATCCCGAAAAACGCTTCACATTCCTCGGAATTGGCCTTTCATTGACATGAGCAGCCGCTTCATCGAGCTCTCCGCACACATGGTCAAAGTGGCAACTGTCAACTGGCAGCTGGCCCCAGGGCAGGTCCACACACACCCCGCACACACCCCACACACACCCCACACACACCTCGTCGACAGCGCACACATCGTTTGCATTTTTGTTGATTTTGGCGCAATGACACGCATCTCGTTACATTTCTGGGCTGTCCCCTACTCCGACTGTCAACCCAAGGGCTGGGCCATTTGCGCAGCAGCTTGTCCTTGCCGTGACAATGTGTATGGGAATGCGACAGTCAGAGTCACAGCTAAAGCTCTGGTTATCCTTGTGATGACAAGTCAGCTTACACGTATGTCCTGGCAGTTAATGTGATGTCTTTCGCATTTGTTACGGCTTTTGCCCAGCTCTGTCCACCGCATGTATACGGCTAAATAATGTGCCAAAGAGCTTAGCTCCGACACCAAAAAAGATTCGGATTATAAATATTAATTGCTGCCTGCAGAGGACCTAACTGAGCGGAGGTTAAAGAGAATTTGATTTATTACTTAGCTACTGGAATAGTAAAATATTAACGTTCAGCCCAATTGAGTTCTCTTTTTAGTATTTAAGGAGATGGAGAGAAGTGAAGCGCTGTTGTAATAATTTTCCACTCAAGTGAGCTTTCTTTAAATATTTGCCAGCCGACAGCCGAGCGCGACATGTGAAGCCTATTAAAATGTTTGTCAACACTGGTCGCTGTCGTTGTCGTTGTCGTTGTTTAGTGACGACATAAGTCAATGCCTCGGCATTGTCGGCAGTTAAATTTAATTACAATGCCCAAAAGTGGGGCCGAGCCAATTGCTGTAACTGGAGCCGCAGCTGAGGCAACATACGAAGGCGGTGCCAAGAGGGACCCAGTGACAGCTAATGATGTGTGGCCTGTTGCCGCTGTTCATTAAGGGCTTCAAAAACTACGTGACCGAATTGGCATCCTTTGGCGCTCGGCTCAAGGGGGCGCAGTTAAAAACTGTCATTGCGTCAAGTGTCGCACTTAGTTGAAACTTAATAAGTTCGTGTCGCAGCAGAAGTTGCTCATTTCCTGCGGATGTGATTCGCATAGAGGAGCGTCGCGTTCGCACGCTGCCGCAAAGTTGCACCCACACATCGAAAATTAATGCAGGCAGCGTGTCGAGCCGGCTGGGCGGAGTGGGGCGGAGTGGGGCGGAGTGGGCGGCGGTGGCCCACCTGGACACGGCTAAATCTCAGCTCTGAGCTGCGCTTTATCGGACGCAGCGCCATTAAATACATTTTATGATCGTGCACAGCCGACCACAATTTGCATTTAAACGAGCCGCGCTTCGATTGGAATATCACATATATATTTTTTTTATTGTTTTTATTTATAACAGCACACACACGCCAAAAGACAAATGCTTTGCCCATAGAGCCGAACCAAATTATAATTTTAATGGCATTTCGTTCAAGTCTGAATTTATTTATTAATTTTTTTTCTCCCTCTCTCTCGCACTCTCTCTCTGAATATGGCAGTTCTAACGTTCGATCCAAGGATTGCCCCCAGAGCCGACGTGCAGCTGTTCAGGTACGCCATGGCGTCCAGCGCACACAGCTCCACAGCTGGGTGGCTCCCCAGCCGCTGTTGTTGTCGTCGGGCATTCTGACTTTTGAGCACTGTTTGCCAGCCAATGGTGTGCGTGTCTGAGTCATCGATTGGCCGCAGGTTGCTTTAATTGAGTAAATCAATAATTTGATAGATTGCGCTGTGTGAAAAGCAGAAATTAACACATGTGTGGCCGTCATATCGAGTGCCACCTATGGCCGTAGCCAAAGCTGGCTCATCTGGCATCCATCAAAACGCACATAATTATGGCCAAAGGCGCTCATTAATTCTGCCAGCAAACAGAGTGAATCAGTTGATCATGATTGACTGAATGCCAGATTGAGCGATTGACCGTGTGAGAGCAATTATCTGGCATAAAATTAATGTGCAACGTGTGCACTGAGCGCGCTTTAATGTCACATTTTGCACAGCACATTGAGTCCGCAGCGGTGGGGCAGCCAGGCCAAAAACTGACAGAAGCGATTGGGTGCCTCACGATGAGCCGTTGACATGTCTCAAGGTCCACTAAAGTTCAAGTCTCTTGCCTTCGTTTATTTTTGTAATATCTTAATAAGAACTTAGCATGGGCACTGCAGACACAATTTGCTATACAAACTAATCCACTTTGGCACACACACACAGAGAGAGAATGTGAGAGGGATAGAGAGAGAGAGAGAGACAGACACTCTTTCAGTCATGTGGGAACTCTAATCCCCATGCTCTTTGCTGCAGCGGCCTCTATTGCATATTATGAAAGTTTATAACAGGCTCAGACAAATGGAAAGTTATGAGTGTGTCGCGTGGGTGGTTGCTATGTGGTGCCTGTGTGTGTGTGGTGTTGCCTGGTACCAGCTCTTATTCCACTTGTGATCAATGCAAATTTAATGCAATTCCGCGTGCCAATAGGGAATGCGCCCCCAGAAACAGCAGCAGCTGCTGCGTGGCCAAATGTAATTGGCTTTAGTTTTGATGAGGAACTATAACTTATGTATGCAATAAGTGTGCATTATGTATATGGACTTATGTTATGTATTTTATATATATCTCAATATGAGTCTGCATGCCATCGATTTGCAATATGCGTCATGATGTTTCCCCTACTCGGAGTTGAAGTGGTTAAGAATGTTACATATATTCCGTCAGTCTCTTTATCTCTTTAACGTCCCCATATCTATATACCTGTATCTGTCTTTTTATCTATCTCTATATTTCTATATTTCTCTATCTCTCTATTTTTCCATCTTTCTATCTCTCCATCTTTTTATTTCTTTATCCCCTTTACATTTTAATCTTTATATCTTCAAGTCTCTAATATATACAGCCATATATATATCTCTCTCAGAATTTGACCTCTATGTCTCTCTCTCTCTCTCTCTCTTTATACTTCTATCTGCCTGTTCTCTCTTTATCTATTTCTTTATATCCATTTATATCTCTCTATCTTTCTATCTATCTAACATCTCAATATCTCCATATATTTGTATCTCTAAAGCACCCTCTCTACCTCTCTCTCTCTCTCTCCCTCTCTGCCCATCTCTCCATATCCATCTGCCCATCTCTCTCCCCTCTCTATGTTCTCTTTTTATTGTGATATCAAGTAACAGGCTCTTTGACCACAGCATCACTCTGTGTCTAGACTGCGAGCAGGCATAAAATTCCAATCAATAGTTTCAATAAGCAACTGGCGCAAGTTTTGTTTGTTAAATCGTCTATAGAATAGCCCGTTCATGTTTATATATACTTTCATATCGATTTCTATGTTGCTCACGAGACTCTTACTCTTATCTAACAATAAATACTTTGCATGTGAAATAAATTTGTTCAACAATTTCTTCACATTTTCCATGATAGATACATCACTTGACTTCACTTCACATGATAGACATGTTTGTTAGCCCCGTTTGTTGGTTTACTCATATACCACATGCGCTCATAAATGTCTGCTACGTTTACACTCCATATACTAATCCTCTGTTGGCACTTAACAGCTTCTCGGAGTTAATATGAGATTGAATTAGCAATGTCTGCCATATTACTTCGTTTCACAATCCATATTCAAAGCAATAATAAACAAATAAAGAGAACAAATAAACATTTAAGTAACACCTTAAAGTGCACTTAAAGGTTTTCGCTGCCAGCCTCTGAGGAGCTGTTACATAAAACTAATTTCAGTTTCTGTTTCAGTTTTTACAGCGTGCAGGCAGGCGGCATTTTCCTTAAGCCCAATGCAAAGGTCACACAAACAGTCAAACTGTTAAGTGTGTGTGTGTGTGTGTGCCTGGGGTCAGCTTAAGAGTGGCATTTAACAATGCCGCGATGCGACTGGCTGTCTCGGTCACATGCCACATGCGAGCCGTGTTGCAGCCACTGTTAAAGTGCCCATAAAGGGTGCCATTAAATGGCCAAGTGATGTCAACATTAGGTGAGCCACGCCCACACTCACGCGCAGGCTTACGCCCTCGCAACAACAGCAACAGCAACAGCGAACAGATGGTAGATGGACAGTAAAATGTGATCCATGGGGATTTGCGAAGCGTCGCTCGCCTATCCATCATAACATGCATGCAACCATCTCCCCGTGCCCCTCCCACAAGCACAAGAGGTCGAGTGTGCGGCCTGTCAAAATATTGACACTGGCTCTTTAGTTAACATCAAGGTCAACTGCACATTAAATGCATGTGCAGGGAGTGGAGTGGAGTGAAGTGGAGTGATGGGCAGGGGGGCGTTGCTGGGCCGCTTATGTTGCATAGTTGGGGCGTGGCTCGCTCAGAGATAAATCTGCGACAATTTCAGACGCTCGTTGATTTATAGCCGCGTTCCAATTTGCCATAGTAATTAGCGTCGTGTTTATTTTCTAATTGAATGTTAATTGCGAGTAGCGAAAAACTTGGCGCTCGGGCTTACGCTATATACATATGTTATATACATATACATACATATATATATACATATATATTTCTTTTTTGTTCATATTCATATAATTTTCGGCTTCCTGTTGTTTGCCTGGCAGGGCGAAGACGCTAAAAGCGTCGACTGTTTACGCATTCGTGACTTACTTTTAATTCAAATAATCGCACACAAATCAGATTTGTCCACTTCGCTTGCTTTGCTTTTGCCAGCCACTCACAAAGTGCAAACAAATCGCAAAATCACATTTTCCACATTCAACGCAATTGATTTGCAATTTGCCAAAAACTTTGATATTTGTCTGTCGGCGACATACGCGGCGTATGTGTTACATGCTTCAACGTTGCGCATTCGCACCGTTGAGCACGCCGAAGGTACTCGAATCATTGGAAATAAACTGAGTATTCGAAGAAAAAGTCTTTGAACAAAACCAAGCGACAGAGTGAGACACGGCGAGCTAGTCCCAATACAATTTTACTTTGCCTTGGCAAACAAATCAAGTGGGCAGCACGGGAAGATACCAATTGACTTTAAATATTTTATATACTTCAAGTCAAGCCTTTGATGCTGAAACGTTAAATCAAACACAGCATTGGCATACGCCCATAATTAATAATGAATTCTATTTGTCATCAGTAAGCAATAAATTTTCAACTTAAGACTAAAGTAAACAGATGCGTTTTCTTAGAAGTCAGCTACAGTTACAAGATTATTTTTAGCATACTTATTCGATAAAAAAATCTCGGTTAAAAGAGTCATGAGTCTGTGAGTGCTGATAGCAGCGGCTTCAATTCTGAGTAAGTTTGCTCTTATTTATATATACTTATATATATATATATATAAATAATTATAAAATATTAATAAATATTAATAAAATGTATGACTGAGGTGGAACTTCATTAAGAACTGTAGATATTTGTGCATAATAACAAAGTATACATCATAAACGAACGTTCTTAAGAGTGAGAGCGATATATATCTACAGTTCTTAATAAAGTTCATCATTGATTTGTAAAATATTATAAATAAACAGATAGGCAAATGAGGAAATATGAATAGCCTCATGTGGCTATATATATATCTTATGGCCGGATTACTTGGACCTACGCTAAGCGGATTGCTTCACCCTACAGAAAATGCACTGTTAAATTGCATCTGCAAAGCAGCTTGGCTACTTCTCTCCCTCTCCCTGTCACTCTATCTTTCCCTTTCACTTTACTGTGTCTCTGTGCTGCATGTGCATGCCTGCATGTGCAGTTCGCGATGATGCATTTGGAGGCTTAACCGGAAACTTTTAATTTAATTAATTTATACACAAAGGCGCAATCAACAAAAGACGATTGCAACTGTGCCCAGCGACCACCACTGGCCGACCTCCCGCTCCATCTCCTGAAAGCCACCTTGCCTCCCTTCGCCGACGGCCTTAGAGTGGCGAATGCATGCGAATTGCGGTTAGAGGGCAGCGAGTGCATCTGTTGATCAGATATATGGATAGATAAACTGAACGGCAGCCGCTTTCAAGATGATTTTGTGGCCCGACAATGCATCGCCCGATTTGCTCTGAGTAATGCGAATGCGTTTGCCATAATTCATGAACAGCGGGCGGCAATTCGTTTTGCCAATGGCATGTCTCAATTTGCTGAGCTTTTCCTAATTTGCCTCACATATTCTATTTTGGGCTGTGCTGCATGCGCCACGTGCACCCACAAGTTGCAGTTGCTGTTGCTGCTGCTGTCACTTGGCCTTGGCCGCAACAGGTGAACAACATTTCGATTCGAATCGCTCGACTTGATGAGCTGTCCGCGAATAGATTTTGCATTTCCTTGCCTTATTTTGTATAATGCTAAAACAACAACGGCACGAGTTGAGTGGCCCGGACGGAAGAGGCAATTAGCGGCCAACATAATTAATTTATAAAATATCAGCTAACCATAAGGGCAGGCAAGCCGCCACAAACACACGCACACCTCATCATGCAACAGGTCAGCGAAAAATGAAACGAGAAGCATATAAATATTTATATTAGAATAAACATATATACATATATCTGGATGTATATATATATATATATATTTATATAAACTGTGAGCATAAAACACATTCTACGTTTTATTGATTTTCTCACTGTTTTTGGACTACGCATATGTTCCATGTATTCAAATATTAACACCCTGCTCAGCATACTAAATTTCATATGTATTTTCGCTTTTATTGGTCAAGCCCAAAGTCATTTGGCTGGCAAATAATGGAAGCTTGAACTGGGCAAGGGTATGAATGCCTTTTATTAGACTAAAATCAAGCTAAAGCTGAAATTTGTTAAACAAAAAATACAAAAAGTATTAATTATAATTGGAATTGCCTGCTGAGAATTGAGATTAAGCTGGTTGAAGCCAGCCAAAAGTCTGAAGTGTTTTCCAAGAAATGAATATATATATATATATATATATATATAAATACGAGTATATATCGCTCATATCTGTATATTATATTCAGTCGTAAAAATGTTCAAATTGATTTGACAAATATTCAAACAACTTTGCGTGAATAAAGTTTTGTAAAGTTGAAGATCTGTGCGTCGTTTGATTTATATGTATAGCAGAGTGTTTGAGATGCTTGAGGTATATACACATATATGTATATATATCTTGCTAAAAGTCTGAATTATTTTCTAAGAAATTTATATATATATATATATATCTAGATACATATGTATTTATATTTGGCTAAAAACTTTACAACTTTGAAGTGTATATTTCTGTTTATTTCTGCATTAAAATTTCTCGTAAAAATTGAATTTGTTTTTATTATACATTTTTCTTATATTCTGGATTCATTTCAAATTATCCAAAATTTTACCTGTTTAAAGTTTTCTAGTTTCGTTTTCCTTGATTAATTTTTGTTTTTTCATATGTGGCCGAAAAATGAATGCACTGTTAGCCCACTTTTCACTTTCTTTAGGTTAAAAGCAATTTAGAACTGGTTTTCACTTGGATTAAAAAATGGCGTTTCGCTGTGGCACTGTTACACACCTACACTCACTCACACACACACACACAAACACACATGCAGGCGGCTCGCACGCATACAGAGGGCGAGAGAGCGGCACCTGTTGCGCCTGGCTTTGGCTTCCAATCGCGCTCGATATTGGCGCGCTAATTTAATTGACACTCGGCGATTGATACGGCTATAAGATTTGATGGAAAACTTTTCGGATCGCGTTTCATTGACAAATTATTGTTGTGAATTTCGTCTGATTCGCAATCGGGACTTGAATTTTTATGATAAGTCGCAGCTTGAAGCTAATATTAATATATATATATTTTTTTTATAATTTTATTAGTTTTTTTTTTTATTGTGTTTTTTTCGCGCCTGGTGCGAAATTCATCCGCGCTGCCCAACGCTCGCTGGCAAAATGCGCAAGCAATTTGCTGGGATACGACGTCGCAGTCGCAGTCGCAGTCGCAGTCGCTGTTGCTGCCGACGCCGGATAGCAAATGCGATAACGCTGCCAACGACACGACGCGGACTCGACTGGACTCGGGAGAAGGCGAGCAGAGCCCACAACAATCCCGAACTCGAACCCGAACCCGTTGTTCCCTCTGATGCATGTTGAGTAACTCGTATTGCACTCTGCAAGTGTGTAAGTGTGTTAGTGTGTAGTGTGCGTGTGTGTGGTGAGTTTTGGGCGTTCATTGCTATGGCTGCCCCTAGCGAGCTGCTGCCATTTGTCGCTCGAAAGACAAGCGGCAACAGCCCGAAAATAAATCTCCGAATGCTAATGTTTATTGTGTGAGCTTATATTAAGCATACGCCGTGTTTATTTTTGAATTGTGAAACTGCTCAAGAATCAGGGACATTGAAAACTGCCGCATAATTGAGCTATAAGCGCGTTTATTTTGCAACAGTTCTTTGACACCTAAATGCGTAGATAAATAAGTCTGTCGGCGATTTCAATCAGCATCGGCACTTGGCTGACTGATTGATATTAATGGGCAGCCCATTCAGATCCAACAGGAACCGCGTGCCGCTGCCGCTGCCGCTGCCGCAGCACTGGTATCGCTGTTGTCGCAGATCGATTTGAACTGCGGCGCCACCTTGACTGACATTGCCCTTATGCCGAGCAGACCCTGGGGCTGGCCGCCACGCAACGCCCCGCAACACCCCCAATCAAATGTCTCTGCATATGGCCAAAATCAATTTGTGCGATTTTGTTGCTTTATGATTGCTGACGCCGCCGACAGCGACGCCGACCGAGGCAGTCGATGGCCCCAGCTTGTTAGCGGTTCAATCAAAATTGTTGGCCGCATATTAATTGACAGCGTCGCAACAGCTACTGTTCGCGATCATATTATATCGCTTTGTTATTAATGCTACATTAATATATATGTATATATACTTTGATAAATCATTTAATTGACATTTGACGCACGTGATGCGCCTTCAGGTTGTTGTTGTTGTATTATTGATAACTTACCCTAAGCTTTATGCTGGCACTTGTACTAATAACTTATACTTATAAACGGTTAAGGGAGAAATTTTTGAATTTCATTATTTAAGCTTTTATTTCCACATAAACTGATTTTTGAACTCCAATTAAATATATTTTGGATATCAATATATTCTAAATATGTCTAACCGCAGATATCAAAAATCTATTAAAACATCGTGCTAGCAGCCGCAGAGGTGTGTGTCCATGCTCTATTTTTGTTGCTCTTATACTTATAAGCCTAAACTTAAAGTGCTTTTGTTAAGGTTTTTGTCTTTGTTGACATCATACGTTTTCGTTCAGTTCGGCAATAAGCGAGAACAGTAGTTGGTTCGTAACTTTGCTAATAAATATAATAAGCAGTTGTATAAGACTCAAATTTACTAGTAGCTAATTTATAATTACTTAAAACAATTTATATTGCATATATTATTATATCAAATATAAAACAAGGATCAATTTTTTCTTATTTCTAACTTCGTTATATATTCATTCGTTAAATATTTAAATTGAAGAATTTTGTTGTTATCATCACAGAGTTTTTAATTGTGCGACACATGTTAGCCACTTGGTTCCAACATGTCTGCACTCTGCAGACAGAAGCCTGAACTATGTAAGAGGAAAGAGATCACTTAGGATCATTCAATGCATGCCATTGGCAAATAATTGGGGTTGCGCTTAAGTTTTTGGCTGGGTATGACAGCATGTGTCGTTTCGGGAGCTGCCCTTAAACACACATCGCGGGCTTGTTTACAAATTGTGTGTTAGTTGTGGGAACGCGCTGTGACCGCGCGAAGCAAGTGACACGATCTGCACTTGGCTGCGCTGGCACAGACTGTGACAATTGTCATATCGGGTTACCAGCAATACAAAATATCAACAACGCGAGCACAACTTAAGTGCTTCCTCCAACTGAAAATGAGATAAGGGTATGGGCAACGTTGATAAACTAGCAGTTACTCTATATAAGGGGCTTAAAGGAAATGAGCAGTAATATTTAATATATATATACATTTAATCACCCAAGAAAAACAAAAAAAGAAGGGTTATAAACCAATTTTTATTTGATTTTGACTGCGACAAATATTTTCAGTTTTCAGTTTTAAAGGGAAAATAAAATTTATGGTTTATACATCATATCTATATGATATTTACATATGGTCATTTCATACACACACACACACACACACACACACACACACACACATATATACGCACACACTGTCACGTCTGTCTGCTGAGCTGCGCATTAAGCACTTTTTAATTAATAGAAACTGTAGCCAGTAGCCAGACACTGCCGCTATGGCTCAGTCTTTGCTCAGAGTTCGCGAAGATGTGGCGCAACGGCAGCGGACTAGAACCAGAAATTAAATTGAGCTAACGTGAGATTGACTCCATTCCATTCAGCCCCAGAGTTCGCCATGTGCTGGTGTGCACGTGTCTATTGGACGGTTCTGCAGAATCTTTTCGCGCGCTTCTACAATAGCCTCACGGATCGCAACTGCGCCGGTGGCTATCGACGGAGTTGCTGCGTCTGCTGCGGCGGCTACAGCCGCCAATCCGGTGACCACGACGGCGACGCTGATGTCGACAGCGATGCGGACAAACAAGTTTCAGAATCGAATATTGATGACGATCCGCGACGAGTGCCACACGATTATGTCATAGTGGGTGAGTTCTGAGCGAAATCTTTTGATAATACAGTTTGTTGTCGTCGGCATGTGAAAGTGTTAAGCAGATTAGATGTCGAAGACATTAATTGTCTTATATTATGTGCTATTGAAATTTAGTTGTTTGTGTGCGGCATAGGAGAGTTTAAAAATTGTTGTTTTAACTAAGAATATGGAGTGCCCAAAGATGAATGATCTATGAACATTTTTCTTATTCAAAATAAGAACAGATGGATTCATATAATAGTATATAATCATCTCCTTACAAAGTGGTTAATAAAAAAAGTTTATGCCGAATTCTTATCATAAATCAATCTCGAGCTCTGACCTAATTAAAATTATAATAAATTCCTAATCTAAGAAATCGTCTTTTACCAGGGTATAACTTTACACACACACACACACACACACACACATACACACACTTATGCATTCACTCACACACACCCATATTTATCTACAGATGATGCTGATGCCAACTATGTAGAGATCGAGCAGCGCACGATTGAGACGGAGCTGTATTACTTCACCGTGGATCGCGCCATGGCGGAGCGCATGCTCTGTGAGCGCGAGGATGGCGCCTGCTTGGTGCGTCCCTTCAAGGCGACGGATGTGTGCATCAAGTACATCGTGAGTATCTGGACGAGTGGTCAGTTTTACCATCTCTTCGTGCGCCAGATCAATGAGCGCCAGCAGTTCGCCATTGGTCAATCGAAGCCGCACGAGCGTCACTTCCGTTCGCCCTGTGAGATCATCGAGTTCTATGCGAAGCACCCGCTGCTCTGCACCAATAAGGAGCGCAGCCAGAGCGTACGCCTGAAACCGATCAGCTACGGCTAGACTAAATATCCATAACTAATACTTAGAGTTTAGGTTATGTTTATTGGAATTATGAGTAAGATAAATTATGTACAAAATGCGTAACTTAAGCTAGTTAAGTAGTTGTTGAGGCAGCTCGGCCAGCTAGGTGGCCACGACTGCTTTGAAGGCGCACTGGTTGTTCTGCATCAGAGCGGGCCAGAGGAACGCCTTGATTAGGTCCGAGCGGCGATCCGACTGCGAATGGCGCTCGTGCTTCTCGGGGCGCAGAAAACCTAAAGGCAAACGAGCATAAATAAAACTGTTTGAATATTTATATAGATTTTTAAAATGTTTGGCTTACCCAGATTGAAGTCAGTGTCCAGATAGTAGGGTGCCTTTTGGTTGATCATGCGCCAGGCCAGTCGCACACAGGCGCTGACAAAGTGCGTCAGCGGCGGACAGGACTCCAGGCAGGGATACTCGTGCAGCGTGGAGAGCACCTGATTGAACACAGAGCGCTCGATCTCGCCCAGCGGAAAGCTGTCTGTCGTCTCGTGCAGATGATGGCGCACAGAGCGGTCCAGGGCCAGGGTCGTCTCGCTGCTGCTGTCCAGCGGGCAGTTGAGCACGCGGCGCACCTCCAGCACCTTGCGCTCCCGCATGCCGTGGCACAGGCGAAAAGAAAGCTGCACAAAACATGAAAGAGAAAGAAAAGAAAGACGAGAAGAAAGAAAGAAGGTTTGAAATATGCCAATCATTATCCATGGTTCAATAACAGCCCACGGCCAAAGACCCAGCCAAGCTAGTCCAGGCCAGCTGATCTTGCCAATTGCCGGTGTCATTCATCTATCTAACCACTTGTCTCTATTCAGCGCCGAAGATCGAAAGTTATTTATCTGCAGCCGCCAAAAGCAAGCTCAATCGCCAACGTAATTTCTCAGCCCCGAGGCGCTTTACTTTCTTCTATAACACTTAATCAGTGCCACAAAACTCGAGCAGCCGCCACGCCAGCTCAAACGCCTTGCAGCGTTGCGTTGCACCCCAAATTGATATTTTGCAATAACAATAACAATTTGGCAACAGCTACTTGATTTCTCAGGCTCTACTGCAACCGGCCACAATATGAATTGGCAAAAAAATGTAATTAAAAATAATAAAAAAAAAATATTAATGAGAAAAATAGAAAATTTACTAAACATAAAGATCACACTTGAGCTCAAACAACTTAATAAAGAAAACTATTTTAATAATTTCAAATTATATTTCAATTTGATATTGGCATTTGATTTATGATTCCAATTTGTTATGCAAATTTTAATGGTTATTTATAACGATTTAAATCTGCTAGGTAAAAGTTCTCATTCGGTATTAACTTACATTTCCTATAAGTCTTTATTATGACATAAAAAAGAACGATTGACCTTAAGCAAAAACGTTTCATATTATAATAAAATTATAATTTATAATTTTATGAATAGCTAGGCAAAGAATCACCTCACTGATTTCTCGTTAGCATCTTTAAGTCTTTGTTTTGCTATTTAAAAAATAGCTCTTGAAGGTTTAAAGTGTATAAGAGATATTAGAAATTAAAAAAAAATATATATATATATATATATATATATATATATATATATATATATATGTATAAATATATATATTTATATAGAATATATTTATACATATATATATAATATTATATGTATTTAGGCCAAGAGTTTTTATTTATTATATATATTATATTATATAGCTTCAAAATTTAGGACTGTTGTATTTGTTTCTTTTAAATTTCTTCCAAGATTCCATAACAAAAAAAAATTATTTTCTTTATTTCCAACTAATATATTTCCAATAATATCTTAATTAAAATTCCGTCAAATATAATTTCTATGTCTTCATTGACAGCAAACATATTTGCAAATTCACATTCTTAATAAATCAAGTTCTTTTTCACTTACCACAATGATGGAGAAGAGTATCTTGGCCTTTAGACTGTGCACGTGCTTGAGCTGGGGCAAGCTGTCCAACGCCTCCAGGGCGTCCGCTCTATTCTCGATGTACAGATTTCGATAGTGTGACACCAATTCGCTGTGGAGCAGAGCCGAAAATGGAGAGAAGTTTCCAATGAGAGTAGGTGGGCAGATGAGAGTGCGTGGGTGCGGGAGCACATACCAATTGTGTCAAGAATCATTTTGAATTGAGGCCGCAACCAGTTGGAGCTGGTGTGCCACCTGACCTGATTGACTTACCTGCCATCCTCGCTGGCCGAGTCATCCGAGTGGTAGCCGTCGCTGCAGCTGCTGCCGCCGGCGCTGCCAGCGGCTGTGACTTTGTTGGCCGCCAGCGGACTGGGCGGCACACTCTCCGGTCCCATCATATGGAGCACCACCTCGCAGCCGCGCGAGAAGTTCATCAGTAGGCCGGCAGCTGGGCGTTTCTCAATGTTTGCCTGTGCATCCAGGCGCTTCACCTGACCCACGCAGGACAACATCTCCTTGTCGTTTTCGACGCGCGTGCTGAGATTCTCGACGAGTGTGTTGAGCTGCTTCAGCGCCGGCTTGTCCAGCATGGTCAGCAGAGTCTTGTTGTCGATCAGTCGCTGCTGGATGTCGCCATAGTTGATGGCCAGCAGACGCTGGTGGGAGGAGTGCGCCGGGTCCTGATTGATCGTCACCATGCTCAGCTCCTCCAGCTTGTGTATGGCCATCTTGTAGGTGTCCACGTGCCGCTGCAGCTCCGCCTTCAGCGCCACGTGCAGCGATATCAGCTGGCCGGAGGCATCTGTGGTCAGTCCATGCGCGCCCAATCCCTGCACGGCATTGTCAAAGCTGCGGCGACGTTCGCGCAGCGCCTGCCGCAGGGCGGGCTCATACTGAGCGAGGGCCTGCATCAGCTTGGAGCAGCGCTGTCGCAGGCCAGACTCATGTGGATTGGCAAAGAGACGCACTAGTTGCCACACAACTGTCTCGCTGGGCACATCCGGCTTGGGCGTGCTGTTCAGCGTGGTCAGCCTATGGATGAGAGCAAGTGAGGGGCAGTTGGCTGAGGAGCTCAGATGGCTACGACTTACCTCGTGTAGAATGACTCCAGCAGGTAGGCGCTGTGTGGCAGATGCTCCAGCAGCAGGTCAATGGGTAGCTCCGCGATCACCGAGTGGAGCACCGAGGGGCCCAAGCGACCCACCACACCCGCCGCCTCCCGATATTGTCGCCCCTCCGACAGCAGCATTAGCCGGCGCAGCACCTGACGCGGACTGGTCAGGAATTCGCGGCCATCGCGCGAGGGTCCACGTATGCGCTCGCGACTGTCCGCCATGGGCAGGCACAGAGATTGGCACTGGTTCTGATAGATGGCGTCCTGGTGGTTCTTCAGCAGCAGCTGTTTCCTGTCGACGATTCCGGCTCTAATTACTGGCCAAGCAATTAACTAACTGATAAATGTTATATGGTCGAATGCGCTGTATTTATTTTTACAAATGTGAATGAGAAACGAGAGCAACTGCGTCTTACAACAACTTCGGCTCCATGGACATGGCGTGGGCAAGCTGACAAACTCTGGTTCAATCTCAAAAAATCTGTGCGTAATTTCTGCAGCGAAAAAGAAAGAAAGAAAATATATGTGAATATAAATATATATATGTGTGCGTATATATATACAATTGTTAATAAATAGGAAATCTGTCTGGGTAAGAATTCGCTTAGGCACAACAATTGCCACTTTCACCAACGGGGGCGTGCACGAGGGCGTGGCCACATAATTTATCATAACTTCAGGCCTTACGCACACATAAGCTAGCGAGTCGCAGCAATTGTTCAGCAAATACATACACACATATATATATATATATACATGTATGTATGTATATAGCCAACATATCATATCATATCTTTGATTGCAGTTGTGGGAGTTTTTCCACTGCACAAATGACAACTAGGAAAACAAGGCACAGACAATGCAGCACTAAAAAACCAAATGAAAAATTTGAACAGATATCAAAGGACCTGAAAACTTTTCACATTTTCAACTATTCAAATGTGAAGCCATAAATAATGCTAAATAATGCATTTAACCCATTGGACACGTTTCGTGTGCAAATATTTAAGCCTATTTAAGGCGGCTTCCACTCAAAGCTACAAATTCGAGTTGCTCGTTCATGTGGGAGATCTATATGAGCTGTGATAATATATAGGATAAAGTCTATTTAGATAGCTTGTATGATTTATGTGTAATTCTTAGCTTGAATTTAATTTATTAGAATTTATTAGAATTTATTTTAATTTATTAGTATATATTATAGATATAGCCATAATATACAGTAATATAAACATATTTTTCTGTTTCTCTTTCATTAAAAATTCAATTGTTTAATACACTTAAAATATCAATATATATAATATATTTTATTGTATGTATATTAAATATATGTATATGTGCACTTGGACTCTCAGCAGCTCAAATCGAGAGAGTAATGAAGGCAGAATATTTATGATAGAAAAAATTTAAAATTTAATTTTCATGTTACTTAAAGTTTATTTGCAGCTGGCTATAGTTATATATGAAATTCGGAATAAGAATATTAAAATATTAAATATAGTAATATTATTAATATTAATAATAGTAATATTATTGATATTATTAATAATATAAATAATAATAACAACTTAATTGTTTTTCTTAGAATATATTCAATAACTACAAAGTTAATCTCTAGAATCAATTTGAACAGAAATTAAAAATGCTGCCTCCATCGTATTACCCAAAACTCGATCCAAATCAAGTCACTTCTTATTCTATTTCGCTAAGTCAAAGGAGGAGGCTATGCTTCCCTTCCCTTTCCCTCTCCTTTTCCCTTTGAAGCTAAACAAGATACAAATAATCTCTTCAAGAACTAAAAATGCTGGATCAAGTCTATAACAATTGATGATTATTACTTTAAAGCTAACAAACTCCATGAATGTATTCATGAACAAAAACATAAATTTGCTACAAAAAATTAAAAAAAAAAAGCTTTTGCTCTTTGAACACTGTGGTACACTTACATATAATTTAAGAACGAATAAAAATATTTGCTTCTAATTGTTTTATAAAAAATTGAATATATCAATTATTAAAGATTAATTTTAATTATTATTCATCTCTCTTGAGCTTCTGCGTCTAATATAAAGCTCAAATAAGTAATATAGTCATAATTTATTTATAATTGTATTTTTCTATTCAAGAGTCAGACCAAGCATCGCTGCATGCAATAGCAAGACATTTGCATGATTATGAGAAGATCAACCAGAAGAAGCACAACAACTATAAGAACAACAACAGCAGCAGCAGCTGCAGCTTGCTGCATCTTGTTTGTATCCATTGAGGCAGCCAAACAAGGCATTTGCTATGCTTTAGCATAGTATTTAGGAAAGTTTCATATTTTAGGTACAACAAGTTCTTGTTAAACGACTCCCCGCCCCCAGGCATATTTCACCTGTTTTGTTGAATGCAACGCGCATATTTACATGGAATTCGAGCGCCAATGCGCGCTGGAGCTGAACCAACCGAGAGTTGCAGTTGGGGTTTGGTAAGTTGGTCCGGCAATGTCTGTGGCTGTATCTGTGTCTGTGTGTTCCCAAGAATTAAACATTTTATGCTTAGCAACAATTGTTGTTTTGTGGGCTCTGCATATGAGAGGCAGCCAAGCGCAGCGCCTCCAGCCAAGGCTGGAAGTGACCCACCCAAAACAGTTCAAGACTTGTGCATTACCTGGTGCCGCTTAACGGCCAGGTAGACGCCTTAATTGAAACTCCCCTCCTCCACTATTTCTTTTTTTTTTTTTGACCGGGGTCCACTTGTTGTTGCTGTTGTTAATGTTGATGTTGTTTTTTTGGGCTTTAGAACGCTAAATGCGCTTTGCCGTTACTTCGGCTCCAACTAGCGCCTAAACGAGGTGTGTTGCGGTGAGAAAATTATTTCATGAACATGTTGAAATATACTTAAGATTTATATATTAATAAACGCGATAAAGTATGATAGTCGAGACGAGTTGACGACCTGGAAGTTACCATGTGTGAGCAAGTTGAGCTGAATTGGGCACGGTTGTTACATGGGCAGAGAAAAAGGAGAGAGAGAAATAGATAAAAGAATAGAAGCTTGAGATAAGGACAAAAAAGTGCCACAGAAGGGGCGTGACGAGAGCAGAAGAACATCCATTTGCGAAGGAAGGAGAGAATAGAACTGAACAACAGTGATCAAATATAACAATTTTTTTTTTTATTTTTATATCAAGGCTTTTTTAATCAATAACAGAAAATCGATCTTTATTTCTGAGCCTATGTAGAATAGATGCATTACAGCCCTAATACGATATTTATTGAGCGAATTTTCTATTTATAGAACAGATGCAATTGTTCAGATTCAATTATTACAAATAATATCTGTAGGATGTATGTACTATGTACATAAGCTCTTGCTCTTCGATTATACCCATTATAAAAAGTCATTTAAGATTAATTTATTTTAGATTAATAAATAACTGACAAATTGCCAGACAGCTGCAGTTGGCACATTGTGGGAAACAATTGGCAAAATCGTTGCCGCAACGTGTGGGCAAGTCGTTGCACAGGATTTGTCAGCTTCACTGGGCGCCTGTCTTTTATACTCTCTGCATGTTTATCTCGTCCCTACTCACTTCCTCTCTGTCTCGCTGATTTTCCGCTACATGTTTGCCCGCAAATCGCATAGATAAAGCCACAAACTGTGTGCGATTGTTGCTGAGCTCATGCAGATGACTTCCCCACTATATGGCCAGAACAACATGAGCCGACACAAAGCGCGGCTAAGCAAACAGATTTCTAGATACACACGCACGCAGCTCTAGGGTCAAGTTGGATGCATGGGCCCAGAGAAAGGGCTGTGCGACGATTGCAATACAATTATGCCACGATGGGCGACAAATTGAGAGATGGGCGAGAAAAAGCCACAAAAAGCCAGAGCCTATGACACCTGAGATCGCGACACGCTCGGCTGAGTCAGCTAGCCAGATGGGCGGGGGCAAGGGTGTCGTGTTATGTAAGCGCGCACATGCAGCTGCTGCTGGTGACAGTACCAAAGCTGAGAACGGAAGCCAAAGCTGTAGAACACTGCGGTCCATTTCAGCTGCTAGCTGCTAGCTGTTAGCCACAAGCAAGGCGGCTTAACTGGCGACGGTTTAATGAACCCGGCCAAGAGACGGCGTCTAAGCCAGAGTTGAAGCCAAGTGGAAATGTGAAATGATTTGTTGTTCAAGCAAAAAGAAACAAACATAACTTTTTTTCTTAGTTTTTACGACTATTATTACAACAATTTGTTATGTTTGCTTTTATTGTTTTGACTGCTGTCGCTGCCTTTCTATGTGATTTTCGCAGGCCAACAAACTTCTAATTGCCCCGACCAACAGGCGCTTGCATGCAATCGAGCCACCTTTATATATATATTTTTTCTTTTTTGCTGCCTATAACGAGCTGCGCTCACGTGCTTTGGCTATTAACCAATTTTTTTCTATTCCCATACAGAATCTCTGACAATTGGCTGAAGCGAGCAAAGCACCTGCTGCAATTACCAGGAAACGCTGCCAAAAAAAGTGATAGAAGTACAGTTAAATTACATTTAATACACTTGCTGCTCTCAACACCGAAATGACGTGCGTGCCGCAAAATATCTTGAAACAAATAATAATAAGCGAAAATATTACTTTGCTTTTGAATTGTTTTTAGTTGAAGCCAAACATATCTTAAAAATTACAAAAAAAATAATAAGTAAATTTTCAATAAAAAATAATAATAAATTAAAAAAAAAAAAAAAAAAAACTAAGCAAATGTTGTCAGTTGAAGGCAAATGTGTTAATGGCTTGACATAAAAAAAATGATTTATATATTATATTTATATTTATAAAACAAAAAATCTATTTTCTAAAATTGCCAGAAATATTTAAAAACTTATAATAAAAATAGAAAAAAAAATATTTTACTGTCAAAAATATGCTAAAGTATTCAAAGACTGTTAAAATTTTATATAAGTACAAACTAAAAAAAAAAAATAAATATATATAAATATTTATATTTAAAAAAAAAAAACTCTACAAATACTTTAGAAATTTTAGTATGGCAAAAGTATTTTATGCCAAGTATTGTTTACAAGGGATTATTTAAGCCGCATAAAGAAACAGTCTTGACCCTAAATACTTTTGCTGGTCAAATATACTTTTATCTATATTCAAAACCCTCCGCTAAGTCTCATGTATTCCCATTTGAGCTTCAATAAACAAACTACCGCTAAGTTGTAAATCAATTGGCAACCAGAGATCAACCTCAACATCGAGTTGACCCCAAAAAGAGACAATGCGCAGCCAACGCAGATTTATTTGTTGTAAAACAGAACGCACAAATTTAGCATAGCAAAAGGAAATTCTTGCCACGCTCCAAATTTGGATACAAAAGCCAGAGAGCAACTGTTCAGCTTGGCGACTTAAGCCAACATTTGAATTTGGCCCAAAAGTGTTGCATTGCAAACGTGGCTTACACAGTCTATTGATTGACTACATTGTATGGCATGAGACAAAGGTAAACGCTGCTGCTGTTGTCTATCTTTTTAGCCAAAGGTGTTGCCGGTCACTCAGCTAGATGGGTCAAGCGGCAAAGCTAGACCATAGCCCGAGGCTAGATTCTAGCTAGCTATTAACTAGATACACTGGGGCACAGCTCATCATAATTTGGCAGCTGGCGTCTTTGCTTGAGGCTGACAAACAAAAAAGTTTTCTATTTAACATACGCTGGAAAGTTACCCAAAGCAAAGAGGAAAATAAATGGTAGCTGAGATCATATATACATACACATATCTATGTCTTCTATGTACATCATGTAGTTTGGATTCAAATTCAGCTTAAAAATCAATAGATATCATTCTTAAGCCCTTAAGCCGAATATAGGGTATTTGCTAGTTCTTCACTCCCAGCTAGCAAGTTCTCATTGTATTATAAAATATTTTTTTTTGGCCCTCGGCAATTATTAAGCAAAGACAAAGAGCGCTACAATTTTATACAAAAAAAAAAAAAATTTTATAACAGCGTCCAAAAAGTGGGTTAATTTCATTCAATTAGAATAGACGAAGCAACTGACAGACGGACCGGCCCGGCTCATCTGCCTTTTTGTTTTTTATTACCTGGGCAGTTTGGGCCGCTAATTGGGCGCGCCCTTAACACTAATCAAGCTGGCTTTGGGAACTTTGAAACTCAAGCTGCACAAATTAACAAAAAAAAGTCCGAAACAAAAAAACCAAAAGTTTAAGTGAAATTTTGAGTTCGGAATTTAAAATATTTAATAAAAACTTACATTGGATTTCCGCTAGTGGTAAAGGAGGCGAGGCACTCTGATCTTTCACAGGCACAATCGACTTGAAGTTTTCTTCACAATTTTCACTTGACAGTTGATTAGCTAGGGTTAGGGCCAAGGCCTGGGTCAGGCGTTGCAAACCGCAAATCAAATTGTTCACAGCGCCTGCTGCGGCAGCAGCACTCTCTTTACAACACCAATTTGGAGACACCGACAGCAGCAACAGTAACAACAATGTCGAAGACAACAAACATTTTTGCACTTCATTAACTCTTCGAGCATTTGCGGCAAATGCCACAGCAAAATTCTTGTCACGGCCGCGCAAGCGCTCGCTTTCTTGACTCCCCAGACACGATTTACCGTAACATGCACCCGCACCCACACCCACAACAAAAACAACGAGCAACAACTGTCAGCGCAGACGAATCTTTCACTTGACGTTTTGCGCAGGCGCCGTCGCAGTCTCAGTCGCAGTCACAGAGCGAATGTCAGCAGAGCACAAATAAACGAACCGAACGAACCGCAAGCCAAATGCAGACTGAACGAATGTCATGACCGAAATAGTGCCAACAGCTAAACAGCACACAAGTCTGAGCGAGAGCGGGAGAGAGAGAGAGAGAGAGAGTGCGAGCGCAGGCGCGCAGCTGCGTTGCTGTTGTTGCTCGCAGCATCAGCAAGCAGCAGCAGCAGCAGCTGCGGCCAATTTGAATTGAGCGCGTCTACGATACAAGCAACTGCTAATGACCGTTGTTTGTTTGTTTTAATGCAGCATAGAAAAGGAATTAACGGGGCATATTGAGAATATGCAAACTTAACGAAGAGACTTTAATGTATTAGGCAAAGCTTTTGAGCTACTTTAGAAGGAACTTTCACGACTCTTGAGAGATAAAAAATAAATAAGGAAAATAATTAAAATATAATTATTATTATATTATATATATTAACATTTTTTTTATATTTTTCATAAATAATGAAATTTATTAAAAAAGAAAGTTTTTGAAATCTCTTTAAAAAAGTAACAGGGAAAAAAATAAATATATATATATATTTTTTTTTAATTTTATATTACTACATATCTAAAATTTAGTAAGCATTCTAGGGTATTTTAACAGCATATTGAAAATTGTGGCTCGCCGCAATTTTCGCTTTTTCACTTGAAGATTTGCGCAGCTGCTAGACTTCATCGACTCTCGCTTGCTTTAATCCTAAGTGCGATGATGGACAGAGTTGAGGCCGTGGCCAAAGAGTTATGTGCGCTAAGCTATTTGGTATTTAGGTTGGTGTTCGCAAGCGCAGAAGACGTTGAGTTGACTCGAAGAGTCGAAGTCAAAACTAATATTAAACGGCATATATGATCTCAGCATCTATTTAAGTAGTCAATTTTCTAGTTATGATGCAACTTTGAGAAACCTTTCATTATGTCGGAGTGTATGCAAAACAGCGACTGCGGTGGGCTGCACTTTCAGACTCGAACAACGGCCGCCCAATTAGACTTAATTGCCATTTGGCAAGCCAACTTCATTTTAGCCAAACGAGACACGTACCACTATGAACATGGAGTGGAGCCTGCATGCTGGAGAGTAGACGTAGACGGACGGAACTTAAGTTGTTGGTTAACTCCCATCAGCAGAGAGATTTAACTCAACTGATTAACGCTCAATGCCAGACTCACATGGTCATAGGCACAAAAAAACTCTGGAAAACTACACCAACCTTGCTGGGAAAATTGCAAAATTTTCACGTCTTATTTACGCGTTAATCGTGCGCAATTGAAATAACAAAAAAATAAAAACAAATAGAAAAAAATGAAATAAACTAAAATAAACTTGAAGCAGGTGAAGTTAGGTGAGCGGGCAGTTGAGTAGTGTGCCTTCTGATAGGTATTTATTTGCGCCAGGGTTGCCGCAGCGCCATTTACATTTAGTCGGATTAACAGGGCGTTAAGTTTCGTCACTGATATAGCCATAAAAATGGTACAAACTAAATGAAAATAACAAACAAACGCGCATCTTGGCAAACAGCTCAAAGGGGGCAGAGTCAGTGGAGCAGCGGTTCATTGGGGTATGCCACACACACACACATGATTCATCTGTCTACCCCACATAATAAAGCTATTACCAAGTCAAGGTTGCGCGTTAATTGCGCGAACAGCTCTGCTCAACAGCTCACATCTTGGCAGCTAGCCAAGCTGAGAGTTTTCCCAGCTTGCTTCCTTTTCCTTTCTAAAACGCATTTCACTTTTTCGCCAACGCATTTCACTAACAACGCCAAAGCAGAGCAACTATGTACATTCGATATTTATTTAATTATTGTCTAGTTTTTTTATTATTTCTATTTAGCTTATGTGTGTCGCGCATGCGCATTGGATGCGTGTTGAGCAGGGTATATAGAGCTTGCCGAAGTTTGATAATGAATTGATATATTAATATATATAATATATCCTTTTACTCTGGACTTCTTAAATATCATTTAAATGTTTTCTACAATGAATTTCAGCTTTCAGTTACAGTTTGATAAACAGTTCCAAATCTAAATTAAAATTAATTAATAATTTATCTGATCAGGCCAACTCTTACACAGCAGCTACTTCTTATTACACCAGCAGCAATAAATTATTTTCACACATTTAATTTGTATTTAAAATCTGTTTTGTTTTTTCATTTTTTTTTTTTTTTTTTTGTGACTAAGGTCGACATTTTTTGCTTAAAAAGGGCTAATAAAAGTTAAAATATTTTGTTTCTTCCAAGTTAAATAGGTCCTACTTTATCTCTATGAGTCAACAAGGCTTAAAAATGCCTTATAAAAGTTAAAATATTTTCATCCGTAGTACTTATTGGAAGGTACTACCTTATCTCCATGAGCCAACCTTGTTTAACTTAACATCAACATCACATGGTCAGCATTATTTTCAATAAAAATAAACATATATTTATTAGTCAAACAAAGGTCACTTTAATGTACAGGGTATGTGTTAGTTGTTCATTCTTGACAACCACTTATTTATTGCTATATCTTAATGCTTGTTTTCGCATTTCGAAACCGCTTACCAAATCCAGTAATTAGCGCTTTTGATTTACTAAATGCATAAGATTGTCAACTTGCGTGTTTCGCTCAAAGCCTGCGAATTTGATTTCAGCTGCGCCTGCGCACATTTTACCAGCGCGTCAGAGCAGCAACCACGCACATGCAACCACTTGACTTGACTCAGTTAGCCAGTGGCATCAACAGCGACATCGACTCGACATCGACATCGACATTTCTATAAGCCACTCGCCCAAACGCGTGGCATTTGATGTTGTTTTTATTTATTTTATTTTTTTTTCGTTGCATTTTCCCCAGTTGGAGGGGCAAACGCGCGTTTGGCGATTTCTCTTTCTCGGAAAACTTTTGCAATAATCATAAAATTTTAACACAAATATTGAGCAAAGTAATTATTATAAATAATTGCAATGTGTTTGTAAATAACTATTGAAGATCTCGCAGATGACCATGATAAAGCAGCCAACAAAATGAGCCTTAATAGGTTTTCAATAATCACATTGACTAATTAGCTTTAGATAATGATTATGTATTTTAAAAAATGAAAAGAAGGAGAAACACAGAAACCTAATTTAGTAAGGTTTTTGTGTCACTTATCAAAAATATAAACAAAGTAAATTTTTCATTCACAACTTTAGTCTGTGATAATAGCCATACTAAATATTATCTAATCATTACATTTAAGCTATACATCTATATATACACGTTAAGCTCATCGTACCGATTAGCTCTTGTGAGTTTCGCAATATCAACAATTTATTTAATCAAACGTAGTTCTATGGCTAGACAAATTTATCTATTTATAGACAAAGCAAAAACAAAACAAATTACACTATGCAACAAAGAGTTTGGCACTCGACTAATTATTGTTCTGTATTATTTTTCTGAAGCTGCTTAATTGAATTAAAATTAATTTATTATTATTTTTTTTTATTTTAATATATTTCTTTTTTTATTATTTTGATATTGACAATTCGCGTCTTGATCTTTACATATGCATTTATTAGTTAGCATATTTAAAGTAGCCATATAAAACTTTATTTAATTCACTCTCCTCAGCAGCGATAAAACATTTCCATTTCATCGAACAGTATTATCAAAGAAAAGTGGAACGTCGTTTAAACGCTTATTTAATGCGTCGTTTAAACGCTCAACGCCGATAATTCTGTTTGCTTTAGTTAATAAAATGTTCGATATGTGTGCGAAGTGTGTGAAATTCCCATGAAATTAAATTACTTACAGTTTATATGTGTTTATATACATGAGTTCGATGTATATTTTGCCATATAAATCTATATTTCGAATATACTCTCTATTTTGACTTCATGCTCTTTTGTCTATATGTGTCGTAATATGATCAGCCAGAGAAATAATTAAAACAATAGGGATGGATAGAAAACGAATGGATGGATAGAGAACGAGAGTTATACTCTATTTCTAGTTAGCTTTTCGTTTAATCCATGTTTATTTATTTCTTTCTCGCTCTCGCTTTCACTTCCTTCTCTTTAGCCTTTTTATGTTTCTTTTCTTTTTCGTTTTCCTGTTTTTCTTCCTCTTCTTCTCTATCTCTCCTTATTTCTAAGTTTTTCCTGCATCTCTCTTTCTTTTGGTATCGTTACTCACGTCCTCTCACTTTATCTTTACCTCTTTCTATTTCTTATCTGTCCCTCTTTGTCATCATCTTTTCCATCCACCTTTCGCTCTTCTTCCATTTGAATCTCTTCTTGAAAACTTTAATCATATACGCCTGCATCCTACTTATAAATAAATGAATTAGAATTCCGAATAACAAATTAACATAAATATATATTATTTAGCAAGAACATATGTGAAACTTGTTATTCGAACTCAACTCCAAGTGTTTACTTGAGGATTAACTGTAACTTTATGATCTTAACTTTAAGTTTTAGTGGGTTAAGTCTAAATTCATTTCACTCTCTTCCATGTTTCTTCCCGCACAGTAAAGTTATTTATACCAAAATGGATGCGTGCGCTGACATGAGCTAAAGATCGTATAGATAGACCTCAACGAGCTTTGGAATACAAAATGAATTTCCGCTGTTGCAAGCTGCCTTATTGCACGCCCTTTGCATTGATCAAGGTGTCTTGTTAATTGTAATCTGGAGTGAATTGTGGCTCATATCTCACGATGCGCTTCCGCAGCAATTGCAGCACCATCAGATGGAGAGAGATACAGATACAAAGCTCAAATTGTCGGATGCTGCGTAATAATAATGCAATTTCATGCCGCATTGTGATCCAGTCGTGTCTATGCTCGATATAGATCAAATTCTTATATAACATGCGGATGATTATTAAAATAGTAAATAAATGCGAGAGTTGAAAATTGCAATTATAAAAACATTTATTTTTGATTAATTTCTTGATTTGATTCATTGATAATAAGCCCTGCAGAAAAATATCCAAAATTTATGTGCTTTTGGGGCTTTTTTAAGCCAGTTTGATTGATTGATTGTTTGCTTTTACTCTGCAGCGTAGAGAATTTCTTGGCTTAAATTCTTAGAGATCAATATAATTAGCCAAAAGAAACGAGCTGTCTGTTTGATGTATTGTCAAAGTTTTATAGCTATGGCTATATACTCTTATATAATAAGCTCTTGCTGTTGGAAAAGCTGCTAAGACCCAAAGAGAGAGGTGAAAATTAACTTGCCAAGCGTTGCACACAAATGGCCATGAGACACGCGCTTTCTGGCCATTTCGCGGCAATTCAAGCCATTTCGATTGATGGAGAAAATCCATTGCTATCCTATTCGCAATCGCAGCGCGACAGGCACATCATCTGGTTGATATGTGGCTAAAGTGGCGCGACGGCTGCTGTGGCGTCTCCTTTGGAGGCAACAACAGCTTTCACAAAACTTTTGCCCAGTTGCCAAGTGAGATTTTGCTAGTGCGCCTGGTTTTGGATACGAACCAATTCGCAATTCTTATTACAGAATCAGGTGCAACTCTTGCTTTTGCGGCAAGCCTCTGCACGTTGTCGTTGTTTATGTCACTGAACCGACTGCAACTGGGCCGCACGTTCGGTTGACAGTAAAAGTAAGCGAGAAAAGTGAACGCAATCGAAGTCGACCCACTTTGACACACTTCGAGTTGGCCCCAAAAAGCATTCTCACTTGCAAGCTGTGGCAGCAGCCCCAAACCCAACCACTGAGTGGCCGCAACGGATGCTGCATAAAGACCAATCACATTGTCTTCCTCTTTTATTTCTTTCTTCTTCTATTTTTTGTGTGTTTGCTTTAAACGCATCGCGAACGCAGCTGGGGGCCAACAATTTTTGGGAAAATCTCGCATGGTCAGTTTGGCAAAAAAAATGAAAATAAAATCGGGTGGCCCAAAGCCAGCGGCCAGTGTCGTATGTCAGTTGTAGAAATTAAATACGAAAACCGGCCATCAGTCTGCATTCAATACAAAATACAACTTCGGTCAATATTATCGACTGCAACATACCCTGTCTTAAAGCTAGTGGAAAGCGAAAAGGATGATTTCAATTTATGACAATCTTTTACATGGCTTTTGGAAATCCTTAAAATTAATTTTATTAAAATATGCAATACAAAAAAAAGTTAAGGAAATTATATATTTAAGAATAAAATAAAATTAATAAAAAATTTAATTTTATATTTAAGAATTTTCCATTCAAGAATATATTAAAGTATTTTTTATAGGCTTTATAGGTGAAAATATATGAGAATAAATAGAAAATAGGGAAATTTAATGTTAAATAAATAAAAATATATAAAAAATATAAATAAAAATATATTTCATAGGAAATTTAATGTTATATAAATAAACATATATAAAAAATATAAATAAAATTAAATTTGATATAATAATAATAAATTTATATTTTTTATACTTCCATATTCATATACCCCATGCCACTCCATAAATAGTGAATAGATATAAATATTTTACAAACAAAATCGCGCCTCAAACGAGCAATTGGCGTGACTTAATGATGCATAAATCAAAGCGGGGCCAGTACGGATTGGGCAGCTGCCCCAATGCGCCGATTGGGGTAAGCGCCGCACGCAGTTGGGGCCAGATGAGTCGAGTATGTGGGCAAATACATTTATGTGGCTTTAATTGCGTGCGTTGCAGTCGCCAATGCCAATGCCAATGCCAATGAAAGTAAGTTGCCGAGAAAAGACAAGGAAAACTGATAAAGTGGCTAACCAGAATTTCCAGCTAACCGCAATCCTTTTAAGGCAACCAGATCTCGAAATTCTTTTTTTCTTCTCTTTCTTCATTTCAGTTTTTAGCTGCAATGCTTTTCACTTTTTCATTAACAAACAAACATTTGCCAATTTCACAATCTCTCACTTGGCGGCGTATTAGATGAAATAAAGGCAAGGCAGAGCTAAACAAATTGAGGAGAATTATAAAGAAATATAGCCAAACAAATGAAGTCAAACAGGTCTCCCAACTAATTTAAAGTCCAATTGAGGCATTAGGAATTAAGCTGAGTAACAATTTCTATTTATCACATTTGTATAAAGTAATAAGCAAATAATGCATGTCCATCGCTTAGTAAGTCTGTGATCAGAGTCAACCTTATCACACAGTTGATATAATAAATAAGCCCTTACATTTCGTATTACACCAGAACCTGTGAAATATGGTCAGCCAGCAAATGCGTATTTAAAAGCCTTTTCGTTTGCTGGTGCCTCAGTTCGAGTTCACTCGTTGAAACGTTTATAACAAAGCGAAAATAATTATTATTTAAAATATGTTCTGTTTGAGGGACAACGCACCCAACTGTGCTCCGATGGGCCATCATTGCCACGAAGAGAAGTGTACCCCTTCCTGGTGGTCTCATCATCATGGACACCATCACCATCACCATCACCATCACCATCACCACCACCACGCCGACTTTAGTGGTTTTCTATGGAGCCGACAACATGGACATTGCCACACTCATCAGCATTTTCACAGATCCAAATGTTTTTTTCGTGACTCTAGAAAGAAGTTTGTGCAGGCGGAGCCCAAGCAGATGTTTGACTACAGTGAAAACTACAATTAGACGCACTGTATGCTTGTCATTAATTTATTTATTATTCAAGTGGTTTTGGCGTTAGAACAAAAAGCTTAAGCAGTTTACTTTTGTTTTTTAAGAAATTTAATATTAATACAAAAAACAACACCCAAAACATTTGAATAAATGCCAAAAGCGCCAAAATGATAAAGAAATAATATATCGATATATCGATATGTGCATTTGGCATTTTTCAACAAATTGCCAGACTAAAATACCAAATTGCAGTATATTATACATAAGTGCCTAAAGAACAAACCAAAACAAAGATATATCGATATGTGCATTTGGCATTTTTCAACAAATGGCCAGACTAAAATACCAAATTGCAGTATATTATACATAAGTGCCTAAAGAACAAACCAAAACAAAGATATATCGATATGTGCATTTGGCATTTTTCAACAAATTGCCAGACTAAAATACCAAATTGCAGTATATTATAGATAAGTGCCTAAAGAACAAACCAAAACAAAGATATATCGATATGTGCATTTGGCATTTTTCAACAAATTGCCAGACTAAAATACTATAAGTGCCTAAAGAACAAACCAAAACAACAATAAATTTGATTTCCCATAAACGAACGAATTATCTAGTTTGAGTATGCATATCATATATATTTGTGTGAAATTTGAATGCCTCTGCACTAATAATACCAGAGCACATAAATATAGAGCACAATCAGCACAAAGAGCAAATGTATGAGAAACAATTCGATGGCCAACGTGAACAGAGCCAGCGGATTAACAGGCGTAAATGTGATCAGGGCAAACATACTGGAGCAGTCGAGACTTCACGCAGCCTTACTCCTGCACAGTGAAGGTGAGCTGCTTGTTACGAGAGCTCTCGAATCGATTCGGTGTATGAATGCTGAGCAAGGCCGTGAAGCCCAATGAGAGGATGCCCAGCAGGAAGCCGACAACTAGCAGACCAGCCAAAATGGGTACCGTGACGAAGCCAACGCACTCATAGACATCGCCAAACTCTTTGGCTCCATTTAGCCAAGGCTGCACTTGGTAATCGTTGAGCACCAGGTTCATCTGCGTCTCATTGGTGTTTCTGTTGGTGAAGAGCAGCTCCTCGGATGAACAGCGGAAGGAGAATCCCAGCGGTGCCGATGGCAGTGTATATTCATTGCCGATAGCCGGCAGCACAGCCTTGTAGTCCTTGTACTCCACCTCGACGTTGCGCATGTGCCAGGTGCCACGGAGCAACGAGAACTTGAAGCGCAGCGTGCACTTCTCACTGTTGTACATGAAGGTGATGCTCAGACGACCGAAGCCCTTCGACCGCTGATCATCGAAGGTGATGTGCTTGTTGTGCTCCTCCAGCAGCAGCGTCTCGTTGCTCAGACGTAGCTCGGGCGGTCCGTTCAAGATGAGTACAGCCTTATTGCCCTCGGCAATGTAGACTTGGGTCACTTCCGTCTCAATGAGCGTCGACTGTGTGGTGGTCGCACGGTTAGTGTCTTCCTCCTTCAGCTCGTCCTTGGCTTCACGCTTGGCCAGATAGTGTGCCTCTTCCTCGCGACTGGCTAAAATGCCCAAGACTTCACCGTGCCCATAAATGGTTAAAGCATCATTATAGCCCGTCAGCAGCTCAGCGTCGTCTTCCTCACTCTGGCCGCTCAGGTTGATGACCTGCGCAATGGACACAAGCGATTGCTCTACATAGATGTCATACAACTTATGCATAGATAGATACACACCTCAATGTTGGCGTTGTAGCCGTAGGGCTCCACGGCCAGGCTGCGCTGCGGCAGATATGTCCACGCGTTGCTCTTCACCAGATTTTGGAACTTGGGATATTTGGTGCCTTCCAGACGGCTTGTAGCATTGCGCACAAAAATTATTATCGCCTTGACATCCTTGTATAGTTGCGTCAGCGGCTGCTCCCTGCTACTGGCATCGACTAAAGCTTGGGGTTGCAAATCGAATAACTTGTCGTGACCCCAAAACAGATACGGTCCACTTATGGCTGCACTGCAGCCGAGCACTAGACTTATGAATACCCCAATTGCAAATGGCTGCATTATTTGATCTTGACTTCCGCAAGGCTAAAAACACGTTCGACGACTGCACCTTGCCTCAAAAACTGACTAAGAAAATTCTTGAACAGAAAAATCGATGACTCTGAGTGAGGGTAAGGCGCAGGCGCAGAAAACGTTTTTAGGGGTTGCTGCCCAATGGGGTAGCTGGTAAAGGGTAAAGGGTGGCTCACAGTGTAAGCGACTTGTTGCATTTCAACTGACTGAGGGTGACTTGAAGATGTGTGTAATGAGCTCGATCTTTAATAGATGATCATCTAGTTTCCGTAGAATGTATTAATCATGAGTAAAGTTTTAAGCCGTTGCCTATGGGTCAGCCAGTGCTCAAGCCCAGGTCTGACGCCATTGGTTGTTCAATTGTGATCTTTGGACTTTCTCCTTTAATTACAATCAAAATCGTTTTATTATCTCTTTGCTTAAACTATAAAATTTATTTACAAAAGTTGAGCAACTAAACTGATGACTGTCACGGTTAATACATAAAACTTTGGCTGTGTTGATGCTGAGCTAGAGGAGAATCTGCCCCTAAAGGTTTTGGTGCCTGTAAGTGGGAGGGAGAGCGGGAGAGATTTTTCTAGTAATATCTTTAATCTTCAAGTATATGCTCACGCTTCTCATTGACATCCCGGACGCCGCAGGTGCGATAGGAAATGGTTGACTTGCGCTTGGTATTCACGTAGCCCGGTATGAAGAGACTCGGTGCATCGAGACGGCCGGCGGCTATCAGACGTGACATATCCAGCTCGAGGCGATGTGCCAGGGGTCCCTTGAAGTGTATGATCATCTGTATGCAGGCGCCGCCATGCAGCTCCTTTGTACGTCGCGCATCCACATCCAGCATCCACTCCGGAATGCCCATCACCGAGCGCAGCTCCTCCAAAAATTGTGCGCTGCAAGCAAATCAAATACAAATTTCTCTCCTGAGTTATATAAATGCTTGAACATACACAACGAAACGTGGCGGCTTTTGCAGATTGATGTACTTGATGACATTATGATCCGGTTCGATGTTGGCGCAGGCGAAACGTTCGTGTGAATGGTCCGGTCCAAAGATCACAATCGAACGACCAATGGCGCCAACGGGCGCTTCCAGTGGAAAATTTGAGTCCGTGAGCACCACGCGTTCGCCACCAAGATCTAATAGGAGTTTAGCTGTCAATATATATGCATAATATTAAAGAGATTTGTAGCCACTCACCTATGGTGCCTAGGCGAGCACCCACATCGCCCACATAGCAACGCAGCGGATTATCCGGTCCGCACTCTTGCTCATAGAGATCCAACTGAAAGCAAGTCGTGAGCTTAGTTTCGATAAGTTATTTTATTGCCAAGATTCACTCACATTCAGGGGATCAGCCAGCTGTGTGTAGAACGGATTCCAGACATAGCCACCAGCCACGCAACGTGTGATGGTTGGCTTGACGGCCGCATCAACGCCCACCGGATTGACGAAGATCTGCCAGTTGTGATTGCGCGTGGAGTTGCGATCGTTTTTGCCCGGATGACGCAGCTTGACCTCAATCACGGTCTCCGATTGACTGCCATCGTTGTGTATGAGTTGTGTCATCTTTATATAGCCATAGGCATAGCCCGTGGGATGATGGAACGAGGCGATGGCGCGCAGCTCGCGCGCTTCACTTGGACTGTAGCCTCGCTCCAGTGTGCTGAAATTATATAAAATGTGTTTATGTGTAGCAAATTGCTAGATGTACGTCAGTCAGTCAATCTTAGTCAATCAGTTGATTGATAGATTGATCAACTGGCTTATAAGGCAGTACGTAAGCAGCAGTTTCACTTATTAGATCAATCAAAAACTCATTTAAAAACCCAATCAATCAATCAATCAATCTCCATCATCCACTCAATCATATTGGCTGTAAGTCCCATTCACACACTTACCTGCAAGCCCAGCGTGCGTTCTTCTGCTGCTTGTGAATGACTACAGAGCGTCCAATGATGCTGGTATAGCCGAATAGGGGCAGATAGGTATCATTGTAGGCATCCTCGTACTGGGTGAGTCCATTGAGCCGCCCAAACTTGCCGCTCAAGTCGCCCATCTCATACTGATCGCTGGTGCCCTGCTTGGGAGGTGGCGAGGACTTTGGATTGACCGCATAGGGATTCCAATGGCCGTAGAGCGTGGAAGCCTCGCAGGGGAAGGCCAGATTGGCCTCGACGGGTGTCTGCAAGAAGAGCAACAATGAGTAACTCAAGCCGAAGCTAATGCAGATGAAGAGCTACCATGTGTATGTGATAGCCGCTGTTGTCCTCTAGTCCCTTTAGCTGCACCTCCACATTGCTGATGTCGTATTCCGATTGCTGCGTGATTTCCAGCTTGCCGGCGACAGTGAGTGCATCGCCGTTGGCATACCAATCCTTGGCCACCACCTTGCGACGATAGTGACCGATCAGACTGGAGCAGGCCAGTCGTTCGCCTCTAGCCTTGGGCCCATTGTCGTCGTAAATGACCAGGGATTTGCCCAGTATGCTGTGACTGCCCGATAGCGGCAAATTGCCATCGATGAACATGCGGCGGCTCAGCTGGCGGGCGCTGCGTTTGCCACCAGCTATAGTCAGCTTGCCCAGACGCGCATCCAGGGCGCCCAGGCGACACATTGCTGGCAGCTGCGGCTGGCAGAAGTCGTCAATGCTGCGATTGCCCCAGTCCACCTTGAACGGATTGAAGACGGCGCCAGCCGAGAGGCAACGCTGCTGCCAGTCATAGAAATCCTTGCCCGGCGGATTGCTGTGAATCGCCCAGCGATGTTCGTAGGTGCTGTTCTGCGTGGAGCCATCCGCCTGTATCAGATACTCAAA
The DNA here is from genome assembly GCA_035047625.1 of Drosophila mettleri. Lineage (NCBI taxonomy): Eukaryota > Metazoa > Arthropoda > Insecta > Diptera > Drosophilidae > Drosophila > Drosophila mettleri. The sequence goes on from JAWNPI010000056.1 coordinate 2,104,759, forward strand.
CAGCACCGCCGTATCCTGCCAGGGCTGCTCGGCGGCCTGGCGAAAGATGACGCGGCCAACAATCGGATAGCGAAACAATACCTAAAGAGGAGACATCAATTAGGGAAGTGAAGTGGTTTTTGGTGCTGAAGGCTTTTCACCTGCGCCGTGAACATGGGCTGCTGGTAGATGCCATTCCGCTGGTATTGATTCAATGTTGAGCAGCCCCAAATATTCTTGGTTATGTTGTGGACATCGTTGCGGTTATAGGTGTAGATGACTAGACTGCGATGGGCGATGCTGTGACGGCCCTGCAGCGGCAGATATAGATCCCAGTAGAGACCGCTCAGCTCGGAGCTGGTGCCGGGCAGGACGTACTGATGAAAGTACTGCTTGTTGCGCCCTTGCAGCTTGCCACTGAGATCTCCGAGTGCATATTGCTCCTGGGTACCATACCCAGGCGGCGGAGCATGCTCCAGGTCCAGCTGCCGTGGATTGAGTAGCTCGCCCGTCGTCTCGCAGTAGTCCGGTTGGCCGACTCTTTGCGGCGCGGGCGGCAGACTGTGAATGCGAAAGGCGGCTACATCTGCGGCAAATTTACGACTCACGTGCGGCGCATGCGGCGTGGACAGCGTGAAGTTGAGGAATGTGGGATCGAACTTGGAGCGCTGGCTAAATGTGACCTCGCCCTTAACACCGCCAGAGTTGATGAAGGTTCTGGCAATAGAATGGGAGAAATCAACTTGGAAACTTAAGCCTAAGACGACTGGAACTTACTTGTAGCTCAGAGCTTGAACGTGTCGTATCTTGGTGCAGGCCAGATAGTTGTCCGAATGCTGATTGTCGTAGAGCACCAGGTAGAGCGTGCGGTGCGGTATGGTCAGGTCAGAGGGTAGCAGCGCCAGCTGTGCATCCCGAAAGACGCTGCGCTGTGGCTGACGCAAGGCATTTCTGGCCACGCCAATTCTGCCCAGGCGCGCATCCAAGTCGCCAATGCCCTGACCTGGTCCCTGGCCCTGCGGATCGAAGACCAGCTGCAGGAAATTACAATTGTCCTCGCTGCGATGATGATCGTGCTTGAAGATGTCCGTCACAAAGATCTTCCAGTGGTGCTGCGTGAACTGTGACCCATCCTCGGGCTGCTGCTGCTGTATGTGATACAGATCGGAGTAAATCAACGTATCGCCGCTGGTGCCATCTGTCGGCGCCAGCCAGCGAAAGTACACGGAGCCCGCAACGGGCGTATTGAAGCGCGCCTCTGCCATGTGCTCCATGGAGTTCTGCACGGTGGTTATCGTGGCGCAAATTCGTGCATTCGAATTGATTTCCGTCAACACCAGCGACTTGCCCCAAATGCCACGATCTCCGATCAGCTGCATCTTGTGCTGCCACCGAGCCGTCTCGTTGCCTGGCAGCACCAAATAGTCCAGCTCCTCATCAAAGCTGAGCACTTGGGTGCCCAGACGCTCCAGTTCACAACGCTCGTCGGGCTCTATGTTTGTGTAATCCACCGGAAAGCGTCGCACAGCCCAGCTCCAGACCTGCTCTGGATACTGTAATGTTGCCTCCAGATTGGCTTGAATCTCCACCAGCTCAGCAGTGCTTTGTCGAAACGTGATCTCTCCGTGCAGTCCATGCTGCGAGATGTAGGCAATCAGATGCTGTGCCGCAGCTGGAGAGCAAAACAAAATTCACGAGGATGAGTCAAGAAAAAAACCGAGTGCTAATCAAATGCGTTTGCAGAGTTGCATACCCTGTAATCAATGAAAGAGTTGCCGTAGGGTATACTCGAATTGGCTTCTGCATTCTATAAAAACATGTATATATTGCTGCGACCTAGACTTGGTAGGGTTCTATTGTTTCTTCATGTTCATGAAAATCGATAAATATCGAATTTAAGCCATGACTTCATTTGCTATTTCTTTAATGAGAAATAACAACTGCTTGAGTTACATGAGCTTTTCATCTAGTATATCATATATATAGCCGCATTGTCTCAATATTTCAATAACCGACTAATCGATAAATATTAACTTAACTATAAATATAATATAACTGTACAATAATAATCAAAATAAAATTATAAGTAATAAAAAAAAATATTTCAATATTTATATATAAATTTTTATTTTTTTATAATACATAATACATAAAGATTATATATACCTTTTTTATCTCTCAATACAGAGCAACTAATTTCATACCCATCAAAATGTTACACACAATAATCAAGTCACGCACAGGGTATTGCCTAGTCAGTCAGTCGCACATAGCTGTAGCACTTTTCTTACTTTCATTTTTACTTACATGCAGCATACGCTGTAATCTCAGTCAATTTTCGTTCAGTGCATTTGCATACAATGCGTGAGAATCGAAGGTGATTGGACAAGGCTGTTCCGCATTACTTGCAAGACTTCATATACTTATACTTTATGCTTATACTTATACTTATACATTCGGGTGTGTATGTGTGTGGACTTACCGCCGCTTTGTGCTGCAATCCCATGGGCCACAATGACGCATAAGAGCTGCGTTAATGAGCCCACTCGCTGGCTGCCATGCGGCATGTTCCTTAACTGCTTTCCTTAAACACTTTTTGGACTATTTTCTAATTGTTTTTTTTTTTTACGAGGCCCACAACAATTGCTAAATAGTTATTTTTACTGTTGCGTTGAACACTTTCATAACTGGCAGCGCATGCGTGCGCACTGCGAGGGCAAAGAAAAACCGCACACGTCGCAATTCAACAGAAAACTGGTCGAAAACAACACGATTGTTGGCTTAAACCATGTTTGTTTTCGGCCCAACTGTGTTGAGTTTGGCTTTTGAGTTTGTTTACGCGTTTCGCTTTGAGCTTGGCATTCGCTGAGATTTTGTTTTGCTACTACGCTCGGCTCAGCTACGAACCGGCTGCAAACAGCTGTTGCTGTGCTTATACAAATCTTATACTAGGTATACTGAATAAAAATTGTATGCATGCATAAAACGAATAGCTTTTACCTTCGTACATTTAGTGTTGGTCTTATACAGGCTAGTCTTATACGCGCATTATGCAGTGCAACTTGTCTATTATACCAATGAATTTATTTTGCTCAACTTATTATTTCAACCACCAACCGGCAACAACCAACTGTTGCTGCTCTTATACAAGTCTTATACTAAGTACTGAACGAGCCAAATGCAATGATGAATGAAAATTTAATGAGTGTAAAAAACACATAATATTACCTTCGTTCAGCTAGAGTTGGTCTTATACACATTATGCGTGCATCTAAAGTTGCTCTTATACATATTATCTCTTATACCAAAGAATTTGTTTTGCTACGCTCAACTTATCAATTCAACCACCAACCGGCTGCAACCAGCCGTTGCTGCTTTTATACAGTACTTATACTGAGCACGTAATGAATGCCTACATGTATAACACGACGCTCTTTGTATATATTCGTGCTGCTAGAATTTGTCTTATACGCATTGTTTAATATAGTTAATTATACAGTCATCTTCTAATACTTCAAATTTCTGTTTATATCAGCCACAAATAAGCAAGCAGCAATCAGTCTTATACTACACTAAAAACTTATACTTGGTACTTATTGAACGAATTGATAATTAAATCGTGCATGATTATGCATGTATAAGAGTAGCACTAGCTTTCGTTCAGCTTTTGTTATACTTATCATTATTGTCTTGATGCTATATTTCTTATACTCTTATACAGCTCATATGCCAACCAGTGCTATTAAGTAAATACTTTTTAGCTTGTTTTTTTTTTTTTGCATTTCTGTAAAATTTCGTTTTTGTAATATATTAATAAAAATTTTAATTATAAATAAATAATTTACTCTGCATACTTTACCCCCGTGTAAAATAAAACCAAATTGTTTTTCTTCGTTTCTTGGACGACTCGCTATTGTTTTATTCCATAAAAGTCATCGACATCATCATCATCAATGTTATATAAAAACAGATCTCAATTTTTTTTTTTGTTAATATTTCTGACCGGGTTAAAAAAGTTTTTGTTATTATGAATTTTTTTTTTTTTTTTTGAGATTTTTCTTTGCCATATAACTTAAGTTTATACTGAAGTAAAGATTTTCGCACTTAACAACTTGTTGCATTTTGAATTGATTATTTTTTTTTTTTTTTTTTTTGTTTATAGACTGTTTTGTGTTGTTGTTCTTTTAGTACTGAGTGAGACCTCATCGCACTTAGGATTGTGTATTGTTTATTAGACATCTTTGTCATCTGTATGTTCTTTTGCCTATTTCCTTGCTTTTTTATTCCACTTTTCTGGTACTGATGCACCCGGCAATGCCTCGGAGGCTCATTGCAGTTGCCTCTGTCCTAGCAGGATTTGGGGGCGTGTAGGGTATCTTTTGCTCTCGTAAAATGTATAATTTTATACACTATAATGGGTATAGACGATTGATAGTCGCCATACATGCGCTTCTATAACCGGGCTAGAGTGTATCGAATTCGTGTTCGAATTCGAGCACTCGCCCATTAAGTAAATTTTCATGTGGTATCATATGTGCATATATGTATATATAGATATATATGTATAGTCTGCCATACATATATATTTATTTATACGTTTGTATTGTTTGTTCAGAAAACATGAAAACGGAAACTCTTCAAAAACTAAAGCAACTTTTGCAATTTTATAACTTTTCGATACTTTTTTCTTATCTCTGAACGCATAAACTTGAAAATTCTTATTCTTTTCTTTCTTTCTTTCTTTTTTGGTTAAGTTATGTAAACTGGCATAAAATGAAGAAAGATTAAAATAAAAAAAAAAAGAACAATTTGAGTGAATAAAATAGAAAATGTTTCGTTCTTTTCATAAAGCTAACTCTCATATTTTTATATATAGATATAAAGAATATATAAATATTGTTTAACGAACGATAGAGATATATGCATATTATAACGTTGTCAAGTATTTAGTTAAAGGTGTTTAAATATATATAAATATATATATTTAGAATATTTGCTCTCAGATGAAAGTAACCTAAAGATAACGTATTAAATTGTCTCTCCTTCATAACCTGTAAAACAAATTAACTAACAAATGTGGGCCAAGGCCTACAAAGAACGATATATATTTTTATATATATATAGATATATATATTTTGAAATATCTATGTAAATATATAAATTGTTATAGATGGGATTAGCTACCCATTTGGCCCGCGCATTTTTTGCGTTTTCCTTTTTCAAAACTTTTCTCAACGAACAGCAAATGAAAACATTTTTCGGGCATTTTTTCTGCGTATTTTTGTTTTTTTTTTTTTTTTTTTTTTTTTGTTTTTAAATAAAATATATAGACTTTGCAGTTATTTATAAATTTTACGTGTAAAATTTAATAATAAAATCAACTAGAAAACTAGCTGAAACAAGATGGCGCTTCGACAATTGGATTTTTAACTATCCCTAAAAATGAGGCGTGGTACTTGGTAGAAGAAGTTAAGAGTATTATTTCTGGTGTTTGTTCTTGTTCTTGTTGTTATTGTTGTTGTTTTAACAAAAAGAGATTATATATATATAGATATATATATATAAATATATCTGAGATTTACATATGTAAAACGAGCATTTCTTTTAATTACGTTTATTATTTTTTTTGACGATTTTTAAAAGTTTTTTAAGTTTTGTTTTTTGTTGTTGTAGTTGTTGTTGTTGGTTGTAATATGGATGCTGAGTTAAGAGTTAGGATGTGTGTTGTTTGTGGGTCTGCTGCTGCTTAGGCGGCTTCCTCTTCCTCCTCATCACCCTTGCCGGTGAGCATTTCGATCAGGGATGCGGTATCGATTTGATTCTTGTCATCAATGACCATCTGATCGAAGGCATCATCGACCTCCTTCATGGTGAATTTGTCACCGAAGCCCATGAGCATTTCGCGGAATTTATCACCATCGATGAGACCATCGTTATCGAATGTTTTGAAGGCAGCAATAACAACATCGTCTTCATCGTTGGCACCAGAGGTGGCCATACGGTTGGCGAACAAGGTCAGCAATTGGGTGAAGTTAATTGGACCGGAGGCTTCGCCGAGCATGGCGTCCAACTCCTTGTCGTTGGCGATCTTGCCGACAGAATCGAAGGCAGCGCGCAAATCGTTCTTGCCAATAATACCGTCCTTGTCGGCATCCATTAGTTGGAAGGCCTGATTCACAACGCAGTTAAATGGAATGCAGCACGACCGACACACACAGCGTGACAGATCGATAGAGCGAGCGAGAGAGAGAGAGAGAGAGAGAAAGAGAAAGAGAGGTGGTTGGTGATTTGGTCTTGTTGATGGTATCATGGATGCGACATGGCTAGGTCGGGGTAGCTCAGGCATACGGAATTTGGCTCGAGTGGGTCTCTAGCAAAATACTCACTTCCTTGAATTCGGCAATCTGCTTCTGGGAGAAGACAGAGAACACCGAGGAGCCGGCGCGCTTTGATTTCTTTGAGCCACGCGAGCCGCCCGACGCTCTCTTCGAACCAGTAGCAGAAGCTGGGGCAGGAGTGGCAACTGGTGCGGGGGTTGCTGCCTCGGACACTGCCTCAGAAGCGGTTTCTGAAGTACCTCCCTCTTCCTTGGTCTTCTTCTTCTTAACCTTCTTCTTCTCATCCGCCTAAAAGTCGATGGAAGAAACAAAGAATTTCCATTAGGCATTTCAAAATGTTTTTGAACTTTTCGTAAGTTCTATTTCATAAGTTCTCTGCCGTTCCTCAATCTAAAAATATTCGACACGCATTACGTAAGCTCAGCGGCTATATGCCTCTCGCCTTGGCTAGATCATATTACTGTACCGACCGATCCATTTATAGAATTTCACGCGTGAGTATAAGTGTGTGTGTGTGTGTGTGTAAGTGTGTGTGTGTGTGTGTGTGTGTGTGTGTGTGTGTGTGCGTGCGTATGCTTAAAGTAAACTTTTCACACACGATATAAATAGTTTTTCATTTGTGATTTTCCATTCTTGAAATATTTTCGATATATATCCATAGTGGCCGTCGGCACAATAATCCACATACGGGTGAGTCATTGAGGTCATTTTCATCACTTCCTTTACTTTATAAAAATCGTTTCAAATCGTTTCAAAACTCAAACACTGCACAACAAATTGAGGTTTAGATATAGATAGATAGATAGATAGATAGAGATCGCGAGTCCTTTGCTGTGGCTATATCCCATGTCTCCTTACCATGGTGCTGAACTTTGATGTGTTGTCTAATCGAGTCGAGCGGTCAGAGCACACTGAAACTCTGGCTGATTTTATCGCCAAGACAATGATGTTTTAAGAACTTTTTTCTGACCGTTTCTTCTGCCCAACGCGGAGCCGAACGCCAGCCCGAGCGACGCAGAAGACGATCGTCGGCCACGTCGAATCCCGGCCCGAATCGTTTCGGGCTGTATCTGTATCGTGCTGCCTTTTTTAGTATCTGCAAGGCGAGGTGCGCCCAGGCGCCGAGTGGGTTGCGGGTGGTGGCTCGGTGGTTCGAAATGTTTACTCATCGTTTTGCTGCTCTAATCAAAAATCTAATTTTAACGGTTGCTTCTCTGCTTGAATATATAGATATATACATATGTATATGCATTTGGTATATACATCGGTTTGTTGAATTTTGAAATTTATTTTCGTGTATTATGAACAGATATTTATTCTCTATGCCTCGGCCTATTATTCTAGCTATATACATTCCCAATGCTTGTTTTCTATTATTCATCTTTGCTCTTGAGGCATTTGTCGAAGGTGTCCTCTTGCTCTGAAATCACCTACATTTCCCTTGGCCACTACGCACGTCGCATACATCGACAAATATCAGCATTATATATATATATACATATATATATAGTATAGATCGGCTATATACACGATCTTCGCATCTTACCTTGTCTATTTTCAACGACCTGGCATTTCGTGTCTGTGCTTAAAAATGTTTGCATATTGTGCAATATAAAAGAGAGCGACGAGCTGAGAATTCCAAAGCCAAAAAAACGTTTCGATACTTCATTTCATGCCTCGCACATAACAAAACAAATCTCATTTTTATTTTCTTTTCTTTTCATAATCAGTTTTGTTTTTCTTTTGCATATGAGTTTTCCATTGATATTGCATAACGTCCCAGTTATGTGAATTGTCAAAAAGTTAAATGAACTTGGCATATGATAAATAGATTTATTAAAATTCTGCTGGATAATGATATTTAGAGAATTTTTCGTTTTTATTTCCATTTGTTGAAAATATAGAAAGTATGTGAAAAAATATGTATGTTATGTTTAGATACATAATTATATATATTTATGCCTATTAGCTATTATTTGCGTAGCTATTCTATTTCTATGACTACAAAAAAAAAATCAACTAATGGAAACCGAAACCGAAACCTCATTGCATTTCATTTGTCTTTTTTTTTATAATCAATTATATATACTTAATTTTTTTTCTGTATTTAATTGTTTTAATGCAATTTTATTTAGAGTATTTGAATCACTTTTACATTCTCCTATATTACTTAAATATTTAAATTGTATAAATATAAATATTCCCAATATTAAATATAAATTTTTCCATGTTTATAACATTTTTTAACCAAATTTGGTTTCAGTTTAAGCATTGACCTTTTTACTTATTATTTATTTATTTTGTATACGTTTTTTGTAATATTTGCTTAATGTATTTTCAAGTCAAAATTTAAAACAGCTCTGCATTATCAGCTTACAAAAGTCAAAATTTATATTTATATTTATTATATTATAAAAAATTATAAATAACATTTGCATTCAATGCACTTATGACTTACATAAGGAAAACTTTTATGGAGAAAATCAGTTATTTAAATCAGAAGCCATGAGCAATTTAAGCATTTACTTGGATGAGTTTACTTTAATTGGTTTAAAAAGTAAAACATAAAATATTAATGTATGGAAAAAAGTAAATAATAAAATTGTTTTTTCGTTTTAAAAAATTATTAATTTTTACTTACTTATTAATTTACTTGGATGAGTTTACTTTAATTGGTTTAAAAAGTAAAACATAAAATATTAATGTATGGAAAAAAGTAAATAATAAAATTGTTTTTTCGTTTTAAAAAATTATTAATTTTTATTATTAAATTATTTTATTTTGGTATAACATTTCTGGCGGAGTAAAATATAATTTTTTGCTTTTATTCTTTAAATTGATTTCCATTCCATTGCTTCAAGTATTTATTTAATAAAATTCTTTTTTTTTTAATAATTCAATCAATTTTTTTATTTTTTTTTTGAAGCTGTGAAAAAAACCGTCAAATAATTACATTGATTTAGATAAATTCTGTGCATATCAAATTCCCAAAAAACTAACGAAAGGCATTGATTGGAATTTTGAATACAGAAGACCTTAAGTTGTCTGTCCAAAAATGCATTGATAAATCATCACGTAGACATAATTGAAATTGCATTTTTTTTCTCTTTTTTTGCTTTTTTTAAGTGATTTTGAGTAAAATTTCAAAGCGTTTCAAAATTTGGCATATAACCAAGCGACGCATTGGCTACAAGCCAAGCGAAAGAAAAAGATGAATGCTTTTCTTCTATGCCAAATTAAAAATAATGCAGAATAGTGCAGAAATTTAAGAGATACCGAAAATAATATTGAAATCCATCGCGATCTAGTATACAATTTCTGAACGCAAACATTTGACGCAAATTTTCATTTTACAATCTTGAAATATGAAAATAACAATATTACAACTAGAATAACAATCACTAAAGGTAACAGGAAGGCGCAGCCTACGCATTTGTTTATACGAATATATTCTAAATATACATATGTATATATACAAGGTAAATAGACACAACTTTTAACATTTCTGTATACTTAATATATGGCATCTATATCAGTATATGGTAAATAAACGAACTTTTTCAATGCTTTGCTAGCCTGGCCGACATGGACGTCATTGGGAAGCAGCTGTATTAAACGTAGCCATTTAAATTCTACATAGAGTGTGAGAGAGAGAGCATTGGCTCTCTATGTACCACATTCCTTTGGCCGTTCACTCGTTCGCCTTGGGCCTATGTCCAAAAATAGCTGTGCCAACGCGCACTATAGTGCTGCCCATTTCGATCTGCAGCAATAGAAGAACAACATTAATATATATATATAAATTTGTATAAACATATATATGACATAGCTAGTCGAACATAGATGCTGTTTGGATTACTACGTACCGCTCGGTCATAGTCATTGGACATGCCCATTGACACTTGCACCGCATCAGTCGGCAATGCATTGGCCGTACAAATGTCGCGCTGCGCCTGCATCAGAGCCACAAAGTCCGGATTGGGCCCTTTGCTATAATCATAGCCATAAGCGCCAATGGTCATGATGCCCACGGGTTGCAAATGCTTCAGATTTTCGCTGATATATTTATATAGAGAAGGCGCCGCACTGGCCTCAACACCGCTCTTAACTGCATGGATAAAGAGAAAAGTGTTAACTAATCAAGGATGTGGCTGTGTGCTCAGCTCTTACCATCTTCGCCGCTGGTGTTGATCTGCACAAGCACGCGTAGCGGCTCAGTGGGCTCGGGCTGTCGCTTAGCCCAGGCAGCATCGATTGCACTGGCCAGCTTTTCGCTGTCCAACGTTTGAATCATATACAGATTGGGTAGCTTAACCACCTGTAATATGAGATGGAACATTAGAGATATGACGAAATACAAGTAGTAGTTAAATTAGGCACCTTATTGATTTTGTTCGTCTGCAGATGTCCAATCAAATGCCATTTGATATCGGGACATTGTGCCAAAATATCTGGATGCTGACTTTTCCCCACCAGCTCCTGCACATAGTTCTCGCCAAAATGACGTTGACCGGCTTTGTATGCTTCAATGACACACTCAACGGGCTTTGTTTTGCTAACAGCCACCAACAGAGGTTTCGGTGTATTTATTTCCTGATAAGAAACAGCCAGAGATTTTTGACCTTCGTTTGTTTACTTTTATTATCAATGAGAGTTGTGCATTGTACCTGTGGACGATTTTGCAACGATGACTCAATGCGCTTTAGTACATGCTGCAGGCCGGCGGTTATGTCAAATTCGGCCATTGTGCGACGCAGCATTAAATTTTTAATTCCCGTTTGAGCTTAAGCTGCTGTTGAAAATTTAGCAAATCTTACAAAACATATGATTTGCAAATTATCGATAGGCATATATAAATTCGATAAGAAAATGGCCATGGAATATATCAGTATTTAAGTATTTTTTTTTAGTATTTTTGTCTGTCTTAATTTGTTATTTTATAGTTACAAACAGTTGCCTTTTCTGAAGAAATTCAAAAATAAAACATGACAGGAATTTAATTCTTTTGTTAATTTGGATTTTTCGTAGGCCGTAGACAAAAAATAAAAATGTGTTCATGTGGTTGACACGTTAAATAGTTCCCTGAGTTCATTCTTTAATGCAGAATGAGTGACTCCTACCACGTGGCGTGCGAGATGGTTGATAAAGCAATCAAATATTTGCAATCCATACGAATTGGGGAAGTTCGGCAAACTCTGGAATTTATTGGTGTCCATCATGTTGAGATTGTCATGGCTGTATTTGTTTTTCTGGCACTGCAGTTTACAAAATTCACCGTTGTACTTTTGCTTGCCTGCCTAATAGCTTTCACCATCTTCTACATGGTAAGCGCATCCTTGGATACGATATGAAATCGTGTCATATACCAAAATCATCTCCTGCTATCAATAGTGGGACACACTCTTTCCCGACTTGGCGGAGGATCAGTATCGGAAGTATAAAGACAAAGTTCCCGAAACTTATGGTGCCGGCTACGGCCCTAACTATGGGCCTCGCTATGGCAACGATCGGTCCATTGGCACGGGTACCAGCACCCCCTATGTAAATCAGGATTTGAACTCTCGAGATGCTCGCACGTCCGCCCTATTCCCCCCATTCAACTTCATCGACGAAGAACAGTTGCACGGTAATTGGACTTAAATATGAGAAATCAAAAAATGGAAACTTAATTTATAATTTTGCTCTCAGGCGATCACTCAACGTATCCGGTGGACAAGAAAGAGTACTTGAGAGACCGTGGAGCAGCGGCAGCTCCTAGCCGAGATCAAGTGAGGCTGCAGAGAAGACCTAGCCTACCGGGACATATGACACCTGTTGGCCACAGGGGCTCGCTCAATGAGATGCGGTCACATCGACGACCGTACAATCAAATCGACGACTATCGATATATACGGCGCAGTGAGCGGATGAGTGATCCGCAAGCGTTTCGCAGAATGATCGCAAACGAATATCGACTACATCGGCCGGGCACAGCAACTGAAAATCTTAATCACCATCGACATCAGTATAACAACGATGATAACAGAACGAAGCGAACCGGACCACACGGTGCCGATGATAGACAGGCGAAGAACCGCAGGAACTCGGAGAAGTACACGTCACAAAAAAGATATATCACAAACGACCTGCCCGACCGTTATAGAAGTGGGTCTCGGGACAATATGATACGGAAATTGCGAAATTCCTCGCAAGGAGCCTCGCCACGGTCGAGTGGGCCTCATGGCCGTTACGATCCCAACGGTCCGCACAGCCATGCCGATAGTCGAGGCACGAAACGAAGATCAGGTGAGACAGGCAGTCAAAATTCAAAAACTATCGATAACACACTTTGTCGTTTTAGATAATCAATACTCAAAAAGGGAAAGTCGTTGGGGCCAGTTATAATATGGATAAAGTCAATGACGATAACGCCGTAAAAGAAGACGCGGCCATGCAGCATCCAGAAACTACATTGTATGTGTATCCATAGAAATTTATTATAATATTTTAATAATATATATAATTTTCACAGGACATGTGATTGCGATCAAAAATGTTGCGACTGCGATTCGGAAAATGAATTATCCGGTATTAAATCGAATATCAGTTATCCATATGTTATCGAACCGGTATACGATAGCAGCGAGAGAATAGCGACTAAAAAGAGAAAGATTGAGAACAATGAGCTACCCAAAGGCAGTAGTGAAGAAAGCAAATTAACTAGCAACAGAACAAATAAAGATTAAATTTGATAAGATCTGCACGTTCACATTTTCATTAACTGGCTACTCACTATATTTGAAATTAAATTCCAAGTCAATAAACCAAAAATAATTGTTTGTGTTTAAGGGGTAAAAAAAGCCAATCAAAAATAGTCCAATTGACGTCACGAATTGCGCCATATTTATACCACATACATATGGTATATTTCTGTTAGTATTTTTTTTGAGATACTTTCTATTTTGCGAACACGGGCACACTACATGGATTTTGTTTATATTTGTGGAAAGTAGAAATAAATGTCTAATTTGCAATTAACTCAGGAGAGACTGTAAGTAAATAATGAAATAAAACGATGCATAATATATTGAGAATATATATTCAATCGCAGCGATGCATTGCGCTCGGAGTACAGACCACGCAGGCCATGCGCCTTGCTTAAATATCCACGACCGAAAACAAAGCCCGAATATCAATCCATTTATCCGTGGATAATATTAGATGAAACCGATCCGCATTTTGTATTCTGCGCCGTGTGCGAGTGTCGCTTGAGCGCCAAGCGATCAGATCTGGGCAAGCATGAGGGCAGCATAAAACACTCGGAGAACGCTCAACGCAAGTCTGCCACATCGAAAGCGCAAGACCAAGCGAATGACATCAAGTGGGAGTACAATGATGAGAGCAACGATGAGAGCCTCTTGCCCTTGCAGTATGCCAACGGAAGCGTTCTGTGCAAGACAGAGCCAGAGAATGAGGATGATGAGGCGGAAGGAGCAGAGGAGGACGGAGAGGATGAAGACGAGGATGATGATGAGGCGGCAGATAATGGAGAAGCGCAGCCAGGTAGAAATGGTGACGCCGATGCAGATACTGATTATGAGCCGGCCAGCAAGCGTCGCACCTCGGAAACAGACTCCCAGCACTCCGGCCTGTTGGACTACTTGCCACTGCAGGTGACCATCAATGAGATGCCACATGGACAGCTAGTGCCAGCTGCCCAGCCGGCAACAGCCACGCCCCAGCCGTGTCGCATCACAATCAAAAAGGTGACAGCCCCAGCACTGGCAAAGCTGAGCAGCAACACGAGCACGGCGATTGGCAACCATGAGATTACCTCGAAGGCGACCATAACGCCCATAGCCAGTGGCTGTTACAATTCAATGCGACAGCCCCAGATGCAGTCGTATGCATCACGGCAGCTGCAGTCCTATCAGCTGCAGCATCTAACCTCAATTGAGTCGCCGGCGCGCGACTCACTGGATCTCTTCTTTGATAGCATTTGCGCCACTGTCAAGGGACTGCCGCCCAAACTGGCTACCGAGGGCAAAATACGCGTCATGCAGCTCATCGGCGAACTGGAGCTGCGTGCACTCAACGAACGCGATGCATTGCCCGCTGGCTCAACAGCCGACCTGGCGGCCAAGGGCGGAGCAGCGGCGACGGCCTCAACAGATGCACCTGGTGGCAGTCAGCAGAATGCGACGGTTGCCTCGACCACCAAATGAGGCGCATGCACTGACAACAGTTCAAAGTTCATACTCCTCTCTATAATTAGCACGAGATTCTGTAGCGCAAATTGTTTATGCTCGTTCACGAACTCAAGGCAGGGTATATTGGTTGTGTGCAATGTCCGTTTGTGGTCTGCTCGTATGCCAGAGACATGAAACTTAAATATAATCTCGTCCAATCTATTGTTAAGTTATTTTCAGGGGGCGTGGCAAGTAGGGTAAGACTTGCATAGTTAATTTCAACAAACAAATCGTGAGAGATCGATTTAGAAATATAGTGAGAAAGAAATGTACCTTTTCTGGATTCGTGAACGAGTATTAGGCAGTCGGCTGTAACCGACTGCAGCATTCTTACATGTTAATATCGAGTTTTAGCGTAAGACCTTACTCCATTCATGAGCATTCTATCTTATCTCTACGTTATCGCCTAGAGATTGAATATTAAAAAACGAAAAAAAAAAAAAAATACAAAAACAAAAAAAGACCATTTACAAATATATTAAATAATTATTATTTATCATTAATAAAACAAGTCTGATAAATGAACAATTTACACTTAGATTACAACAATAATAATAACAAATTACGAGGGTACTTAGAATGGGGGCTTGCACTCCATCATGGCCTTTGCGCAGTAATGCGGGAATTGTAGTCCCTGCAGCAGTACCTCGGCTAGACCCTGTATAAAGCATAGAAAAGGTGTGATTAGGGGTCGCATAAAAAAGGTTTTGCTTTGATTTTTGCGGTTTTTTTTTTTTTTTTTGTTAGTTTTTTTTTTTTGTTTTATCATAAGACTAGTTGGCTTAGTTTTTGTGAGTAATGAGCAATGGAACAAAAATCTACAAAGCGCGATAAGCGTTCCGCACCCGCACGGCAACTAAACTATGAGTGTCAGTGTGCAACAAGAGATATAATTTATATAATTAATAATTGGATGAGGTCATCGTCTGTAACTGGCATACATATATATATATGTATATCTATATATCCTGCCACACCCACTCACCGATAGACCCGGTATGCACACAACCAGTGAGTAGACGATGATGTAGCAGAAGGAGCAGATGCAGGCAACAGCCAAGGCAATGATCCAGAAGACCAAAAGCCAGAAGATAAACCACACTGGATTGCCCATGCTTAAGTGATTAAAAGATTTGCTTGTTTAGCTGAAAGATAAGAAAGACGAGAAAGTGAGAAAATGAAGAGCAAGAGTATCAGATAAGAGTTGAAAGAGAATCATTCAAAGTCGAGGAACGAATATATATATATATATATATATTATTAATATATTTTATTATTTTAAAAATAGTAAATTTCCTAATTACATTTGAATTATATATATATACATTATGGATTATAAAATTCAACTTTAATTAGGAAATTTACTATTTTATAAATTATATATATATATATATATATATATATATATATATATATATATATATATATATATATATATATATATATATATATATATATATATATATATATATATATATATATATATATATATATATATATATATATATATATATATATTTACTATTTTATAAATATAATTTTATATTTGTAATAAATTTTAATAATTTATTTTATCATTTTAAAAACATTAAATTTATTAATTTTTAATTAATTTTATGAGTTAACAAAATTTCTGTTTCGTATTTTTTTACATTGTACACATTTTTTTTTTATTTTTTAATTAAAATTAACATTAAAAAATTAAATTAAAATTTATAAATAAATAAATTTTAATAATTTAAATAATTATAGATTTATTATTTGAGTTTAAATTTTATTATCTTAAAAAACATGTCAATGATTCAACTTTCTTTTATCAAAACTTAGATAAGAAATTTTATAGACAATCCTCTTTTACATATGTGTCATAAATATACATACATATGCATATCCCACCTCTAACTTCTATGCATAATAATTGCTTTCAAAGAAATTGAATATTGCTTTTATTTAATAAAAAATTTCACTTTTAGCCATAGAATTTTGCTTTGACAAGGTTCGTGACAAACATTCGAACGACCGATTTGGAAATGTCGACGTAAATAGATATGACGATATATCTACTATATACATAGCTATGTATGCGTATGTAAGCCGAGGTAAGGCTGTAAAAGCAATATGCACAATTTACTATGTCATCCCGAGTGTGACGCATATTTTATGAATTCAATCTAAAATTTAGTTGAAGTCAGTTTCACATGGTCTTTGACCTTAGAGAAACTGAAAATTGCTTGAAGTCTTCCAAGTATTTCAATTTTAAGCCACTTTAATGATAAGTGTTAATTTAAGAATTTTGTATCTGGGAATAACAACTAGAAAATTTTAGGGTCTGACGATTTTCAGCTTGTTTTTCTTCCATTTCTGGTTTTATTTACGTTCTTCTGTGGAAGATTATGCAAATTAGCTGAGGCGTGTCCGCATTCCTAATAAACAAATTCATATGTTTTGATAAGATTTTCGGTTGTGTAGTAATACAACAGTTTAGAATGTATTTAGCATTTATAAATACATCTTATTTGATTTATTTTTATGTTCTTTTATTTTTTGGTTGCGCGCCTACGCCAAGTAATGCAAAGAAGGTAAATAAAAACAACAGACCCACCTTATGAAGCGCGAGAGCAAGACAGAGAAGTCTACGGGCAATGCGACGTACGAATGGCGCGAGATGCAAGCGAAAACTAAAACAAAACTGGCGCAACAAGTTATAGGAAAGTTGTTGACAGGGCTGCCAGGGCTACCAGACTTGCTGAATTTTAGAGCTTTGCATCGCCTAAGAGTATGCTGAGCTTTATTTATGCAAAGATATCAGAGAAAGCTTTTCGTTAAAAATTAAAAGCAAATGCAGTGCAATTGGAAGAATGGGGAACAGAAAATGATTAAACTTATTAAAAACGCGTGCTATTATCGTAATTTGATTTAATGACTAATGCCTGATAACAAGTTCATATAACTTGTTATCTAATCAGATTATCTTTTACTATGAAAAATTAATTTACAGGGTATAAGCAGCACTGCGGAGCATTCTATTTTGTATGTGAGCTTGGCGCATAGCTTACAAAATGTTTTCAGCTATGCGGACAGGCAAAAAGCAAAAGCATGCGACCAGCTGCAAGCTGCAAGACTGTTATACGTGTTATTTATAGAAAAAGCCTAAGCTTTTGCACACAGCTGAAGCCGAAAGCTTTGAGTCTAATGTTTTCATAACAGTTGTTTTTCGTCTCTTCTTTTTTTGTGCTCGAGTCCCCTGAGCATTTTTTCAAACTGTTTTTGTTGTTGTTGTGGTCGTATCCCGCGGATGTCGGCGCCGATTTGCAGCTGTTGTTTTGGACCGTTACTGGCGCCGCAGTCGCAGTCGCCGACAACTGCGATTTAAGCGCTCGTCATTCTGTCGTGAGTCGTCGTCCACGTCTACGGCATTTGTGTAAGAGAGAAATATAATATTTTGTTGATTTGATACTCGATGGAACAAGCCAATAATACAATATATACCCACATCGAAGGGCCGCAATTTCGAACATTAACTGTTATTTAATCAGTGCGCTTAATCAGCAATCAAATTGGTCTCATTTAAATCAACAGCTGATTACCGAAATTACAAATTATGTAGCATAAATTAGCGGCAAAAAAAATCAGCTGCAAACGTTTGCACTTGTGTTTGTGTTTGTAAAAGAAAAGGTTACAAATGCTGTGAGTGCTTGCAAGTATGTGTGTGTGTGTGTAGTTAATTGTGTGTGTGTGTGCGTGTGTTTGTACTAAAACCGGACAACGTGCGATCGATTTTTGGGGCCTTACAGTGGTAACAACACACTCGAAATGTGAACAAACTAGAAATATACATAGTTAATGATAGAAACAGTTAAGATTTCAGTCAATATATCAGCTTGTACGGATGTGCATATATGTATATATATATATATATATATATATATACTCACACTTAAGGATGCGTGTATTTGTGCATGTTGGCGATAAAGCTTGACAACATTTACTCAGGCTACAACAAAAGTAATATTATTGGTGGGGGCAACTCTGTCTTTGCGTCCCCCCTAACCGGAGCCAAACGCAAAATGCTCGACAAATAAATAAACAAACGGCCACTAGAGATAATGAAATTTTGTTAGGCACGAAGACAGAGAGCGAACGTGAAAGAGAGCGCGAGCAAAGAAGATAGCAATATCAACAGCAGCAGCAGCAGCAGCAACAACAACAGCAGCAAAAGCCGCAAAATTTAAGGGGCAAAGAGCTGAGTGGCGGCCGCGACTGCCAAAAGTTTCCAACAAAAACAAACAACAAACACAAAGAGAGCATGCGAAAAAAAGCTTCTTGGTCATAATACAGAAAGGCGTAGCGATGGAGACGGAAACAGCGCAAAGACTTGCCGTATAACAGTTGCGAGCAGAGCATGCAGACCAAGACCTAGTGTCAGAGTAATGGCACCGTCGCTCCTAATAAGCGTGAACGATGATTATGGCCAGTCAGTAAGAAGCGCCGAGAACAGTGAGGCAATGGTACTAAAACCAAGTGGTTTGACTAAAACAAGATCAAGTATTAAAATTAGGTTTTGCAAATCGTTTAAAATTAGTCAAACGCCTTACAAATATAAATCATATTTAGTTTCCATAAAAATCTTCCTTAATAGTATCTAATATACGCTCTTATTGATCAGGTATTTTATTTTCGATTTAGTTAGTTCCAATTTCATTAATTCAACAATAGATTTAATAGAATAATTTATTAAATCCCTTAACTCAATTTAACAGACTTTAATTAAAAGTCTTTTCTTTACCAACAAAAACTATTTTGTTCAATTTGGTTGAAGAGAAACAGACTTAAACACACTATGCAGGGCTCGCTGCCTGCTGTGAGAGCGAAAACGAACACGAGCCGAACGAAAGAAAGCCGAGCGCAGGTCGCATAGTCCGTATGTTTTGTAGCACAGTTTAAAGTACGCATTGCGATGGTTTTTCATTTCAGTTTAGCTAGAGACATCGTCGTGTAATGAACAGAGGCTCTGCGAGCAACTGCAAACCCAGCGGCGAATCGACGACAGATTTCAGTGCGCAAAAAAGAAGAAAATACAATAAAAAAAAAGAAATAAAGACAATACGCAAGTAAATTGCAGTGTATATCAAAACACACACACACACACACAAATACACGTACACACAGATACACGTACACACAGACACGAAGACTTCACGTTTGTGTTTTGAGTGGAATTCAAAGCTTCGTAGTCCCCAAATTGTTATCAAATAACGGTGAATTAATTTAAATTAATTAAACAAATTTTTGCAGCAAGAAAAAACGCATAAAATATTAATAAATATAATCAAAATTAAATAAAAATACTTAAATAGTGACATGTAGTTCGGCAGTGTGAGCTAGACAGAGAGAGAGAGAGAGAGAGACACACACAGAGTAAGAGTGAGAGAGAAAACCTTGAGATCTAAGTTAGTACGCAACGCACAAAAGCTCAAGGTAAGTAAATCCTTTGTATGGGACGGATGTTATCGACTTAAAGCTGCTCTGTTGCCGTTGCCTAACAAGTGGGGGAAATCGCTGGAGATGCCGTAAGAAAGAGAAAGGCAGAGAGTGCGAGCGAGAGAGTGAGAGATACAGAGAGAGAGAGAGAGAGAGCGGCTTATTATTGTGTTGCCGATTTTTTGCATTTAACGATTTTTGATGAGTTCCTTGATCCGTAAAGTCTTTAGCAATTTGCAGCAAACACACACAGACACACACACACGCATACACATAGAGACACGGGAGGCAGGCGAAAGTGTCCTACAAATTCATAATTCGGCTGTTTATATACACATTGATGTATATGTAAGGCACACAAACACACACTGTGTGTGTCTGCATGTATTGGGGGTTTATCGAGTGGCAGCGGCAGCCGCGATGGCTGCCTCAATGTCTGCCCGCTTGTGCTACCTGTCGAGAAAAACAGGAAAAACGTGAAAAACCATCCACAGCAGCGAAAGTGAAAATTCGTGCAGACCCACACAAGCGCCGTCACATACATGTGCATATATATATATATATATATATCTGCATCTGTGTATGTGTGTGTGTGTGTGTGTGTTTTTTTTTTTTTTTGTTGGCACGTAGGCTCCATAACTTCCGCTCGGGCGACTCTCGCGCACACACCTGTACATAGACACACACACACACACACACTTTCGCACACTTTGACAGCGCGCAACATTTGAAATTCTGATGAAAAGACATTTTTTTATTTAGGCTAAAGTACACATTAGGTATGAAGCTGCTGCGCTGCTTCTTCTTTTTTATCTGCTTACCTTTTTATCAGCGGGAAATCATTTTATTTTATTCTTCTTTTCTTAAATTTGTTTGCATCTTTTGTAGTTTTTACGCTCGAGTGTCCGGGTATCTTGTATTTTGCGTTGAATTTGGTCATAATTAAAGTATTTACACTTTTTATTTGATGTCCAGTGGAGTCTCTGAGTCAGTAGAGTGAGTAGAGTAAGAGAAAGAGTGTGTAAGAGACAGAGACAGATAATAAATAGACAAACAGAGAAAGTGACAGAAAGGCGGACCGATAGAGAAAAACAGAGTAATATAGATAGATTAATATACACCGAATGTGACAAAAGAGAGGGAGAAATAGCGATAGACAGGCCAGACAGGCAAAGAGAAAGAGGGAAGCAGTCCGACGGATATAGAAGGCAAAGAAATATATACAGACTGACAGAGATAGAGCGAGAGTTTAAAAAAATGTGACAGAGAGAAAGACACATAGATATGGTATCACGAGAGAACATATAAATGTCTAAATTTTCACAAATCAACATTACGAGAGAGTTGTAACATCTGAAATTGACCAGATCGGACTACCAAATACTTAAGACGTCAAATGCATCGCCTTGTCAATAATTTTGAACAATATAAATAACTTGATCAATGATCATCTAAAGAAATATATCAATAATCACAGGTTTCATACGGCAAATTTATTTGCCTCGAGATGATATAAATAATAATTTGTAGTTAAGGGCCTCGGTAGTGTTATCTATTGTATATACCCGTTTTTTTCCATTTTATTTCGGTTTTGTTTTATTTTGTCGTTGGGACAAAAACAAAATCTCGCACACAAATTTCGCTTAATTCAACTGTCGATTTATCACACTTAAAGCAAAAAAAAGCATAACTGTAACTAAGTATAACTAGTCATAAAATGTCATATCATCATGATCATCATAATATCATGATGATGATGTTGATGATAATCGCAGCTTAGTTACCCAGCCTCATGCGATTGCGTGTGGAATTTGGTTTGTTTCCACTCAGTTCTATTCTGTACAATTCTGTACTATTCTGTGCTGCGGTTCTCCAACTGCAATCAGGGGTTGGCTTATTTATATGGTGTGGTATGTCCATAGATGCACACACATCTGGTGAAACGCAATGGCCGGCCGTCGATGTGGTCATTCGTTTCGTGTGGAGACTGCATTTCAGATTGAGATTTATATGGATTTATGTGTGTGCAGCAACCAAAGCCAAAAATAATAAGTTAGAGTGGTCTGAGATGGAAATGCTCGACTAGGAGATTCCTCTTTTATGTTATCAAGTGGTGTGCAAAAATCTCCTTTGCATAGCTTTGCGAGAGTCAATTGGGAACTTAGGCTATTAGTATATATTTCATGGAATTTGATATTTATTGACTTCATGACAACCAATAGACTATAGAGCTATAAGAGGTTATATTTCTGATACTTATATTTATATATTTTCGCTCGGAGTAACGAATGGACGAAACTTTATAAATAGTTTACATTCGATTCTACCTATCACATTCGTAGAAGCCAATATGCCCTATGCTCAATACATACAGAATATCTAAATACATATAAAAAAAAATATACAAAATGATTTTACAAAAATTTTGGATTTTCGTAAATGAATTTGAGTTTTTGTTTTTGTTTTCCCCGTTTGCTGTGCTCATTTCATTTTTGTGGCATGGAGTCTCAACGAGCATTTAAAAATAATTTGATTTGTTTGCAAACAAAGAGAAAAGAGAAAAACGCTCAAAATGTTGTGGCAAAGCAACTAAATTTCATATTCTTTGATTTATTAACGAATTTATATTCATTTAGATATTTGATTGAAATATTTGTGCATAATAAAACTATACGAGCTTAAGTAACAAAGGCGAAAATAAAAGTATTTTGTTGATATATATTATATTCATTTGATAGAGCGAATTGTAAAAATTTAAAAATATATTAAAATTGGTCTTATTTCTTATATTTTTTGTCTCTTTTTATTCGGTGTTCTTCAATATGCGAAATTCTTTGTGCGATTGTGGAATAAATGATGATTCATAGTTGAAAATAAATTTAAATCATTTTGATTTTGATTTAAATCTTGATTCTGTGCCTATTCGATTTTGATTTAAATTTAGCATTAGAAATTTATACATAAAAATATATATAGCAAATATAGTTTTTTTTAATTTTATTAATTTTTTTTTTATTTATTTATATTCAATATGTTTTTACATTTTATTTAAATATTTCTTCAAATTTTTTAAGTACTTGAGCACTCTGATAGCTGTTTCGAGTGAAATGTTAATGTCTATGGCTTTATTGAAGCGAGAGATTGCTATAATATTTAATATAAAAAGCTATATATATATATATATATATATATATATATATATATATATATATATATATATATTATATGTTTAATATAAGAGACATGAAATATTCGCTCAAATTTTTTTTTTTTTAAACTTACACTTTTAGTGCCTGCTATTATATTTTACACTTTAATTTAATTCAATGTAAATAAATAAAAAATGTCGAGTTGAGTTTTCCGAGTTAAGCGACAATTCTGGCTTGAATTGGAATTGGAATTGGAATTGCAGTCGACTTCCGCTTGGCAGCGGCTCATCATGTCAGTGAGAGAAGTTCGTGACCACAGAAATTCCCCCGGGCGCACAATGCAGTTGCGTTCATTTGTTGCAACATGCCACAGTTCGAGTGAGCCCCAAGCCCCGCCAAGCCCCCATCGCGCAGCGCTTGGAAATGCGTGCGGACACAGACAAATCATTTGTGCACAAATTAAGCGGAGATTTGCACCGGACTCAGACTGAGTGTGTGTGTGTGTGTGTGCGTGTGTGTGTGCGTGTGTGTGCCAGCCATTCAGTTAGATGTAGACGCTTTATATATAGTATATATAACACCAGCGCCTCTTGTCGCCCCCAATGCATTCAACTGAACTATTCGAATTGCATGTCGCTTTACGAATTTAATTGAATCAATTGTCAAAATATTAACGCACAATGGAGAACTGAAGCGTGGGAGCTCCAAAGATCACGCTCTCACTCTCTCTCTCTCTTTCTCCGACTCTCTTCATAATGGAGCAAAGCTAAAGCTGAGGCATTGTGCTCAATGCCAATGCGAATGCAAGGCGCACAAAGGCACAAGGCTTATGGCATGAAACACTTGAGAATTGTTTTGCACTTTTATGTTTGTTTGCTTGAGCTTTTTCCGTTTCCTACTCGCTTTTCACACAATTTTCTTTGTTGTTGCGGGCAAAAATTATTTGCGCTTGCTTCACTTCAAGAGATTTCGTTTGGCTCGAATTTATTTCATATATATGTATGTTAAGAGCATGTATAAGAAGAAGAAGAAGAAGCAGAAAACTTTCTTTGCCACGCTTTTCCTTTGGGGCTTGGATTTGAGCCGCGGCGCTGGCGGATTTGTCCATTTGGCTGCCGTGTTCCGAAATCGAGCAACACATAAAATTCATATTTGCCATAAAAATATGCAAATAAAATGTCATTAAACAATGCGAAGGACAAACGAACAGGCGAACCAAACAAAAAGAAAATAAAAACGAAACAAAAACAATAACAAAAATTTGTATATAAAATTTAAGTTTGAGCTGTTTTAGCTCAGAGTATCTGAAGTCGCATGGAGTTCATAAATTCAGTTAGTTATTTTATGAAAAAAAGAAGACAGAGCAAATTCCAATACTAATACGCTCCTTTATAGGCATATTGTGGCATCTGTAGAAAACTCTACTATAGTACTGTATATAAGATTTATAAAAACAAATTAACATGTTTTCTAATCTTGCTTATTTAGTAAAATTATTTTATAAAATTTTGCTGCCCTGAAAAAATCTACATATAATATGAAATTATTGTAGCAAATTTATATCTCCATGTTAGTTAATTTATATCTCCATGTTAGTTAATTTATATCTCCATGTTAGTTAAATATATATTAATATAATCTATAGAAACTTTTTGTTAAATTAGTCCAATTGATTTCATTTCGCTATATCAGCGGCTTGGAATAGCAAGAAGAATCCACGCAACTTTTAAGCAAAAGGAATATGATGGATAGCTCTATGTATATGTTTATATCTATATATACATACATACATTTATTTCATGACTAACTTTTGTAGCCCTCTGCTAGGGTATAAAAAAGAAGAAGCAGCAAATAGCAGATCCTTCGACAGTTGGCGTAGCATTAAAACGCAATTTTATTGCATGTCCTTGGGGGGCATTGGAATGGCGTGTGCCCATCATTGTCTTAAGGACGACGACGGCAGGCGGCGACAGCTCAACAAAAACAGCACAGAGACAGTGGGAGAGAGAGAAACAGTGAGAGAGATAGAGAGAGAGAGGCAACTATACATACGCATTGCTATTGCTTAATATTAGTTTTATGTTTTTCCCTTCACTCTTTTTATGTGTCTCTGCGCTGACTACTTTTATTATTTCTCAGCTCTGTGTGCCCAGCGGCCATTGCCTGGCGATAATAGCACGATTTGTTGTCTACTGCAGGCTCATTAGATTTTATGGTTTTCTCTATTGAAATTCAGTTAGATTTGACCAATACTTTAAGACTATTGCGACTCGATGTTTGTGCTTGGCGAAATTCATTTGAATGTTTATAAAATGCGCAATTTTTCGTAGTTAGTTTTAAATGATGTAATATATGTATGCAAATTAAATACATATAATCGAAATAACATATACATAAACATAGTTGAAAAGAAATTCATAGTCAAATTAGTAAAAAAACGGGTTTAACTTTTTTTTTAAGTCAATCCTTTGGCAATGTATATTGTGATCTGTTTTTCATTTTTGTTTTTAATATACTCTGTTTAAATATTACTAAAATCATAGAATTCGTTTTTAATATTCTCATTTTATTTATTTTATTTTAGATTTTTATAAATCTATAATAATAAAATATTATTCAATTAATATATTATTTTAATTTAAATGTAAAATTATATTTTTTTCTTTAAATTCTTGTCTTTTATTGGAAAAATGGCATATGTAAATTATCTTCAATTATTTTAATTTATTTATTTTTAAAATATATATTTATTATATAATATATACTTAAATAATTATAATTAATATATGTTCGACTTACGTAATTGTGCATAAATACATATGATATATATGTATATTATTATTTTTTTTTTTTTATTTGCAATAGGTACTTTTAACTTACAAAAATGTTAAGTTTAAGTTCACTTAAAGAACATAAGTTATTCAGAGTCAGTCATACATCTATGCAAACATTCAGCGCTGT
The DNA here is from genome assembly GCA_035047625.1 of Drosophila mettleri. Taxonomy (NCBI): domain Eukaryota; kingdom Metazoa; phylum Arthropoda; class Insecta; order Diptera; family Drosophilidae; genus Drosophila; species Drosophila mettleri. Next base: position 2,130,895 of record JAWNPI010000056.1, read on the forward strand.
AGTATACCATTTCCAAGCGCTTTGCTACGTACAGATAATCACTGACACACACACACACAGATACACGTGTGCTGTGCTGGGATTAAAACGCTGCTTGGGTATAAAACGGGTGAAGAAAAAACGTAGCCAAGGGTAAAATAAAAGTAAAAAAAAAAACACAACATAAAGGAGTAAGCTGAGCTGCTGTGGGAATACGCGGCGTATGCGCGATTTTGCTTTCGGCCCAGCTTTAAGCTGGGCGAACAGATTAAAGAGAGCAGTTGGCACGCGCGTCATGTGTTATGAGTGAATAACGAAATTATATTTGCTAGGCAATTACTTATTTATTTGCATATAAATTAATTAACTTTTTTAATTAAGCCATTTGCAATTCGTTGATTTGCAATTACATGGATTTGGGGCTAATTGACAGGCGCAGAGTAAATGTAAATAATAGTGGGCATAATTGTAATTATTATATATATATATAAATGTATTTGTGTCTGTGCACTATAATTGCAACCTGCGCCAATTAAATTTCCATTTAAATGCCCGCATTTGTGGTCATCAGGCAGCTGCAGCTGATAGAGTCTCTAAGTCTCTCTGCGTTGCGTTGGATCGCCCTTAACGCACTGATTGCTGTAATAGGAAGCCCAATTAAAAGTGTTTACGCTATTACAGACCTAATTAAATCATTATTATCATCAGCATCGACAGCAGCATCAGTATCATCATGTTGATAGTTATTTGTTATAGCTGCTAGCAAGTGATGCGTATTATCGACAGTGCATTAATATGCATCAAGTCATTGTATGTGTAAAGGGAGAGAGAGAGAGAGGGCGAGAGGGCGAGAGAAAGGGGACAACGTGGCGTATGCTTGATATGTGGTTACTGATAATTCCATTTTAATTAGTGACGCCATCCAATGGCCGGGCTTTATGGACTGGAAAGGACGCACAGCTTCCATGCGTCCATTCAATTTAGCAACAGTCGCCTTTTGTTATGATGTGCTGTCGCCGTGACGTCACAGCCTGGGTCACGCTTTGACATTGTACGGCTGCCCTTTGGCCATCAGCAAGAGCAGCAGGCTGGCCGGCTGGCCGGCTGGCAGGCTAGGAGGCAGCTGTAAAAGCAGCAGTCGTAGCGCCCGCTGGCAATTTGCTTTCATTCTTGCGTCATTTCATATGAAAGCCGCGTTCACATTTGACATTTTATAGAATCGGAGCAGGGTGAAAGAAAAAACACTTAATAAACAACTAGCTGGGCGGGGTCAAAGCAAAGCAAATAAAATAATAAGACAAATAAGAAATCACTACACGAATTGGTCAGCCGGGACGTATACTTAACCTTCCTTAATTGTCAGTCGAGTGACTCTGTTAGCCAATAGTTTTTAATTGGCCCAGAGTATTTATTATAGATGAATATAAATGAAGTTTATGAGCATTGAAGCACTGCCTGAAAGATATTTTTTTTTTATATTTATTGGACATTTTTTTTAAAGGGAAATTTGTTTTAAAAAGTATTCAAAAATGACAAAATTGCAAGCGTATTATAGCTTGATACATGTATATATATATATATATAAATATATAAGATATATATTTTATATATTCACACATTTTAGTCTGGACAGCAGAGCTTATACTTATTATTATTTAAATTATAGGTGCATTATGTATATGCATTAAAACAGATTCTTAATGATACAGAACATTTCACAAACTCATTGACAGACATAAAAACAGCCTGTGCAAACGGCTCTCCTCTCATTCGTATCAACGCGTGTTTCATTATCGCAAATTTCAAGCATATTTGGAGCATGTTTAATTTAAGCTATTGCAAATGCATACCTGTCCATCTAACACCTGTCGCATCAAGAAACAACCTGGCATATGCTTAGTAATCAATTTAAATAACTTTAATCGAAAAAATTAAATTAAAATTAAAAAATAAATAAATTAAAATTAAATAAATGTAATTCAATAACTTTAATCATAGTTCGCTTTGTTGATTTGCCATCTTGAGCTAGCCACAAATATTTTCCTTTGATTGAATTCATATTTATATATGTCTTCCCTCCAGAGTCGTCAAGAATATTTTAAGCTTGACTGTAAATATTTGACAGAAGTAGTGGAAATATATGAAAGAAAATTTAAATGCTCAGCAAAAAGTTTTGAAAAGTTTTGCCAAAGAACTTGCCGCAGAAGTTTCGTCAAATGTTTCTTAGCAAAATGTTTGTTTAGTGGCAAAGTTTATTAGCCGCAAAGAATATGAAGGCGCAACATTGATGGAAATCTCTCAAATGCTGCAGATTACCATAAACAAAGAGTAAATGCAAATAGAATGCAAAATAAATAAAATAATGCCATTTGGGGTCGTTTTGCAGCTCAGGTGCTGCTGCTCGAAGGTGTTTTCGAACAGTTTATAAAAACTGGCAAAACGGAAAATGTAAAAGAGGGAGAGAAAAAATGGCGGCTGCTGTCGGTAGTTGACTTGTTTCACATTTATTTGATTATTGATTTTCACTGGCTGCTTAGTCGGGCTCAGGCTTTAAGTGCGGACCCTGAGTAACTCGAGACCCGAGTGAGCTGCACATACAAAGGCACGCACGCACACATCGCTTGAGATTCGCATATGTCTTCGAGTCGGGCTGGTGATATCATCAAGGTCAGCTCCCAGCTCAAATGAGCCGAAAGCTGAATGCTCGTCCCAGCTCGCAGCTCGCAGCTCGCACTAAATTGAGCGTCTCAGCGTTAACGAGCGCCAGCGGCGCCGGCGGTGTCGACGGTGTCGTTGGCGTCGGCGTTGGCGTTGGCATTGGCGTTGGCGGTGGTGTCGACGGTGTCGGCGGGTCGGTGGTGTCGGCTGTGGCTTTGGCGGCGCCGTGCCACACTAAAGTCGTGGCCGGACGTAGCCACGCGGCACTTGCTTAATGATGGGTCACATCTCCCAAGCCCGTGCCGCGCCGCACCGAGCTCGACCCACAGCCACAGCCACATGCGGTGTCGGCGCAATAAAAGCGAAGCGCCACTAAATTCCTTCACTGAGCAACCCCAACCTGCACCACTCCACACTTTTGCTGCACGTTTCGTGCATATGGCTGGTGTTTGCATATTCCGTATCCTGAAAAATAAAACCATATGCGGCACAAGCAGCGCTACTTGCCCAGTCGTTAACCCAACTAAGTCTAACAACTTTTCTATGCGGAAACAACTCAAATCTAAATTGATTTTTTGCGTTTTTCGAACATGTGCCAAAAATTACTTGAAGAGGTTTTGTTTTTTTTTTTTAGCAATTTGTGAAATTTGTGTCAAATGCTTAATTTTGAAATTTTTGCTTATTAAATAAAATTTCGTATCATTAGCGATCTAATTATATATTATGCAATTATTTATTTAATATTGATTTATATATATATATATATAAATATAAAAAATTATATTATAATTTCTATTATATTTTCTAAAGATTTATTTATTACTTATCATAATCCAAATACTCTAAAAATACTGCCAAAATTTTTAAATGGAAAGTTTTACTAAATTGAAAGAGTAGCTCAACAACAACTCAAAAGTGTCACGCCTCTAATGGACCTATAAATAAATAGTATGTTTTTTTTTTTTCAAAACAGAATCTTTACTGTAATAAAACTTAAAAATAAAAAAAAATTTTTTGGAAATGACAACGTGGTTGCACTAATAGTCCTCAAAATAAAGTCGAATTTAGGAAATATGCTATGTCTTTCCTTCCGATTTTCCACGCCACTAGAGGTGGTAGAAAAATGAATTTGTCTTTAACTATTTAAGATCTTAATATAAGTTCACGTCCAAAATTTGGAAGCTCTAGCCTTTAAATTGTAGAAGATACAGTTTTATCCGACTAGCCATTATTTTTCCCTTTAGAACAGAGTATACAAAATTGCATGTATTAAAATTTAAAATTTTCGTAAGTCAAAATTGAACATATCACACGGTTAGAGCTCTTTATATCTTGATTAATTCATTTTCAAAATGTTCCCTTTATTTCTCTGCTAACTTCTCATTAAGTAACATTCAACAAGCTTCTTCAAATTTCTATTATTTCAATGTCAATAAAATCTCAGTAAGATTAAAAATAAAAACTTCTCAAAAGTTATCAGTCACAGGCATATCTCTAATATTACAGGGTATCCCAACTTCGAATGCTCCAATCATAATTAATTTTCTTTTGAGTTTTTATTTGTTTCTTTTATTTAATGAGAGTCGAAACATTTGTTTCGTGTTGCTCGCTTCGATTTGAGCCACGCCCGCGTATTTATTTTATAGTTTTTTTTTTTTTTTTTTTTTTTGGTTTTTTATTTGCCTGGCGCCAGGCATTTTGGCTAATGGCTGCAACACGATGTTGCCACACACACAAAAGGTCAACTGCATATAAGGGCGCCGTCTATGGAGTGAAACTCTTATTGAGTTACGCAACACGAAAAGCTCTGCGAGCCGCGGGAACTCTGAATCAAATTCAATTGCAATTATGCCTAAGACGCGCAGGGTATATTATGCTAAGCTAATTGCTGGGTGGGTTTTTCGGTGGGCTCACTTAATGGGCAGCTGTCTGCTTGAGCTGAGCCAATTTATCAATAAACCGACGCCTGGTCTGGGGCGACCCTCTTCAACTCATCAATTAAAACTATGGACTTGTATATACACATCTATATATACATCTAGCAGCTGGGAAAACAGGCGCAACGTCAACGTTTCGGTTAAGGGAAAACTCAAACAAAGCCTCCCTTTCACCTCCGCCACCACCCTGCCCCCTCCAGCCAACGAATTGTTTTCGTTGCCTCGTTTACCCTTTGACTTTCAGAGTTCGTTTTCTGGTTGTTGTGTATCTTTTAAGCAGGCGAAATTCGCAAAAATTCTGAAAGCGAACGCAAACAAAACAAACAAATGGATGGGACAGCAACTGGCGGGGAGGGGGCGGGAGGTTGTTGTTGTGTTGACGAGGCTTTGGGCAGGCCCAACCCTTATACAGTTGACCTTTGCACAGTCAAGCTGACTGCCATATTCGCTCACCTGCTCCTGCTCCTGCACCTGCTCACCTGCTCACCTGTGTGCGCGCCAGCGTCCTTGTCATCATCGTCATCATCATCGTCGTATCGTTATGGTTACCCCTAGGTCTGCCCCCCTCATCATGCTCGCTCTGCTGGCAGCGTCTATGCTTTGCTGCAAACTTTGAAAATTATAATTTAATTTGAATGTCATTAAAATTTGTGCGGCATGAGCTAAGCCCCACTGCCACGCCCAGCACCCAGCACCCAGACCCAGCACCCTGCACTCTGCACCCGTCTGTCCGCTCACCCTTTCATCATCGTGGCTAGCAAAATATTATATACAAAAGCATAAAAGACCAACATGCTTTCATGAAGGCTGCCAACCGGATTTCAATCCCGATTTCTTTCACTATTTCCCTAATCCGCAAGCGACAGAAGACCAAAAAGAACGCGGATTAAACTTTGTTTAAATAATATTTGATCAAATTAATTTTAATTCTAAATTTCTAATATGGTTTGTGTTATGTTATGTTTGGGCATAAAATTTAATGATCAGTGGTTGATCCTTGCTTTAAAGTTTGATTTTTTGATTTTCGCTGTGCGCTTGAATATAAATACTCAATATTGTTGGGTATTTAAATATAGCGTCGTATATATCTTCTATAGCTATATCTATATATATTTATATATATATATATATATAAAATTATTAAAAATAATATTATATTATTATTAATTAAAATTATATAAAATGCAGGGTTACAATAAATTAAATTTGCTAAGCTATCAGTAAACGTATCTGTAAAATCTAAAAAATATTGAGATGAGCTTACATAATGAGTACATAAGCTGGATTCACAAATGATAATGAAATGCTTTGTTATATTTGCATATATTAAAAAAAAAATGTTTTCTGCTTTTCTTCAATTTAAATTTTAAAAAAAATTTAGAAAATCGACGCAAATCCCAGAGCCGCCAAAGCGCCATAATGCCTTAAGAATTTTTTTGAGAAGCAGCAGAATGAGTAGAATGCGTTCATTGTGTTTCACAGAATGACTCCGGAGTGATTCTACAATGGACTCAGTATGGCTCCGAAAAAAATACGCAGAGTGACTATAGGAAGGCTCCAGAATGGCTGCACAGTGCCTAAAGAGTGCCTATATTCAGAGAGGTTACGAGCTGGAGTCTGCCGTGCTCACTGCACAACCAGCTTTATGCATATGGAATACTCTACCATTCGGCTAAATTCTCTCTAGCTTAAGCAGACCTACATGGGTCTGGCTGTTATATATGTCATAGCAGACTGACCTCTCTTGTGAAGCGTCGAGTGGAAACCTACTCAAATGCCACAAATCTGAATACTTTTTAGGTGAGCCGCTGTAGCCAGCGAGTTGAGGCCAAGTGTGCTGCTCGCACTTTATTTATTATTTGCTATTTTGTCAATTTTAGGCATTCTATCTTAAAAGCGTGATGTACTCTATACTTATTTAATCAATAATTAAATTAAAAATTAAAATAAATATCTTTAATAAATAAAATCTTTAACGGAAGAAAAGAATGAACAGACAAAAACATGAGTAGAATGTAAAAACAAGCTTCAAGTATTAGTTGTAATTTATAGATACATCTATCTCTCTTTATATCTATATTTACATATAAATAACTTAAAATGTTTAGCTATTTATCTTATTCAAAATAATGAGCATAACTAATATAAATAGCATAAATTAAAGGTATTAAAATGTCAAGCAAATCTAACTATTTTCTTAATGCTTTCATAATTGAAACCAAATTCTACAAGCAAAGCAAAAATAAATGGCTTCGCTCAAGTTAGACTCTGTTTCTACTCTATGCGGACAGCAAATCTTTTACCACATATATAAAGCTTATGTAGAACGCTCGCTTTTCCTCCCTCTCCCTCTCTCTCTCTCTCCCTCTGCACACCACACGCACTTTTCAATTATGTGAAATTTAATCAACATTTTGCGCGCGCAGCCAAAGTTTAGAACATAAATTGTGTGTGGCATAAAAATTAAAAAAAAAAAGTGTAAATAAATGAAACTTAATTTGAAAACTGACGTTGTCAGCCCCTTAGCTGCGGCTGCTGCTGCTGCTGCCGCCGCTTGGTCCCCTCACATCAAAAATGCGCATTTTTATATAAAACTTTCTGTGTGTGTGAGTGTGTGTGTGTTTTTTTATAGTGAGCTTGCCAAGTGGAAAAAGCAAACGGCGCAGAAAAACTGCTGCAACCGCAAGAAATTAAGAAAATATTCACTTAGGCACTCGCTCGACACCTTATCTGCGGGCCAACAGCCGCGACAGCACTGCCAACAGCGGACATCTTGCCTCTTGGCCTTGCTTAAGATCCACAATAAACCAACAAAATACGAGTGGCAAAAGGGACTTTGCCTGGCATTGAAGTTGAGCTGAGTGGAAGCACTCCGGCATTAACTGTCCAGCAACAAAGTTTCCTGGCTGCAGTGCAACAGTTTCCCGGAATAGGAAATTACGCCAAAGTAGGTGTACTCTCCGGCAAGGATGCGACAAGCTGCTCATGGCCGCTCGGCTTTATATTATTTATTATAGCAGCTCCTTGAATAACAGATATACTCGCTACGGTTGCCATAAGCCACACTGCTTCCAAATGCATTTGAATCAGCTCTGAGATGGCAATTATTGTCGTGATATTTCAAATGATTAAAAGATTGTGGAAGGAGGAGAGAGAGGGATATAGAATGTGAGGGAGGCAGAGAATGATGCGGATAGAGATTGAAATTAAAAGAGAGGCAGATATGAATATATTGAGAGCGAAATAAATTGAAGCATTGGTAAAGAGAGAGAGATAGGGAAAGATAGGGGAGAGCGAGATAGTGAGAAAGAAAGATAGAGATAGATAGTTAGAGAGAGAGAGATTGAGAGGAGGGTCAGAAAGATAAAGAAAATAAATTGAGAGAAAAAAGAGAGAGAGAGAGAGAAAACTAAAGGGCGAACGAGATTGAGATTGAGATAGGGATAGAGATAGCGATAGAGATAGAGATAGCAATAGAGATAGAGTTGATAAGGACTAACACATGGAATTGGATATGTGAATAAACAGACATGCAGCTAAGGGGACAGAGAGAATATCAAAATGATAGAGAGAGTGAGAGCTAAAGACTTTAAAGTAAGCAAGATATAAGGGAAAGAAAGTAAAGAGAAATTTGCCAAAATACGTTAGAAAATGTAAATAAACAAAATTAAGTACAGAGAAATACACAGAGATAAAGATTGCGAAGGAGAGAGGCTGCTAGATGCATAGAAATTTAATATGAGGAGTAGAGAGTTGAGTGAGAGTTGAAAAGGCGAGAGTAAAACGACTAAGAAAGAGAGAGAGAGACTAGTGTGTTCAGAAAAGGGAGACAAATTTTTTTTAACATACAGATTAAAACAAGCCCACAAAAAGGATTTAGAAAAATGAATACATTATTTAGAGAGAGACTCATGCAAAGACTGGGAAAATGAGAGATTAAAACACTAAATGCGCGAGAGATTGAATGTCTGAAAAGCCGCATAGATTAATACATAAAGAAATAACTCGACTGAAGGTTGAGTAGCTGAGCAGACAGATTAATACTTAAAGAAATATCTCGAATTCTCAGTCGTCTAGACATTTACTCAATACTACTTCAGCTTTCTTTATAATCCTCAATTGCTTGGTATGAAATCAAAAGTCTGGTATTTGGTAACAACTTGCTTGAGGCATTCCAATTGGCTTCATTTAGGGGAAATGCGAATTGCGAAATGCGAGATGCAGCGCCCCCCTGCCGTCTAATCGCATTTTAATTGGGCTGCAAAATAATATTTAAATTAGTTCGACAGTAGACACTGGCAGCGAGGACCAGCAAAGCAAGTGGAGCTATTAAATATGCCTTTGTACAGCTCGAACTGTGACCTAATGGGCTGCCAGCATGCAACCCAGCTGGAGGCTCAAGGACAAGGCATGGGCAGTCGACATCTATACACATATATATGCATATGTATGTGTATGTTATACGAGGCTAATGTAGCAACTGCTGCTGGCCACGGCAAATGGAAATAGAAAACCAAAAGCAAAAAAAACAACTGCAGCTTCTGAGACAATTCAACGAGTTGCCGAGTGCCGTGCGGTGCAGCATTCGGGGATTACTCTTAAATTCTGCAATTCTGCTGAATGGCAGCTGCAAGAATATTAAATGCTCTGGCAGCGAAGCATGAAATGTTCTTGCTCAAACAGCTGAACGGCAGCCACATCAATCCCCTGTGGGCTTCATAGAAATCTTTTCTCAAATATCGATTGAATTTTCGCCCGAAGATTGAAAACTGACGACAAATGCAGAAAATCGTTTCGCTACTTAAAATAAGTTTCATGTTTTGATAAAATATTGTTGAGAACATATTAAGGAGTTTTTGGCTTGAGTTGACTTATATATAAAGAATTATATAAAGTGCTTAGGCGTGGATGATCAGGCTAACAACCTGAGTGGACCATATGCCTCTGCCTGTCTGCCCTAAACCACACAAGCTCAAGACTTTGAAATTTTAAATATTTATTTGTGTAGACCACAAGTGGAACGAGTAAGTTTCTTTTCTTTTTCATTAATTTTTTTTGCTTTTATTTTCTTATTTTTGTTAATATTCAAAAGTTTAACTTTGTTTATTAATCATAGATGAAAATTTACATTTGACTTGACACAGGGAATTGTGCCTTGGCAAATAAAACCTTATTCACAAAATTTGATAAAGCATAAAATTTATTTATCAATTAAGTTCTCATAGCACAGCTCCTGCGGCACTTCTAAGGTGCGTGTGTATGTGTATTTGCGTATGCTTTTTATTATGAAAGGAGCTTTTACTGATTGGAAAATCAAATGATCTCAGAGTTTGATGTGTCTTTTGATCAAAAACTGCCGACTAGAGTTATATTATTCTCTCTGTTTATATCTGTGTCAAAAATATTGTTTTTATTATGAAGTCGTGCTATAAGATCTTTATATGAATGCAAATAGCGCAGTATATATGCATGTATTTGTATTTATGTATGCAGCTGAAAGAAGAAGACGCTGTGATATTTCTTTACAGAAATACGTAACTCAATCATATATGTATACAGATATTTAGCTCTTCAAATGTCGAAGATATTCCCGTGACTGCATAGTTGCCTCTCGGTAAAGCACTGTGCAGAGACGTTGGTTTCACTCGCTTTGCTTTGCGCTGTCTCTAGAGTCTGAGTCTCGAGTCGGTAACCATAGAAATCGCATAGCTTCGTGAAGTAGTGAGTCGGCTCCCTAACAAAAGTCGTTACTGATGGAAATGGGAGGCAAAAGCAGGTAAACTGTGTGTATGTTACTTTGTATGATTGTTGAGCTACATGTAGTATATATGTATATATAAATCATTCTACGGCTGTCTTGACTAATGATAGTCCCTCAGTCTCGTCTTCATTCCCTAAGTTGATTTTCGCTGCGACTGTTGCGATATTCGCTCAAGCAGTTAAAACTGCTTTATGATGCTTAAAAAGCTGTAATTGACAAGTCAAGTGAGTTCAGAGATAAAATATAAGAAAATACATTTATGTATAGAGAGAGAGAGAGATAGAGAGAGAGAGAGATAGAGAGAGAGAGAGCGATTTATATGTATATATATATATATTCGAATTTAACGATGTTTTTGCATGCGTAAGAGTATGCAAAGGCAGTATGCAAAAGCTGCCTTAGAAAACGATACTCAGCACTTGAGGGCGACTGTGAGTGGCCCCGATATGAATATATATATGTATATATATATACAAATATATATATATATAAGGTTGAGCGGGTTGTGGGCACTCAAAAGTTTTGAAAGCGCGCCGAGAGCCGAGAGCATGTGGCAGCCTCCAATTTTGCTTGGCTTCTGCTATTGCATCTTTGCTCGAGTGGTAAACATGCAATACTGACACACGCACACGCACACACACACGCACACACATGCACACATAGAGCGCAAACATACCTAAATAACGTTGCAGTCAAATGGGGGCAAGCCAAGCCAAGTCAACATGCACTTGTGGCAGCAGCAGCAGCCCTGAATTAAGCTTGGCATGCCACAGCAGCAGCAGCAGCAGCAGCTGCTGCTATGCCAACTGGGAAAACTAAGACAAATAACTTAATGCCTTTTCTATTTGCAGTTCAAACAATAGAGACGCTGCCGCTCTGCCACGGGGAGGCGCAACAAAAGTGCAACAGCTGCACGAAAAAACAACTGAAAACTGCAACAAAAGCCCAAAAGTCAAAGTAAACCCAGACAGACAAAGAGAGAGAGAGAGAGATATATATAGAGAGACAGAGAGAGAGAGAGAGAGAGAGAGACAGCGAGTGTGTGTGTGTGGGTAGAATGTGTAGTGCAGAGTCCACAAGGCAGCTTAAAGTGGCAGCAGCAAACACAACCGGATAATAAGCCTAAGAGCCAACAACAACAACAACAAAAACAACAGCAACAGCAACAACAACAACAACAGCAGCTGCAACAACTGTATTTGCCGGTGAAGGCGCTGCCGCAGCGCAGGCCGTGCCCAGCATTTAAATAAAGCCAACATCAAGAAAAAAGTCAAAGCCAAAGCCAAAACCAAATCCGAATTCAAATCGAAATTCAAACGGAAATAAGAGAGAGCGAGAGCGAGAGAGCTGGTGGCTGGTGACGTCACAGGCCGCTAACTAGGACACTCGTGCCGCAGAACGCAAAATCTCGTTAGCCTGCACATCCTTTGCATCCGCTTTCACAGCATTCACAGCCGCGAAATGGTCTCTCGGCTGGGCCAGCAGACGCTGCTCGCCGCGCTGCTCGCGCTGTCGCTGCATGTGTCGAGCGTTTGCGGCGTCATCGACCGCTTGGTGGTGCAGACCAGCTCCGGTCCGGTGCGCGGCCGTTCCGTAACGGTGCAGGGTCGCGAAGTGCACGTCTATACGGGCATACCCTATGCCAAGCCGCCCATCGATGATCTGCGCTTCCGCAAGCCGGTGCCGGCTGAGCCCTGGCACGGCGTACTCGATGCCACCCGCCTCTCGGCCACCTGCGTCCAGGAGCGGTAAGTAGCGAGTGGGTTGTGTTGGGTTGGGCTTGGGTGTGGAATGGGATGGGATGGGATGCCGGGCACTTGCGTCCCGGCAATAGTCAGTTAGCGGCCCACAACTGGGCATCGCTGCATCTCTGCAGTTGACCTACAATGGAATCGCTTGACCCGACTGTTGCGAGTGACGTCATTGCCCCACCGAATGCCGGCCAAACTGCCGTTAAGCAAATGTGCATGTTTATATGTTTATATGTAAATATTTATATGTCCACATATCTATCTAATATCGCATAGAGCAATATGTCAGCATTTCAGCTGCAAATTTAGTTTATGTATATAAAGAAAAAAAACATTGCATTTTTGTTGGTAAAAAATGACAGATATATATGTATAGATATATGGATATAGGCCGAGTCATATTGACATACTTAATTATACGATTTCTTTTTATTGAAGATTTCTTTGCAGTTCATTTACCTGTTTTAGAAATCGAATAATGAATAGAAAAAATGATTATGATCATAAATTTATATATTACTTAAATCAAAGTAAATCAAATACTATTAATGAATAATAATTTAATAATAATCTAATAATTTTTATAAAATTTTTAATAAATAAATTATATATTAAATTAAATTCAATATAAATATAAAAATAATATAAATAAATAATAACATTTTTAATAATTTATAAAATTAATAAAAAAAATATATTTAATAGTAAATTCTTTTGTTTAACTTGTTAAGCTGCCAACTAGGTAGTAAAAAGCCTGTTTGCATAAAATGAAAATTATTTTTTGAAAAAAAAAAAAAGTTAATTATATATAAATATTATATAAAATGTTCAATAATTTATTTAATATATATGATTAAGAATTATTATACATATTGATTATAATCATAAATTTAGCTGAAATAAATTCCCTAATTTACAATTTTATATATAGAATACAGATATCTAGCTGATTTAATTAAATTGTAAATTAGTTTATATAAAGTGATTATCGCCTTAAAGAGCAGCAGATAAGCTAGAGCTGTGCGAGCGGGAGAGTCGCTTCTCCTATGATCGCTCTCTATATGCTTGCTGTCACATGCTCACGATGCAGGTGCGCCAGCTGTGCTTTATGTTGATGAAAGTAATACACATTTAATGCTCAAGAAGTGAACATGCAGTTGCTTTTATTCTGTACCCAGCTTTAACTAGGCCGGTCTTATTTCATAGTACAGGAAGAATATTTATTTCCCCTCAATCTTAGTTTTTTTTATAATCGCCAAAATTAATTATCAACTTGAGTGAAAGTTAATTCATTGATAAAATAGTTTCAAACCGCCCAGCAAATTCCTTAACAAGCCAATTAAAAAATCTGTGGCATACTTTTTGGGGCATTTGGTAAAACTGAAATAAATAATTCAAGCGCGCAACGTCGTTCTTGGACTTAATTAAAACACACAAATATGTCTAAATAATAAAGACAAAAGCAGAGAAAATTGTAGAATAAAAATTCTGTTTTCTTTTAATTAAGTTGAAGACGTTATTTAATGAAATTTCTTTTGTTTTCACAGTCGACTTGCGATTAGATAATAAAGCTCAGTCTGTACATTGGCATTGCTGTGACATACGTATATTTGATTAGTTGATATGTAGTATATAGTGTCTCCATTAGTTGGCTGCCAACACTTTTAAGCCCCTGCCCCGCCGAAGGGAATGCACACAGTTTGGTCGATATATTTGGAATGCTTAAGCAAGTGAGCAGGCAGGCGAGCATTTGGGGCGTGCTTCGAGTATATTATACCGACTTATATCAGTTTCGAGCATACGGCATGTACTTAATAGAGCGACTAGGCTAGTCATATGTTGTCTCTAGCTTAACATAAATCAATTAGCTACAGCTAAAGCCGACTTCCTACTAGCCACAAATCAGTCTAATGAATTTCAAAAGCTATACTCATTTGCCACACGTAACGAGTGTGCCTGTGTGTGTGTGTGTGTGTGTGTGTGTGTGTGTGTGTGTGTGGAGCTTAACGGAAATTAGACAAATATAGAGATACAAATAGAGATAGAGAAAGAATGAGAGAAGCGGAGACAGAGTAGAATCGCCTTTTCCGGTTTGTTATAAATTACTTTTTATGCGAAGTGCCAAAGTTAATTTCAATTGACACGAAACCAAACACACCTACAGAAAGCGAGCCAAACGGATATGAATATATTGAATCACACACACACACACACACACAACTACGCCCACATATAGGTAGGTAGCGTCCAGCCTATATATATATATATATATATTTATATATCGATTCGACGGAATTCAACATTTATAGGGCAAACGAACTATGTGGCTAAAGTCATCTGACTGCGAGTGTGCGTGTGTGGGTGGGTGTGGGTGTGGGTGTGGGTATGTGTGTGCTGCTTTATGGGCTTGTGTGTGCCCTCGAAAAATGGCACAGAAAAGTAAAACAGGTAAATCAGAAGAGTGCAAATAAAAATAAATAACACAGCTGGTTACATTTTTTGTTGTTGCCCGTAATTGGCACGAAATAATACACTTGAAGAAAAAGCCTGTTCGAATCCATGTTCAAATCTTATTAAGTGAAAAATTATTGAGAGCAATACAAACCATTGTTTGTGTATTTAAATATTGAAATAAAAGAATATTTGCTGCATTCATTATTTAATATAAAATATTCTTTGTTTTATTAGCTTAAATATGTAAACAAAAATATTTAATTTCTTAAAATTCATTATTTTGTATAGAAAAAATTAAAAATGTATATAAAGTAATAAAACCATAAAATATATAAAATATGTAAGATATATAACATTTAAAGGATATATAAAATATTTAAATAAAATTTATATAAAATATATAAAGATATATAAAATATAAAAGATATTTAAAATGTAAAAAATATGTATTAAGTTGGTATATTTTGTTAAATACCTAAAAGCTCTAACTAATTTCTTACTTATTTCTCTTTACTCATCAGCTATGAATACTTTCCGGGCTTCACTGGCGAAGAGATCTGGAATCCCAATACCAATGTATCCGAGGACTGTTTGTATATAAATGTTTGGGCGCCGGCGAAGGCGCGTTTGCGTCATGGACGTGGCGCGAATGGAGCCGAGGTATGTGCCACAACTTGTCATGCTCTCTCTCACTCCCCCATTCACCACTCTCTCTCTCTCTCTCGCTCCTTTAGCACTCGGGCAACAAGCAGACAGATACGGATCATCTCATACACAATGGCAATCCGCAGAACACGACCAACGGACTGCCCATATTGATATGGATCTATGGCGGTGGCTTCATGACCGGCTCGGCTACCTTGGACATTTACAATGCGGACATCATGTCCGCCGTGGGAAATGTGATCGTGGCCTCGTTTCAGTATCGTGTGGGCGCCTTTGGTTTTCTGCATCTGTCGCCGGAGATGCCGGCTGAGTTTGCCGAGGAGGCGCCTGGCAATGTGGGTCTGTGGGATCAGGCGTTGGCCATACGCTGGTTGAAGGACAATGCGCATGCCTTTGGCGGTAATCCAGAGTGGATGACGCTGTTCGGCGAGTCGGCTGGCTCGAGTTCGGTGAACGCACAGCTCATGTCACCAGTTACCAAGGGCGTGGTCAAGCGCGGCATGATGCAGTCGGGCACCATGAATGCGCCCTGGAGCCACATGACATCCGAGAAGGCCGTGGAGATTGGCAAGTCGCTGATCAACGACTGCAACTGCAATGCATCCATGCTGAAGGTGAGTCCAGCACTGAGATCAGCAAATGAAACCATTTTAATGATTGTACGATTAGACAAATCCCGCCCATGTGATGAGCTGCATGCGCGCCGTGGATGCCAAGACCATATCAGTGCAGCAGTGGAACTCCTACTCGGGCATACTCAGCTTCCCATCGGCGCCGACCATTGATGGCGCCTTTCTGCCCGCTGATCCCATGACACTGATGAAGACAGCGGATCTCAAGGACTACGATATACTCATGGGCAATGTCAGGGATGAGGGTAAGTCACATTTGATATTTCTTTAGCCATGAACTGTATTTATACGGCATGTGTTTGATGAAGGGAAACCTTTAATTTTTTCATTGCATACTTTTGAGGGCCCGATTTAAATTGTGGAAGAAAAAGATTTGCAGTCAGAGCAGAGATACAGGTCGCAATTGCTTGATTAATATTCATAATTAATATAATAAAATAAAAAATAAATATATAAAAAAAAGATAAAAAAATGAAAAAAAAAGAATAATTAATTAGAATAATAATTAACAGTAATAAAAAGAAAATATTAAATAAAAAGATAAATTTAAATATATTATTAATATTAATAATTAATTTAATAATAATAAAAAATAAAATATAATGATAAGATATATACTGTATTTTCTGATAGAAAGGATATTGAAGATGTTCTTTTTACGGAAGGATTTTTTTTAAATATTGCAATAAATATTGTATATATTGTATATAGTATCACAATATATACAATATTTATTGCAATATTTAAAAAAAATCCTTCCCTGAAAAGAACATCTTCAATATCCTTTCTATCAGAAAATATTTACTCTTCAAAATTTGTTCCACTTATTTCCGTTAAGTAAAACGCGTTTTACATCATATTTCTGCAACGTCGCCAACTTTTCAGTGAACCAGAGAAAACACTTTTTGCTCTGGCCCCAAAGTAGTTTTGTGTAAATTCATGTTGTCTCTCAACTTGCGCTGCAAATATCCTTGAGTTGCTTACTTTTTCAGCAGCTTTTTCATAGAGTGGACATCAACTTAATCAAACTTAGCTCGAGCTGTTGTCCACTGTTTTTTAGCCAGCTCCGCCGTGCCGTAACCCCCGCCAACCCGCACTTTGTCTGCTTTTAGCTAACAATAGCCTAACCATCCGCCCGCCCGGACGTCTCCTAGGCTGCTGCTGCTCTGTTGGCATTGTTGCAGTTTTATTTTTGGCATCGTCTTTGATGCTGACGTCAGCAGTGTGCCAAATTTTAGCTGTGGCTAGAGCCAGTCGCCATTTTGTTCGTGCTGCCCCCATTTTTACCACCCGCTGTCGCATTTGTTGCAGCTGCATCCATTTCTGATTTTATTACTTTTCGTTTAGTTGCTGTTGTTGTTTTTGTTGTTGTTAATGTAGATGCCACCGCATAAGCCATGCTTTGTTGTCGTTTTATGCTGCTGCTGGTGCTTGGCTGGGCGTGGCTGGTGGCCTCTTAGGCGCTTGTTCGAATGCTTTATGAGCCATAGTACATTACCGGCTTAGGGACAAGTTTTGGCCCGGCTTTGTACTGTTCTGTCACACACACATACTCACAGAAAAATGCACTTTGTGTAATGGTTGCGGCTTGCGGCAGCTGCCTCCAGCTACCCCCGCTCACAAAACGTGCCACAAATCAAGCAAGCTTAAAGAGAGCCTCGAACGTAGAGTCAAATTTGTCAACGCAGCTGCAAGCAGCAGCAGCAGCAGCCAAATCGAGCGCCACAAGATGGAGCTGGCTCCGTACGCATGAAATTCGCAAGGAGCTACAACTGGGAGACGGAGCGCAGGGAGCCAGTCTTGGGGGCGTTCTGTTGGAGCTGCCATTAAACTTGTCAGACTCGTGCACGCAACAAGCGCTCGAAAGAGTGGCAGGGGCAGAGGCAGGGGCAGTTGGCGTCAAATCGGGGGCAATGTCAGGCGAAATCGTGCGGGCGCTCAGCTGTGCGAAACGACATCATAAATTATTTAAATATATATATGTATATAAATACATATACACGTTCGCTGCGACAGGCAGCAGAAAGTGACAGTGAGGTATGTTGCATCCGCTAAACGATTGGGGCAGCACACGTGCGGCTACTCGAACAGTCGTGACGGGATACCAAAGTTAAAGAGGGTAAAACTGTTAAATAATTAATACAAAAATAATTTAAAATGTTATATTAAAAAAATGTTAATAAAAATAAACAAATTAATTAATTTTAAAATCAAAATTTATAATTAATTGCGTTGTGTTATGAATTTTAAATAAATAATTAATAATTAATTAATTTTAAATAATTAATTCAATTGATGAATTTTAAAAATAAATCAGAAAATATTTATTTATTGTAACAATTTCAAAATCAATAGTTATAAAAAAGATGAAATATATCATAAAATAAAAAAAATTAAAAATTTATTAATTAAATAAGTTGACAAATATTTTACAAAAATTGCAAGAGAAACTTAAAACATAAATTAAATAAGAAAATGATTAAAGCAAGCTTATAAGTATTATATATATAATATATAAATTAATATATAATTTATAAATTAACTTTTCAATAATTCTTAAATTCTTTCGTTAAGATATCATTTTGCTTACTTTGAGACTGAAATAATGGGATTTGTGCTCAGTCTATAAGAGATGCAAAACCATTTTAATCAGCATTCAAAACACTCACACACACGCACACACACCAGCACAGACAATTCAATTCCAAGAAACGTGTGTTGTCATCTTGCTCTAGCGTGCTGCATTGTACTTTAAATACCGTTTGATTTTTAAGCTCTCAAAGAAAATGTTCAATTGAAATCTTAATGCTTGTGTGTTTTTTACGCTCAAGTCGAGAAGAATGCAACATTTTTGTTGGTTTTTTTTATTTTTTTTATTTTTGTATATTCTGCTTCAGCGCCTCTGTCCGTTTCGCATTTCGCCTGCGGCGGAGGCCGTCGGCTGCTGCGTTTCCCAGCATTTATTGCGTTTGAGTTGCCTCTGCGTTTGCTTGGCCTAACGGTAATGTTAACGCTTTGTGTGCATTGTTCGCATTATTCGTGCCATGCCGCGCGCTACTTAAAAAATTTCCGTTCGTTTTGCTTTCTCTTTCTCATTTTGCGCGAGCTGTGCGTATGCCTGTGTGTGTTGGGTTTGTTTTCGTATAACAGATTCTCGCTCGCTTTGTGTGCTTTTTTCTTTGGCTCGCTTCGCTTTCGTTTTTTTTTTTTCCTTCTTTCTTGTTGCCATTGCTGCTTCGTCATTTCCAGGCGGCAGGCACCGAGGCACACACACACACACACACACACACACACAACCTAACACACGCAAACGCACACACATATACAGGAACATAAGCACTGGCACTGACACACGGCTCCGGGGCACTGGCGCTACAGACACGTGCGCTTTTCTGCTCACTTTCACTCACTGCTTGCAGCTGCTGCTGTCGCCTTTGCCTTGCTCTCCGTCTCGCTCGCTCGCTTCTTCAGTCGTGTTATTGTTTTTGTTTTTGCTGCACATTACAGCCACTGGCGCTGCTGCTGCCACTGTTCTCTGCCGCTGCCGCTGCCGCTGCCGCTGCTGTTGTTGTTTCTAGCCAAGGTGTGCGTGCCCACAACACAACCACAACGATGGCTATGGCTCGCATATAACTGTTTCTCTATGAGTGTCTGTGTGCGTGTGTGTGTGAGTGCGTGCGTGTGTGCGCTTGTGTTTGTGTTTGTGAGTTCAAGGTCATCTAGCATTTGAAACAAAACACAATAGATAACAATGCGCATCTTGCTCGAAAACATCTCAATTCCATTGTTCTTCAACATTATGAAGCCAGCTGTTAGCTTGCTCGAAATTTTAACACAAATAAAATCATTAATTTATACTAATTTATTATTTATACTAATTTATGTGGTCATTGTTTCTTTTATTGTGTTATGAATTTTTTACTGCTTATTTAAAATATTTATTTTTTTCCTTCGCCATTGTGACCTTTTCCAATTAGTTTTCAACTTATTTTCATATGATATTGCTATAAAAAGTTTTCGTAATTGTTGGCAATTCCAATTTGGAGCGAATTAGGCAACTGCTTGTTCCCATGCCGTTTGCACATTAAGTATACGACATGCTTAGCCTGCTGCAATCACTGCAACTAAAAATATCTCTGTGACCTTGAAAATAAAAAGACAAAAAAAGTTACTTAAAATTATTTGACTTCTAATAAATGTAACTGAAGCTACAGGACATGTGATCTAACCAAATTATTTTTGTCGTCAATATTATTTGAGTTTATACCACACTTTTCGATGCTGAAGATTACTGAGATTCTTGTTTTGTTAATTTTTATATAATCAAAATGTTCAATCAATTTATCAATTTATATAATATTATAAATAATAAAAATTACAATTGATTAAATTAATATTAAATAAGATAACTTTGACAATTTTAGAAAAGTTTTGTTAGAATTAACATTTTTTTAAACATTTTTTTTTTTTTTATCAAAATAAATTTTTTCGTTTGGCAAAAGTACAAAACTTAAAGCAAACTAAGACAAGGACAATTTTTAGTTTTCTTAAAAAAGATTATAATTTAAATTAGATTTTTTTTTATGAGTAAAATATTAAAATTGTATATTAATAAATTATTAATGGTGTGTATTTATTTTGTATTTATTATTTATTAATTTTGTTTATTTTATTTATTTAGTTTCTTTATATGCATTTATTAACTTTATTTTTGAGTCTTATAGTGAGCTTTAATATTCTCAAATTTTATATAAACAATTAAATTCAGCATTGTGTGTTGGTTTTGTTAACTTTTTGCTTAGTTCTGAACCACTGTGCGTACAGCTTAAGATTTTTTTCATAATTATTTAAACACTTTTCGCAGATTTTTTCATAATTATTTAAACATTTTGCGCAACGCTGCTCGTTGATTTTTTATAAAACAAACTTGTGATATATATATCAGCAGAGATCAAAGTGTGAGAGGGTGTGTGTGTCTATCTGTGTGTTGCTGTTGAAATTTAATGCGTAAACAAAGCTCGTTTTGCGCATGTTTTTGCATAATTTTCGGAGCTTGAACCAAAATTAAATCAAACATCAACAAATTGCTTGCAGTCGGACGTATTTTTTGCTCTTTGTTTTTCGGGACCACGAAGCTGTGGGGTGTGTGTGTGTGTGAGTGTGAGTGCGAGTGTGTATGTGTGGGTTGGCACACATAACACACACAGACACAGAGATAGAGAGAGAGGGAGACAGCTATTGGCAGGCTTTTGTTGTGTTTGCTGTTGTCGCTGGCTCATAGGCAGCAATTATGGCTCGTTAGTGTGTTCGTATTTGAAGTGTGCCAGAGACAATGCCAGCAGCAACACACAACAACAACAGTAAACATAACAAGCGACGACAACAACAAGTGCCATAAAAATTAAGTTAATAAAAGGCAACTAGACGCTTTGTTCTCGCCCTTGTTAAGGCTGTTGTTGCTGTGGTTGATTTTGTTTATTCTATTTCACCCTTTGTGCACCTCAACAGCAACAGCAACAACAACGACAACGACAACAATTGCTGCTGCTGTTGTTTAGGTTAATGCAGCGTTTGGCGTCCTTGGCACGGCTCGTTGATTGCGCCCCTTTGGCCACATCTCGTGTCAATTGTTTTAGATTTTGCCCACGTTACACATAGACTTTACTGCATATCTGTCTAGGCCAAGTTTTAATCATATTTTCTACCCGTCTCTTTCTCTCTTGCAGGCACCTATTTCTTGCTGTACGATTTCATTGATTACTTTGATAAGGATGATGCCACAGCGCTGCCACGTGACAAGTACCTGGAGATTATGAACAATATATTTGGCAAGGCAACGCAGGCGGAGCGCGAGGCAATAATATTCCAGGTAAGTAACACACACACACACACACACACACAATCAGCTACACTCGCACTGCCACTGACATGTGCCTATGCCAATTGGAACGGGAAACGCATCGTTGGCTCCCTTTGTTGCCAACTGTCAGCTGCAGCTGCCAACTTGTAACCACAAACCCACACACACACACACACACGCAGCTCTTGCGTTGCAGTTGCCCACTTTACCCACTGCCCCACAGCCGCCACATAAACGAGTTACAAATGTGACGTCAACTCCAATGAAAACTGCATTACGCAAATTTATTCACTCTGGGGCAAATTTAATAACGAAACACAAAAAAAAAAAAAAGCACAAAATGCGCAGCGCATTAAATCGAAATGAAATTGTAGCCAAGCGACTTAACAGATATCGCACCACAACTGCAGTTGGCATTTAAACTCGAGCTGCGAGCGCCCCCAAACCCAGCTGCAATTTCATTTGTCGTTTACTTCCTGCCTTGTGAAA
Organism: Drosophila mettleri; assembly: GCA_035047625.1. Lineage (NCBI taxonomy): Eukaryota > Metazoa > Arthropoda > Insecta > Diptera > Drosophilidae > Drosophila > Drosophila mettleri. The sequence continues at coordinate 2,153,082 of JAWNPI010000056.1, forward strand.
GATGTAAACGAGTTAGACGACAGCCTTGCCTGATTCGCAATCAACTTGCCATTGGCCTGCCGCTGGCTTATATCCAAGTTTATCTTTCAGATCTTCAAGTCACTCGCTTAAGCTTGCTCATTAGCCAAGTTTAGCTCACATACAGCTTTGCTTTAAATTGAATTTCAATTGATTAAAAATTAATTATAAAATATAAATAAATATATATGATTATTATAAATAAATTATTAAATATAATTAAATATTATGAAAATAAAATATAATAAAGATTTATTAAATGTCAAAATAGAAGCAAAGCCAAATGCAGTCTGAATAAATATATTTCAAAATTAAAAAAAAATATTTAGCTAACATAGCTAAGACTTCGATTAGCTAGAAAAATATTATTTTATATTATTAATATATTAATATAATTTAAATATATATCTAATTAATATATATATTTATATAAATTATTAAATTTATATATATATATAAATTTCCATTTTTAATGGATTCAGGGTATAAAAAAAAATATATATGATGATACTTCGGTATGTATGTAAGTAATATTATATATAAATATTAATATAAGTCTTAAGTCATGCCAGACAGAGTTCTCGGCCTACTTGAGCTCTTGGCAAAACATTTAATTAACTTTGATATTTTAAATATTTGATAATTTAAAATGGGTAAATTATATACTTAAAGCTAACGCAATTTATTCCTCCTCTTCTTGCTATACTCATTTACAGTACACCAGCTGGGAGGGCAATCCGGGCTATCAGAATCAACAGCAAATTGGACGCGCTGTCGGAGATCATTTCTTCACGTGCCCCACCAACGCATATGCACAGGCGCTGGCCGAGCGAGGCGCCTCCGTGCACTACTATTACTTTAAACACGTGAGTAGAGCAGGTGCTGGTGGTGGGGGGTTGGGTGGTTTGGGCGCCGCTGTTGCTCGTTGCACGCAAATCATTAAATATTTCACAACCTTTGACACGTAAGACGGCGTTGGAGCGCGTGTGTCCAATCGAAATGCGGTCAAATGGGGCGCCACTGGTGCAAAACGAGTGGCGTATACATATGCATATGCATATATATATATATATATATATATATATATATATATATATATATATATATATATATATATATAAACTAAAAGAGTGAGAGAAAAAAAAATAAGACTGAAAGTAAACGCAGCTACGTCCAATTTGTTTGTCATTAAAATTGCACACAAGGCTAATGGCGAGCAGAGCCTAAGGGGATAACTGCAACAACACAGCAGCAACAACAACAACAACAACAACTACTTCAACAACAACAACAACTGCAGCAACATCAGCTACTGATGACTGTCTGCATTATTTATGCCTGACGAATGGCTGCAATCTCATAGATTACATGAATACAGACAGCCACAGCGAACGCAGATTTTTTTAATGCGCACTTTCAAGTGTTAATACCCTGTAAAAGCATATGACAGCATTGCGTGTGGTAAAAAGTAAAAAATTGATTGCTATGAAGCATAAATATCTCAAGAGCAGAACTGAGAAATTCACTTCGAAGCGCTGAATACAAAATACTTTGCAAGTTTCTTTTTCAGGCTTCAAGTTTTGCTAGATTCAGAGGAAAATTTGAGATTTTTGAGAAATTAATTGGAATTTCTCTATTTCTTGAATTGTTACTTTTATAGGTGCTTCATTAGCTTAGCATCTTGCCATTGAAATGAAAATAACATAATAATTAACAAAAGGAGATTTTGCACCAAATTATCTTAGATTAGCTGCTATAGTTTCCTTTATATTACACTTTATTAAAATATTATAATATATATTTGTATTTAATAGTATTTGCCTTTAAATTTATATAGATTCACTGAATAGTTTTGTAGTTCATTTTCTAATTTTAGATCTGCTAGCACCAGTAAGAAATTTGACTTTAGTTAAAAGCAAAGAACGGTTAAAATACCAATGTATATTTATTCAGAGCTTATTAAAGATTGTACTTAAAATACTAAAAAGGAAATTACCAAAATGCATGTCTTATATGGTCAGCAGCGTATTCTCAACTCAAGTGTTTAGAATCAATTCAAGTCTAAAAATCCGATTGCTATTTGAAGTTATGATAAAATGTGCTTTATTATCCTCACTCACTCTGTGTAACGGCGGAATGCTCACTCATAAATGAATATATATATATATATATTATAATATATATATTCATTTATGAGTGAGCATTCCGCCGTTACACAGAGTGAGCTCCAGTAATATTGTGTTCAAGCTTGAAGCAAGTGTGAAGAGAGATCTATAATTAAAGAAATTCATTTTATATGCCTAACATTTTTAAAAAACACTTCTCAAGGCGTTAATTTAGTTGTTTATTAATTTTTAATAAATCAACTTTAAGTTGTAAAGCAATAGAGTTTACCTACAACTAAAATATACTGAAATTCAATTGAATTAAATTTGAAATAGGTATTCAAAATCGATATCGATACAGTTACACCTTAGAGTTTTGACACCTTTCGTTGCCGCTGTCTTCGACGGGGCAAACAAACAAAGTTCTGGCCAAGTTCTGGCCAACCTTGGCCGCCATAATTATGGTAACAAAAAAACTTTCGCTCAATACACGCCCCTAAACGCACACACAGTGTAAGGGATGGCGAGGAGGAGGAGGAGTAGGAGTAGGAGGAGGAGTAGGAGGAGGAGGAGGAGAGGTAGGAGTAGGAGTAAAGGAAGGTAGCGGTAGGGAGGACGCAAGGACAGCGCCAATTAAACTACACGCACTGCCTTGCTGTCCGGGGGCCTGGGCCTCTGGGCCCGGGCCACAGACACATGGCTCGAGCACGCATCGAGAGTCGCGTCCAGCTGTTGCAAGTGTGCGTGCGTGCGGAGGAGGGGGCGTGACAGTGCCTAATGAAACTTCAATTTACGAGGTCACGGCCTGTACGGCCCGAACGTGTGGGGCATAATTTGAGTCAGTTATTTGCTTAAAGGACTGCGGCTGCTGCAGGCCTAATGATTAACAAATAGGGAGTACACGAGAGCCCTCCGCAGTCCTCTCCCCCCCGACACTCACACACACACACACAAACACATCAACATCACTACCTTAAAAAAAACATTAAGCATACGTCCGCTCGACCCCTATCGATTTTCTCTCAGCGACAATGCGTAAATGTTAATAGGTAATTACAGCTGACAGACGCTATTGAGTCCTTGTCGTTCCATTGATAAATCATAATAAATGTATATAGTATATATATATATATATATATCATATATATATATATATATATATATATATATATATATATATATCATGTATATATTTGCGCACACACAAATTAGTGTTTTGGTCTCAAAAATCAATATTACGCATACGCCACGTGTGTGTTTTGAGGGCAATGTTAATCAAGAAGTTGCACTCTTTATGCTTGTTAAGTCATTAAATGTGATTGTTATAGTTCGTCATACTCTGCTGGCATTTTCTGAAAGAGTATATTTGCTGCTATACTATTTGTATATACTATACTCTATATATATATATATATATATATATATAAATATAATTCTTATTCATTTGCATACACAGTGCTGAGTGTTTCAGCAAAGCCACAGTTTGGCAGTCACTATTTTCATTTTACAGTTTGGCAGCCCTCATATAAAAAACCATATAAACTAGAAAAAAACTCCAGTATGTGAAGAGATTACTTCAAAGTTTTTAAGCAACTGTCTTTTATATACAGTTTGAGAGTCACTTAATGAAAACTTCCATTTTAAAAAGCTTGAAAATCAGTAACCAGTAAAAATATTTTAAAGGTTAATATTGCATATAAATATTATGTTTTACCTAGTTTAAATGTCACAGGTTAGTTGCTACAGTTTGAGAGTGACTTAATCTGGATATATTTCTGTAGTTTTAGTTTTAGTCATCTCACAAAGACCAACCTAACAGCTCATCAGTGGATTCTCAGTTGGCGAACAGCGCATTTTGCAGCCTTAAAGGCTCCTTTGCACAGCTCTTGCTTCTTGTTCATTTAATAGGGCGCACGACTTGACCAACACTGAGTGTGGGAAGTTAACGTACAGTCGTTGCATTGGCCATATCAAATCGCCTGCTCATAATCTGGCAGCGGCGACTACAACGACTGAGGCGGCGAAATGAAAAGCGAATGAAATTAGTTTTAATTACAGCCTTCAATTGGCTGCAGCGAAACTCGTAACTCATTTTGGCCATAAACGAGCACGAGCAGCAGGCCATGGCGACCTTTGGCCGCGCCACTCCACAAATGGCAAATGGGGTCGCCAGCTGGGCAGCTGTTGGAGTGGCTGGCAGATTGTCTATTTCGATGGCTGCCAGTGGCAACACTTGACAGCCTCTCGCCTGTGCTCCTGCAGCGACGTGCAACGTGCTTGGCACTTAAATAAGTTCGCTCTGCTGCCAATTGCCAATGCTCGTGTCCAAGCTTTAATCAAAAAAAAAAAAAAATAAAAAAAAATATAGAGTAAAAGCAACAGCAAAAAAAAAATAGATGAAGAAACTTTACTTTTGCCGCACACAATTCTTCATTATTTGTACCTCTCCCTCTCTCTCTCGCTCTCGCTCTGTCTTTATCTCTTTCTGTGCGCATAAATTGCAAACAGCTTGGCAGCTGCAGCAGTGGGGCGCCATGGAAACAACATTATCCCTGCGCATATCCTGGCTGCAATTCATTAGATGACTTGGCCAATTGGCTGCCAGTTTGCAGTGGCTGCCAACAGCCAAATTGCTTAAGTGGACAACACTTGCATATAACGCACAGTGGTGCACATGAGATATGATTTGGGCGAACTTTAAATTGAAATCTATTATACTCAAAAGAATCACAGAGAGAGAGAGAGAGAGAGAGACAAAATATATTTTACTAAGGTATTTGGTTATAATTGTAATTTTCAAATTTTAATGGTAGATTAAATGATCTAGAAATCTTAATAATGAAATTGTATGTCTAATCCATATAATCAAATCATCAAATTGTAGCTTTGCTGTGTTCCTCTTTAAGCTCTAGCACATAAAACCACTAAGCTTTTCAAATAGTCCTTTCGACAACTTTCGATTTACTGTCGATAACTCAAAGTCAGATTTGCTCCAAGTTATTCAAGCTCATTATTATTATTTTACTCTTATTCTAACTAATATATATAATTCCATATAAGCAAAAGACTTTTAGCAAAAAATCATAAGTTACAGAAATTTTCATTATGAATTTTTATATTAAAATTGAATTGAACTCAGTTAAATCTTGGCTATTATGGCAATCCCTAATATATTGCTCTCTTTTAAATAAAATTCATATAGTGCTTGGCACAATTTGAGCCACTGTGCACTTGAGTTGTCTATCAGTTGCCATAGACTTCGGCCAAATTGCTGTGGTTTTGTGGCTTCTCCTTGTTGTTGCTGTTGTTGCTGCTGCAGTTGGCTGTTGTGGTTAATTAAGGTATTAGAATAATTAGGAAATTGACTGGGGCATATCCAGCAATTTGAGTTATCAATGCACAAGCAATATACGCGCAATTAACTGTGTTTATAGCCATTCGTAACGCATTTGTAACGCCAGTGAAATATTCTTTTTACACGTTTTGCGTCCTCTTCGAGAGCTGGCGTAAGCAGCTGCCACATGCAACTTGGCAGCAAGTGTTTCAGTCAACCAAACATTTGTTATTTATTCATTTGCTGCGCTGTGTTTGATACCCATTGCCAATGGCATGCCTCTGGCTATGATCAGCTTGCTGTCAGCTTGGTTGAGAAGCGCGTCTGGAGGTTTTTTAGGGTTGACTATTTTTTTAGTGATTCCAGGTAGAAGATATATATTGTTCATCTTGAGTTGCATAAGCTGAAGAAGAGATTTTTAAGTTAAGTTTATATTTCTTTGATTTCTATAGGAATTCTAGGCAGATGCAGGCAATAGCTACATGTTATAGAATTTTATTCTCTTATATAGACACATAGAAAGAGTAAGTGAGGTAGTAAAAGAGTCAAATGAATCGATAGGACAATGAAACATATGTAATTATAAATATTGAATTCATACATTTCTATATATCTTTCTGTGCACAACTTGCTTCACTCTCAATTAATCTGATGTTATGAGTGAGATTTTGTCTTAGATATATTTAAGTATCGAGAGCTGTTTCATTTAGCTACAATCGATAAGAATCGATAAAAATAACTGGCTTTTATAGTTCTAGCTTACTTTATGATAATTTATTATAATAAATGAAAAGACAGCTGTGTATAAATATATGTGTGATATATAGAGAAATTATTTTTATTTTAGTAGGGATAAAATATATATTAGAGATTATGTATTATAAATAATTTTTTATCTAGTATAAAATATATATAGTAGTATTTATAATATAATTCTCATTCAGCCATAAATTTATAGTATTTAATTTACAAGTAATTATTCATCTGGCTAGCTCTTACTTAACTTTGGTATCCATAAATAAATCAAAAAGATTTGCTCAGCTGCGCTCAGGGCATGTGCCAGTCGAGCATGCCCGAATGCAGCACTCATGTTTTTATTTTTTGTTGTTTTTTTTCGTTTTTTTTGGGCTCCACGAGATGCTGCGACAATATTTACAATTTGCAGAGCGCGCGAGCGAGCGAGCGAAATCAAATAAATAAATAAAAAGGGTGGATGTTTATCTGCATAATTTCTGGCTAAGTTTACGACAATATTATCCCCATTCTCTGTCCCTCTCTCTCTCACACACGCATACTGTCTCTTTTTCGTATTGTAGCGCACCAGCACCTCGCTGTGGGGCGAGTGGATGGGCGTGCTGCACGGCGACGAGATTGAGTACTTCTTTGGTCAGCCGCTGAACACATCTCTGCAATATCGACCTGTGGAGCGGGAGCTGGGCAAGCGTATGCTCAATTCGGTCATTGAGTTCGCCAAGACGGGGTAAGCTTATACAGAGCTTTTAGCAAAGCTTTTTTCTCGCTGTCAGCCGAAACAAACGTTCTAGCGAGCACACAAACCCATTTGCTATAATGTGAGCTTTCGTTTCCCACACACAGCAATCCGGCTCAGGACGGCGAGGAATGGCCCAACTTTTCAAAGGAGGATCCTGTGTACTACATCTTCAGCACAGACGATAAAATTGAGAAATTAGAGCGTGGCCCGCTGGCAGCGCGTTGCTCCTTCTGGAATGATTATTTGCCTAAAGTTCGAAGTTGGGCAGGTGAGTAAATCTAATGCCATACGATTATCGATGCTATAAACAAGTCGTTTATGGTAGCTGCTATAAATTAAAACGTGGTATGCGGGGCTTATTTATGTTGTAATTTGATACTGTCTACATACATATACGAAAATTCTGGGATTAAGCTTGTTAAAGCCGTGCTTAAAGGCGTGTTAATCCACATTCTAAGAGCTTTAAGGGTAATATATTTGAACTCTTTGATGAATGCTGAAAAGAGTCATACAGCTATTACAGTTGGACAAGTCTCAAATTTCACATCAACAAAGACTCTTTGAACTGTATAGAGCATTTGTTAGTCTTGAATACCCGCTTGCAATGTGCTCTCTGTTTCTTTTTTTTTTTTTTTTTTCTTAAAAGAGTCTTCTGGCTTTTAAGTACATTCAGCTGACATTTCGCAACTTACTTTTGTTTCCTTTTCTATATGAATTTTTGGCACACAATTAACATACACTTTATAGATGTTCTTTATGTGCGACACACGCCTCTAGCTGCTACCTGTCTGTCTGTGTCTACGCCACACCTCAACTGCTCAACTGCTTATGTTCAGATACACTGCAAACTGCATAGAGAATGTGTAAAGTGTAGATTTGGGTATCTTGTATTTTGGATATGACGGTTGAGATAAAGTTTGATAAAGCCAAATTGGGAACTTTGATGAGATCGCTAAATATATAATACATATGAATTATTCATATAGCATTTTGAGACCTATTTTTTGCAAAGTCTTTCTCTGCGCTTTAAAACCTTTCATACAAGCTGAGCTCTATTGATACCATAAAATCCCTTTTTTACTGTAATTAAATTACCTAAATTTTTAAATTTGTCTAACTTAATTAGTTAACTTTTAAATTAATAAAATTGTTGTGTATTGTTTTTAAATAACAAAAAAATATTGATAAAAAAAAAAGACATTTTTTACAATATTTTTCATACAAGCTGAGCTCTATTGATACCATAAAATCCCTTTTTTACTGTAATTAAATTACCTAAATTTTTAAATTTGTCTAACTTAATTAGTTAACTTTTAAATTAATAAAATTGTTGTGTATTGTTTTTAAATAACAAAAAAATATTGATAAAAAAAAAAGACATTTTTTACAATATTAAACATTTTAAAAACAATAAAATATGCTTGGCTTTTTATTTTTAATTATAAATTTTTTTTATTTAAAAATTTTAGACAGTAATTTTATATAGTTATTGATACTTATATGTTTATTTATTTTATTTCATTAATTCTATCATACTATCATAAAATTATACGAAATAAAAAATATCTATTTTTTTTAAATCAAATTATAATTTAAGAAAAGCGTATAAGTTATTCGACTTGTTATTAATTTCCTAATAAATATATTTATTTATTTTATTTTATATTATTTAATTTTATTTTTTTTATGTACATAAATTTTATATTTACTTACGGAGCTCAACAATGCGCTTCCATTATCTCTACCATTTGCCTGTTTCGTGTAGAAGCGTTTTATATTTTTGCGACTCATTGATTGAGTATCAGGCAATGACAGTTATATTTAGTGTATATTCTTAATTTCTTTTGAAATTTAGTGGCGATCGTGAGTCAGAATCATCGCATGGGGCTTTATTTTGGCATTTCATTCTGGTGAAAGATTTTTATAGTTTTGGAGTTTTTTAATTTATTGCATTTATGCGTAGCAGCGTTCACAATTTTATTTATGGCTGATGTCAGTATCTTAAAATGTGCTCATCAATCAGTGAAATGAGTTTCGCAGTCTCAGTTTCTCAGTTTCTCAGACGTGAACGGACTCACTGGCTAACTGGCTGGCCGAGAAATGAAATTTAAATAAGCAATAAGCGACCGCAGCATGCATATGCATATGCGCCTCAGCTGACAATGATAAATCAAGCCTTTTATACATACATTTATGTATATATGCAAATATATATATATATATATATATATATATATATATATATATGCATGAAGTTAAGAGATGTCCAACTCGAAGTCAAAGTCAAAAGTTATATTAGTGAAGGTGGGCGTCGGCAGATTGTAAAAGTTAGTTTTATTTCATTTGCCGAGTCGCTTGCCCCATTAAGATGCGTGGACAAGTTTTATGGTGTCAGGTGAAAGATGACTCGCAGCCGCAGTCGGCGTGGCAGTCGAAGTCGCAGTTGTCGCTGTGGCTATGGCTGTTGCGCTGATTGAAACGACTTTTGTCGCGCCAAGATGTCTGGTCTGGTTAGGTTTTTAGTCTCTGGGCGATCTACGGCTCGTCGATCTGATACAAAAGGCAAATTAGTGTTTCACAAATTAATAAAATTTAATTTATGTTAATTTCTTTTCTTGTGCCAATGTGTGTGTTTATTGTTTAACATTTTTACATACACTCGCGCAGAGTATTTATGTTTAATTACGAAACATGTAACATACAAGTAGAAATATCAGTAAAAAATAATTTTTAGATTAATCAAAAGATTGCAGATATATCATAGTTTCCACATTCTTATATAATATCCAATGCTATCTTAAGCAGAAGAAATTATTATGTCTCTTTAGATATTCATATGCCAAAAACTACTTGCAAGTGTATTCAGAATTCGTCGGGTTGGCTTTACGCTTATTTCACTAACTTAGACTTCGTTCACGACTTTACATAAAAGCCAACTGTTCGAGTATGCAAATGTATGCGGGTCGCGGGGCTCCCCTCTGAGCAAATGGGCTGTGCCGGTGACTGGTGAAGCGATGCTAGCGGGCATCCTACATGCTAAGGGCCTATAAATGGGTGATGAGGCGCAAAACTGGCCCACAAGTAAAAGCTGAGCCGCGCTGTTCGCTGATGACGGTGGTGCGACGATTCATTGTGGTTACCGGTTCTATGGTTAATTAATTAATTTGCATTTTGATATGTAGAGGTTGATATATTTAATGGGCAGCGCGCAGCCGCGCTTGCCAACACGTGTCTCATTTGCCATAATGAGCATTTAAAATTTCACCGAAAAATGCCAGCGCTATATGTGTGCTAATCCATTTAAAAGAACAAAGAAACAGATCAGAACTGGCAAACATGCCTCGTCCTGAACGCACCAGACTCGCTGGCACCGCTCACACTCGATCAGTTTATCATTATTGACAGCTCACACAAGTGACAGGCCGAGGCATACGACCTGGCAAAAGATATACGATACATACGAAAGGCAACAATGATTAAAGAATGAGAAGATTCGGAGAACGACACAGATTCAAATTAAGATACAGATATATATAAAGACAATGGATCAAATTAAGATCAGATACAGATACAGATACAGATACAGATACAGATACAGATACAGATACAGATACAGATACAGATACAGAAACAGATACAGATACAGATACAGATACAGATACAGATACAGATACAGATACAGATACAGATACAGATACAGATACAGATACAGATACAGATACAGATACAGATACAGATACAGATACAGATACAGATACAGATACAGATACAGATACAGATACAGATACAGATACAGATACAGATACAGATACAGATACAGATACAGATACAGATACAGATACAGATACAGATACAGATACAGATACAGATACAGATACAGATACAGATACAGATACAGATACAGATACAGATACAGATACAGATACAGATACAGATACAGATACAGATACAGATACAGATACAGATACAGATACAGATACAGATACAGATACAGATACAGATACAGATACAGATACAGATACAGATACAGATACAGATACAGATACAGATACAGATACAGATACAGATACAGATACAGATACAGATACAGATACAGATACAGATACAGATACAGATACAGATACAGATACAGATACAGATACAGATACAGATACAGATACAGATACAGATACAGATACAGATACAGATACAGATACAGATACAGATACAGATACAGATACAGATACAGATACAGATACAGATACAGATACAGATACAGATACAGATACAGATACAGATACAGATACAGATACAGATACAGATACAGATACAGATACAGATACAGATACAGATACAGATACAGATACAGATACAGATACAGATACAGATACAGATACAGATACAGATACAGATACAGATACAGATACAGATACAGATACAGATACAGATACAGATACAGATACAGATACAGATACAGATACAGATACAGATACAGATACAGATACAGATACAGATACAGATACAGATACAGATACAGATACAGATACAGATACAGATACAGATGCAGATACAGATACAGATACAGATACAGATACAGATACAGATACAGATACAGATACAGATACAGATACAGATACAGATACAGATACAGATACAGATACAGATACAGATACAGATACAGATACAGATACAGATACAGATACAGATACAGATACAGATACAGATACAGATACAGATACAGATACAGATACAGATACAGATACAGATACAGATACAGATACAGATACAGATACAGATACAGATACAGATACAGATACAGATACAGATACAGATACAGATACAGATACAGATACAGATACAGATACAGATACAGATACAGATACAGATACAGATACAGATACAGATACAGATACAGATACAGATACAGATACAGATACAGATACAGATACAGATACAGATACAGATACAGATACAGATACAGATACAGATACAGATACAGATACAGATACAGATACAGATACAGATACAGATACAGATACAGATACAGATACAGATACAGATACAGATACAGATACAGATACAGATACAGATACAGATACAGATACAGATACAGATACAGATACAACTACAGATACAGATACAGATACAGATACAGATACAGATACAGATACAGATACAGATATAGTCACTGATATGGATACAGTCACTGAAATAGACTCTAGTTGTCATAACTCAAGCGCGAAGCTTGACATCGATATCCGATAGTCGATAGCCATCAGGGAAACAAACGCGCTGTTGCCATACAAACTGTTGTATCTTTGTATCTTTTGCATTTGTATAAGCTATTATGGCGTGGCCTTTTCTCTTTGATTTGCTGCGCTGCGCTGCGCTGCGGTTACGTTTTGTTTGATTTGCGCTGCTTTTAGCGACACGTGTTTCAAATGTTCACATTGTTGTTTTTGTTTTTATCTTTTATTTATTTGTTTATCTCTCTCCTTTTATTTTGTATTTGTCGCGTTCGCTGTGCCAATTTATTTCTTGATTATCTGCGCATATAATCTACGAATTGGTCAGCCTTTTAAATTCAAATTAGCGAGCATTAAATGCACGCGACACGCTTGCCCTGCGGTCTACCAAAAGATACAAGATATATATATATATAAAACATATATATAAACTTTTATATTTTTATTGGATATTTATTATAGCAGCTTGATTTTGAAATTGATATGTGTTGCTTGTATTAAGCTATAATAAAATGTATCTCAGTTTGCTGATTGAAAGATAGATATATAGCTAAGAGATACATATCTCGCAGATGAACTCTACGATTTATTTGTTTTGCTTAGGTAAAGAGCAACAAAAATTATTGAGTTAATTAAATGAAACAACAGATTATAAACGAAAGATTAAAAATGTATTTATAGCTGAGCTAAACAAATGTATCTTTGAGCATAACAAATCCAAATTCTGCGAGACAACCTTGTTAAGTTTTAGTCAAATAAAAATTCTTGTAACTATCTATATAAAAGCTTTTTGATACTTTTATAAATTTCTCCGTTCGTCTTAGGGGCTTGAGAAAATATAGAAATATTTTATTTTGCAAAGCTTCAGAGTTATTCTGCAGCGAACGAGTATTAAACAGTCGCTTTTTTACGTTTTCTATTAATTTTTACTGCTTGACAAAAAAAAAATGAAAAATTTAACTTTAATCTTAATAGAATCTGCACATGCACTTTAAACAAACACTCTCAATAGCTACGTGTCTATATAGTAAGGGCGTAAATATCTAAACTTTACCGGCCGGCTTAAAGACTTGGTTGACTTTGGTTTTGTCCGAATCGGGAACAAGTTTGTCAGACACAATGTGTTTTTATGGCTATACAAGCAGTTGACAATCGCGACAGTGCTGCTTGTATATCTTGTTGAACAGTCTTGGTTTCTTTTGGGCAAAACTGAAATTTGATCGCTTCTCGGTGTTGACGAACGAGTTCTGCAATTAATTAGCACAGAAATCGGTTATAAAATCTGTATGTCAATAATGAAGCAAAAAAGAATACAAGAAAAGTAAACGCAGACAAATTGCTAGGAATTGTAGTTAAGGTAAGTTCGCGTGAAATTCGTTTAAGTTGCTTATCGATCAATCGATCTCTTTATTTCAATGCACCAAAAAACGCACCAAAAACAAAAACAATATGCTTGCTTTATGTTTTAATGCTTTTAATTCTTTTATGATTTACAAATTGACAAAAAATTTTCATTTCCTAGTTAAAATTATTGTTGAAAAAAAGTTTATAGCATAGGCAGCTGAAGGAGTATATGATTTTGCTTTCAAGTAGACCATGCAGGCTTCGAGCAATGAAAAAAAAAATGTTTTTCTTTTCAGAACCGAACCATAAAATCATACAATCAAATCATTTTTAAACTATAAAATGCTTTTCTATTATTGACACTTAATATATGTGCTAAACAAAGTGTTTTCTCGGTTATTTGCAGGCTCAGAGTGCGATTCGGGCAGTGCTTCCATAACGCCCCGTGTGCAGCTGCTTGGACTGGGACTTGTGATCTACATAGGTGCTTTGCTGCGGCTCAAAGGAGTTTTCTAAAAGAAATTCTCTGGCAACGTGAAGAGTACAGCACACAATCCATAAATAAAATATTATAATGTTTAGCAACGGAATGAGATAAGGAGAGAGCGAGTGAGCGAGAGCGAGAGCGAGAGAGTTTTAGCATTGCAGCCATGCTTTTGTAACTTGGCCAAACGATTTGTAAATGAATTTAGTGTTGCTTGCGACTGCATTAAGCGGCAGCAGTTTGGCATTTGTTGTAGTTGTTAGTTTAAACCACTTGCCAGGTGCAAGCAGGTAGACACTTTAGCACGCGGCTTGCCCCCCACACACACACACACACACATACAGAGAAACACAATACAACACGCACACGCACACATATCAAATGCAGCCAAAGTAGTTGCGCGTACTTCTATTATTTCCATATATAAACACACACACACAGACACACACCTTGAGACACTTTTGTAGCACGCCGCAAAAATTTGCTTAGTTTGTATAAAAAAAAAAAAAACAGAGACCCAACAAGTGGCTCCAGAAACCCAGGCCTCAATAAGATATAAGCCCAAACAAAAGAAGGAAGCTAAGCTGAGAAATTAATCAAGCAAAAAATAAATCAATTTTAATAAATTGAGCATTTGTCATGCCAGCCAGCCAGCAGGGCATAAGCAATAAAAGAACAAGAAATTATATTAGATACTCGCTTAGAGTTTGCATATTTTGCCAGCTGGCATGGGTCCAAAACTCTGCCCAGGCCGTAAACCCCAAAATTTTGAATTGATTTTTTTATAGACCCAATGAAACTTGGCCAAAACTGCATTGGTTTCAGCTTTCTGTTGGGCATGGTTCATTATTTTTGTCACACAACAATTTATATATATATATGTATATATATATATATATATATATATATATTTAATCTTGTTTTTTTTGCACTTTGGGCACACCAAAAAAAAGTTCTTATGACGAAATTTGGAAATGAAAAACAAAGAAACAATTAGGAAAAATTTGTATTGTTCAAGCGATGTGTGAGAGTTTTAATGCGAGAAAATTAGCAAGTTTTTTTTGTAAAAGGCAAATCCTGGAAAATGGATGGAAAACTGATTACTTGTAAAATCGGTGGGGAAATGAATATAAAAATCAAGTTTGTAGGAAACCTAATGAAACATTTAAATGGCAAAACATATCAGTATATATATAAATATATATATTATATGAGCATATACATATACATATATATATATACAATAAATGTAATACATCTATATATATATAGTATACATATATGTATGTACGTGTATTATTGCATTTGTACTAAACGTTTTACAAATTGGCTTAGAGACTACCAAAAGAATAAAATAAAATAAAATAAATTAAATTAAATTAAAAGAAAATATAAATGGAAATAACTAAAAGTTTTATACACTTAGCGAAATTCGAACCAGAAACAAAAACAAATGTGCTGTATATTAAAGTTTGGTATGCCTATATCTATAAATGAATATATATGTATATATAAATATATATATATAAATATATATATATATATGGCTCAGTGTACGTATGAAACAAATTGAGCGCGTTTAGAATGAATCATAACTCTTAAGGGCATATCAGTACTCGTATATATATATATATATATATATATATATATATATATATATATATATATATATATATATATAAATATATATATGTATATAAACATATACATATTAACAGCAACAACTATTGAGAGCGAACATTTTCGAAATTAATCTAACCTAAGCCACACTGATATTAACTAAGTTATTTTTATTAAAAACACACACACACGCATACAGCTAAAGTAAAATAAAACAAGTATTGGACTTCTAAAGAACAGACAAACAATTAATGAAAACATATATAATAATAATAAAAAAAAAATAATGAGAGCAGTAACTGTTTCTTGTCTATATCGAATAAAGAAACAATATTATTTTTAGCTGTAAGCAAAATGAATTCTATATAGTATATATATATATCTATATATATATATATATATATATGTCATGTGGTCTAATGCCTATTTGAGCGATGTTCGCTTTCAACTGTAGCAACTAGGAACAAAATTCAATGTGAAATTAAAAGTAAACAAATTACACACAATTACTTATAGTTAGGGTTGGCTTAGCGCAAGGACAACAATGGAGCCAAGTTTTAGAATTCGCTCTTGTGGCTTCGTGGCTCTTGTCGAACCAACCTTCCAAATGCTGGACACACATTTAGTTTAAGCATTCAAAAGTAATATAAAAAAATAAAAACAAAAACAAATGAAAACTAAACAACTATTAACTATTCTGTTACACACAAACTATTACTAGAACACCAATGGACAAGCAACGATAGTAAAGCTCACTTATGAAACTATATCCATAAAAAAGTAATAATAAATAAATAAATATTCTAAAAATAAAAGACACAAAACACTCACATATAAATAAATAAATAAAAGTTAGTTAAGTAATTGAACATTGCCCTACAACCAAATGAAAATAAAATTCTTTGATTATAATCAAATATATTGCAAGCAGCATTCGTATTTAAACATAATTAATTAACAATATTACAAACTCATTCCTAATTTTAAAAATTATCAAATCGATTCAATTACTTTTTGAAAATAAACACATACAATTTTGATGAAAGTGTAAGAACTTAACGATTTTTAAGTATATGTGAACATTTATATTTTTATACCATGCAAGGCAAGCCGTATTGAAAAAAAAAATAAAAGAAAAGAAAAACGAAACAAAAGCAAAAAAAAAAAAAAAAATGCATTAAAAATATTAATAAAAACAAATACAAATAATTAAAATGATTAACAACTAAATGAGTAAATTAAACATTTTTTACTGCGTATTGAAATTAATGTATGGCAAGAGTTAAAATAAATACGAAAGCGAAACAAAAATGAAACTTAAATTCAAATACCCAAAACTTGTTAGCTCCCAATAAAAATGTAGCTTTAAACGAGTAAAGAAGATTCCCGCGCCCCATTTTAGCCATGATTTCGCCCGGCCCCACAAATGCACAAAACTTTTAAGAATTTAAAATGCTAGGGGTATTCCCTGTTCTCTGAAAACCGGCTGACCGGCTTTGCCCGTGGTTTAAGCGTGTCAGCCACGAGGACGAGTTCTTGGTGCACCTCCAAGGCCAAAGGACTCCAGCTCCTCAACGCCACACGCCTAATCCATCGACTCAATGTGTAGAACTTAGCGATAAATGATAAGAATTAAGGAATTTACTTTTTGCCTTTTCCAAGCGAGATCTAATATCGAATATGTGAAGATTGCAATTATTTGTACTATTTAAATGTTGTACGCATTTCCATGTTTATGTTTCAAATCGAACCCTGTGTCCCGACTCCAAACTCCAAACTCCAAGCTCCCAATTCCCACCTCCACTTCCACTCTTCTTCCTACCCACATTCACTGAGAAATATATATTTTGTCATTTTGCATGGTTTTCGGCTCAAGCCAAAGAATTGACAATATAATATTTCGCCTTAGAAGCAAATGGAGATAACGAATGAGAGACAAATTCCAAGTGTTATGCTTATAGATCTAAATTTTTTATATACATGAGGACACACACGCACACAGACACACACCCTAATACACACGCGCATCTTGCATCTACAATAATTTCGTAAAACAAAAAGAATATAAATTTGATATTTTATTTGAAATTTTTTTAATATTTTCTGTTGCCGTTCTTCCAAGCATCTATATAAATATATATACATATGCATGTACATATATATATGTATATATATATATATATGTATATGAAATTAATAGTGAAGAGCACTCAAAATATATCCACAGTGTGCTTTTGATATTGTAGTCTGCTATTTGTAAAAGAATTTATATATAGTATACATTATAGTGCTAATAGATAATTAGATATATATGAATATATATATGTATATCCATATATATATATATATATATATATATATATACTAAACATATACTTATGATAATAATGCAAATAATTGATATAAATGCTGTTTACATTCAAAACATCAGACACACACATACATACACTTAGCCACGCCCACTTCACACCCTTTCCAAATCCGACTTATATACTAGTTAAGTGTCTATAGGAAAAAATAAAGTAAAGTAAATAAAATCATAGAGATTTATCCATTGGCTTCGGTTTAGTTTTTGTTTTTCTTTTCAGCTTTCTCACAAATAGAAATAAAATAATTAAATTCTTTGGTTCTTATGGTATTAAGAAATCGTTACTAATTATATCAGCTACGACATCTGATAATAAAAAACACAGTTCTAGTTGGTAGACGACAAGTGTAAAATGAATGTTAAATTGATTGTTCAATGCGATCAATGCAGAATTACTTAAAGGCATTACAAGAAAAATACAAATTTTAAAACCAAATGATATAAATACACACCAAGACACACACACACCCACACAAACACACACACACAAAATGTTAAAAGCCAAGCACAGGAATGCATTTGAAGATTAAAGATACCACAAATAATTATATAACAAGAACAATACAAATACATTTAACCCAAAAACAAAAAGCGAAGTTCAATAAGATAACAAAATACTAAAATATATGAATGAAGGAACATAATTAACACAGAATCTAAAGCATGTTTGATCACGTCTTTTTTTAAAGTGTAAAAATCAAATACATATCAATATATGGCCTATTGTTTATTTAGTTTAATTATATACTACTAAATTGAAAAATGAAAAACAAAAAAGTAAACAAAATATAATAAGCTAAATGAATTAATTATAATAATAATATTTAGCTGCAAGTGTAAGGCTCTGATTTATGACTTTTTAAGTAGGCAATTTGTAAAAATTAAGCGACTCAACAAAAAAGTAAAAACAATATATATATATATATATACATATATATATAGCTGTAACTGTAATTGTGTAAAAGTGTTGCTAACGAAAAAAAAAAAAAAACGTGGAAAAAAAACTAAACAAAAAAAAAAAACAAATTGTGGTTAAATATGTGTTCTTACTTGTTAGTGGTAATAAAAGCCAAAACAGAGAAAAATTTAAATGAAACAAAAACGAAAGAGAAAACTAATTTAAATATAATTATAATTATAACTATGTTGTGTCAACATGCACGACTCGGAAAACCAACTGTAGCTTTTAATCATGCCAAGCATTTCAATATAATTTCCATTAAAGCAAACTCCTATTTTCAAGTCTGCGCCTCAGTTTTCGAATGCAGCACAGTAGTGGCCACACAGAAGTTGAAACAAAAAGGATAATAATAGATTTATTTCCATAAATAATATGCCCCAAGCCTATCTCTCGGATGCTCACCATAATAACTATAATAATCACTAAGCAGAAGTAAAAATTTCAATGTCAAGCAAAAACTAAAGAGCGTAAATAAATGAAAATAAATCAAAGGAAACTTAGATAAATTACAGACATAGATAATATATGTATGTATCCACGGATATACATATGTGTATGGCAGCTCCAGTTTAGTTGAGAATTCCTTTGTGAAGGCGCTTTAGTGTTCAGCAAAAATTGTATTTGTATATTAAGATTGTTATGGAAATGCATTTGTTTATGTATGTGTCTATAGTCAAACGATGAATTACAATTATAATTATTATTGTCGCAGAAATTACTTTAAATTTAATGGAAAAAGCAACCAACACACAAATACACACATACACACACACACATTCACATACACACAAAGTATATAATTAATGTCTTAAGATATAAAGGAAATACAAAAAAACAAAAAGAAAGAAACTCTGTATACACAAGCTACATATAGATACATATAGATAATTATGTCATGAGCATACAAAAAGTAGGGATCATTTTACTGAATATTTATATATACATGTGTGTATGTATATGTATCTATATATCTATATATATATATATATATACATATATACATATTAAACTATATGTAATCTAAAAGGCAAAAAACACAAAAAATCAATTCTGCTAACAAATAATAAAGAAAATAGTAAAAATCACTCATGAACAATTGCTAAATACAATTTGCTATACTTCGAGGAAACAAAAACCAAAAGTAAAAATCTACCAGAAAATGGAAAATACAAAAGGAAAAACAACTGTAAACAATTTAAAGTAAATTTATAAAAGAAAATGAAAATCTAAGTGAAATTATATTATACGAATATATTGTATATCGAAACAAGATGAATATAAGTCAAATAAAACTTATGTATCATGTATTAAATAAACAAAAGTTGTCTTCTTTTATTTGATGGCTGAGCAGACACGGGGTATGTCGCAGTCAAATACTCCCCTGACTAGACAACTGTCACCTGTTCGATTTTGATAAATGTTATTCGTGTTATTCAACAATTACTCATAATTTCAGGAAACTCTTAGCTGCACAGCTCGCTTTATGGCCTGCTAATTACGAGACACGGCAGCTTTACATCGAATCAATAAAAATAATAAAGAGAAAAAACAAAAACAAAGCGCTGAAGTGATAAACACCAAATAAAATCGCTTATTTATGGCCGACTTATGCGCATTAGCCAAGCATTGAGTATTGTATTTAATATGCATATAAATTCAACTGCAATTGGCTTCCGTGTGCAGGCAGAAAGCCTTAAGCCCCAATTAATCAACTTAAGTTTGAAGTGTAAAGGGGAGTACCACTCTAGCCCCTCTCCACCACCCCTGACGTGATTCTGTAAGCCAGAACATTTGTCAATTTGTGCTGGACTCTCGCCACGGTTTTACAGTCCGCAATTTCGTTAGTCGTAAAATCTGGCCAGGCCCAGGCAAGAGTTGCTTTAAATGGATGCATTTCCATTAGGGGCCCCCACTCGTCGGCATTTAAAATGTAAATGTAAATTACTTGGCATTGCAGCGGCTGCCATCGTTCGTTTTATTTCCACACATAAAAGAGCTTAATCCCTGGCATATCTAATAAAGTTTATGTTCTTCTATCTTCTATCTTCTTCTCTTGCAGCATTCGCACAGCAGCTAACACACATGGCTACCGCGGCGTTTGTCTACCTCAAGACCTGGCTCATCAGCGCCTAAGCGAACTCCAACCCTCACTATCTGTCTAAGATTTTAAATCAAATATATATATATATATTTTTTTTTAACCCCAAATTAGCTGCACAAACCAAGCGAAATACTTCCAAAACATACACTTCCAAAAAAAAAAAAAAAAAAAAAAAAAAGAAAAACTATGCAACACAAAGTCTGAACTTTTGAAGGTGATGCAAGTGCGAGCGAGCAGAGATCAACGTGGTACCTTGACTTAGAGGCTCAGGTTGCCAGAGACAATAAGCAGCAAAGCTATATAGGCTATAAGAACTGGACATATGTATACTAAATACATAGATTTAAGCGAATTTGCGAACGAAGGCTGATTGGGATTGGGAGCAGCGTGCTGGACACCCTCACAAATCGAATCGTCTTTCAACAAATCCAACTTCCAAAAGCAAAAACACTCTAAAACTTGATATCAAATGCTATTTTCTTGAATAAAGCAAATATACTCTTCAACTAGTAAACAATTCATATATTTGTTTTAGTATTGTTTTCAAGTATGCCAGTGTATTTCCGTTTTTAGCCGGTTTTCGCACACTTTCAGCTTTAATTGAAACGACAATCGCAAAGTTAATCTAGCGATCTAAGACGTGGACTTGGATGCTGTTTACACGCGAAAGGCTGCATAAGGCCAGCCTTCAACTTGACACATGAATTATTCAAATTGCTTAAAGATCAAGCAAATCGAATCGATAAACTCTGAACTCCCCTCCACGTCCCAGCAACCCTTGTTCAGAGCCAAGTCAGCTCTGTCCATTGACCCAGCATTAAAATCTAATGACATACCTGACAGACAGACCGTCCGCAGATGCAGAAGACTTTTGGACAGTATGAAAATAATAAAAAACAAATCACAAAAATTTAAGCGAAGATCGACTCGCCGAAGTTAAAATGCTCTGGCAGATGTATAAATGTATATATATGAATATATAATAAATACAGATACACATATAACTACATACAAATTACTAGAAAATTAGCTTATGATTGAAGTCCTTCATATATTAGTCCTTTATGCACTTATGTATGTTCGAACATTGCAGGAAACAACTATGCTGACTGGCACCACTGACATCAAGTGGCATCAGAATGGTTTACTATTTCACCTGCTTCATCATCTCCGATTTATATGCCCTCGCTCATTAGTTTAATCCGAAAATATTGATCTTTAAATAAATTGAGCTGCTTTTGAGCTATGAACGATTTAAAGCTTAGCAAATTTTTTGCTGTCTCATATTATTGATGAGCTGTGACTTCATTAGAAGTCATATTTTAAGTTCATTATAAAAACGCGCTTTATTTGCTTGAAGACTAAAATAAATTTTCGTTTTCTTTTCGATTAGCTAAAATTCATATGGATAGAAATTTCTTTAAATATAAATTTTTTAATTTTTAGACCTAGTTTAGAATACAAAAAAAGATTTTTCAACTTTTAATGAGCATTGAATATTCTTTTTTTCAAAATGTTAATTAATTTTATAGTCTTCAGATCAAGCTGATACTCAGATACAAAATCGATCATATTATGCTTAAGTCATAGACATTCACTGATCCAAGTTGAGTGCAGACTTTTGTAAGATTTCTATGTAAGCTACGTAACTCTTCTTTTTATAAGATCCCATGAGAGTATAGCTAAAAGAAATCCCACCAGCCAAAAAAAAAAAAAAAAAAACTAGTTGAATATCATTTAATGTTTATTTAGATAAATGAGCCAGCGTTCGACGGAGACAACCAGTCTCCAGTGGCCGCATATCGTATATCTTTGGCTTGGGCTTATATTATATTATGAGGTTTGTCAGCTAGTTCTACAATAGAACCTGTTTCCAATTATTGTTGCTTCTTTTTTGCATTTTGGTCAGGGCTTTCGCTCAGTGCTTGTGTTGGGCCAAAACTGGGTCTGGCTGTGGGTCTGGGCCTGGGCACTGTTCACTTTTTAAATGCCAACTTTTTGTTCAGACGACGAGTTGTTTTGTGTTTCTCTTAAGAGTTTTTAGTATCAATTAACATATTGAATATGATCAGTTCATGGTTTATGGCACAGGCAGTCGCTGCACAGTGGTGCCAAGCTCAATCAAGGTGTCAAAATGTGCCACGCTACAAAGAGCCAGCCAGTCGCTCGCTCGCTCGCTCTTACCAATTAGCGAATCGGACTTCTAAGACTATCAAATGCCAAATGTCTTTTCTAATGAATAATAAAATATTTTTATTTCGAACTTCATTTATGTTCACACTAATTGGGTTTCTCCACATTATTTTATTATTTTCATGAATGAGCCCAAGATTGTTGCCCATCTAATGTAAATATAATGAGTAAGTTGATAATTTTATAATTTCTACGTCAGTTCAAGTGTTGTTCGGCTGTGTAAATATTTTGCTGACATTGAAATTCGCATGAAATTGTCAACGATTTTCGGACAGCTCAATAAAAGTTTTGCTAAAAAGATTCGCAAATATTATGAGACAGTGACTGCGAAAGCAATTGCTCATTGGCGCTGTAAAAACCAAGTTCAATGGAATTGTTTATCGGACAAACTGACGTCCGCCCTGCGACGCCTCGCCCAGCTCTGGCCCCGCTTTGCCCCGCCCACGCATCTTGTATATCTGGGTCAGGTTCACGTAAGTCTGTGGGCCTGTCCAAATAGAGTGCGACACAAGCTCAGAATTGGACTGGATTTGAGTTTGATTCATTGCCGAGTTCGTTGGCACCTAGCTTAAGGTCAGTTCGAAATATTAGACCAACCACACGCGCTTGGCCATGTTAAGTTACAGGGTCGACGCGTTGACAAAAATCGTCTGTTGCCCCATATAATCCAATTTGGCATTTATGTCCCTGTACATATAGGTTAAGGCCCTGTCGTATAGTCAAGAGATCACTCTGATTGGAAGTGACCGACTAGCAGATATCCATTCTTCAAAGTAAGTAAAGTTTTTTTAGGGGAATGACCGATATGTAGATACCTAATCCAGTCTTCTGATACACAGGCATTGGCCAAGCAAGTAAGACTAAAATTAAGATATACTCTAAAAATTAATCACAGATGATTGAATCATTTTTTTTTCTTGTGTATAACTAAATATTCACACTTACTTAACCATTCGCTTCGCATACTATGTTTGTCTACTTTATATACTTGTTCTATCTATCAAGTGACTAAGGCTAAAGATACAAGTTGTTAATCAAGTTTTTAGAACGTCATTTGGTCCTCCAAGTAAGTCCATGATTGTAATATTTTATACTCGAAAAAATTATGTATTATTAGAGAAAATGAGTATGAGAACAGATTAAAAATTTTACATAAGAATAATAGTGATAGTAATAGAAGTAGTAAATGTAGTAGTAGTAGTAGATTTAATAATATTAGTGGAAGTTGTAGTAGTAGAAGTTGCAATCGTGGTAGAAGTTAGTAGTTGTAAAAGTGTTAGTAGTAGTAGAAGTAATATTGTAGTAAAATTAGTATTACTTTTAGAAATAGTATAGTAGTCTAAAGAGTAGTAGTAGTAGTAGTATTAGTAGTATTGGTAGTTATAGTAATAGTAATAGTAGTAGTAGTATTAGTAGTATTGGTAGTTGTAGTAATAGTAATAGTAGTATTAGTAGTATTGATAGTTGTAGTAATAGTAATAGTAGTAGTAGTATTAGTAGTATTGGTAGTTGTAGTAATAGTAATAGTAGTAGTAGTATTAGTAGTATTGGTAGTTGTAGTAATAGTAATAGTAGTATTAGTAGTATTGATAGTTGTAGTAATAGTAATAGTAGTAGTAGTATTAGTAGTATTGATAGTTGTAGTAATAGTAATAGTAGTAGTAGTATTAGTAGTATTGATAGTTGTAGTAATAGTAATAGTAGTAGTAGTATTAGTAGTATTGGTAGTTGTAGTAATAGTAATAGTAGTAGTAGTATTAGTAGTATTGGTAGTTGTAGTAATAGTAATAGTAGTATTAGTAGTATTGATAGTTGTAGTAATAGTAATAGTAGTAGTAGTATTAGTAGTATTGATAGTTGTAGTAATAGTAATAGTAGTAGTAGTATTAGTAGTATTGATAGTTGTAGTAATAGTAATAGTAGTAGTAGTATTAGTAGTATTGGTAGTTGTAGTAATAGTAATAGTAGTAGTAGTATTAGTAGTATTGGTAGTTGTAGTAATAGTAATAGTAGTATTAGTAGTATTGATAGTTGTAGTAATAGTAATAGTAGTAGTAGTATTAGTAGTATTGATAGTTGTAGTAATAGTAATAGTAGTAGTAGTATTAGTAGTATTGGTAGTTGTAGTAATAGTAATAGTAGTATTAGTAGTATTGATAGTTGTAGTAATAGTAATAGTAGTAGTAGTATTAGTAGTATTGATAGTTGTAGTAATAGTAATAGTAGTAGTAGTATTAGTAGTATTGGTAGTTGTAGTAATAGTAATAGTAGTATTAGTAGTATTGATAGTTGTAGTAATAGTAATAGTAGTAGTAGTATTAGTAGTATTGATAGTTGTAGTAATAGTAATAGTAGTAGTAGTATTAGTAGTATTGGTAGTTGTAGTAATAGTAATAGTAGTAGTAGTATTAGTAGTATTGGTAGTTGTAGTAATAGTAATAGTAGTATTAGTAGTATTGATAGTTGTAGTAATAGTAATAGTAGTAGTAGTATTAGTAGTATTGATAGTTGTAGTAATAGTAATAGTAGTAGTAGTATTAGTAGTATTGGTAGTTGTAGTAATAGTAATAGTAGTAGTAGTATTAGTAGTATTGGTAGTTGTAGTAATAGTAATAGTAGTATTAGTAGTATTTGTAGTTGTAGTAATAGTAATAGTAGTAGTAGTATTAGTAGTATTGATAGTTGTAGTAATAGTAATAGTAGTAGTAGTATTAGTAGTATTGGTAGTTGTAGTAATAGTAATAGTAGTAGTAGTATTAGTAGTATTGGTAGTTGTAGTAATAGTAATAGTAGTAGTAGTATTAGTAGTAATAGTAGAAAAGTAGTGATAAGAGTAGTCATTTTTGTACTATTAAAAGTAGTAGCACTAATATTAGTAGTCGAATTAATTGTAGTAATATAAATATAAGTAGTAATAGTAGTAATACAAATAGACGTAGTAATAGTAGTATTAGAAATATACGTAGTAATAGTAGTATTATCAGTGTTGATAAGGCATTAGTAGTATTAATAATTTTATAATTTTATTATTAGTAATAGTAGTAATAGTAACTGTACTCATTATTTATATATGTTTATGATAAGATCAACGATCCCACAGATGTGTATGTGTATATACTCTATTAGGAGTCAGCCAGAGCAATATCATTCTTATTCCACGGACATCTAAGACTCTTATCTCTCTTGATTACATAGCTTACATGTTTTTAAGTTCAGGTCTAATAACCCTGTGAAAGATTTTCGATAGTCAGTTTTCAGTTACTTTTCAATTTCTCTCAACTCCAGTTCGAATGTCAGATTTATTTGAATTACAAATTGTAGTTAATTTCAAATGCACGCATTTAAGCAGCAGTGTTATTTCGACTTCAGAGGACTTTCATAATTAATCCAAATCAATTTTAAGTGAGCTTGATAAATTCAGTGTTAATCCGTGGTGATTTTTAAATTATTGTACAAAAGAAGAGAGAAAGAGTAACAGAAGAGATAGAAAATGCTGAAATGTGTGCGAAGTAACGTGGTCGTTCCGGTGCGTTTCATGGCGTCATTTCATCTGCACGCCAACTCTCGCAGCTATTACGAGGTGCTCAAGGTGCCGCTCAACAGCAGCGGCAAGGAGATTAAGCAGGCGTTCTTTGAGCTATCGAAGAAATACCATCCCGATGGCAACGGCGGCACGCACGACTCTGACGAGTTTGTCAGGGTGTGCGAGGCCTACAGGATCCTCTACAGGCGAGCCTCACGCGAACACAACGGCGATCGGCTGAAGTGTCGCCATCGCGGTCTCGCGCCCGTCGACATCGGCTATCCGAGCAAAGCTGTGCATAGATCCTGGACCAGATACCAGGCGGCGGTGCGGCACAAGCAATTTGGCCACTTTATGCCTAGTTTTTGTGTTCCCAAGAGCAATCCGTTATGCAGGGCAAACGGAGTGGGTCTGCTTCCGGCCGGTAAGCCACTGCCGTTGACCTTGGGCAACACTGTTGACGGAGAGTTAATTCGATTACCGTTCTTCCTATTCTTCGCCCAATCGTACGAGAGATGGCTGTCTGCTTGCTATATGACAGCCTTTGGCCTGATTGTGGCGCTCCTTGCCTTCGACACACTCAGACGGTCTGAACTAACCTCCGATCTCAAGGACCAAACAGCATCCAGTCAACGTTCATTCAAATATTTTAGCGCTCTCGTATCATGCATCAGTCATATGTAATCAAAATTGTTTTGTACGTGAACAGACTCAGACTTAAATTATAAGACAATACAGTTGCTGTGTAGCTATTTAACCATTCCCAGCTTCAGTTTTATTTAATTTTTGATTTACATGTACATGTATATGTGGCGGACACAATGGATGAACTGATTTGGCTAAGAGCTTCTAGTTCAATTCATTTCAGTTCACAGCGCGGTATTAATAACTTCAAGAAAACTATGAAATTCAGCACAGCATTTATTTGATGACCGAAGCCTCATCAGCTATGTTAATCAGTTTGTCATGACTTAAAGCTGTTCAAAGTGTTTTCAAATTATACTTCAACCAAATGTTTTTAATTGTTTCAAATTAATATTATTAATGTAAGGAATAATTTATTTAAATATTCATAAATATTTGATAATAATCCAGAATGCAATGGATATACTATCTTTGGCTATTTGAACACAACGAAGCAGCTGAGATATTTGCAAATAATTAAGCAAATAAATTTAATAAATATAAAATAAATATGTATATGTTTTAGAAATATGCATAAATAAATAATAAAATATTTATTTTTATTACGAAGCACTTAACTGGCATAAATATATATTTCAAATATATATTATTACTTATTTCTTTTAACATAAATATATATTTATTTATTCACAATTTAAGGCTCTGCTCTACTTTAGGCAATATAATATTTTTTTATGTTTATTCAAATTGTAAAAATCATCTTATCTTCCACTTATAATGAGCTCAGTCTGTGCATTAGCTGATGTTAAGATATTAATAAAAGTGTATGAAAAAAGTCGTTCTTCAGCTTTTAAGCCTAGTCAGCCAAGTGTTATGAACTGATGTGTAATAAAGTTGTTCAAACTTTGGCTAGAACTTCCGCAGAGCTTAAGCCAAGCGTGGCCTCTAGTACATGATTATATTCTGTGGCTATCTGTAGAGTCTTACAGACAATCGGCCACGATAATACGCACAGATAACGAATATTCTAAATAAGCATATAAATTTGGTCTTAAGTATGTTGTCTATTAGTGTTATTATGATATCAAATGGAACGGTGGCAGTTGGCTACAGCGGGCGTCTCTCAAGGCGAGCGACTGTCAAGCGTGTCGACAAGCGGTGGATGTGGGGACCACCACGAGCGTTCGAGCGGGAACCGTTAGTGAGGCAGGTAATAATAATAGTTTGTTAATTTGTGCATATTGTATTGGGCATTATATATTATTGCTGTGCTTGTTTATCTTTTCCGGCTGACAGCGGTTGATAAATTATGCGTGAGCAAAACATCAGCTTTGATTAAGTTGTTCTTCAACTCTGTCTCCTCGTACTTCAAATGCGCGCTGATACAGATAGCGGGCAAAACATGCAGCGAGATTCGCATAAATCAAATATTGCCACATCGCCAGGCAGCATAACATGTATACAAATATATTCAGATATATCTCTCTATATATTTAATCGCGATAAAGAGCATCGGAATTATGTTCTGTCGCCTGTCGCCGTGCTAAATAAATACATTCAACGCTCGCCTTCATAATGAAGCCAGCCAAAAACAAGGCGCACAGCAAGGCGCAAAAAATGATGATATAAAAAAAAGAAAAAAAAAAAAAATACAAAATACAAAAAAAAGCGGCTCAAAATTTATTGTACGCTGACGGCTTTTTAATGAAAATCACTTGGCTACCAAAAAGCGAATTAATGAAGGTGTGTGCTTTGCGCATGTGTCCGATGTTGCGATGTTTCACTATTGAGCTTCGATTTCTTCGGTTTCTGTGCCGGCGCAAGTTCAAACAGAGTATTGACTACTTTAGATAGCAATGAACGACTCGCAGATACTCAGCATTTGCATTGAGCAGAGAAATGTTTATAGATCAGAATTAGGCAATGTCTGAATTATGACTCTTGATTATAAATATTTATATCTAATTATGTATGTATAAGAAAAAAAAGAAGATATATATAGATATATATGTAGATATATATATATATATATATATATATATATATATATATATATATATATATATATATATATATATATCTAATGAAAGCGGAGTATAAATCTAATATTTAACAGATTTCTTAAAAAGACTATTAATTTTTGAGATTAACATATATTAATAATATAGTCAAGACAGTCAGCGGCATCTAGATTTAGTCTTTTTATGTTTTATTTTAATTTTATATGTATTATGTTTTAATAAGATTCATTTTATTATTTATGTTTTGTAAAATTCTTGTTAAATATGTCAATTTTTAAACCTTGTATACCCTTATATATACCCTTGTTTACTCTATCTTATAAGTGCAGAGCATCACAGGTAACCAAGCCCAGACAAACAGCATCCAATATCAGCACAAATATCAATATGCTAACTACTTAAGAGCGCGCGTGTGTGTGTGTATGTATGTGTGTGTGTGTGAGTGCGTGTGCATATATCATGCGCAGATTGATCAGCATATGAATCAGTTTAGCATAAGAATCAAAACGTTTCTCTAATGAAAATTTAACTTTTTTATGGCTATTTCATTCATGCGCTTGAGCAAAACATGTTCGACATGGCTTAGCAGATGTTTTATTCTGAATTTTATGTCTTATATCTAGCCTCTTTTTTATGTCATATCTTTTTCTGTGAGTGTGAGCCAGAGCACCCAGTTAAGTAGAAATTTTATCGCACTCGTTTGGCTATTTATAACTGGCATATTGATATTCCTTATAGGTAGCCGTCGACAGTTTTTGAATTGAATTCGAAATCGGTTTTCGGTTACAATTGTTTAATGGGCCAGTCTCACGCGCATGTTCTCTATAAGAAATCAACTCCAGCGACAACAGCAACAAAAACAGCAACAACAACTGTATATGACATTTTAATTATGTTGCTGTCAAATTGTTGTTGCCGCAACGAGTCTCAATTGCAATTAATAATATTTAATAACAGTCGCGCAGTCGGCATCGCGCAGCCGTCAAGTGCATAGATTGAAATGTTATGGAAGTGTTTTGTCATCGCATGAAATGGAGATGAGCCGCATTTACATAGCATTCGCATTGTTAGCCGTGACTTATAGTCGAATTAGATGGTTGCATAGCACTAATGGCTCGATTAACATATCGAACCTAGGCTAGTTACTTTATTTTTTTTGTTTTTCCTTTCATTTATAGTTGTACGTGCACATATGTTATTTAATTTATTTCCTTATTCTCAAACGATGGCTTAAGCCAATTATAGAGTCTCCTCAATATACATACTTGATTAAGACTTGAAGGAAATGTTCGAAAACAAAATTATTTATAGCTAATAATAGCTTAGTTATTTAAGAATATTAGGTATAAATGATCTCTTAAAGCGATTCGAGGTTCAAGCAAATCACTTTTATTAAATATTTATTTAAATAATTTAAAAACCGGCTTAGATATAAATATCATAATATTTAAATTTGTTTAATGTTTTGTGGCTATAAGCTATGGACTGAAATATAAATTCTATAAAGAGCTGCAAAAAGTATTTCAAGTTTTGCATGGAAACAAATATTTTATAAAATATAAAAATAAATATAAATATAAATACAAATTATTCGTCTATAAAATTAAAATATTATTATGCAAAAAGCTGACAAACTTATAAAAATTAAGTTCTAAAATTCATAATGTCTGTACTTTTATGTACGATATTTTTAGTTATGTTTAAATTATAACAAAAATGTGTTTTTAATTATATATTATTAAATTTATTTTGTTTTTATGTATTTTTAATTTTATATACATTTTCTGCATAATTAAGTAAATAAATTAAGCTTAAATAAAAAATGTTCAGCTTACATTCGTAAATTACAATTTATTGTTATTTAATATTTTTGTCATTTATATATATTAAATTTACATATGTGTATTAAATTATGATTATCTTAAAGTAAATAAACATTATTACATTTGATTGCCTTTATTTTGTTTCCAATTTAAATTGTTTTATTTATAAATTATTATTGATTAATTCTTTAATTGCGACTTTAGCAATATTCAATTATATTTATACATATTATATTTATTATTAATTTTTGTTTTGTTTTTCAAATTTATCTTCGTTTAATTCATTTATATGTTGCACAAGCCGTGACAAATTGTAAACGTAATCAGATTTATCAAAATGTTAATATTTTTGTTGCTTGCGCATCACTGATGCGAAGGCAGACAGCTGCAACTGGGCGTGGCAGTAGCACATTTGCTATAAGATTGATGAGGCGACGGAAGCGCAGCGGACAACAAGGATGCAGCAACATATTTGAGTGACACTGATGTGGCCGTTCGGCCGGGCCGAGCCGAGCCGCCCCCGCAGCACCACAAGCCAGGCAATTGCTGATAAATGACAGAGCATTAAACACACAAAGACACACACACACACAGACACACACACAAATACACGCACTTACCTATACATATATATATATGTAAAGATATTTCCGCAAAATGTTGACAAAAAATGCGCAAATATATTGCACTAAACAAAGTGTCCGATTAGAGAAATTATCAGCAAGGCGAACGAGCTCGTCTAGTTAATGTAACAACAAAATGGAAATGTTATGTCGACCTTATAGATAGAGAGTATCTGATGGCAGGCACATTGAACTGAATTGCGGCACAACTGAACTGGGTCGTCAGACAAATATGTTTACTTAATTGTTAAACAGAACATGAACTTAACAAATTGCATTCCGTGAGTCAACTTTACTCCAGCATATATAGTAAATACATAAAAATATATATTCATATGACTGTAATAGCTTAATGCTATGCAGACAATTTCTATGGAAGTGCCAGCAGAATGAGCAGAATGTGTGAACAAGTTTGCTCTTTATGTTTTTGCTTCCGTTAAGATGAATCAACGAGTGCATGAGTGAGTGAGTGAGTGACTGAGTGAGTGAGTGTTGAGTGCTGCTAGTGGGTGGCAGCTGAATACAAATTGTATGAAAGAGCACGCGCTGCTCGCAACAAAGACATTAAATTGA
This sequence comes from Drosophila mettleri, assembly GCA_035047625.1. Lineage (NCBI taxonomy): Eukaryota > Metazoa > Arthropoda > Insecta > Diptera > Drosophilidae > Drosophila > Drosophila mettleri. The sequence continues at coordinate 2,185,535 of JAWNPI010000056.1, forward strand.
ATCATAAAACAGCAACAGGCGATAACAGCCAGATGCTAAGCTAAATGAGCTGCTGGCTATCTGTTTTTTTGCTGAACATGCGTTTAAATGTACGCAGCACACACACACACACAGACACCACAGATACAAATACAAAATGCTCAGAATCGAAACGAAGCGAATTGAATGGCATATGGGCTGGGTAGCTGAGACTGGACAGACGCCTTCATCGAAGGTCAATAATGTTTGTTTAAATTTTAGCTGCATCTGTGTGTGTATTGTTTAAGCGCAAATAAAACGTAATGAAGTGGATGGCTAAGTAGGAAATGTAAACTACGCGCACAACAAGTTGCAAAAAGGCAAAACAAAAAGCCAAAAAACAGAACAAGTACATATAAATACATAAAATAAATAAGAAGCATCGGCTACACACCCAAGCACACACACACATGCGTACATACGCGTGTATTGTACACATGTTTATTTCATATTTCTGTAGCGCATAATTTTTTTGAAAACAAAAAAAAAATATATTTATGTTGCTTTTTGTGAAATAAAATAAATCAGAAATGCATCTGAGAAATCACTGACTGCGCCTGCCTCTGTCCCAGGTTCCAGGCCCCAGGCCCCTGCCCTTGCCAGCTGCCACCTGAGCGCTGCCTCCTGTTGCCAGTCAAGCAGACATCATGTGTGGCATTCTGGTAAGTAAACCAGTTGGCGACTTGGCCGGGCCAACGTGGTAGCCGGCGCAATCGTTTGTACTTGTTAATGGCTTTGTACGCGTAATTATTTTGGCAAGAAGCCGTGTCGCCGCGGCGCGAAAATCAGCTAAAGCGGAAACGCGATTCTGCTCCAATTTTATGAGCATATATCTGAACATGTACACACATGTATATATATATATAAATATATCTGTACAATTCTGAGTTCCTTTTTTCAGTGCTTTAGCGCAGGTGAAAGGCTCAATTGGGAATTGGTTCGCTGCTTCGATTCAGTCTTTTTTTTTTTTTTTTTTTTTTGATATTTAATTGGGTGTTTTTATTGGCTTTTAATGATACGCGAAATGATCGAAGCTTCTGGCCGCAGGCACTGCACTGTACTGCCCCTTTAACTTTTGCTCAGCGCCACGCCCCGTTTGTGCAACGGCTCAAGTGATTGTTGCCCCAACCAGCCAGAACAGCCGCTGCCCGCAGTCCATATTCCATATCCCGTATTGCGATCAACATAAAGTTCAATCAATGTCTTTCGCCGCAATTATTAAAGAACACAATCATTTTCGAAAGCAAAAGGGCAACGGCAACTAGCAATACTTAAAATATATTTTAAGTCAGCTAAACATTTATGCAAATTATTTTTTCTAAATGTTGCCTAAATTTCAGATAAAGCTTATGCATTTAGTTTATAATACTTTCATTTAAATATATATATATATATATATATTTGTTTAATTATGCATATATTCGAAATTATAAATTAAATTAAAGATAAGCTTTAAAAAATTAAATGGCGCTTTCATTAAGTGCATTGTTTTTGGTATACTGCCAGTTTAGCCTGATCAAAAATATAAACAAAAATAAATTTATAGTTTTGCATATATAAGTAAATAAAATTAATAAATTTTTAGATTTTTAAATATTCAACAAATCAAAATAAAAATCGCCAACCTTCGCAACATCCTATGCCATGAGCATGTTGCGCTTGTCAACATAACATGTTGCGAACATGCTGTGGCTATCAGCACTTATGTTACGTGCATGTTGCTATCAACATACAGGCACGTATGAGTTATAACAGTGATATTCAGCTCAGCCTAGCAACATGTTATGTTAACAGCATGTTGCGGGCGGCTCTTCATAATATTTACATAAATTTTCACTCTCAATTATAGCTGATAGAAATTATTAAAAAATATTTAATTTATAATTTATGCATTATGTATTATATCTGAGGCATTTTATTCATTAATTTAAACATATCAACAGATTGATTTCGTTTCAGCTGATGGCCGACTGCGCAGTCCGCGCTTCTGGTCGCTCTCACCCGGCGCGGCGACAGGTTGATCGTCAGCTTCTTTTGTTGCGGCTGTTATCTCGGCCGCTGTTGCTGTCGCCGTCTCAGTCGCAGTCGCAGTCGTCGTAGCCGTTGCCGTCGCTGTCGCCGTTGCTGTTCGCTGCCTTTGCTCTTGGTATATAAACGTCAGCGTCGCCCAGCGTCCAATCAAACAGACGACGCCTTCAAGTCTAGCTGCACGCACGAGAGTGGAGTTGGAGTCGTCGGCAATATTTCGTGACGCTTTTTTGCTCGGTTTTTTGGACACACACACACACACACACACAGATCTTTGGCCGCGTGTGATTGAAATTGAAAATTTAAATTTAAAAAAAAAATTAAAAGAAAAAGAAAATTCAAATCTAAAGTGCATTGAATATAAGACTGTCGGCAGCGAAGAGCTTATATTCAAAAGTGTTTAATTAAGTGAAAAGTGCTCAATCAAGTTTAAATCAAATTAAATATATATAAAATGATGCAGCACAGCGCTCTACTAACCCTGGCCCTCGTGCTGATCTCCTGCGGAGCGGCACTCGCCTGCCATGGCAAGCTAATCGGTGAGTACGAGTAGCGCTGACCAGCCCCAATTCGCTTCCCTCCGCGGAGCGTCATTTGTATGCGAGCCGCCAGATGTGGGGCATTAAAATCAACTGTAGACGACAGACTGAGCTACGGCACTCGCCTGTTTGGCATGCACAAATAAAAACGCTTAAATTATACGACTTTTAGGCCAATAATAAGTTTTGTGTTTCGCATTTGGTTTTTATTAAGTTTTGTGTTTGGCAAATTTGTAGTTTTATTTGCGCACATTTGAGCCACGTTTATGTCGTTTGTTTCATGAATGAAAAGCAATGAGCGCACAGAGTGTGCTTACAGAGTTTCAGTAAATATTTACCGATTCCGCGTTTTGTTTGGTTTACATTTAGCGAAAGCCGCTAACGCGCTGATAGCCTGCAGCGGCGAGGTGTGCTCGAGAACTTTCAAGCGCAGCGCAGGCAAAGCGCTTGGCAACTGAACATGGCCCCCAACGGCGGCTTATTACATAAATTGTGTCTAATGAATAGTTAAGTTTTAGCTTCCCAAATTCACAAAATACAAATCGATACGAAAAACCTGTTCGCATTTCCAGTTTATATAATCTCGAAAATATAGCGAAAGAAAAAAAAAACTATATAAGACGATAGGCGAGCTGAGCGTTCAGAGTTAATCAGAGGCCAGTCAACTTGGCGAATTTAATAATACAATTCAATTCATTAACATTCCGCATGATTATAATCAAATAACATAATTATGAAACGGTTTAGCGGAGAGTTATAGCAGCTCATTGAACTGCCAAAGTCCCGTGAAGGTAATTTGTAATTTGCTTGTTAATTGAATGTCTTGCTGCAAACAGCTGCCCGAGATCAAAAATTATATATTTCATTTACTGGGGCGTGTTAAGTGGATCAACAAAACATCAAAGCAAAAAAAAAAAAAAAAAAAAAATTGGAATGAATTAATTAAAAAAAAATAAAATAAAAATAAATAAAAAAACACTCAAGACACTTGCCTAAGAATTCTCTTGACGCTTTTTGTGTTGTGCACACGCAGGCGCCGCCTTTTGTTAACAGTCGAAGAACAGAGAAGCCCAAAACAAATTCCAGTTGTTATTGTTTGCTTTGTTTTCATAATAAAAATCAAAGTTTTTATAGTGCGCGTGTGCGCACGGTTGATTAATGTTTGCTTTTTATGAATCCCAACGCAGCTGCGCACAATGGGACACGAGTAAGGCAAAAAAGATTTGTAATTATAATAACCGAATTTTACAGTTTTGAGACGTTTAGCTGCGCGGCCTCACTCAAAGCCGCGCCGCACCGCGCTAATAATGTAATTAAATATGTAGATGCGCGGTCAGGAGCAGCTGCGACAAGGGTAGCCGGACGATAATCAGTAAATGATAAATGAAAACAAAACATGCTGCGGAGAGCGAGCATAAAGCATAAAGTCTGAGCAGAGGATGTGGCTCTTTGGTGGCTCCCTTTTGCTTGCTTCCCAGGCTGGCCGGCAGGCAGCTTCAAGGTGAAGTCAACGCGAGCCGCCGAGTTAAGCACTTGTTAACATATCGTTGGCATTTGCTGGCTGCAGTTCGTTGCTTAAGTCTTTTGTGTTGCGGCAGCTGTTGACGTTCCGCTGTCAACATTATATGCCACATACACTTTTGTCGCTATCGATGAACACAGCTAAGCCGCCTTGCGGAAATCGATCGAGCGATCGACAGCTTTATGCGCAATTTGTCAGCGAAGGTAGTTCACAAAATTTGCATAGCGCCCGTTGCACTGTGATTGATGCATATTGACTTAAAGCGACGCGAAGGCGCTGACAATGTTGTGCGTTGATTTACGTACCGGTTCGTCTCAATGCCCGCCAACTGATATTTATGTAAATATACTTTGTCTGTGTGTAGTATAACACTAACACGTCTTTAATTTGACAGCTGCGGTTGGGTTTGAAGCTCGACGGGTTCTGCAAAAGCCGCTCGCTCACTGCTATTTTTAGTCGGCGGCACTAACCTTGACTAAAAGCACACAGCAGCAACAACAAGAACAACAACAACAACAATAAACATACATAAAACACACTTACTAAAAAAACATTCAGCTCAGCAGCTCGGATGCTCGCGCGAATATTCGACTAGCTCTATTGACATCTAGACCCATATTTGTGCGCGCAGCAGCTAAGCGTAGCTGTAAATTTATTTACTCTAAAACTTGTTGTTGTTGTTCTTGTTGTTGTTATTGGTCGCGTCAAGTTGTCTGAGCGATGCTGAAGCACGTTTACTGCACTTGACCGGCAGACGAGTGGATGCCATGGCCCTGGCAGCGGCTTGTTAAATGCGCTCACGTCGCGGCGGCGCAATCAGCGCCCATCGCCGAATCTCGCTTGCTCTGGCCATTATTATAATTATTAAAAATTATTAAGCGCGCGTAATTATTTAAATGAAATGCGGCTGCATCAACTAGACACGCCCAGGCAAGGACCAGTGCTTGGTTTTTCCTGAATTATATAAATATATATATATATATATATATATATATAAAGATTATATGAGGCTCACGTACGCTCGAACGCTGGTTCGACTAATTAACACCCTGCGGCAATTTAGTTGTGATGCCGCGATCAGTTCTTTCGAATTTGATCTACTTGAAATAAAGTTTTTTTTTTTTTTTGCAATGATAAAAAGCCAATTGAAGCCAATTTGTCTAGTGCCAACACTTTGTGACTCACTAGAGTCAGGCGCCGTTAGAAAAAAAAATCTAAGAAAAAAACTTATCGAAAATAAAAAAAATGTATAAAAAATTGGCTAATGGGCAAAAGTTGGTTTTTAATTGACGCCTTTGAGCAGCACGCGCCGCACATCGACTTTTAAATGTTTATTGACTTTTTTTGTTTCTTTTTTATTCATTTATTAGTTTTTTGGGTTTTGCTATTTTTGTTTTTGGTGTTGTTCATAGACGAGTTCTAATTCGAACCGGTTGGCATTTGTGGCAAATCACAGCTGAGGCGAAACATTGGTTTTTAGCAAACACTTTAAATGGAACGAATATTATATCGAATATAAAATCAAATGAGATTTTATCATAGGCATAAACGCACTTATATAAACTAATAAAAATTTGAGCTTGAATTAAATGTGAAGAAATTGGCTGGGCTGGAAACCGGCATCATTAAGCCAAATCGACACACACACGCACGCATAATAAAACCAAATTGAGCAGAGAAGAAACTTTATATCTTAAGCATTTCGATTTGGGATAGAAAGGTACAAAAATAGACATGACGAACGCATGACAAAATCTATGCATAGATTTGTTTACTTTGATGCTAATCGCGATCGAATCGTTTCAGCATCGGGCATCAGCACCGAGGAGAGATCAATCATCTTGCAGGAACACAATCGCCTCAGGCAACTGGTGGCCACCGGACGCTATCCGGGCCAGCCGGGCGCCGAGAATATGCGCGAGATCGTCTGGGACGACGAGCTGGCCGTCCGCGCCCAGCAATGGGCCGACAACTGTCAGTTCCGACACGATCCGCACCGCACAATAAGTAAGTTGTCCATTGCTCACTCCTTCTCCATATGGTAAGGTTCGCACTATGCCGGCAATACGACACAGCCGGCAGCGGGGTTTTTTCGCTGATTCGCATGCACTCGGCCGGCAGGCCTTGGTAAGGTATCATCGATATACATCTGGGTCACGGGACAGCATCCGCTATAAAACACTAAAACTAACTGAGCATGCCTGCACCATACCGCATCTAGTCATAGCTATAGTATATATAGAGATCTGGTTTACTTACAAATATCCATTTGACTCTTCCATCTTAGATCGCTTCACCATGGGCCAGAATCTGGCTGTGATATGGAGCACGGCGCCGCTGGATGCCGACGATGGAGACTTTCCGTCGCGCATTCAGAACTGGTTCAATGAGGTGCAAAAGTATTCGTTCGGCGATGCCTGGTCGCCCAAGACGGGCCACTACTCGCAGCTGGTGTGGGGCGAGACCAGCCTGGTGGGCTGCGGCTTTGCCGAGTACAAGGACAACGTCAAGTATAACAAGCTCTACGTCTGCAACTATGGACCGGGGTAAGCGCACAAAAATAGACTCTAATAGGAATCGGACACTAATTCAAATCTCTTTCCGCTTGCAGTGGCAATGTGGTTGGCTACAATCCCTATGAAGTGGGCAAGCCGTCGTGCGCCACGTACGGCATGAAGCCGTCGTCACGGTATCAGGGACTCTGCGCGGCGCCAGGCGCTGCGCCGGCGGCAACGAACAGCGTCTATGGCGGCAACACAATTGAAACGTATGAATATAGCTACAGTTCCTCAGCTAGCAACAGCAACAGCAATAGCAACAGCAACAGCAACAAGCCGACTAACAACATTAACAAGAGCCTATTAGCAAACAGCAAACAGAGCAACAGCAACCGAAACCAAAATAATCCCAATCAACAATTCACCCACTCCTCCTCCTCCTCCCAATTCCCTAAACAGGCAGCGCCATCAGCAGCAGCAGCAGCAGCAGCAGCTTCAGTATCATCGACGACGTCCGGCGGCAGCTCCTTTGGCAGCAAGGCGCGTGGCAGTAGCCAGGCCTACACCACAGAGAGGAATCAAAAGCATTCCGGCCGGTATTATCACAAGCTCGAGGCATATCGTCCCAGTGCAGCGGAGTTTCAGAAGTCCGTACAGAAGCATACGATTCTACGCACCCATATAGATCAGAATCCGAGTGAGCAGCAGGATGCGGCAGCGCTGGATGCAAATGCACCCAGCACAGCAAAGCCGAGTCGTGGCTGGAGCATTCTGAGCTGGCGCGGCTAGAATGGTTGCGCCGCGCGCTCTCTCAGTCTCTCACACTGCCCAGCACTGCCATGCCAACAATATGCCGCAGAATGTATTAGCTCACCCCGCCCAGTAATAACTACTATGTAGTATCATTAGAACCATCTTCGATTCTGAGTTTCCAAGCCAACTATGACTCTTTCTCTAACTATCCAACTAATCTGTAGCAAATGATAGGCTCTCTTATTCGTATTTAAACATTCCCCATAACAACAAATTGCCATATGATGTAGCATACATATATATTCTTTAGTCCTAGCGTCATTTACTCTGCTTACGAGTTACCTAAATTATTTATATTGTATTATTGTTAACATCTATCATTCAGTCAAGCAACAACCGAATATTTGTATCAAATGTTTGTACCAAAAAAAAAAAACAAAAAGGAAATATGAACAGAAGCAAAACTCGAAATTAAAATTTTCCCTCTCTTAAAAGGCGCCTAACATCCACTAGTTAGTTTTATGTTGTATTGTGTTCAAGCAAATAAAAAACAGCAAGATGATATTTAAAAAAAAATTATATATATTTTTGTTTTTATTTTTTAATTTTATAAACATTTTATGAAGTGAAGAAGCGACAGCTCAGCTCATGCATAAATTCTTAAATGTATTTTATTTTCTATTGTTAGCTCAGCTTTTGAATTAATTTTAAATTTTATTTCATATTTTAATTTATCTCATTACATTATATTTAATTGCATTTTCATTTTGATTATTTTAATGTTAGATTTGCTCTCATATTTAGAAAACAGCATCAATTCAGCTCGTGCATTAATTTTTAATTTTATTTTGATTTTTTTTATTTTTAAATGTTTGGTTCATATATTGATTTATCTCATAACATTTCATTTTATTTTCATAATCATTATTTTAATTTATCTCATAATTTTTAATTTCATTTTCATTTTGATTATCTTAATTTTCGATTTTATCTCATCTTGTAATTTATCTCATAATATTTGATTTAATTTTCATTTTTGATTTTATCTTATATTTACATAACTGCATAATATCACGTACACACATTTCACATAGCTCATGTTGTCAACATTAAATCATTAAGTTTAAAGGTAAAAAAACCCATTAAATTATGTTGACATTATATCATGCTCTCACGTGCATAAGTCATGAACTCTCCAAGCTCTTTAAGCGTTATAGCTCTATAAAGTCTGAAGTGAGGCTTAAAGACATATTTGCATAACGTGAACTGTGATAAATATCTATTACAAACAAACCCAAGTCAGACTCATTATAATTTCTAATCCAATTTGCAATCTTCATCGTGTAAACATGCGTGCTTAAGAGTCAAGAGCTTCATAGCTCTCGCCCCTGCGCATGCGTGAGAGTGAGATGAAGAGCGCGCCTTAAGGGCGTCTGCTGAATAAGTGCTGAATATGAGAACACTTGCCGAGACAGAGGGAGCGAGAGAGTGAGAGGCCACTGATAAGAACAGCAAAGCCGGGTCCGAGAGGCTGGCCAGTGTCATAATGAAGCTGCGGTCCAGGCGCAATTAATGCGGATGTACACACGATACAAGATAACAATAATGGCCAGCCTGGCGAGCATTCAAGTAGGCGTAGCTAATGGCCCGGTCCATGTCCTATGCGAGCATTATATTGGCCAAATGCACCTAGCTGCAGCTCAAGGTCATAAATGCAGTCGAGTCAGATAAATAAAGCCGATTGCGAACGCTTGCTGCAGCCATAAAGCTTAACGATTGCGTGGAGAGGAAATCATTTAATTTTACCAGAAAAATGCGAAAAATGTTTATGTTTAAATGCAAAGTTCAACTGGAAGAGAAGCCATTACCAAAATGAAATTAGCTTAAGGTAAAGTTATGCCAATTAGTGAGAAAGAGAACATTTTGAATTTGTCGACAGCAACTTTTTGGGGTGTCTCTACTCCTCGAGTACTCCTTTACCTAGAGCACTCTAATTTGAGTTTTAGTAAAATATATGAATTGCTCTTGCATCAAAGCCTCGCTTAACTAATTAGGCGAGCTTTGAGTATTCAGAAAAAATATTCAAAAGCCCTTCAGGGCTTAGAGCATAGAGCACTGTTAGGCTGTTGTGTTTATGAAGCGCGCTTGGGCCCGCACGCTATCTAAATACTTTCGACCCGGCTTTATTTTCTATGGCTGTTTTTTGTTTTATTGTAATTGTGCAGCTTATCTATGCGCTAGCTGTCCCCAATGTGGCAGACCTATTACACTCAAACGTGCTCATAAATGACTATAAATTGTGAATACACACACACACACACACACACAATGGGTGTCAATTTCATTTGTGTGACACGAAATTAAGATAGGCGCACATTGCTGTCGACTATTGTATCGGTATCACAGGACATATGACAGCTATAAAACATACAAAGGGGTAGACTTCAGCGGCCTCTATAGACATGCAAATGTGTATAGTAAAAGAATGAGAGGGGGAGAGGGGGAGAGAGTGAGAGTGGCACACACAGTGGCATTTGTTAATTTACACAGCTCCGGCGTTTACTGCTCTTGTCCAAATGCGAATGCACTTCATCATCTTGAGCAGTCACAGAGGCTGGCAGCGTGAAATTAACTGCCAGAGTTTTTCTCAGACGGGGCAACTTTTATTTATACATGGCCATTGTCGTACATTAACTTATGATGCGCACTGTGTCCTCTACTGACCCCCCCTCTATCTCCTTCTCCTGCTGCGACAACTTTTCGTTTAATACAAATGTCAATTTGGTGCAGCTGTCGCCGCGCGAAAATGCAATGTTTGAGCTTATGCGTGAGCGAATTCTCGCCAAGAAGAAATAAAATTAAATAGCCGCGCGTAATTAAGCAGCCGCAAAGTTGGGAGAGAAAACAGAAGAAAAGAGAGAAATTGAGGCAACAGCGCAAAAAGGAAGCTGCAGCCCGCATTAACGCGGCTTATGAATATCAAGGCAATCATTTTCATTTCCCTTCGCTTTCTTTGCGTTCAAAGAGCAGTGAGCATTCGAATTAACATATATTGAGAAATTCATTTAAGTTTTTTTTTCTGCTTGATAAATTTATTAAAATATGTTAATTATTGCCAATGAGCTCTTCCGTTTGTTGTCCTCAGAGGGTATTGCGTAGTCGAGCATTTAAGCGACTCTTTCATTTAGCTAAAATCCTTGCCAAATGTCATTAGGAATTTTCGGATGTCCGCTTTTTCCAAGGCAATAGCGTCTTATGACTTAAAATATAACTTTTTATGAATATTCAAGTTTTATGTCTGCATTTCAAGATGCTAAGATTAAAATTATGATTAAAAATATTGCATACTCTTAGGCAGCGCGAATTAATATATATTTTATAGCAAGTCATGCAACATTTATGTGAAGAAGGCGCAGTTCAAAGTTCTGTGTTTTAATCTTAAGACTGTAAAAGATCCGCATGATCAGGCATATGGCAGGACTCAGACATAAAGTGAGAATTACTGGGAGAAAGCAGCAGATAGATCTGCTGACAAATGTATTTGATATCCTCAAGGGTCAGGTGAGAATAGAGAGACCAGATGGTATTGCATATGCTCAGCTTAAACATAGCAGTTAGTGAGCTGTGAGGCTATAAAGTAATTTAGAACGGGAAACTAATATCTTAAGCTCAAGGAAATTATTTACCAATGTTTAAAAAATTTATAAAATATATAGATGATTAAACATATAATTAAATATATTGAAATTTTAAATATATCTTGTGTACATAAAAACTCAAAGCAATTGAAGACAAAGAATATATTGAAAAAGTTTTTCAATTTGAGTTAAGCTTTTATTTTACATTCAAAGATATCACATACGCACACAGAAAAACCACACACACACGACCACTCCATACTTGCAGCAAATGCAAAACTATGTTTACTGTTGAGAGAGGGAAAGTCCCATACACACACTCACACACACACACACACACATTGAAAATTAGAAATAGGAAACCCAGCAACAAAAAACCAACTGAGGCAATAAGCGAAAATGAAATGAAAAATCATGAATGGCCAACAAGCAGGGGGAGGCGAGCATAGCAGATTGTAATGGGAATACGAAGGGGTAACAGTCTGTTGTCGTGTTTGTGCCAGCGATACTCGTACCAAACCAAACCAGATGAATAAAAAAAGAAAAAAATACATTTCGCAAGCCATAGGAGTATTTTTGGCATTCAGCTAAAGCCAGAGTTTAGCATGCCCGTGAAATGAAAAGCGAAGGGCAGTCAAAAAGCTGAAAATTACCAAAAGCCAAACGCTACTCTCCATGGAGTATACTAAGACCCCATTGCCACCCACCGATGCCCTGCCAATGTTAGATAAAAATCGAAATATCAAGAGTTGTGCAGGCGAAACGTAATATGGGAATGGCAGAACGAGCTCGCTTCTATTTATGCTCATCTGTTCGGGTTTGAGTGCGAGCTGAAGCTCTGTTCCCAATCATTTCAGTTTTATTTTACCATAAGCCCTTAAATTGTGCTTCAGTAACAGAGCACTGTATCAATATATTTATAATTACACAAATAGAAAATCTATGCGCTGCAGCTAGATTGCTTGCATCGCAATTACTTTCGATGCCCTATGCCAATTTAACGGGTTATAGAATGGGTATATAGAGTTATAACGAGTGCTGGACAGAGAGAGAGGGGAGACTTAGAGAGACAGTGATTCCTATAAATAGCAATTGCTAGGTAGCATATTATTGATAATCCATATTCATTTCGATTCGTTTGCGTGAAACAATTTCTTAGAGTAAGATTTTTATTTCCTAAATTTCCTAACTCATTGCCTCTTTTACTCATGGATTACTTTTTATTTGTATTATATATTATTATATATTATTTATATTATTATTATTATTATTATTATTATTATTATTATTATTATTATTATTATTATTATTATTATTATTATTATTATTATTATTATTATTATTATTATTATTATATTTTAAGACCACGAGCTCAAAACATAAGCACACAAAAAATTTTATTAAAATATTTGCAGTAAAAATATGCACTTTAAAGCTTCTATTTTAGGACCAGCCAAGTTCATTGCATATTTCACTAACTAAAATTGTAGAGTTTCTCTAATAACTTAATAATGGGAAATGCATATGCGATAAACGCACAAACTAATTACTGAGCATATTATGAAATATTAAGTCGAGTCGAGCTGCGACTCATTTCTTATTCAATATAATAATTCATTTTAATTAATTGCAGCTGGCTGCTTTGGCTTGAAATTTGGAAAATGCCAAACTTCTTAAGCTGTAAACAATGGAGCGTCTATTGAGAAACATGGCTTAAGCTGAGATGCTGTTGCTGTAATTGTTGTTGATGTGATTTTGCTAGCCGCAAGTCTGCAGCGGATGTTGGCATTGCTGCAACAAGAGGCAACAATTCAGCCCCAGACAAACCGAAACTTTTGTGGCTCTCATTACACCAGTGACTGTGTGTTGTGTGCTTTGAGTGTGCGTGCGTGTGTGTGTGTGTGTGTGTGCACAATTGGTAAAGTGACGCAAGTGTGGCTGCCATTCTTCTGGGTCCTTATTGTTGTGGCTGCTGTTGTTCCATGTGCATTGGCGTAATTAATTTGAAACGGCGCCAAAAACGGAAACTTTTCTCTATCTCTCTCGCTCTCTCCCACTCCTTTGCTCAGCCACGCCTCCAGCCCAATATGCATAAATGCTAATTGTGTCCATCCGCATGTGCTTCCGGCAAATTTCCATTCATCTCTTGCTGATGGACCAGCCATAAAAGTTAATAAAGTAAATAATTTAGCAACATTTATTTATATATTATTTAAATATTGCGCACTCGAAATTTTCATTCTCATTTTTTGCATTTTATGCCTGAATCAACTTTATTGCTTTTAATATTTGCATTATTTCTCAATTTGCTGGGCGAATTTTTTTTTTATATTGCAATCATTTCGTGCAGCTGCCGCACACACACAGAGCAGACATGACACGCACACGCACACACACACACTTACAGCCTCCGAGCAATTGTTGTCACTTTCGAACGGCAGCTGCTTAAAATTCAATAAAAGAAAAGCGAGTGCCGCATGTAAATTGCGACCAATAAAAGTCTTATTTAGGTACACAATATGTTGACAATATTATTTATACATGTATGTACACACACACACACACACGCACACACGCATCAATACATATATGTAAGGTAAATATTATTTTTAACTTTGCGCACTCTCAAAGTATATTTTAATACACAACTTTTTTCAATGAGAAAACAAATGTTGACTAATAATATTTTTCTTTATTTTCCTTTAAGTATTGAAACGAGAGAAAATGTTGCTATTAAAACAGACTCAAACACGCAACTTTATAACTAATGTTTAGCATGTATTTATATTATTTTAAGATACATAATAATTTATTTATATACTTATAGCTATCACATATTTCTACATAAATGTAAAGATATTAAGACCTATTTAATTTTTTAATTAAGAAATGTATGTATACATTTATAAATTTTTAAATATTTATTAAATTTTAACATATTTTAAAAATTGAAATTGAATAACTTTACGGCTTTTCTTTTTATTTATATGGAAATAAGAATGTTGTTTTTTCAATACTTATTTTTTTATTATCTTAATATATTTTATTTAATTTCAGGTAATGTAGAAAATGTGTAAAAGTTTTGTTAATAATTGTTATTAATTGATCACAAAATATTTTTTGACTTTCTATCTATACATATTACAATATATAAATATAATATAATAATAAAAAAAGCTATAATAAATAAATTTTTTTTTTTTAAATAATATATATAATAATATAATAAATTATAATAATATAAATAAATTCAGTCAATTTTACTTTTTTATTTCAACGTCCATTGATTACAAATGTTTATAGAGTATGCACAAAAACTATTTTGATTTTCTTAATTGAATTTTTATTAAAATTCTAAGATTTCTTTTGATTTGTTTGCCAGACAACAAATGATGTTAATAAACAAGAAAATTCTCAATTCTGTAAGCGCTTAAATGTTGTATTGCAGCTTTTCTTTTGAGGCACGTAACTCAGCATAAATTATTTATATCGAATTTGACATTCAGTTCGCGTTTAGTACATCAACATTTACAGCTAAAGTAAGACAAAAGAGACCCCCCAGAACACACACACACACACACACACACACACACACACATATACACACTTGTCAATTGTCACTGTTGTGCGTTGACTTTAAAATGTGAGCGCTACTCAAAGATTTTGAGTCCTATCAAAAGGAGGGTCTCCGTCTGCAGCTGCTACCTCTGAGAAGTGCTCTCGAGCTTTGGACTAATGAAAAAGTTTTTTTATTGCTGTCGCACACATGCGTGAACTCTCAAATTCTGAATTGCGCATAAGATGCCAACTACTATATAGTATATGTATATGGAGCTGGGCGCATAATAAATGAAGTGGCATGGGGCGTGGCCAAGTAGCAGATGCCACCGGAGATTGATGACAATGCGACTAGAGCTGAAGCCGTCCGAGGCTTTCACATCTAATTAAAAACAGAAGAGCTGCTCAAATCAACCAGCAAGAGCCCCAAGGAACCGCAAACGAGGCACATTACTCATACGTTATAAACACATTAAAGCTGCCAGCACATGCCCATACACGCACACGCACACGCACACAGACACACTGTGGGTGTGTGCAAATAAAATCTAGACAATAATTACATATGCGAACCGCATCAGGGCAGACGAGTCGGGCCAGCGGGCTAACCTCAGTGCAGCAATGCCCCATGTCAGACATATGTTTCGACGATAGCTCCCAGGAGAGGAGGCCAGCCACACGGCCAGTTCAGGGTCCATCGAAAGACAACGGCTGGCCATAAACGTAAGTGAATTAACCATTCAACTTACATTATGGCCATTAAATCATTTTTGCCAGCCACCCCCTCAAGCGGCCAGCCCAACACACGGGCCCAGCAAGCATTTCCCTATTTTCTTTTATTTGTTTTTTTTTTTTTTTTTTGGGCGCAACCGCAAAAAGGAACATGTGAACTAATTTGTTGCACCCCTCGAGTTAGCTGCGTGTGCTTCGCAATTGAAATTCAACTACAAAGTGTATTCGCAGGGTGTGTTGCGGGCCGAAGCACGAAAAAATGTGTTTACAGCATTGCAATTAATGGCGCAGTGCACGCAATGCCTAGCAGCCAACTCGGGGAGCCACCCCGTCGCGCGGCAAACACCTCACACTGGGTGCGGCCCGGTTGCATCAGCCCACACACATGCTAAAAAAAAGTATGTGGCACCAAAAAGGCGTGAAAATGTTGAATCTAATTTCATTTCGTATCGGGCGGCATGCAACCCTCGGCTAACGATATCAATTTATGTCGGCATGCGGCAAAGCCTTGTGGCAGCTCGCTGAACAAAGCCCCCCAATGCGCGTGTTAGATAATTCAAGTGTGAATTAAATTAAGGAAATATCTACGATCAGCATGTGCTTATTATAAATGAGTTTGTGCCTAATGGGAAATTGATTTTATGTGTGCCCGAAAAAAAACTCAAGACACGAAGATAATTCAACACATTTAAGATTATAAGGAAACGGTTTATGAGTAGCATAATCAGAGTTTTATATATTTATATTTATGTGTTTTTATAGTATAATCCATATAATAAATAGTATAATCCATATAAATAATTTATAAAATATACATGTTAATATTTATATATTTTTCCTTTATTCTAAAACATCAAAAGTCTTCTTTCAGACCCAAACTCCTTCCAGAGAAACGAATTCATTAGGAAAAGAAATTCTTTCTGCTTTTACTTCTCACTCAAGATGCAGTTCTCACCTCAAAGTACAGCTGATAGGTAACTCATCTGTCGTATACTTAATATCACACATATATCCACACGCACCTCTAGACGTTGCCATTCATTATTTACGACCCACATATGTATTTTTTTTTTACGGAGAAGTGAATATAAATTTGTTAACGAGCAGCGCACAAAATGAGCCGTAAAGCAATCAATTTTCCATGTGTTTTCATCTCGAGTCGAGCCGCGCAAATGTACTCGGATATGTAAATGTATTTGTATACGGACAGCATGCAGACGTCGCATAATCTAGATTCATCAAAATGTCGCACCGACAGAGGCACAGGCTCAGACCGTGTAATAAACTCAAAGATTTTGAACAGGTTTATTTGCCATTTGACATTGTGAAGATTTTTCTGATTTGCCGTCAGTTGCTCATCGGGGAGTTGTGCGTGCGAAAAACCGGAGCGTAAGCACACTTTTTGTCGGCACTGTTCAAATCTGGCTTTGATAAATATGATAAATAATTGTAAATATTTGTTGTTGTGCGCACGTATGACAAAATAAATACATAGCCAACACATTGCCATAATACGAGTAAATAAATAATGGAACACACACACACACACACACGCTCACTCACACTCTCACACAGTCGAACACATAGTCATATGAAACGTGCTGCTGTCAACGTTTGTAATTTTTAATGGCAACTTCAATAAATTATGCCAGCAACTTTGGACACAATCAGCGCTGAGAAGAAGGCAAACAAACGACTCAAGTTGTGAAGCCATATTTATGATGATAATAAAAATAATAATTACTCTTATAAGTATAGAATAATTAACTATGCCAGCATGAATTTAAAAATCTACAAATTTTCTCTATAATTATTTATGATGTATAATTAAACTTAAATTGAGCTTACAGAAGTTCGTCATATGGAAACTATTATAGCCCGAACATAGAATCAAATTTTCAATATAGATATCAAGGAAGTTTTCTCCATTTCAATATCAATTCGCATCCGGCGCACTGCACCCTAAGCAGGGTCATTCAGACAAACCTAGAGTAAAAATCAAAAAAAAAAATACCCATAAAAGTAAATAAGGGGCAGAGAAGTAGACAGTGATTGGGCATCTGGAAAAACGTTTCCCCCTTGTGGTGGGCATGGTTGGAATTGTCTGAAAATTAGTTTGAAGGGTGCATAAAATTATGGAAATGAAAATGTAAAAATGTGTGGGCGTGGCAATGGCAGCGTGCATATGTTATATATACTGAGTAGTATGGCTAGCATATGGCAATGGAAAACTTAATTGATTCCACTATAATGGAAGCTGTGTCAAGGCAAATGCAGTGGATCGCATGCGTGATATGGAGCAGAAAATATATATTTTATTGGGCTGCTTTAAAGATATAACAAGTGAGGATTCAATGTCATTTTAATAATGCATGAGTAATTTTATATAAAATAAAAAAAAATATTTATAAGAGTACGGCTCAGAAAGTATTTAAGTCATAAACATCCCTTTTGAGTCAGCAGAAGTATTGTGTCTTCTAAGGAACTCGCATGTTTTTTCTCGCGTATTCAGACTTAGAAACTTGTGCCGTGTGAACTTGAGCATTCAAATCTTCAAGACATGAAAAGTTATTGAGTAGGCCAATTTAATTGATTTAATTAGAGAAATCTGTAAGCCTTTTTTTGAATACAAATTTTTTTCTTTATTATAGAGTTATTTGCAAATAAATTTTACTAAGTAGAGAAAGAGAAAGGGTGAACGAGTCGTCACAGTTCCCTCAATTAAGTTATGTGTCTACAAATTGATCTGCATTTATATTATTAGTGAAGACAGGCAACAGTACGTCATTAAATATATATTTACAAATTTAAATTTGTGAATGAGAATAACAGATTTCACAAGTGATAATCTAAAAACTACAGTTATCTATGGCTTACAATATGAGTGTGAATGAGATGAAAGTGAAATTTGAGAGTCAACTGCGTCAACTGCTGTAATTTTGATGATGATTATATTGCGGCCGACCTATAAATAGACTCACTTGGGACTAACTAGAGCAGTCATAGAATATCTGTTGAGCAAGCATCATAATGTTAGCAACTCCCTTGCGCCAGCTGAGCAGCCTGAAGATACCCACGGCGCTGGTTAAGGAACAGTCCCAACAGTACGAGATTACCAACAAGGGATATGGCAAGGATACAGTCAAGGTGATGCACATCAATCGCAAGGGTCCAGTGCATAGCATCCAGGAAATGGAGGTGGGCACACATCTGAAGCTCTACAGCAACAAGGACTATATGCAAGGCAACAATGCGGATGTGGTGGCCACCGACTCGCAGAAGAAGAAGAAGAATTTATCTGCTGGCCAAAAAGCATGACATCGAGAGTCCGGAAAAGTTTTGCTCCGATCCTGGCCAGCCACTTTCTGAAGACATATGCTCACGTGGAGGAGGCGCACGTGCATCTCGAGGCATATCCGTGGCAACGCATGGACCAGGAGAACTGTCAGGCGCAGGACGGCGGCGATTCCAACTGGCTATCGGCAGCCACACAACCACGCCTTCATCTTTACGCCCACTGCTATGCATTACTGCGATGGGATTATGACACTAAATGATGGGCACTCAGTCATCCGGAAGTGTCGCTTTGCTCATGATCGCTCTCCTCATGCTCTCTCTCCGGGTATGCTAGCTGTGCTTAATATTGAATTTCTATTATAAATGTACTACAAATTTGAATCCAAAGCAGTGACCATGCACTGAGCTTCTTAGAAATGACAATTATAGCTCATAAGACTTAGTCCACACGTGTAACAGCTTTAATATGATGTAGTTCTCAGAAGTTTCAGTTGAACTTGAAATCTCGTTAGTTTACTCGGTAAACAGAAAGTGGATTTAGCTTCGATGGACTGTATAAATTGAAGAGAAAAAGATTTAAGGTAAAGTATTTTGATTCGGTGAATAGTTCGCGCCTCAAATTTCAGCATAAAAACCTTTTTGGGGTATGCGTGGCAAGCACGTGTAGTCCGAGAGCCAACACAAATCATATAAAAATGCAAATGTTCAGCTCACATTTTTAGTTCGATCTCTAGAAGCCAGCAGTAAATTTCAAAAGTCAGCTTCATGACCCGGAAAATTGCAAAATAAGCCAAAAGCTACCCTACGCTGTGCTGTGCTTTGCGGGAGGAGTAGTTGCGGGACAGGCACAGCCACCTGACCCATTGCTAGTTTCATTTGCCTCGATGCATACATGGGCACACACACACATTTGCATTTATCTGAGATTCATCAAATTTAGATCATTTGCTTGGGCCCAGGAAGTGCTGTCCAATCAGCAGAGGCAATCAGCACTATTATTGTGCCTAATCAAGGCTCGGCCACAGAAATCGCAACTGTAGATTAGCTGGTCCCAGTTGTGCCCACTACAGTGAGCGCTCGCCCTCACCTCGATGTCTCCATTACGGATGTCAGCCACAAACGAGCAACACGTAATCATTCCCATTTGTGTGTAAATGTGTAAATGACCTAAAGAGTTTAGCTTTTTATTGTATCGTAAAATGGAGTTGGCTTTATTTAAGTTCTATAATCAGAGTCAATGAAAATAGGAAGATTTTTATTTAGATATATCTTTTGAATTATTTTTAGAAATTTAATTGGAAATTTAATATGGTAGAATTATTTAGTAAATATTTATTTAAATATATATATATTTTATTTTATTTAGATATTTACTAATATATTTATATTTTATATTTTTGAAATTAATATTAAATTGATTGGCTTTCACTTTAAGAACTGCATGATATGTATTTAAATACATATATACATATATGAATATTTACACTGCATTTATCTAATCTCTATCTTAGGCAATAATCTACATACTTGGAATTTAGTCAAAATAGTCCCATTTCACTTTTCTTAAAAATAATAATTCATAAAGATTATTTTAATGTTATTCTAACAATAATAATAAAGAAATTGTATTATAATTTATACAATTCTTATATATATTTATGTAAATATGTACAGCTTCTGTAATATAGATTGTATCTATTTAAAATGTTATTCAAAGTGAAGCTGGTTGTTATTTCTCTTCTTCTTTTATGTAAATATAAAGGAATAACACTTCTAAGGACTTGACGTTAGAGAGCGCAAAACTTTTTCATATTCAAGATTTTTCCATTTGCTTTTGCTTTTGCTGATGTTATTGCTGTTACTGTTGCGAGTGGCCACAGTCTAATAGCCAAGACATCTGTTAAGAGCACGCTCTGAGTGCTGTATATATAATCAGTGTTTACTTTCTATCTGGGGCAGGAGTTCGTATAAAACTTGGAACTTAGTTAATGTGCCTTACCTTCGAGTTGATCTATGAAACTGAACTCAAGGGTCACACAAAACTGCACTCAAGCAAAGTTCTGGGACAGGTTTAGTTGTTAGTTTGTTTATGCGCTGGCACACAGCCTGCTGGCAGTAAATTCCAGTTGAAAGTCAAAGCATTGGCCAAGTTAGCCCAGCAAGTAGCTGAGTTGGCTTCAGTAAACACGTGTATCATGCACTATAGCCCATTTTGGCTATCGTTCATATGTTAATGCTTGTGCATTAGGCTAGAAAGGTGGAGTCTCTTTAGTTGCCTCTAATTAAAAGCAACACACACACACACACATACACACACTCACACACTCTTGGTGTATGAATTTAACACTGTCACGCATCGTTTCGTGTGGGCTTTTGTGTTTCGACCTTTTTGGCCAAAAGGTAAGGCTAATCACTGAGGGATCCAAGCATTCACTTAACGACTGCTCACATAGCCCCCAGTCTATGCGCTCAACCATCGCCGTCCCCTACGATAGTTACAATTAGACTAATGAAAACCGCATCGGAGCTCTGTAATTTGAGTGAGTCTGGGACGTCTGCCCCTTTTTCGGGGCCGTTTGTTTGTTTGCTTTCTGGCTGAGTTTGGCTTTTGCCAATTAAAATAAATTATTATACAATTTACTCAGAAAAGGCAATGGCTGTCAAGAACTTAACACAATTACGCGCAGATTTATAACGTTTTTAGACAACAGCTATAGCAACAACGAAGGCCAAAGAAAATAGAGAAACATTTTACACGGCAATGGCCACAAATTCCGCTGTTGCTCTCGCCTCCTGGGGGCGCAGGCAAATTGTGAAATGCGAACGATAATGAAATGCTTTCAGCAATCGATGATAGACAGCCAGACAGACAGGCAGGCAGCGAGCCACACAGACTGCTAGACAAACGAATGTCTGTCTGCTATTTGCCCAATGCATTGCATTTGGCTTTTAAATATTTCTCCATATCCATACCCTGTGCGCACATAGAAAATGTATGTAATAAAGGTAAAGGCATGCCGAGAGAGCTCTGGTACACTCATCATCAAAATATAAATATTTTCGCGAGAATTTGTTTTTCTATTTTTGTCTGTCTACTCGTGTGAGCGAACTGAAGTGGGGCTTGATGTATTTATCAATAACTTTTACTTTTACATTCTAAATTCATATTTGAATTTAAGCTGCGCTGTTGAGTTGTTTTTTTTCCAGCAAATTTAATATGAGAATCAATTTATTTTTGTTTTTTTTAGCTTTCATAAATTTCATAATAATCAATTTATATTTCTTAAAATAATAACTTTTTTTTATTATGTTTCTAAAGGGTATTTTTATGGGCAGTTAATCTCTCAGTCCCTCTCGAGCACTCAGACTTTACTTTAGCAGCTTAAAAAATTTTATACTCATTGCCTGTGACAATGGCGCCCATTTTGATGGATTAAAAGTTAAATAGCTCTCGCAGACACCCTGGAGAGTTCGAAAAAAAAAAAAAAAAAAAAACAACAACAACAACAACACAATAGACCAGACGCACGCCGCTTGAATTAAAGGCCCAAAAAATAAAGGAAAAGTTGACCCAGCAACTCGTTTGCCATTAAAGGTCAAGTTGAAAAGCCCAAAGCAGCAGCTGCTCACAGCTGGTTAAAGTGAAAAAGACTTAAGAATAAGAAGGGAATTTTTAAATTTAAATTTCAATATATATTTTATATATATTTACTTATGCCTAGCCCGAAGAAGTTTATGTGATTGTGAGCATTGGGTCAATATCTACATGTGGCATGTGGCATGTGTGCTCTGGTATTGTTTGCCTATTGTGGAACCTCAATTGCCTGTGCATCGGTGTCTGCTTAACTGTTTGGGGCGTGGCTCTCTGGCCATGGCGAGTGTATGCTGGGCAATGACTTCTGGCCATGGCCAACAGCCGTGTTGTAGCTCAGCATTTGCATTGTCCTCGGGTGCGTGCGTATACGAGCAGTCATTGACTGTTGCGCCGAGCAGTTTTAATTGGATCACACGAAGAGCGTTGACTGGCGGCTAATTGTGGAGCATTAGGCGGCACATTGGCCAGGCAGCAATTGCCTGGCCCTGACAGTTGGCCCTGTCATTAGCCGTATTGCCAATTGAGGTTGTCAACTTTGACAGAGCAGCAGCAGTCGCAGCAGCAAAAGCACTCCCACACAATATGCAAGCATTTTTAAAAGTTTAAAGCTCGCCGACTGCAAAGTTTAAGCGCTGTCAACGCCGTGGCCCAACTCGGCAAAGTGACAAAAAGTTTTGCGGTGATAAGCGTCAAGTTACGCTACTGACTCCTAGACTCGTTCGCTGTTATACCCATAACTGTAGGGTCTGTCCTGCAACTACAAGCAACAGTATTACTTTTTTTTCTCATCAAAATAACCTGTATATACTGAGGGTGGCTTTGAGAGGGTATATGACTATGGATAGAAATTTTGCTTGAATTATTGCACATAAAATGAATTGATTTTTAATTATTTAAGCAATTGATAAATATTCGCATTATCGATATATTTATTGTATTTATTCTCTAAAAATTTAGAGCATTTTACTATCGTACAGCTTACACTCGTCTCTGCTCTCATGGTTTTTTATATGAACAATTTATTGATTTACTTACAATTAAACAATTTTTGAAGCCTCATTCATCAGTCCAGGGCATGTATTAGTCGATCATCATGATTCATGATGATTCTTTTGTTGCCATATTTTTTGTTCTTGTACTTTTATTTTGGCTTCCGCATTTGAGCCAACTTGTTACTCAACTAGTACTTACAAGGATGCGACTCGACGTCATTGTCAACGTCATAGTTCTGCCAGCTACTCCGCTCTGGCGCTGCCATCAACATCTCAATGGCCCCACGCCGCTGCCGGGCTGTGCATCTGTTTTTGTCGTCATATCAGTTTTCGTCTGAATAGACACGTTATCTATACACAATATGGCTTAAAGTGAGCCGGCTAGCCGCCGACACTAAGGTGTCAGCTCTGCACCCAGAAATGTGAGCGCTGTGAGTCGAGAGCTCACATTGTCACTCTGTATGTGTGGGTGTGTGGGTGTGTGTGTGTGTGTGTGGGTGTGTGGGTGTGTGTGTGTGCTTGAGTGTGTGTATATCAGGTTTGCATGTTTTGAATGATATACTCAGCCGCAGCTCGTTAGCCGAGTGTGCGAGTCTGTGGCATGCATTGTGGCACAATTCTTTTGTATTTTCTTGCTCAGACGTAGATTGTGTCGACACAATCTATTGCATTTCTTCGACTGCTGCGACTTCCATGGCCGAGCTGGGGTATTTTTTGTGCTTTGCCAGTTGCTCGCTTGCCTTTTGCCACAGCAATTATCAAGCAGCAAGTTTATAGACTCTTGCGGCTGCTCGTTAGCCACATTTGTTTGCGTGCGGCGACAAGGCAAATCTAAATTAAAGCACTTAACACCTGTATAACGCAATTTAATTGAAATTGCTCCAGCGCCACTCGAGCAGAACTCAATGCCATTTATTATTGCCAAACGGCAGCAGCAGCAACAACAAGAAGCAGGACTATAAATTCAATTTCGAGCCAGCAGCGACTGTAGAGAACTCAGAGTTCGAGTTGCAAGAAGCATAAATAATGCATGTCTGATAAATTAAACCATATATAGAGTGAAGCAGACATTAGTTATGCATAATGTGTACGGCATGTGTAGCAGACGCCAGCGCAAGCGACAATTGCAACGCCTGCAAATGCCCAAAAAGCGGAAACGGAAACGGAAACGGAAACGTGCATAGTGCATTGTGCATGGCAGCTGCACAAATGCCACAATGCGGTGCAGTAGACAGGCGCTCGAGTTTATGTATTTTTGATCTATTGAAATAAAACAAAAAGTTTTGAGGATTGGCAACAAGTTGCACTGGCTCAGTTGTTATTGAACTGTAAATCAAATAGTCTCGTATACAAAGTATCACACTTAACTGATCTAATTACAGTTGGCAGCCGGCCGGCCGGCCGGTCGGCCGTCCTGCCTCCGCTGAGCCAGACAATGGCTCGTCATTAGAGGTAGTCAACATAGGAAACCGCCCCTGGTGGGCTCTGTGGCGCAATGCAAACACAACTGTAATTATGTAATGCATAAAGGCCACATTTACCGTTGTGCCAGGCTGGCTTCCATACGGTCCATCCGTCTGCCACACCCTGCCACCGCCTGCGTCCAATGCCATTTGCAAAATGTCGACAGATGCTATAATTGAAATGAAAATTACTGCAGCTGCCAGAGTCAAAATGTTGCAGTTGACAGCTTTAGCTGCTGCTGTTGCTGCTGCTGCTGCTGTTGCTGCTGCTGCTGCTGTTGCTGCTGCTGCTGCTGTCGCTTCGTATAGAATTGGGCGTGGCACCGGCTATGGTGAATGCGTCAAGATGTTGCATGATAGTCCTCGGAGTCCCGCTGCAGTGGGGCAACTTTGACTGCAATTACGCATACGTCACGTTGCCAAACTGCATAACTTAGACAAAAATGGCTGTCAAAGCTCGTGTAATTTTCGACTTAAAAATTGTCAAACATACTCATACACACACACACACACACACACACACATGCACACATACCTTAATACACACTTGTGCTCCCCACTTCTGGCAAAGCAATTTGCTTGCGCTTTGTTGTGCAGTCAGCGGAAGATTTTAATGACGTTTGCTGCTGCTGCTGCTACTCCTGTTGCTGTTGATAGTGGAGACGAGCTCTCTTAATTTTCGCATTGACTACTTAAATTTTAAGTTCCAAATTGTCAAAGTGCTTGAGAGTCTGATTAGTGCTGCTTAAGTATTCACCATCGCATCGAGTGGCATATCAAGATATTGCCCTGACTCTATAAACAGAAATTTACTAACCTTATTATACACAATTATTTCTCTTACTATACTTACTATATACAAATACATATTTATCTCACAAAAAATTGCTCATAAAATAACAAATTAACATTCGAGCTTAGTCTTATACCAGTTAATTTAGTAATAATCATTAATTCTATAATAGCATAAGCTCTAGATTATGTGTGACGGCATTGGCGAAGTTATGGGTAATCCCAAAATATCGGATCCTGAGATAGGACATTATTGGCGAAGTGATCAACCGCAAGTAAATATTAAGTATATTCAGAGCCTTGAGAAAGTAAAAATCACATTCAGTTGTCGCTCCATTTTACACTAATCCTCTTTGCCCATGGCTACTTTAAATATGGGAAATAGTGCAATGGAGGATGCACATCACATTTTCTATGCCAGCGAAAGAAAGATAGAAAAAAATTACCAAAGTGGCAGAAGCTATTGGTGAATTCAAAGTAAACACTCAGCAGTAAAGATGTCTGGAAAAAAATCCGTAGCGAAGAGATACTGCGATGCAAAAAGTGGAGCCTGGAAACAGAAACACTGATGAAGGTGCTCAATTAGATAGGTTACAGCTTCAAGGTTAATGGATGTTGAGAGACAGCTTAAGAAAGAGAGGGTATTAAATAGGCAAACAGTAAGTGAAATCCGGTCTGAGTGCCCATTCAGCTGACTGTCAGACAAGATGAAAGTAAATGATGTTATAATAAAGTAAATATATATATATATATTTATATATTATATACTTACAATATATATATAAACTTTATTTATTTTTCAACTCAATAAATAATAAACCAGACCAATATATTTTCTTAGAATATGTGTGCATACTAAGAGTATTTTCTTAGAGAAAAACAATTTTCATATTTTTTTGAAGTCTTAAAAAGTTTATTATCATCACATAAGTTGCGAAGCTCACCTGAATGCGTCAGCCGAGCAAACTTAAAGATAAACCAATTTGCATCCTTTATGGAAACTTTTAGCAGACTATAAGGCTGGCCACGCCCACTAACAAGCGCGGGGCAGGGGCATGGTTGGTGCTGGGGCTTAAGTTCCGATAAATTTAATAGAATTTAAAAGTCGTCAATCAGTCGAGCTGCAGCAGAGCCGCTGTCGCTGCCGCTGCCGCAGACACGCATCGGCAAGTGCTCGTTTTTAATGCATTTTACACACACACACACATGCACACTTAAGCTATAATAATAAAAAAAACAGAGCCTCGCTGTACGCAGCCTTTGTCGATTGACTTTCCGCTGGGCGCCAACAAGGATTTCATAGCATTCCCATAATTAATGATAAATATCGCACTGGGAGCACATGCGACTGGCGTCAGACATCAGACTGATTGAGACGCCACCGAGAGGATTCGCACTACCATGACGAATGTGGGGCGCCACCAGCGGCACATTAATTTTTAACCTCAAATGTCATTCGTGGGGATAAACGACTAATTACACAGCCTGTTAGCAGCTGTCCAACTGAAGGTAACTCGATTTGGCTCTCGTCGGCTGAAAGTGAAACCTCATTGAGTGTCTTTTGTATGCAAATGAATTGCCGATTCAATATAAGTTTTTATCTAAGATAAATATATATATATATATATAATATATAAAATATATATCACAACAAATAATTGTTTTATAATTTTTTTTATATCAATATTTATATATAAAAATAGTCTGCGGTGACTTCTCTTGAGATTTTTTCGTTTCTAATTGATCTCAATTTTCTTATATTATTTGCTTTCATACGTCTTCCGTGCAAACTTCGTTAAACTCTCATTCTTTCTCATTTATTATCTCATCTCTCTCACTATCTTTCTCTCTCAATCTATAGTTTTCTCTTTCAATATTTTTGTTTTTATCTATTTGTTTTTCTCTTCATTTATATATCTGCCTGAGTTATTGTCCATATGGCTTTTTTATCTCTAGGAGGAATAGAGCTCTCTCTGCATCTCTGTCTCTCTAAAGTTTTTTAATTCGGTTGGACAGCAGCAGCAGCCTTATATTAACCTACACTTCAAGCCCCAAAACTCATAATGAAATAGCTTAACAAGAGCAAACAATAATATTGGAACAAATATAAACAAAATTCGCTTAACAATTTGAATTTATGAAGGCTCTTCGTCAGGCTAGAACTTGAGACCATTTAACACGTTGAACTGAATTTGATGCAGAGCCCATGTATTGGCAGCAGACACTAGCCAGTTGCAAAACTAATCTGGATTGGATAGTATGTGAGTCCAGAAGTAAATGATGAAGATGGCGATTAACAGTTGGAACCACTGCAGATACTTGACGCACGACATGGAGCGGCGATAGTGCATGTGCATTCGCTGCACGGTCAGCGAGAGGTTGCGCTCGGCCACATGGACAAAGTTCAGTTCCTCGTAGTTGTGCACGGCGAACCACAGGGGATATTGGTGATTTTCCAGGTACAGGCCCGAGGGACGTGGCACGTCGCCTGGCTGTGCTACAATATTTTCATCGTCGGGCCCGGCATTGGGTCCTTCGCCCAGAAAGGGAATGATGTCCTCGTGCAGCAGCAGCCGGCTCAGACAGCGCGGACAACGTGCCAGCTGGCGATCGTGCAAATCGCTCCACAGACATGTCCAACAGAACAGATGCCCACAAATGGTGATCACTCCACCGCGGACATAGTCCTGACACATGTTGCACAAGTATGGGGCTAACAGGCGATTCCTCTGTCGCCGTCGCAACTCCGAGCTGGAGCCCAAT
This sequence comes from Drosophila mettleri, assembly GCA_035047625.1. Taxonomy (NCBI): domain Eukaryota; kingdom Metazoa; phylum Arthropoda; class Insecta; order Diptera; family Drosophilidae; genus Drosophila; species Drosophila mettleri. The sequence continues at coordinate 2,213,723 of JAWNPI010000056.1, forward strand.
TCTTCATTCAATTGCAAATCATCGTCGACTGCATGGACAATAACTAATAAGACTAAAATATAATGAGCACAGCTTCGAGTCGCTTACCTCCATCACCTGCTGCCGAATCGCCATCATCAAAATGGTCGGGGAAGTTGTGCAGAAATTCGTCCTCATACTGAAAATCCATGCTGTTTCGATAAATTTTTATAAGAACTTTGTGTACGAATAAAGTAAAACTACTTGGATTGATTATTTTACATCAAATGCAAAGAATTCCAAAGGCGACTGTCTAAATCAAAAATATTTTCCAGTTATGACTGAAGATTATCTTTAGGCACACCTGATTGGAAGTTCTGTACATTTCGTTGAGGCTCCGCTCGTGGCAATTAGACAGCAGCCGCTGCTGACTGCCTCATAAATTACTGTCGCCTCGCAAGTCAGGAAAAATCTGAGCTCACCTCGGACTTTGTCTGACATATGGCAGCGTAATTTATGCATACAATGAACCCATGCGCTGCGCTGGCTGTGGCAAATGCCGCAGATTCATTTTGCATTCCCATCTGTGGCCTCGCAGTTGACCTTTTGTAGATTCGCTCAAATTTACGCGCTGCGGCTGCCAATTTCGTGTGCGCAAGTTTTTAAGTGTGTGTGAGTGTGTGCGAATGTGTGTGTGCGAGAGTGTGTGCGAGAGTGTGTGTGCGAGTGTGTGTGTGCGAGAGTGTGTGTGCGAGAGTGTGTGCGAGAGTGTGAGCATTGAATGGCCGTGGTTATTGCACTGTCGAATCGATTGCCTCAACGAGCCCTGCCACGCACATTATTGACCCACATCGCATGTTCGTTTTACATCATTTAAATAAATAAAACACCGAAATTAACAGTGCGTGCAAATAATCATTAAACTCCTGTCGCGCCACAATGCCTGTGCACTCAGCTATGGCTTTACGACTATTTATTTGTTAACAATAAGACTCGCTGTGGCCTCTCACCTGATTTAAAAATTAATAAGAAATTTAAAGAGCTAATAAAACAAATTTATAATTTATTTACATATAAATAAGAAATAAAATATATCATTTTATTCTATTTTAATAATTAATTTATAATTTTTAATCAATTGATTGTGTATAATTTATATTTATTCTCTTTTAATAATTTGCTAAATATTAATTTATACTCAATAATAAATCGATTTATATTTATTAAAATTGAAAATGAGAATTAATTTTATCTAAAATTGTCATACATAATTCTTAGAAAAATATTTAATTAAATTAAAATATTATCATAATCTATAAATTGATTTAAAAATTAAATTTTCGTATTTTCCAAGTCAAAACCAAATACATATTATTTAAATCAAAATTATGTATATTATTTAGAATGAATTTTTATTATCTTCTGAATACTTCAACCACATCTTGGTTAAATTATTAAAAAATATTTTGTTTTTTTTTTTTTTTTTTTTTAATTAATTTGGTGAGTTAATCCGCATAGAAAAACTCTAGAGGCATTTGACATTTAATTACTTTGCCGTGAATCGCTTAAAATGCAAAAATATTTGCATTCATTTGAATGATAAAATAAATGCACGCGCTTTAAATTGCATTTCATTTAAATTAAATCAAAATTCATATTTAATAAAAACAAGTGTAATTATAACGTGTTAATGCGCGGAGCATAATTAAAAATGTTATCAGTTACCGAGGCATGCCTTTTTCACGGCATTTGGCAGGTGGTCGGTCGGTCGGGAGTGTGTTGCGTGTGCCGCTGCCGGTAACTGTTTAGTGCCAGTTGTTGTTAGTTTTTATTGGCATCATTTAGCATTTGATGGCCAGGCGCCAGCGAACCACGCGCCACATGTGGTGCAGTCAGTTTGATGGTTGCTTCTGTGGTTGCGAGTGTGTTGTAGACGTGTGTTGTAGACGTTGCTAGAGTGAAAACTCGTTATTTGCATACAAATGGCATTTAGACGCGTAATACACTGCGTATACGCAATAAAAGTGTTAAGCACTAAAGCAGCAGCAATAACAGGGAGAACCGCATGGGCCGCCCATTAAATGCAACAATAAATTGCGTATACGTTGCGAACGGGCCCGCGATTCGACATCCGGAATCGACTGTCATGGCATGCCCGAAATTTAATTAGTTGGCATTTAACATTTAACATTTTGCAGCTGATGTTTTTATAGATGTCGTTGCTGTTCACTTTCCGTCCACTGTTGGCATTTGCTGCTTTTGGGCATTTTATTTATTTAGCTTATGCTGTTGTTTTCCTTTCGTTTTTTTTTTTTTTTTTTGTTTGTTTTCAGTTAATTAAACGCACGCAAACATTTCGACGTTCTAAATTATACGCAATTAAATTTGAAATTACTTTCGAGTGAGTTCTCCTCGCGGCAATAACTTAACTGGAAATTTAACTGTGAGCCCTGCCGCTGCCAAATGTCACATTTGATGTGCCTCCCACTCCCCTGCCAAAAAGTCAGTCGACCATTTGCGTAATTGGCTCAAAGCCGAAGGCAACTTGTCTTTAACTTTTCCGGCTGGCAAGTTTCAGGCACCTTTAACTAGATATTCTCTAGCCTTAACCTTGTTGTCTCGCTGCGAAAATGGCACTGTCTGCGCGCTTCATTATGCATAAGGAAAAAAAAAAAAATAAGATACGTGAACAGATGCAGTTGGGCATAAGTAACTGCTCAATGCTCTAGCTCAGGTTGACTGCAAAGTATATTGATTTCTGTTATATTTATTATGGATTATAAAGTTTCTTAATTTTACTAATATATATTCCTTTTCATACAAATGAGTCTTCATTTCATACCTCCAATTATTTTCCGATTAGTCACAAAACCAATATGCTCAGTTAACTTTGTGCACGCGTAAAAAGAAGAAGCTGCAACACACACCAGACATCAGGACACCGTTGCGAGCAATGCAGAGCTCAGAGCGAGTCCCTTCAGTAGCTCTGCATGTCGCCTGCTCACAGGTGTGTGAAAGCGATATGAAAATACTTATATATTTAAGCCACGTTGGCAACACATTATGATAAACAATAAATTTCTAAATTTCGGCCCGTCTAGGGCAGAGTTTCAGTGCTGTGCTGTCGGGTCAAGTCCTCCAAGTTATGTTTCGTAACTGCGATCAAAATGACAAGAACGAGCGCAACTATCAGCAAGGCAATAGTGATCACAAAAAACGCCAGGGTTACCGAGCGACATGTGAACTCGAAAGATGTAAACAAATCCTCTACTCTTATCGCCTTATCCAGATCCGTCATATACGTCGTCTTGATCACTGTCCCCAGCGCAACGAAGTTGGCCACAATCAGAAAAACCAGCATTGAAATGAGCTAAGCAAAAACAAAGAACTCATCACAGGCAATTTATCTATATATATATATTTAATGGTACCGACCACATAGCGTATTTGACGCCTCGGCTCCGGGTAGTGGGAATGATAGAGCCAAAAGCTGAGTCCATAAAGAATACAAATATAGCCAGTGCTGGCGCTGATTGTCTGCTGAGCCAACTGCTCAAAGCTGGAGGGTATGGGCATTATGTTGCCAAACAGCGCAGCATTCAGTATACAGATCACCTGTCGGTCATAGAGCAATCTCAATTTAAAGAGAATTTGTAGACTGACAGCCACTCACCGCTGTTATAAGTAATATAATCCCAACAATTTGCTTCTTTTGCAACATATTGGGAAGTCAAAGTGCCAAATACCGCGAATTTTGATTTGCAATTTTTTTTTCCTTTTTTTTATTAAATAATATTAAAAACTAAAAGACTGAAAACTCTAAGTAACAACTAGAAATGATGCATAAATGTGTATAAATATTGATATAAATATATGTATATAGATATAGATATGTGTCGTAGAATTAAATGAATTTTTAACAAGTATTTTTGAGTGCAGCGAGTCTCTAAATGTGTGGCCTTTCCTCTTTGCGGTGTATCAATGCGCTTTTTATACGTGGCCACATATGTCACTCATCTGGCAACCCTCGTTAAAGCCACACTCGATTTTAGCGTACAATAAAATTTCCACTCAAACAGAATAGGCTAATACTCTATATATGCTCTATACAAATAATAATCTCATCTTCGACATATATATAAATAAATATATGTATATGTATATATTATATATAAATATATGTGTCAGAGTTTGGCAACACGCAAGATTCGGCGCTCTCAGATACCATATCTGCCCCAACAAATTATCCTAGACTTTTACCATATAATTTAAATGTATATGTTTAGGCCAAACAGAGCCTTGCGGCTTATCGCTGCCAATGACAGCACTTTCAATAGGCACTAGACCTTCCATAGCTAGCTCGGTGTCATATGAGCAATATAAATAAAGAGAAGCAACTTATTAGGCTCTAATCCACGTTGAAAATAAATAATAAATATGTACTTTGAGTAGGCCATCAGCATTCGAATAATTTAATTTTCCTCTATAATTATCCATATTCCCAATATATATATATATATATATATATATATATATATATATACCCTGTATTGTATTCTTATGAATTTGGAGTAGGCCTTCAGAATTATTATAATCTAATTTTACTCCATAATTTAATTCTTCTCCATATACCCTAATTTGTATATATGTATATGTATATATATTTATATATGTATATATATTTATATATGTATATATATATATATTTATATATGTATATATATATATATGTATATATATATATATATATTTATATACTCGCCTAAAACTCTCTCTATGCTGAATTCACTTCGAGAATCGCAATAAAATGTTTCATTCCAAAATGCATTCATTTGGAATGCATTTTTAATAATATTCAGTTCAATTGTTCGCTATATTTGCTCTATATATATTTAGATATCAGCATTCGATAGGTCTGCGCCTGCACAAAGTATTTCCATTTGTGCTAATCAAATATAGGCATATGAAATACATATAAACTTGAAGTTTTTTCTTCTGCTGTCCGCTCACTTGCCCACGTCGCCCTCTTATCTTATCGTGCCGCATAAACGAGTTCTATTCAGAGTTTTGCTATTTGTGCAACTATTATTGAAAATTGTGTAGCCTGAAAGAGCCGTGGCCGGCCTACGCTCTGGTATTTATATAATCATTCAAAGCAAATTGAAATTTTCTTTTTGGCATTGAGGGCACTTATCTAACGGGCGCAGGCATGCTGGCTCCATGCTGGCTATGGCTGCAGCTTCTGCTCCGGGCTCAGACTGTGCTCGTTGCCTCATCCGCATGAAGAGCGATGCCGGCAACCGGCGCTAATTCATCAACAGTAAAGGCAATTTAGATACTCATCTAACCGGATATCGACAGGCAGTCAGGCAACTAGAGAGCGAGACAGAACGGGATGGAGATGGAGCGAGAGAAAGAGCTGGTGCGGCAGGCAGGCGGCCAAGAGAACTGATACCGATACTGATACCCTTGTCCCTGGTAGATACGTCCTTGTTTGTGGCGGCTGCGACTGCGACTGCGAGGCAGGTCTGGGTTCTGTCCTGCAGACAGAGTTTCATAAAATATTGATAGACGTGAAGTTGGCAGCGCATATTCGCTTCCTGTTCGTGTCTGCCGCAGCCATAAATAATTTGCCGTAAATGCAATCGTGGGGTTATATGGCGCGTAACCGAAACAGCAGCAGCAGTGTGGGTGTGTGGGTGTGTGGGTGCAGGTGAGCGAAGCAGAGCGACGGGGCGACGGGGGGACGGGCAGCTTGGTGCTGGCAGCGTGATGCTAATGGCAAGGCGGCGCTCGGTGCGAAAGTGTTTTATATGAATTATTCGCTGCGAGCCAATTGGGAGCCGCGTTTACGAGCACAATTGAAACTCAACACCGTCGCTGGCCATCGAACGGGCGCCCCTCGATTTGCTGCCTGTCGAAACGCTGTAATTTGTTGTAACTGAATGTGAATGGTGTGCGTGGGTGGGTATGTGTGTGTGTGTGTGTGTTTGTATCTTTTCTGGCGCTTTTTAATAGCTTCACTCGCAGCGACTGTTGCTGCTTATTATAGCCGCCCGCTCGCCTCAGCCCAGCCCCTCCACCACTCGTCGCATGGTAATGTGTATTTAATGACGCCATATCATGTACAAGCTGGAACATAATTCTGGCTATAACTGGCCCGGGGCCTTGTCTGGCGCCCGCTGTCCCCAATGGCCTCAGGCGTACGGCCAAAGAGCGTCCAAAAATCTAATGTCCAGCTGGCGCTGGCGCTGGCGCTGCCGTTGGCTGGTGCCAATAAAGCAGGCGAGCTGCCGAGACTGCCGAGACTGCCGAGACTGCCGAGGCGGGCGCCTGCTGCTACGCATCGCAAAATTCTTTACTTTTACACATTTATTTTTTAATATTTTTTCAAGTGGCCCCATTAAACGTGAAGCGTTGGCTTAATTGACGCTTCACTACGCTGTCATATTTACCTGATGTAACGACGCTAATAGCATTAAGGGATTATTTATGGCTGCCTCAACGAGTGTTTTACAGCAACTAATCGCATCTAATTGTGGCGAAGTCCGCTTGCAGTCGTCGACTGCATTATTTACATAGAGCTCTCGACTCAACGAGTTTATACTCGCTTTCGATTCATGTGGCTTCCGCCCAATTATACACGATTTTTAAGACAACAATCGCTTCGAATGGCCATCAGCAGCTATCAGGGCTTAGAGCTTGGCGTGGGGAGGTGACTGCATGCTTGATTGGCTTGTGGCAGGATGCTTTGACTTTGCCTGGACGCTTAAGCAGATTCAAACAATCTCCGGTGTGTGTGTGTGTGTGTGTGTGTGTGTGTGTGTGTGTGTTAGCCAAAAGGAAAATGCTGTTTGCTTAAAGTCTGCGGCTACTGGCATCCCGCCCACCTCAGCTGTCAGCCGGATAATTTATAATGAAGCTTCCTTATTGACAGTGGCAGGCGGTGTGCAAAATGGCGGCTCTGACACTTCCGCTGCATTGATTTTTGGCTGTCATGCATGCAGCTTGGCTGACAATTGGCATAAATTGTGGACAGCCGAGGAGATCGCAGATGGGGAGACGCATAAATTGAAAATTACGTGGAGGGAGCGGGCAGCAAACTTCGCTCGAGCCAAGTAAATAACAATCAAAATCACTTTCGACCCCCAGACGATTTATTTATAGAGACCGAAGAGGCAGAGGAAGAGACAGCTGTAGTGGTTGGGGCTGGGGCTGGAGCAGTGGCGGTGGCACAAATCACAACTATGAGGCCTTAATCGCTAAGGCCAGCCACATCGTCATCGTCAGATCGTCAGAGCTTTTGATTTATTGCTATTTTATTTGCGCATATCCTTATTTGCCTTGTGTCGACTTATGGCAGCGCCGTCCCTCAGCCCACAGCCCACAGCTCACAGCTTACAGCCCGTCCGTCCATCTGTCAGCTGCGACTGCCTAAGGCTATTTTATTGTTCGATAAGTTATCAGCGGTCGAGCAAACAAGCAGCCGAGCAAAAGCAAATGTTGTGGCTAAGACCTGACTGGGTCGCCGTTGATGCTGATGCTGATGCTGACTCTTGGGCTGCGCCTGGCACTAAGGCTGGCTCTGACGATATCATAATTTCACTCGCTCCGAGAGCAACTATGTTTATGTTTTCTACGGGCTGCCAGCCTGTCACATTGCTGTGCGGCGCATAAATCTAAATTAAATGCCTTTTGAGCACAAAAAAATGCGAGAGCCGAGCTAACAGACGCGACTAGCAACTGCTCTGTGGGTAAACTGAATTTATGATAAGTGTGGAAAATATGGAGCAAAAATATTTAGAAAAATATAGAGATGAGCTACATATGCTAGGGAGTTTCAAGCGCCAAATTAAATGTTTTATGTTACCTAAAACAAAAATTTAAAATGAAATAAAATATTTTTAAGACTAATAGAAATATTTATATTAAAAAATAAAATATTTTTACATAAAATTCTCAAAGAATTTCTGTGCTTTATATTAACTTACTGAAGCGATCATACACCTTGTACCCCTGCTCATAGGGTATTTGGGAAAGCCTTCAGCGCGTTGTCACTCGTTGTGTGAAAAAGGACTTGGATTTGGACTCTGACTCTGACTCTGATCTGGCTCTGACTCCAGCTCCGACTACGACTACGATTCGTGCTTGGACAGCGGCACAGGCAGGCGTCGGCATGGGTGCTGCTTGGCGGTCAGCGCAAATAAATATTAATCATTGCGTAATAATTTTCTGCTGTCAGCTAAATTTAAGCAAAGTATTCATAATCCACAAGTGAAAACCACTTTTGACAAATCGTTTTGCGCTGCTCCAAAAATGAGGAGGACAAACAAAAATACGTTTTAAGAGTTTGGCGCGGCTGATTCGATTGCTCGAATTGTGTGTTTCAAAAGGACTTCGAGAGGACTTCTTGCAGGTCCTTTGCGGCGGGTTTTGCCATAATGAAAACGTATTAAAGGGCGATGTACCTTGGGGCTTGGGTCAAGCGAATATGTTGCTTATGCAAGCCGGCTGTGGTGGTGTGTGGGCGTGGCTGGGCGTGGGTCGACAGCCAGGCATTGTCCGTGCGGCTGCCGCTGGCTGTTGGCATTCGATGCACGTAGCGCATTGTTTGAATTTCATGGCGACTTTATGAGTTTTGTAATCAAACAAAGCCGCACACATACGAGCCCACACACGCGCTGCTGACTTTGTTATTGTTGGCTTAACCTGCACATTAATATGTCAGCTGCTTGCAGGCACCATATTTGGGCAGGCTTGACGCTTGTTAATGCTAATGAGCAGCGCGCAGCACTCAAATATTAACGCCACGACTTCGACCTTAGCTGCAGCAGCAGCAGCAGCAGCAACCGGCCGCCGGCCGCCGTCCGTCGCACTTAAAATGTCTGCTGGAAATATTTTATAGCCTGCTTTCAGGCGCAGACATTACCTGTGCCAAACGTCGCTCGACAATGTGATTTATTTGCGTTGCAGCACTTAAAAACTAGACGCAACACACAGTGCCACAGCCACACCCACTACGTTTCGAGTATGCTGCGTAAATTGAAAGGCAGCGCCAGGAGTTAGTCAACAGACGTGCTGGCAAACAAAGGCTGCTGCCCAGGCCAGAAAATTAACTAAGCAACAGTCGCCGAGCAGGCGAGCGAAGAGAAGAAGAAGAAGAAGAAGAGAGAGAAAAAATGTAGTAAAAGCAAAACATTTTCAGACGGGCCCAGCCCGCAGCACAGCGTGGATGGTCCTTTGCATGTCCTGCGGCTCTATCGGTGACCATCTATTGAAGGCCTGCTCAAAAGCATTAAATAAATATTTGCTTGCCTCTGCAGGAATTTTTACAGCACGTTCCCACTAAACGCATAAAGCACAACAATGCTGAGCATAACACGTTACCACACACACACACACACATACACACACACACACTATATACATATATTCTAAATATCATATCATCAGCATTTTTCGATAGAGTCCTCATTGGTTGGCTTTTTGGGGTTGACTCCCATGGACAGTTCAGTGTTTACCATTTATTTTTGATTTGGGTATTTAAGGTGCGGACGGACACCAATATATCTATGTGTGTGCGTGTGTGTGTGTGGGTGCGAGCGTGCGTAAAGCCTCAGCCTGTGTGTACTCAGGACTGGGGTGTATTCACCAGGGTGTTGACAGCTTAAGTGACATTTGGCAGCTCGAGCATATCTAATATCTAATAAATTGTGACAAGCCAAATGTAGAAAAATGTTGGCCCAAGCACAAATCAATATGCAGTTAAGAAAATAGCCAAATGCGCTTGGCTAGCATAGACATATAGTAGAGGTAAGAAAACTGATAGTGCGACTTGATTATGTGTGAAGAATATAAATTATAAATATAATAAAAGTCATAGAAGAATATAAACTGTAAATATAATAAAAGTCATAAGAGAATATAAAGTGTATATATACTGAAAGTTATATAAGAATATACATTTTAAGCATAATAAAAGTCATATAAGAATATAAATTGTAAAAATAATGAAACTCATATAAGAATATAAATTGTAAATATAAAAGAAGTCATACAAAAATATCAATAATAAATGAGAGTCATATAAGTATAAATTGTAAAAATAATGAGCCAACTAAGAATATACATTGAAAATATAATAATAGTCCTATACAAATATAAATCGTAAATATAATAAAAGTCATAAAAAATATAAATAGTAAAAATAATAAAAGTCATAAGAGAATATAAAAGAAGTCATTTAAGAACATATATAGTATTTATAATAAAATTCCTATAAAAATATAAATTGTAAATATAATAAAAGTCATATTAGAATATAAATTAAAGATATATTAAAAGGCACAATTAGTTCAACAATTTCAGCACCTATTTTATTTAATAATCTATTATTCAGTTCAAGTGATAATTGTTACGTTACACTAAACAAAAACGTGACGACAAAAGCATTTTGAATTGTTGTAATTTTATACAAATCTAATCAATATGCACACGCACAGACATAGACACACACACACACACACACATACATATGTGCATATCTGTAAACATATGTCGCAACAATAACAAAATGCTAAGCATTTGAATTCGAAATAATTAACTCGCATGCTAATTAGTTGCATTATCAATACAGAGCTCATTATTGACATTAGCCGCAGACGTCGACGTTTGTGTGTTGTGTTTGTGCTATGATATGACAGCAGCGTGCAAGTGACCTTAAAGAGAGTGGCACAGTTGGCTTTTAGTGTTGGAAATGTGGCGGTAATGGCTATTTATGGCAGACATAGATATATTCATATACGCTGAATAACAAGTCATCAAAAGCGCAATATCAGCAAGTGCGCGGCAAGTGCAATGAAGGACCACAACATAAATCATGTGGCAAGCACACACAACACACACACACACAAAACACACACACACACACACACACAAAACACACACTCACACTCATACATATGTGCTCACAAGTGTCGCCTGGTGGCTTGGCATGAGTTGAATAAATTTATTGTTGTGCATTATGTTGGCTAGATCGCAGCTCCTTCATGCACACACACGCACACACACACACACGCACACATTACGTATACGTTATAAAAAAATTTCCATTATGAATATGAAATGCATTGCATTTAACCAAGGCAACCGCCTGCTAAATAGATGGCTCGCAAGTGTAAATAATGCCTGGCAACCGCGACTCACTTTATAAGTATGAATGTTAATTGATGATTCTGTGTGTGTTTGTGTATGTGTGAGTGAGCCACGCCCACTTATAGCCCTGCTCTGGCTAGGCTAATCGCAGACAGCCTACAACAAATAAACTCAAAAACTAATGGCGCAAAAACAGAGTCTATGAATAAATCACAGCAGATTAACTCGCAAATTATGCGAAAAGGGATAAGAGACGTACCCCTCTCACTCGCCCTGTCTCTCTCTCTCTCTCTCACTCACTCTCACTCACTCTCTCCCAGTCTAGCTTTGTCCCGGTGTCAGATCCTAAACAAATATGCGGCACAAGCTAAACCCAATGCCCGCAACACAAAACATATTCAAATACAAACAGTTCATGTTCGAATATACATATATATGCATAAAATCGCATCGATTTGCATACGCTGAAATTCGGGCTGGGGTGAAAGTAAAATACTCAATATTCAACTAGAGCAAACTGAGCGCTTTAAACAGATGCAAATTGTTTATTTAACATTTTTCAATAATAAATAAATCAAGAGAAATCTCCAACTGAGCAGGTCCTATTGTCATCGAAGACAGGGCATGTGCTAGTCGCGCTGCCTTTGTCGTCATAATTATGAGCGAACGAAACTTTGCCATTTTTATACCGGCGAGCACTCAAACAACTTGCTTGCTTCAGCCACAGCCAAGTGCCACATGGCGTATGCGTAATTTTGCATTTTCATGGCTGTGTCCTACGCCGTCTGCTCGCCTGTCATGTGTACACAATTTCGAGTGCTCGTTTAGTTTTTAGACAAACTATTTTAACTACATATATTAAATATATATTTATATACTAAAACAATTTGCAATTTATGCAAATTTTAATTGCTTTTGAAATTTATGAGCCAGTTAGAAATATTGATAAATATCAATGATTAAACAAAGCGTTTGCTTGTTCATTATATATGAATAGCATAATTAATTAAAATAATTTCAAGTGTGTAAACAATGAGTTCACTTTGCTTATTTCAAATTTTTAAGTATTTTTTTTTATACTTACATTTTTTACGCACATTTAAATATTTTTAAAAATTGTACGGATAGTTAAATTTGATAAGAAATAAATAAGAATATTTATAAATATATTTTTAGATATATATATGTATATATATATATTTTATATTTTTTTACATATATATATTTTTTTTTCCTCATTCATAAGTCATGTGAAAAGTTTTTGAGCTAATTCGAAAAAGTCATTCGAAAGATTTGTCATCAACTGAGCGCGACGGCCTTTCTGCCTTTCTGCCTTACGGCCGCTTAACTGTTTTGTTTATTGACACCCCCCAGTGAAATGTTATTAATGTTGGCTCAACAGGGTCAATAAACGGCGTTAATTTATGTTCGCAGGCGCTCGCACTGACAGCCAGCAGATATAAAACCAGATATTGAATGACGATTTTTTAATGGCTTTCGCTTTATTTATGCATGCAGCAAGCACACGCTCAATGCTCAAGTTAATCACAAGGAGAGGCCCATCTATTTATACAGCGAAACATATCAAAATATATTTCAAAAAGTACATTGATTAGATACTCAGCTGCTAGTTGAACTCTCTTATTTATGGAGTCTAAAAAACATTTTAAAGTTCAATAAATTCCATTGCGCGTTCCCAAAACTTGTTAAAATCTCTCTCTAAATTTTTATCACAATTTTTGTTTAATTTTTTTTTTTTTTTTTTTTTTTCTTTGATTGTGGGCGTGGCTGGCATCTGGCAAATGTTATGCATTTGCAATATATTTTATGTGCATCGATTTCTGCTATATTGGCAAAATAAGAAATTGTTTTTGAGCAAAATTTTTTGCTGCTCCCGCTGCGGCTGCCCGTCGCTACTGCTGTTGCTGTTGGCAAAGGAAGTCATAAATAAGCCAGAAACTGACGCTGACTGGACAATCAAGCCCGCGTCTTCATTGTTCTGCTGCCCATTCTTGTCGATGCGCACTTTTTGCTGACTTCAATGTGGGGCGTGGCCTTTGCTGCTTGCATCTGCGGCACAATTTAGCCCCAACCAAAGCCCCAGCCAATTCGCCCGCATTGTGAGCAAATCAAGTTATTACGCCCCGGGCTATAGATGGCAATAAGTATGTGTATGTGTGTGTGTGTGTGTGTGTGCGTGTGGGTCACATATGGCGCGCATAAATAGTTTCAGCATTTTCTATTTTCCATTGACTTTGTCGCGCCAGCCATGCGACAGTTGGGGCCCAGCGACAAAGTTTCTTTATGCGCTTTCCATGAACATTTCGTGGCAGGTTTATGTATTTAATGGACTTTCCACAAGTTTTTGTTGTTCTCTCTTTTCTTGTTCATTTCTTTTTGGGCCCCTCTCCGGTTCTGGCTGTTGCGCCAAACAATAACAATAACAACCACAACACAATGCCAATGCTGATGACGAAGTCGCATTATGTCCACTCGCAAAAGTTTTGTGACGCCAGCATTTATAACCGTTTCAGCGTCCATTTTGATTATTAGCAGGCCACAAATGCACTCTGTGAAGGGGGAGGGAGCAGGGGATATACGCCTTCGCGTGCAACGCATGACGCATTTTATTATTCAATTAATGTGCACAGACAGTTTGAAGGGCAGAACCTTTGGCCGCGGGCTAAATCTGTGGCGCCAGCTCAGCCATAAAGGCGGCCCCATTCGCCCTTCAACTGGGCCCGCTTCAATCAGGCGCTAGCTAAATTTACACAAAGCCCCGAGCGCTGCTCTTGACATTTAGCCAGCAAAAGGTTCAGGGACAAGCGCGCTCAGTGCTCAGCGCTCAGCTTTCAGCAACTGAAAGGCAAACAAATGCGCCTGAAAGGTTTTTCAGTCTAAAAACAAAACTCAATGCCAAAGTTCAAACAAAGTGCGAGCCAAGTGGCTGCAGCTGCCTGAGCGTAGAATAAACTAAAACATGTTTACATCAGGCGCTCACCACCGCTCAGCGCTCACCGTTGCGTATTAGTAATGTGTGCATAAAAATTGAATATCCATTGAGCTCGCAACTAGGCGTGGCCCGACATAAATCTTAAAGATGCCACAGCAAACACTGGCAGTCGCTCGAGCTGCGGCGACTGCCTGCCTGCCTGCCTGCCTGCCTGCCTGCCTGCCATGTCAGATGCTCCGCCCTCTGCCTGGCAGCTGTAATAAAGTGCTGTCATGCATTCCGTGCAAACAGTATATCATATTTGCAGCAAAAGTTCTTTATATCATTGCAGCGCAGGGAATAGCACTGCATAAGCACTTTATGATGGAGCACGACCCAAAAAAAAATGAGAAAATACCTGCAGCGGAGTAAGAAAACAAATAAATTCTGCTTTGAGCAAAAGCATGCAAGTTGCTTAATTAAAGATTGCATTGCAGAACTTAAGACTCTAGCTAGACTACTTTTAGCACGGACAGTTGAGGCTTCACTGTAGCGTAGATATTCAGCTTTGGCTGTCATTAAGGCAGGCAAATGGCATTAAATTTGTATGCTCAAACGCAGCTAAAGTCTGGTTTTTGCTGCAGCTGCTGCTTCACACTTAACATCTGCCTTTGGTCAGACCCTCTGACAGTCTGTCTATCACACACTGGGCAAACATTTTATGGCGCTTAATTGCTGCATTTGTCCACAGATTGAAAGCGATAGGCAAACAGCCAAAGTGCCAGACGCTTGGCTGCTCGAGATAAGCGAGGCCCAGCCCAAGTCCAATTGAGTCGAGTCAAGTGAAATGCAGCTGAATTTAGTATATAGAGATAATATTAGTTATATCTAAATCTAGTCTACACTCCTAGTTAATTTTGCATGACGAAAGTTGTTGTGCGTGCTTCTTTTGGCTTACATAATTAAATGTTGACTGAAGTGAGTGTGCATCAACAGTTGACTGAGCAGCGCTGGCCATTCAAAACAAATGCGAAATTGATGAGCTGGGCGAATGACAGTCCGTGACACGCCCACAGCTCGCCAATTCCATTACAGGCCGAACGTGCTGTCCTCATCAGCATCAACAGCAGCAGCGACAACATTATCATCGTCATCAGCCAGCATCATTATGACGTTTGCATAATGAACACGCGGCGAACTGTGTTCGATAAATTGTCGAAATTCGTTTTGACTAAAAGTCAATAAAAGTCCACTTAAGGCTTCATTGTTGTCCGCAGCCGGAACTCAAAGCAGATCCAAGGGAGCAGCGGCTACAAGTTGTCCACTGAATGTTGCTGCCGTTGCCATTACCCTGGTCGCCGCTGTTGCTGTTGCTGTTGCTGTTGCTGCTGTGCATAAAAATTGTTTTTTAATGCGCGCACATCAATAGTCAAGCCAAATAGTCCGCAGCAAATTTAACTACCAACATTTTGTTGCTCACTTTTCGCTGGCCGGGCAGGGGAGGCCGTGGGGGACGAGCCGGAGAAACTTGGGGGTGGCTTTTAGCACCTACGGCCAGACAGCAGCCAGAACAGCCCTGACAGCTACAATAAGTGCTCTCAACTCTGGCTGGCATTAACATAGTTTCTAGTTAGTTTTAGCCTTGTTTCGACTTGCCTTTTTATTTTTGTTGGCCTCTGTTTGCCGCTCGTGCGCCAAAACCCTTTTTGAAATTAGCTTGCGAAACCTTTTGGCCAGGCGAACAATAAATTTAAGTTGGCCTTCGTTGCGAAGCGCAGCTCATTAGCCATGTACTCGTATACCTTTAACCGGCTAATGCGACTTTAACAACAAGTTTTTGGCAGCTCAAACTTTGCCTGCCACACACTGTTTCTACACACACACACACACATGTGCGTGTGTGTGTGTGTGAGTGTGTGTGGCTAATTAGAACACATTTCTTCAATTTAACCTGAACAACCCGAGCTGACAAAAGGAAGCAAACAGCAGCCAGCCAGCCAGCGGTGTGGGCAATGAAGCTTGAGTTCGATTTAATGAAACACATTACGCAGCAAAGTGGAGTTTGTGAGTGTGGTGGTGTGTGGGTGGGGGAGCGAGAGAGAAAGAGATAGAGGGTGAGAATGAGAGAGAGTGAGGGGGGTGGCAGCATTCACATTTTTGTTAAATCATTTCCAATGAAAACGCTTAAAACTTTTCGCATGAATGTTATTGTTGTCGCTGCCACTGCCACTGCCGCTGCCACTGTCTCTGCCGCTGCTCTTATCGTCGTTGTTGTTGAATTTGACAAATATTTATGCTAATAAAAGTGCCAACAGTTTTGGCTTGGCAACATTCGAACTTTGCTGCTGTTGCTGCTGGGCCACGTGTGTGGCAAAAACTTTGCTTGCTCCGTGGCGTTGGGTTATTTTTGGTGGTTTCAACTATCGTTGAAAGCTTAACGACCACTTAGAGCACCACAGCGCTGCGGCGCGTGATTATGCACTTTCAGTTTTAGCCAGATGAACACATGTGGCTCGGTCTTGTAATCCCTTTATGTAGTTTCCAAATTGTTGCCGCGATTGCCACTGGTTAGCCGTGGCGAATCTAATTACCTGTAAAATATATATTCACCCTCCACTCACTCTCTCTCTCACACTCTGGCTGTCTGTCTCACTTGGATTATAATATAAATAAATTTGTGACTCTCAGCGAGACACTGACATTTGTCATTCGTCAACATCAAAGTCGCATGTTGACTGCCTGGCCATGCTCTTAGCTTGCCTCAATTAGAGCTGCCAGAGGCGAGCTGTGGCAAGTCGAGACTCGTCACTCGACACTCGAGATTCGAGATTCGAGAGTCGCAAGCCGCCAGCCACAGGCAAGCGGACCGAATTTGACTTTATTAAATTAACGTTTCATGTTCGTTTAATGAACAAAGTAAAGACGAAAATAATGATGCAGTTAGTTAGCCGAGGGGATGTGGCCGCCAGTGCGTGCGAGACGGGGAGCGGCGCGGCGCGGCCCCAAAGTAAACGTGTCGCTTACACGAAAACAAAAGACGGCAAAGGCGAAAAATGCCGCAAGATGTTGCCGCAGCGACTGCGAGCGCGTCGTTGCGGCTTTTTGCGTAACAAGCCACTCTAATGACAATATTGGCACTTACAACAATAACAACAGCCGCCGCCGCAGCCGCAGCGCAGCACCGGTAACGGGGAGTGCTGAGCGCCGAGAGGAGAGAGCTGAGCTGGCCGAATAACAACAGCAACAACGGGAACCGTAATAATTTTTGTGGTTATTACCAAGATTACAACAGGCAACAACGAAGGCAATGGCAATGGTAATGGCAATACACACTCACACACACACAGAGAGCCGATGTCGCATACAGGCATGTTGACACACCTACAGTCATGTGCACACATACATACACACATGTATGTGGCTACATTTATGGTCTGCTTAGAATTGGCGACGCTTAGCAGACGCTGAGACTTCAAGGCGCAATGTTTTCATTTTTAATGAAAGCACGTAAAATGCGAAAAAGTCTCGAGCACACAGACACGCACGCACACATGTGTCTGTGCGCGTGTGTGCGTGTGTGTGTGTGAGCTGGCAGGCATTCATAGATTTGCTTTAATTATAATTCTAGACGCGTTTATCACATCAACAACAAAACAAAGCACGCATACACCAATACATACATATATTTATATATAAATTTTTGTTGGCAGCAGTTCAACTGTGTACTTGTACTTGAAATATTACATACTTACACATACTTACACTCACACACTGAGTGTGCTCTAATATGTGCGTGTGTGCCCACAAAATGTGTTTTTCATCAGCTAAACGAACATAAAAACTAACAGACACGCACACACACATACACACACACACACACACAATTTGTTTGCCATTTTTAAATATAATCTTTATCGAAGCTATTTTTCAATTTACTATACATTTTATTCGAGGTTCGTGTATTAAATTCGCAATTTTTCAGCATTCACCAAATATTTGAAGACCGAAAATTTTACGCATATTTCAATATATGAGAATTTGTAAATAGAAAGAAAAGAATATGTATTGTGAAATATTTTGAAAGTGGAATTCATCGATGTTTGCATTGCTGTCGCATTCCTGTTTATTTTTTGCAATTTGCCAATAGTTTTATGACACTTGGCATGCAGGCTTAAGGTATGTGCTCTTCGAGCATTTGTAGTTTTGCATATTTTCGCTCACATCAAATTTATTTATTTTTTGGCAATTTTTTTTTTTTTTTTTTGCTTTTGTTGTTTTCAAGTATTGTTCTGTGTCCTTTGTGCGCCTCAAATATTTATGAAATGTACTTAAAATTCTTTATGGCATCATTTTGCAAATCATATTAGAGCATTCTGTAATATACAGAAAAAGGTTGCGGCAAAATTTTTAGAAACAATTTGCGTTTCCGCTTGTTGAATGTGATGTTTTCAGTTTACGGTAAAATGAGAATAATATAAACTGTTTTAGAAATAACGATAAACTTGTTTTTAATTTTTTGTACTTTTATACTGTTTTATTATTCCATTGTTGCAGCTTTTTGTATTAGAACGTATGATAAAATACGAACTAAAAAATAAAATTGTGTGTAAAATTATGCTGCATACGTTTATGCGCTTCTGTGAATTTAAGTCTCAATGTGAATGACCGTAGATTAAATAAGTGGAACGTAATCTCTTGTGTGATATATAACATAAATTCTTTAAATTATATTATTTTGGATTTGTTCTTTATATTTATCCATAAAAAAATATATAATTACCTGGCACTTCAGATGACCTGGATGACAATCAATTTCTTCTGTGTCAAAATCTATTTTAATTCTTTTAAATGTGATTCATTAGTATTGATTTTATAGTATATATAATATAATAAAATATATATAATTTTATAGTATATATATATATATATATATATGGCATATATATAGTTAGTTTGAAATTTTTCCACTTTATACTTAAATGAGTTCAATTCTTGATTCAGTGAACAATTATTTAACCTGAAGTCAGAGTATACACAAGCTCGATTCTGAATAGTTTGACATATTTAGTCATAATTTAGGCTTATAATAAGCTTATAATATTCTTAATGAAGACTTTTGTCATCGAGATCTTCTGATATTGTCTTATATATTTACATGAATTTTGATACCTTTTGACATTCCGCATATACTTAAAAAATTTCATAATATTTGCTATTATTGATTAACTACAATATTTTTTTTATTCTATTCAAAAATATAGTAAAAATAATAAATAAAGTAATAAATAAAATATGATTAATAAATGTGAACTTATTTAGTATATAAAAAGTATCCTTGTGCTCTTACTAAAAACTCTAGTTACATATTTAATAGTACTACCAAAAGCAGGTAATGGAGCTTTAATATTTTGGCTACTAATTATTGTAGCCGCCAGCTAAGCAGCTTATTTGGCATGTGAACGTTGCATTAAATATTGCTAATTATATGGGCTTTGTGTATTTTAAAAAAACATATATTAGTTGCTTTTTTTGTGGCTTATTTAAATATTTTGGCATATGCCGGAGCGAGCAAATAATCCCAATTAAGCTCACTTTGCAACTGAAAGCAGCTGCCACCTACAGGCGGCATCAGCTATAAAGGCCATACGTATCGAATTTGTGGCGATTTAAGCAAGCTGTTAGAGTATCTATAAATATTTGGGATCAAGCCTTAACTGCAGCTGGTTCGATGGCATGTCAAAAGGTTAATACACTGACAAAAAATGAAAGATAAATATATAGAAATGCCAAATGTGTGTGAATGGCTGTTGTAGTTATGCATGGAGGATAATATTTATTTGATGTTTCCGTTAACACTGACAACACTCTCTGTCTCTTTCTAACTCTATCTCTCTGACAGTCTCGAGTGGCACAGCAAACACAGAGAGAGAGAGAGAGAGAGAGAGAGAGAGATAGGTCCTTTTCAAGTCCTTTTTCAGTGCAGTTGCTAGTCTCTGGGCTTGGGCATGCAATAATCTAATGTGTAAATACATATGAATTGTAAATGTGGGCGTGGCGCATGCAATATGTTACATGCCACTAACAGAGGCGCCCAACTAAAGTGCAAGCTGAAAAGGCGAATGGCAAATGGCAAAAGATTTGCCCTCAGCTGCTAGATGAAGTTTTGCCTAGTTGCTTTTATTGCCTGAATAGCTTCATCTGGTTGCATGCCAACAATTGGCAGCGAGCGGCTAGACGCCGGCACGTGCACTTGACTGTTGGCCGGGACAAAGCGCGGCGACAGCTACACATACATAGATGAGATGCCAGCGTCGCCAAAAAGTCAATAATAATAGGTTTGGAAAGCGAGCGAAGAAAAAAAGCAAATGAAACTACGCAGACAAATTCGTTTGAGAAGGGTTAAGGAATGTAATAATACTTACTTAAAAAGTTGAAATTCGACGCTGCCAAAGGCGTATCAAACGACAACAGCAACAACAGCAGAAAAATACAATGCGTGCGGCTCGACACCGACACGGGGCGTATGAGTTATATTCAAAGTTGTCGTAAGCCGTTCAACGATCTCGGCGCTGTCTGCCGGGCACGTCTCTGGCTGTTAGTGCTCGCTGCTTGACTTTTAAGTGGTATTTACTCATGTTGCTTGCCCCCAGTCCGTGCCCCCGCCCAGCCCCCGCACATATGCTATCCGTGTTGTGTTGCACTCAGTTCGTTTCGATTTGTCATTTTGCTGCCAGACGAGCGAGCGAACCAAAGAAAAGAAAAAAAACATCAGCCTTCAATTCTTTGCATACTTTTGTGTGTTGAATTTGAATTCAATTTCTGATGCTGAAAGGTTTCTAATCTTGTTTTCTGGCCATCCACCCGCCAACACCTTCAGCTCAATTTGAGGCGCATTTGCCGTTTTTGGCTGTAAACAACCCTCGTTACACTTTCTGGCCAGTTGATTAGCTTAACCATCTCTGGGCATTGTGGCTGGCTAAAAAGTCCGTTGTGTGAATGGCTTTAAATAAATGAAAATTCTATTCATCAGCTCACAAATGCATGCGTTTGATTAGTTGGGCTTTTATTCAGACACCTGGCAAAGCTGGCTTGTAACACCTGCCCAAATGTGACAGGTCAGAAAAATTATTCTGGCATTTTAATTGAATTTTTTTTTCTTCAATTTTTTCGTCACGTGTTTCACAAGCGGATTAAAATCTGCCGATGGCTGTTTATTCTTGTTGTGTTCTTCTCTCTGTCTCTTCTCTCTGTGAACTATTGCGCGGTTTTTGAATTTTTAATTGATTTTTCAACAGTGGCACAAAACATGTGACGATACACGTGACATGCGTCCGAGCTGCTACAAAATGCCAATGCATTTTTCGCATATTTCGCGCAGGAGAAACAAAAAAAATAAAGTGAAAGTTAAACAAGAATTTCCAGTAGCAAATTTTTTCGGTAACACAAAAAAATGCCCTATACGTGCGAGTGTGTGTGTGTGTGTGAGTGTGAGTGTGTATGTGCCGTTAGTCTGTGCACGCATTTTGCAAATTTACCACAAGGCAACGCAGCATCCAGCCGCAGCGGCAACAGCCAGCAATCGGCAGCCAGCACCAGCTCAGGCTTTGGTGTAGATTATAAAAGTAAACCGACGGCCACGTAGCAAAGGGATATAAAGCGTAAACTCACGCACACATTGCGAACAATAAAATAACACAAAAAAAAAAAGCAAAAAGCAAACAAATCAAAAAAAAAAAAATACAAAAACTTTGGAGAAGAGCCAACAGCGTCCACGTAACGTTTCAGCTGAGAAAAAAAAAAAATCAGAGGGAACAAAATCACACGCATCCGAAATAAAACACATTAAAAATGGCAAACAAAATGGCGGACATATTTCTTGCAGCCGTCGGCAGAGCGCCGCAAGGAAAACTGCTGCCTACTTCTGGGCGCACGCGAAAGAGCTTTGCCAAATTTCCACATTTGTTTAGTGCTTAATGCCCGCCGCTTTGCATGCCAAACAGGTGCTATGTAAGTTATCAGATTGGCCCGCAAAGCAACACGAAATGAAACTGATTTATATACTGGCGACTGCCACAGCTTCTGCCATTGCGTTTTGTCGCTCCGTTATTTATACCCTGTAATCATCATCAAAAATACGAGGAATACAAGGTTCTTGGCAGTGCGCGAGAAAGCGTGAAATATGTGTTGTAAATTTAGTAATGCAATGACATATATGACATGAGAACAATTCATAGAGTATTATGATCCTATCGTTTATAGAGGGGACGTTGGAGCACAAGGTAAAAGAGAAGAGAGAGAGGTAAAGCCAGAAGAAAAGAGAAAGTGAGAGATAGAGAGAGTGAATTTATTATTATAATAAATTATTTCTATATCTTTTATCTATAATCCACCAAAGAGAGACACTATTAAAAAACGAAAAAGAGTAGAGTATAAAAACTATTATGATATAAAATCGGTTATTAATGTCCAATCTTAGACGAACTAAGAAAAGAAGAGAGAGTGAGAAAGAGAGGAAGAAATAGAGGAATAAAGAAATGGAATTTGGTAAAGCACTCACTCACTCACACTCTCTGCCTTCTTCTCAATTTATTTCTCTCTATATTTCTCCTTTTCATCCAATCTTTCCCCATTCTCTCTTTCCATCACCATCTTTCTCTCTGTATCTTTTCCTTCTCTCTCTCTCCATTATTCTCTTTCTCTCTCCATTATAGGATATCTAGCACGCATCATGCTCTGTCGCCTTGTCTGCTTCGATTTATTCCACTTTGTTTTTACCTTAAGATTTTAAGTAATGCAATCTGACGAACGGCATTGGTTGTGTCTGCCAGACACCTGTATGGTCCATTCACCTGCGTCTGTTCCCGGCTCTCCCCGCCGTACAGCAACAATTGCGAATTGCAACTGCGATATTTGCCATCGATTTAATAAATAAGCCTGCAAACAGACAAATAAAAACCAGACACTCGTGGCGCCAATGTAATTTTGGTTTATAGTCGCGGATCTGTTAATGCGCTGACTGCCAGCCAACATGCCCCACCTGCTCCCCTTGACCACGCCCCGAATCAGCATAAATAAAAACCAACGAGGCTTGAATTTTGCATGCATTTTATTTTTTGCTCTTTTTTTCATTTTTGCTACCCACGAGAAAAGCGCGTGAAAATTGCCTCCGTTTAAATAATGGACGCCAATGGAGCAACACCACCACCTGCCCCGCCAACCCATACCTAGAGTGTGTGTCGCTGCATTATAGTGTTTACTGTTGCAATTGCTTCTAGTTATTTATGGCTACGACAGCACTTACTCGTAGCTGAAGCCCTGTTAGCAGATCGTTAGCAAAACTAACAGAAATGGCAATATTTTGTATACCCTGTGAAAGGGTGAACTTAAAAATAAATTAAATGACCAACTTTGATGAATTTTAATCAAATTGTAGATAATTTTTATCAAGTTAGAATTTAACTTGTGGTATATATTTTATGTTTGGTAAACTAGTTTCTATTCTGTCTTATTATTAATTTAAGTATTTTCCCTGTATCTTTACTCTCTGTCCACCTCTCAATGTTTACATGCGTGTCTCATTTTTTCAATGTATCTTTTCGTATCTTAAATTCAATTTTTCACATTATATAATTCCTCTATAATTATCTTTAATCTTTCCTCTCTCTCTTTTTCCTTCAATCTCTCAGTTCAATTCACTCTCGCTTTTATCTGCTCTCTCCCTCTTTCTCTCCTGCTCTTTCTTTTTCCTCCTCTCTATCTCTCCCTTTTCACTTCTTACTCCTTCTTTATATTCTCACCTTTCCCTCTCGCTCCCTCGCACTCTTTGCCTCTATCTCTTTCAATCTTTCTCTCTCTTTCTGTCTCTCTCTTTTTATGTTCGTGCGTCTCTCTCACTAATTTCCTGTTTTTCTCTCTCTCTCTCATATTCCATTGCTCAATGTAAAATAGTTCAGATTCTTTTTCTCATAGTTTTGTTCTCTCTTTCTCTCTCTCTCTCTCTCTCTCTCTCTCTCTCTCTCTCTTTGCTGGTAGTTAACTCCACTATCACTGGCATTTGTCCGTTTTGCCAAAAGTTGAAAAGGTTTCATGTAAATAACTACGTCGAGCAAAAAGGTTTCATTCAGTTAACTATGCCAAGCGAAAAGGCCCAAAGAATTATGTTAACTATGTAACTCAAACTTTATTTTAAGTTAAGATCATATTCTTCACATTCTTTATTGCCAGAACGGGGCACGCCCACTGTCGCAAGCCCCCGTTCCTTGAAGGCTGGCAACGCAAAGTGGCTGCAATTTTGTTGGCAGCGGCCAACAAGCCCACAGCTCAGAGACAAAAGCCAAAAACTTTCTTTCTTGAGCGCCGCATGAGGCAAATCATCGAAATTGTTAGCTCCACGCTTTTGGCCACATTCAGCATTGCAAACCACATTTTGGCTCTAATAAATCCACACAATGGCTGCCTTTTGGCCAGCATAAATTTATGGCCGACGCAAAGTTGGCGATTTGTTCGGGCTTATAATTCACGCTTTAATTGGTTAAGTCAGTGGGCGCTGAGAGGAGGCCAGAAACAGTTTCGATTTATTTATTGCGCCTTAAATGTAAAATATTTGGCGCAAAATCAAAAGATGCGTCCATGCTAAATCATATGAGTTATTTATGTGGCCGATGCAGCCAGCGCCCAGTCAGCGCCCAGCCAGTCGCTTGGCTAATTATTGCTGCCCATGGCCAGAAGTTGGCATTAAGCGCTCCATATGCTCTCTAAGCCTTGGCTACAATGAGCTCTATGTTTGCTGCTGTCAGCTAAGCACATTCTCCCCCAGCACATTGGCAACAACAATACCAATTAGTCGGCTTTTTGTGTGCGCCGGACAGTGCCCCTGGCCCAGCCCAGCCCAGCCCAGCCCAAAGCCTCAACCCTCATCAGAGCCTTCACGAAAAACGTCCACAAAATGTTGCTTAAGCCGTTTCAAAGAATTAGACTTCTTGGGCGTTGGAAAAAAAAATAAATTGGTATTTAAAGCCTATTTCGATGGGAGCGTAAAGTGAGAGTCAAAGCACTTTAAGGCAGACTGAAAACAAGAACTACAAATCCATTATGTAAAGAGTGTAAAAATAAATGAAAAAAAATGTATATATATATATATATATATATATATATATATATATATTTATATTATTAAATTGATATTTGATAATGAAAAATATATAATATTAATAAATTGATTTGATCATAACTTCGATTTTATATTTTGTTATTAAAGTTTTTTAAAATAATTTAATTTCCATTATCCCAACAGCTCTTACTAATATATAAAAAGCTTCAAAAATAATTCAATATCATTCTTCAGAGCACTACAAAGTTAGCTGTAGTCATAAATAATATAATAATAATTAATGCAACCTAAATCTCTAAAAGAGTCAATAAACCAGGCTGTTAGCCAACCTGAATTGTGAGAGATTTTTTAACTAACTATCTGAGCCAGGTAACAAAATGCTCGAGAGATATTCTATCAGAAAAGTCTGGGTGGCCGACAAGATGCCTGTAACCCACAGACTTGCCAGACTTCTCTCTTGAGGAACTAAACGGTTCAGACGCCATCACTCTCAAGATCCGTAATACAAGTTCTTCTTTTAAACTACATCATGTAAACTCTTCTCTTTGAGTAGTTACGTCCCATAACTCTACCCAAGAATGTGTTCTGTTTTCGCTCCCATTCACTTCAGTTATCTGAGAGTAAACAAGCATTTCAAAGATCTCTTAAATATTTGCAAATATCTATTTAATACCCATTAGTTGCACAGAGAAAACACTTCAGTTAACAATTAAATGTTAATAGATACCCTATGAAAACATCATCGTCAGCGCTTTCTCATAGACTCAACAGTGTTGACTTCTCCAACTTGACTTTATCATAATTCAGTTAACTCTAGCTCGAATTCTATATAACATTTTAATTAAGTTATATTGAAACTACAAAGCAACTTTGCTGCTTTTCAGCTTGCTCGATTCCGCACGGATTTCAGCTTTCAGCACTTGAAAAAATTCAGTTAATTTTTTTTTATTTTCTTTTCTGTTTTGTTTTACTTTGATTTGGCTGGGAAGGAGAGAAAAATGAAATGTTTTTGTCGCAGCACAAAGTCAGCTAAGGTTGTTGTTATATTTCTTTTC
Organism: Drosophila mettleri; assembly: GCA_035047625.1. Classification (NCBI taxonomy): domain Eukaryota; kingdom Metazoa; phylum Arthropoda; class Insecta; order Diptera; family Drosophilidae; genus Drosophila; species Drosophila mettleri. The sequence continues at coordinate 2,239,932 of JAWNPI010000056.1, forward strand.
GCACAAGTGTTTTCTTTTGGCATACTCCCCACCGCACTCCCACACACACACACACACACACACACACACTGTCACATAGACTCGCAGAGAGTCTCTTGGTCTTAGTGCTTATCGCACGTCAAAGACGCTTTTTGTCTTTGCCCAAATCTGCTTCAATTTGAGCTCTGCTTTGAGCTTGGGAAGCGTGTAAAAAGTTCTGTTGTATAAACATTGTGTGATTGTTAGAAAAACATGTGCCGCTGGCATACAAAAACAGTCACACACACACACACACACACACACACGAGTACACAGTCAGTCAGAAATGGAGACAAAGGCAAACTCATCAAATAGCGCCATCTTCTGCATATGTGAATGTCCTGAGCCGCCTCTAGCTCCACCTCCTTCTTCAATGTGCTTCATGATGAAAAATCGCATATTTTTTCTGCACATTTCACTGTGTATCCAACTCATTGGGTGTACGTGTGCCTTTGTGTGTGTGTGTGCGTTGGCATAAACTCGCTTTTATAGTCCTCAGATTAGGTTAATCCTTTCGCTGTTTGCCATTGCGATCTCTGACGGCCTTTTGTTCTAATGATGAGCGCGTCGTTAAGGCGCGTGTGAAAAGCCCGGCTATAACTCTTTCAGCCCCCCTTCTGCTTGTGAGCCTAATGAAAGCAGTTACACTTTACACACACACACACACACACGTCAGCTTTAGTGTGCTTAATGAACTTGCTGCAAATAAAAAAAAAAATGACGAAATCAGCTCAAGACTTGAGGCAGTTGCCTGCTGTCAACTTCAGCTTGCTGCGTGGCCTTTTGTATAGCAGCTTCCCAGTCTCCAGCCCCCAGTCCCCCGCCCCCAGTACATTTAACCCACACAATCCACGCCTCTGCAGCAGAGTTCAACATAATTTACGATGTATTAAGCGATTTTAAACATAAACTGTTTTTGTTGCTACTCTTTGCAACAAGCTTCTCAGATAGGCCGCCAGATAAAAAGGTGTGCCACACACACACACACACACACACGCACACACACAACCAGTTTGGAGTACGCATGCAGTTGACATGTGCGTTGATGTTGATTAAATTAATGAAATAAATTATGAGTAGCGTCGCGGCGTCGTCGTCGTCCTTTTTAAATTGAGTGCGCGCCATCTTGAAATTAATAAAGTGCCTGGCAGGGCGCTGTGGGCGTGGCACGTGTGTGTGCAGCCATTTTTTCGTTGTGCTTGGACTTTTTTAATTTCGCATCAAAATAAATAAAGTGTTTAAGCCGGCGCAAGAGATAAGCCGTCTGACGCCAGGTGACGTTGTCTGGGCGCCTGATTTATGTCGATGCCATAGATGACTTTCTAACGGCATTATGTGTGCCACAATTCATGCACGTGCTTAACGCGATATGCATTTCATTACGCATACGCCGCATTGGCCAAGAAAGTCTCGAGTGCAAGCAAAAGACACGCTGCAGACTGAAAGCGAATGGAAAAATATAGAAAAAGTCTTGAGATCTCTACTCTTCGTATTTGTTGCAGTAATTGAAATGTGAAGAGTCATCGAAGCATTTCTCACTTTCTCAGTAATCTGCAGCCATGAAGCTTAATTGGATCTTTCTCTCAAAATCTTTCAATCGCTCCACAATCAATCGGACAAGATATTCCCATTTGTGCGCAAATTGCCTCAAAGACAACTGTCAGAATGATTTTTGTTGCTGGCATTGCTGCTGTTGTCCTGTCGAGAAATGCAATAAAAACGCTTGATGAGAATGGAGGCCGTTTACAGTGTGCGTAACCCCAACAACAATGACAATCGTCTACAGTGGCTGCAATGCAATGCGACTAAGTGCGACTTACCATGCCCCAAAAACCCCAACTCTGCTGTGCCTCTCTGTGCATTGGGGAGGTCAACAAATTTTGAATGCTGCAGCCGTGTCAGGGCAAATGCTAGCTGGACATAAACAGTAATGGATGCAATGCAATGTGCAACTGCTGCTGTTGCTGTCGCTGCTGCTGCTGCTGCTGCTGCTGCTCCACAACAATAACAGCAATGCCAGTTGCATCAACAAAAGCCACCAAATTAGCCGACACACATACGCGCCCACACAAAAGACTTTGCTGAATGTCCTGCCTATGGCTACGTTAGAGGCGCCCACACAATGGATCTCTGCAAATTGTAGTCTAGCTAACATTACAGAGTGAGACAGCAGAGGGAGAAAGAGAAAGAGAAAGAGGGAGTGGAAGCCAAATGTCACATATCCTTTGGCTGGCAGACAGCTTGAACCGCAGGCTGTTGAGTGACTTTTGTAACCTGCTCAGCAGCTGGCCAGGACAGGTGTGCGTTAGCCGCATTTTCCTACAGCCTAACAAAGTGTTTCACCACTGAACTAAAGCCCAACGATAGCCATGAACATATTTTAAATGTGCTTCAAACAGAGATTTCACTGTTGAGCTATGTTGGGAGAATACGAGAAAAATTATGTATTGTAAATTTATATAATATGAAAATATATATACATATATTTATAATACGAAAATACTTATTATAAATATATATATAAGCATAAAAAAATATGAAAAATATTTTATTAATATATATATTATTATAATATATATTGAAAAAATATATATTTTAAATATACATTAGAAAATTATATAATATAAATAAATATATTATATATTATGAAAACATATGTATATTTTCAATATTTTACAAATATATACATTATAAAATATATCTGGTATAAGATATTCTGTTTAATTTATATCATGAATATATCGGCTAAGATCTCAATTTTAATCGAAATAAATTTGAAGCTGATCTCCACAATATTTAATCGCATTATTACGCAAAAGACTTTCTCAATGTAGAAAAAAAACATTTAACTTTCAAGTTTAAAAAGTTCTGCGAATCGTTATGGCATCTAAACTTTCAATAGCCACAATTAGTCCAATTCCCCCAATTGGTCCGATTGGAATTTTCACTACTTTTCCAAGTTCAAATTTCTACACATTTATTGGCTCTTATCATTAAAACTTTACCTTTGTAATTAATGTGCACATATTACAATGGCCAATATGAACATCAAATTTCAATTAGTTGGCCTGATTTTCAAATTATATTGATAATGGATGGAAACAAGAATTTCGATTAATTCTGAGCGCGTTATGCCGCTGCTGCAGTGTGACATTTATTCAATAGCAAAATCAAAGTTCTGACTTAATTATAATCTAGAAATCATTATGCGCATCATCATCGTTGTTATCGTCGTCGTCGTCGTCGTCGTCGATGATAGCCAGACGACGGCGCTTGGCCGGCTCGCTGCTGGCTGGCTTCTTGCGAGCCAGAAAATTGATATCCTCATCGTCGGTGTCGGGCTCATCGCGTCGCTGGGCATCCTGCTCATTGTCGCTGCGTGGGCGTTTGTTTGTCTTGTAAGCAGGCATGGCGCCAGCATCATCGTTGTCGCTATCCGAGTCAATTACATTAGCACGACGTGTGCGCTGCAACGAGGATGAGGCGTTGCCGGCGGAGGACGAAGAGCTCGCCTTGATTGTGTTATTCGCCTGCAATGTGGCATTCTCTTTGTCATGCTGCGACTCTTCTGCTGTCAGCTCTTGCGACTCCTCCTCTTCCAGCTCCAGCAGCCGCGCCCTAAAGCCCTCCGAATTGAACTCGAGCGCATCATCGTCCTGCTCATGCCCATCTGTTGCCGCCTGGCTCGCCTCATTGACAACCATATCCTTCAATTTGATTTTAGTGGCGCGCTTAGCTTTCAATTGTTCAAATAAATCATCCGTGTTTGGCTTGCCAGTCAACTGCTTCTCCTTCTCCTGCTCCTGCTCCGTATGAGGTTTGCGTTGTGTCCCCTCATCCGCGTCGGAGTCCTCGCTGGACACATCAGGCGCTCGCTTTCTGCGTGCCAATTTGCGCGCTATTTCATTTACTTCCTGCTCGTCCGAGGAGTCCTTTTGTTGCAGCTTAGCTTTGGCTCTGCTCTTTTTGGAGCGCTTTCCTTTAGACTTTGTCGGCGGCTCACGCTGTTCGGCCTCGTCATCGCTTTTGTTGAACATCAGGCTGTCCAGCTTGCGCTGCTGCTGAACTGATATGTTGTGAGCCGCGGCCTGCTGACGCTGCCTGCTGCGCTTATCCAAATAGTCCTCCTCCTCGTCGTCGTCATCGCTGCCGCCCACTGGCTGTGACTCCTCTTCGCTGTCGTCGTTATCGGGCTCAACCTCTTCGCCGGCCACAATTTTGGCACGCAGCTTCAGATCTGCCGCATTGAGATAGCTGGGTATGCGCCAGTAGCTCTCCATGCCCGCAATGGGCGGCTGCATGCCCAGAGCCACGAGCACCTTCTGAAAGTCAGCCAGTTCCATGGCATCCTTCTGTACATCGAGAAGCGGCAGCAGCGGCACGCCATCATCATCTTCGGCCGTTTCTTCGGTATCCTCGCTAGCATCTTCCAGGCACTCCTTGAGCCAATCTAGTGCATCCGCATAGGTCTCGGCATCCACCTGGGCGATCAGAGCGCGCACCGTGCCCACATCAAGGGGCGTGCGCACACGCTGGCGTGGTTTGGCCTTGGCCTTGGCTAGCTTTTGCCTGGGCAGCGGCTCGCCGAATGTCGGCTCCTCCATATAATCCTCCTGTTCCTCATCTGACGCGTCGTCCTCTTGGCCCTTGGCGGACTTGCGCTTGCCCTTGCTCGCCTTGGCGGGCAGAATTTCCGATTTGTCTGCAATCAGATGCAGCTGCAGCATTCGCTTGAGAATCTGCTGCTTGTTGCGACGCTCCTCAAACGCATCCACAATGCGCTGCAGACAATCTGTGGGAGACACGACATTAATTGAATAAGCCAACGAGGTGCAATCGACGCACCTGGCTCCAGGCGATGCTGATCGTATAAGTTGCTCAGCTCCTCATCCTCCTCCGGCTGCCAAAGGTTCTTGCCGCCCAGCGCCGCCTTGGTCGATCGCTTTGTGGGCGCCTTGAAGAGCAGCCCCATTTCCTTGAGTTTCTTCAGAACACCACGTCGTGTGCGTGTCTTGTCCACCAAATTGTCCAGAATCCAATCAATCACATCTGAAAGCACACAAAAGGACACACACGCACACTCCATTTGATTAAAGCTGTTGCTTTCTTTGCTTTTTTTTTTCTTGTCTTTTTCTGTTTACTGTTAACTGTTTTCTGTTCCCATGCACTAACTGGAGGTATATAGATTATGTGATGAGAAATGTAATGTTGAAACAATCAGCTCTAGATATCAATCTATATGTTTGTTTCTGTTTTGACAGTTTTTTAAAGATATTTAATAAATATATAATTGACCATAGATCATAGAATTCTAATAGAAATAAATGTATGCAAAATAATAAAATAAAATATATATAATATAAAAAAAATAATATAAAAAAAAATTGAATAAATAAAAAATATAATAATAATAAAGCAATATACAACTTCACTACATAAATAAACATTTTTTAATTTATTTTATCTATTTCTCTTTAAAATACATCTATGAAGAGAATTAACATTTCTCGTCTAGCCTCAACAAACAGGAACTGCCTTAGCAAATCTCACTCTGGCACTCCTCACTCCTATTTTCCCTGCGTTATCTGTAAGCGTATTTAGCTCTCGACAACATGAATAAAACTATTCAATTTTGTTTTCTTTTTGGTTTTTCTTTGTTTTGTTTTTTTTTTTTTTTTTTTGGCCTTTTTTCTCGAGCGTTTTGATTGCTTTCATTCATTTAGCGTAAATTGGGTTTTAATTTACAGGCTGGGGCTGTTGTAGCCCCTAGACAAGCATTTGTCATAGTTACCCTTATCGGTTTCGGGATTCCGTTGATTCTCCTCGAATAGAAAACGCAGCTCCACCTCCTGCTCCTCGCTCCAGGCGCCCTTGGTGCCGCTGCAAGACCAAAATGAATAGAGCAAGGCTATAGAACAAGTTCTTCAAACTGGACACCCGGCGTCATTTATCAACTGTTGCCCAGCCTCCCGCCCAGCAGCAGCAGAGGAAAACTAGTCGCCGCAGCTAAACGACAGGCGCAGACAGGCTCCGTTCCTCAACGAACGACTCAGTCAATCATGTGCCCATTGTGCTGATGGGCCTTTAACCCCAATGTGACAATGCCACGCAGGCACAGACTCTGCTGTGGCCATGTCTGGTACTCACGCTTCATAGGCATCACAATAGCCAGTCTCGAGCTCGTTGGCCTCCCGTATGCCCTTGTAAAATAATAACTCTGCATAGATTTTTGGATTAGTTGGTGCCACATCGACAAATTTGCGCAGCACATAGATGCCCAGCCGGCGCAGCTCCTCCTGATGGGCGTCACGTTCCACGCTGAAGACTTGTTGAAAGATTCGAAACAGCTTGGCCTGAGAGAGAGAGAGAGAGAGACAGACAGAGGTAGACAGAGAGAGAGAGAGTGAGATGAAAGTATATAGAAGACAACGAACATCACTTCATATTTAAATGAAAAGTGCCGACAAAGACACTAGCCACAAGTCGAGAGGGTTTTGGGCTGGTCTCCACCTCGACTGGCATCCTGCGGTTGTCGCCTGCGGTTCGGTGCCTGTGGCTGCTGCCAGAGCAAGATATCATTTGCAGTCGGCAAAAGTTTATAAACGCTTGCATACCCCTAACCCAGGGCTCTGCCCTGCTCTGCTTTGTGTATCGTTGCTCGCCCTTGCTGTGACTGGCTCGTCCTGCCGTATTTGAAATTTAATTTATCCTATGATTGCGCAGACCCATTAGTGGTTTGGACTTTGCATATGATGCCACTTTTGTTTTGTCCCAGCCCGAGCTAGACGCCGCATGATGGACACTGGCCAAGGCACCCCACATGGCAGGCTTAGCTGCTGAAGGGGACACCCAGCCAGCTGGTCTGGCAGAAGTCAACTCGCGCCGTATGTCTGAGGCGCCATTTGTTGGCTACTTTGGTGATCAGCTTTTGTATGGAGGCGCATATCGCTTACAAAATACAGCTTAAGCTGCCAGCCAGTTATATAATGTTGCCTCTAAGAGCTCGCGACCGCCGCCTGGCGTTGAATGTGATTTATGAACTCTGCTCAAAGAAAAGTTTAATTGCCAGCCGTGAAAAGCAGCAGCAAAACGCGCACAAAAGAGCCACATAATGTATGTATATATATATAAATGTTTCTAACAAAAAAAAAGTAAAAGTAAAAGTTTTCTTCTAAATTCGAATAGCTAAATACACTAAGAAGAGCTTAAAGTAATGAGAATAATTTAAAAATGTAGATAAAATTATTTTACTTATATTTTTAAGTATATAAATATATATTTATACTTATATATAGATTAATAATAATAAAATATAATCAAGTGCTTAAAATTGAGAGAATGTTAGATTGAACTGAAAGAAAGAATTTCCATAATTTAGCCTTTTTAAATATCTTCTGAAATGAGTCATTTTACTTAAGAAGTATTTATGTATAGATAAATAATAATAAAATGTAACCCAGTAAAAGAAAAAATTTCCATAATTTAAGTTTATTAAATATCTCCATAAAGATATGAAATGAGCTCCCTAAGGATATGCCGTAAAAATCTCTCGAAGCTGTATATTCCCATATACATATATAGTTTATTTTCTACATCAATTAAAATAATCTAATTTAAGAGATATTCACAAATTCTGCCTTCATCTAATAGTTAATATGTACTCTAGATACCCTATTTTGTTTGGCAACACAAACAGGCATATTTAAATGCTTAATTTCCGTGGCGCTCAGCCGCTTAGGCCAATGGTGCGACACGCGGCAATAGCTGAAAAGTAAAGCCCAAGCAATGCTGGGGAGCTCAAGGCAGCGCGTAAAGGGCTTAAAAAGTTGAAATTCCAGCTGACAGCAGAAGGGCTTCAAAATGGGACAAACAAGCAGCAGAAGTGGGCGCGGCCCGCTGCCTGTTGTGGCAACTCGTTGAAAAATATAAAGCAGGCGCAGTAAATATCGTTTGTGGTTGCCACAAATAGAAAAAAGGTTCGCTTAATTTGTACAAATTACCATAAAAACGCAAAAAAAAAAAAAAGAAATACAAAAAACAAGTAACTAAACTCTAGTCGAGACTGCTCGACTAAGAGATACCCTGAATCCATTGAGCTGTAATACCAATCATAAAAAGTTTCATTTATTCATTATTAGTAAACAACACATGCACACACACACACACACAAACATATGCATGCACGTAATATGCTGACTGCGCAGTTTTGCGGCTGCAACAGAGGCTCTGCTATGCAAACTTTATTGTTTAATAACTTTTTTTCTCGATCTATGTTCCTAATGAAATTTTCGGGGAGTGATTATGACATCTAAATGTACCTATTTGCCAAATTTCAAGTCTCTAGTATTTGATATACGTGAGTTATCGATTTTGTTGAATTGTGGGCGAAAGGGGCGTGGAATCAAAAATCCAAAAATGACAAAATGTGCGGATTCAATATAGCTATCAACCACAACTTAGTGCACGATTCTATCTTTAACGGTGTGCACGCCAGACCTCGAAAACAAAGCGATATTTTCGATAGTTATCGATAAAAAAGAAATGGGATGAGTTATCGAAAAAAAAAAATAAACTCGTACAGCGTATGGTATTATCGAGCATTTTGCTTTTTATTTGAAGTCTCTAGCTTTTGTGGTTGCAGAAATCCAGGTGTTTACACGGACGGACGGACGGACGGACGGACGGACAGACGGACAGGGCTAGTTCAACTCAGCTCGTCGAGCTGATCAAGAATATATATACTTTATGGGGTGTGGCACGCCTCCTTCTGCCTGTTACATACATTTGCACAAAAACATTATACCCTGAAATTTCCATTTTCAATGGATTCAGGGTATAAAAATGGGCGCCTTCGAGTTGGACTGGCAACTGGCAACTGGCAACCGGCAACTGGAGACTGCAGACCGGAGAGTCTAGAGTCTGGAGTCTAAAGTCTGGGGGTGCAGGCAGTCAGAGTCATGGCTGCTGAGCCGCAGCGCGCTTTTTTGCATTTGACTTTGATTTATGTGCCAGGAGCAGCGTCTCGACGCAAACACAGAATTAAAAGCAGCAGTCGGCAGTCGGCAGTCGGCAGCCAGCAGCCAGCAGTCAGCAGTCGACAATCCTTAAACAGTTGGCACAAACGGCACGCACTCACCTGGTAGAGCATGCCCGGACAGGAGCATCCGTAAGCGATGCGATGCAATATGGTGACAGCCGCCTTGAGCGCCCGCGTCGGTATCTGCCTCCAGTCCGCCAGGACGACAGTGCAGGCTCGCACGATTTTCGGATGCAGCAATCTGTAGAGTGGATTGATTTAAGCGAAACGACATTAAAGCCACGAATCCAGCCGCCAATTAAATTATGCAAAATTAAGCTAATTATGATTTGAGCGCTTAGCCGCAGCGAAAACTTTCCAAAACATTTTCGAAGCACCAACAACTACGGCACAATTTAAATACAAGCCACAGCGCGCCATTAAATAATATAATTGTTGTTGTTGTTTGTGGGCATTTAGAAGTACAGCCGCTACCTCACCGCCCTACCACACCCTCTGCCCGGGGGCAGCTGTGCGAGCGGCATTCAAGTTTTTGGCATTCATAAAACTTTGGGGCACAAGTAATTTCTGACGCTAATCCTTAATTAGTAGCCACGAGCTGTGTGTTGCCACTTGCTGGCTGCCTTTCAATTAAAATTACAATTACAATTTTCAGCACGACCATCAATGAAACTTTTCAAATAACACCAATAAAATGTGGCCAGAACAAATACCAAAAACAAAAAATACAAAAATAGCCTAAAATAAAAGACAGAAATGGCCTGCGGCTGGTACTCATTGGAATTGGGAGACATTTGTGGTTGTTGCTAATTTACCTGCGAGCAAAGTCCTCAAATTTGAACGTTTTCTCTGTAAGTCCATTATCTGTTTTAGAAAGGGCGAAAAAGGGGGGTGCGCGGCAGCCGATGTAACAGGCAAATGCCATTAGTTGCCAAAACATTTTTCGTACATTCACAGAGTTTTTCAACACTTGCCTGGCTCGCCGAACTCCTCGTTCTCCATATCCTCATCGCTGGCATTGTCCTCGTCCTCGTGCGGCTCATCTGCGGCTTCAACTGCAAGCAGGAATCGAAATTCAATTAAATGAAATCATATAGTGATGGTGAGCTATACCCTGTAACTATGCGAGAAAGGTATAATGGATAGGATAGAGATGGAAATAGAGATGGAAATAGAGATACAGATATAGATACATATACAGATACAGATACAGATACAGATACAGATACAGATACAGATACAGATACAGATACAGAGTCGATACCTATAAAACGATTTCTTGTTGAATCGATTTTTTTATCAGTCAAACAAATAAATCTCGAACGTGTCGTGAGGCATTAAGAAAGTCAGCGCTAATTGTGACTATGGGCCCACTTAGTGACGGGGTTGCTCGCTGTTAATGACTCACTTCAGCTGTGAATCATCATCTGAGTGGCTGAGCTCCACCTCAAATGAATTTGTACTGATTTAAGTCAGAACAACAAGCGCTTGGCAAATGGCCATTAACAATAATTACGACTGCAGCAATGCACAAACAAGTGCACTTCAAATACACTCGACACACAGACACACCCACACCCATACACAGACACAGTTACACTTGATAGCAGGCATAAGTATGACATTTGCTAGAGCGGAACTGCGAGATACTCTGCACTCTGAGAGTTAAACACATAAGAGTTAACATAATAATTAAATATAAATATAAATTATGTAAACTTTGATAATATATCTAATATTTTTAATCTAATATAATAATCTTGACCAGGCATAAGAAATATTATTTTGTTTTTCTTTTAATATTTTTTAAGCATTTTCCCAGCCTCTGAAGCTCTGGAATTCCTTCTCATATAGTGGCTTAACTCACAGCATCTTTTATACAAATTAATTTGATATTTCACACACGAGAAAATCTTTTCTTTTCGAATTTCAATTAAGGATTAATGTCTTAATCTAGAAAAACATACAAAACCTGTACACCCTTTGCCCTTGTGGGGCATAGGGTATAGAAAGCAAAGCTTGTCAAGAGCGCACTACACATAAAATGGAGTAGGAGCGGCTCAAAGGGATGCGAAATGGGTTAAAGAGAAATAAGAGAATGGGAGAAATAGAAAAAGAGAGAGAGTGGGAGGGGAGAATGAAAGAGAGAAGAGATCTAAACAGTGCAACAATGCAATATAACAATTTGCATGCCAACTAATGTGGATGTGGACTGAAGGCATGCGGCAGTTGGGCGCCGTTGCAGGTGAGGCAGCCGAGGCAGCCGAGGCAGCGCCATAAAATGGCAACAAACGCCCAAAAAATGGCCCTCGGTTGCAAGTACAAGTTACAACTTCATTATGCAGTTTCAGTGTGCGGCAACAGCCAAACGCAACCTGCAACGTGTGTCACTTTATTAACATCTTGAATGTGCACAGCGCCAGACAGAGTGGGACGAGGGAGAGGTAGCGAGTAGGAATGGGAGTGGGGCTGAGGCTGCTGACTGCAACATTGCTGTGCCCCATCATTAAAATACAATTTTCTGTGTCAGGTTCAAGCTGCAACAGCGGCAGCGAGAGCGAGATACGGTGACAACGTGCATGCCTAAAGGACGCCGGGACCAAAGGACAAGCGGCACTGAAACGATATTAGTGCATGTCCTTTTCGGTGCTGCCTTTGTTGTTGGACCGGCAAAACAGCAAACCCGGCACCAGGCACCAGGCACCAGTCACCAGTCACCAGTCACCAGCTACCGACTACCAGTTACCAGTTGCCAGTTGCCAGTCACCAGCAGGCAACAGGAACCAGAGACCAGGCGAACAACAAGGCCATTAAACATGAACCTCGTTACGGCGTCAATTTTGATGTTGTTGTTCACGTTGCCATTGTTGTTATTGCTTAGCTTTTGTATGCACCCTGCACTTGCTGGCCACACTTAATGACTTTTATGCTCACTCACACACACCCACTCAAACCTACCTGACCTTGTCTAACTCTCATGCGCTGAGCGAAAAACTGAAGTGCTTTTGCATTAAGTGCGACGAAAAAAAATAAGCTTCACACAAAATTAGATTTCAAGGGAATCCGCTATAGGACCCCAAGTCTATGACTATGAGCTGAAAGATCTGAGTTTTGGATAAAGTTACATTATTTTATCTTTAATTAATAGAAGCTTAATAAGCCCAAGGTAACAATCAGTAGACTTGCAGCAAGAAATAAATAACTTATTAAATTATAAATAAATATATAAAAATAAAAAAAAAAAAAATATATATATATATATATATATTAATATATATAAATTTATAAAAATATATATAAAATATTTTATTACTTCTAGCAACTATAGGTATCCTAGACAGGCTTGACTGACTGCTCAACTTAATCCACTCAACGACAAGCTACTCTCGCCTACCTCAATAATTTACTTTGCTTACAGGGTATATGAAATGCAGCTCAAATCCATCAATTATAAATGCTTCACATGCCACAAAACATGCTCGATTATTTCTTTGAGTGTATGTGCTTCGGCTATTGATGCAGTTGCAGCTGCTGCCGTTGCTGCTGCTGGCTGTGGCAAACGTGCTCCTTGTTGGGTTTGTGGTCTGCAGCAGACAGACTTGTCCACTCAGACCATTGATAACTATTTTTCGGCAGCAATTAATTTGAAGTTTAACACGCAGCATTGAGACTGACCAGGCGAGCCGCACCCAGGCGCCCAGCCAGCCAGCAATGGCAAACAAATGCGGGGCAGAAGTGAAACATTATTACATAATGTGGTTTGCCTGCCAGAGGCCAATGGGCGAGTGCTAAAGTCAATGAGGCAGTCGGCCAGGTGTTGTACTGATGCGGTCTAAGTTGTCCCGATTGTCTACGCAAAGCTGCTACTTAAGCAGCTGCTGGTGTTTGCGAGGACAGGACATAATCCTGGCGCACCACATGCGTGCGACTGCAAACAGACGACTTCAAGGACTACCCAAATGCAAACAGGTGATGACAACGGCGACAGCAGCGATAAGCGAAAATAATAATAACAAAACAAGCCAAGGAGACAAACGCTCAGAGAAAGAGATGGATAGAGCTAGACAGACAGAGAGCGACAGAGAGAGAGAAAGGCGGACAAGAGCTCTCTCGCTCTCCCTCTCGCTCTCTCTCTCTCTCTCTCGCTGTATCGCGCCGACGCAAATTCTTATTCGAAATTCGAAATTTCGACTCGCAGGACTCGTGTCTGCTTAAAAGCAAGCGCTGGCCGCATGCTAAGCTCAGTCTAGTGCTGTATCCGTGAGCGGAAAGGACACGCGTGCAGTGCCTGCCCACAGTTCAACCAAGTGACTAACCCAAAGTGAGGCTCACCGCTTAAATGGCCTAAAGCCAATTACGAGTGGCAAAAGAAAAAAAAAAAAGAATAATAAACAAACAGCAAAAAATAGAAACAAAGAAAAACGTAAATATATAACTCAGAGCTGGCCACATCATAAATGATGTGTGTGTGTGTAAGTGTGTGTGTGTGTGTGTGTGTGTGCTTTGTTATGATGCTCGAGCGCTTGACGCTTGTTGTTGCGTGTGGCAGGCAGCTGTAGACGTCAAACTTTTTGGCAGACATCAGGGCGTCAAGGAAGCTGTGTGACTTTTGTTGTTATTGCCCGCACAGGAAGTGCCAGCAGCTGAAGGACTCAGCTGGCGATGTTTTCGTTTAGTCATTCATAAATTTATATAGCATACTTCTGTGCGCTGCTAGCTTTATTTCTCTTTCTTTCTTCTTCTTCTTTTTTTACACAAGAGTTTTTCCTGCTCATGTCAGAGACACAAAACATAAAAAAAAAACTTTAATAAAATAAATATACGAAGTTTGAGCAGTGATGAAAAAGTTTTGATGTTAAATTTCTATTAACTGATGTATAATATTTTTATTTGTATTATATTTTATTTAAGGCTTTAGAGAAGATAAAGATAAATTTATGACTTCGCTCTGTGAAAATTAAACATTCAATTCAAGTGCAAGCTGCATTTAATTAAAGTTCTTCAAACTGTGAAAACAAACCGAAAAGCAAAGTAAATTAAAAACAAGACAAAACAAACAAAAAGCAAACGCAAAGCAACGCAAACAAAAACAAACCGAAGCAAAACAAAAACGAAGAGCGAAAAACGAAATTTAAACGTCTGCATATTAATCAGTGGCTGCTTCCCCGTGGACAGTCTTAGCTGTGAGCTTCAGCCTTCTAGTTGGACAGCAGGTCCTGCATTACCGCAGCAGGACAACTTATCACCAAGGATTTACAAACGCCGAGCGCAAAGCCGCTTAGAGGCGAGGGACGCAGCATCGCTTGCCCCAGAGGAAAACGCTAATCAACGGCCACTGCGACCAGACGCCAGAATCCCAGACGCTCAGCGCAGCTTCTGCCACTGGCCACGCCCCCTTCTGCTGTAGCAGCAAGAAGCAGCAGCCCAAACATCGCCTCATTTGGACACTGCGGATTATGTTAATTAGGTAATTTTTGCTTTGATTGCGCGTACCTTGAATTCGTGACACAGACACAAGCACACACACACATACACCTCTGACACACACATACACACACACCCTATCACACTCTACGAGCCCCGCTTGGGGCCTGTCCACGTCGCTTACATATTTATGAAATTTTCATGTAAATCTCGCTAATTCATGCACATTTTGCTGTTGCTCCTCCTCCTCCTCTTTCTTTTGCTGCTGCTCCTGTTCCAGGCCCTACCGTGTATCCTGTCGCTGTTTTTGTTTTTATACCCTGAATCCATTGAAAATGGAAATTTCAGGGTATAATGTTTTTGTGCAAATGTATGTAACAGGCAGAAGGAGGCGTGCCACACCCCATAAAGTATATATATTCTTGATCAGCTCGACGAGCTGAGTTGAACTAGCCCTGTCCGTCTGTCCGTCCGTCCGTCCGTCCGTCCGTCCGTCCGTCCGTCCGTGTAAACACCTGGATTTCTGCAACCACAAAAGCTAGAGACTTCAAATAAAAAGCAAAATGCTCGATAATACCATACGCTGTACGAGTTTATTTTTTTTTTTCGATAACTCATCCCATTTCTTTTTTATCGATAACTATCGAAAATATCGCTTTGTTTTTGAGGTCTGGCGTGCACACCGTTAAAGATAGAATCGTGCACTAAGTTGTGTTTGATTGCTATATTGAATCCGCACATTTTGTCATTTTTGGATTTTTGATGCCACGCCCCTTTCGCCCACAATTCAACAAAAACGATAACTCACGTATATCAAATACTAGAGACTTGAAATTTGGCAAATAGGTACATTTAGATGTCATAATCATGCCCCGAAAATTTCATTAAGAACATAGATCGAGAAAAAAAGTTATTAAACAATAAAGTTTGCATAGCACAGCCTCTTCTGCAGCCGCAATACTGCGCAGTGAGCATATTACGTGCATGCATATGTTTGTGTGTGTGTGTGTGTGCATGTGTTGTTTACTATTAATGAATAAATGAAACTTTTTATGATTGGTATTACAGCTCAATGGATTCAGGGTATCTCTTAGTCGAGCAGTCTCGACTAGAGTTTAGTTACTTGTTTTATATTTATGTCTTAATTGCAACATAATTTTCTTCTTTTTTTTTGTCAGTTTGCATTGTTCAACCAAATTATTTTCACAAAGAATTGAAAACAAGTGCCAGACGCAAAAAAAAGGAGAAACGTAATTAAAACGCGTTCCAAAACTTTACGCGTAAATTAGAAAAGTTCTCAAGTTATTTTTTATTTAAAATTATATTTTCACATTTGTCTTTGCTCACACACAATTGCATTTTTACCTGAGTTTTATATACAAAATTAAATAAAACGAAATATATATAATGAAATGTATACATTCATTGTGATTCTGAGCAGAAAACTGATTTTTTCATTAGACTCGCGCAGAGAAAATATTTTAAATTGAATACGAAAAATGAGGATAGAAGACAATTTAAAAATTTTTTGCATTAGCAAGGAAGAGACAGAAATTATATGATTAATGATACATAGGTGACTGGTACTATATGATAAAAGGTAGAATATAGGTAGATTGAAAATGGAATATAAATATACTGTATAGAAAATAGCAGATAGAAGAAAAAAGATAGAACACACAGGATATAAGATTGAAGATTGCATATAGAAAATAAAAGCTAAAAAATAAAAGATATCATTTAAGAGGATAGAAGATAGGAGATAAAAAACATAAGATAGAACATATAAGATGGCAGATATAATATAGAAAATAAAATATATTTAATATATAATATAAAACGTAGAAGATAGATTAAATAAGATGGAAAACAGAAGGTAGTGGATAGTAGATTGCAGATTGAGGATTAACGATTAAAAAATTAAAGAAAATAATAGTAATATTAATATTAATCTCTTTCATGCCTCTCTTAAATATACAATTTGAAGCTCTCACCTCGGCTGTAATAGCAAAAGCCACAAGCCCATTATATATTAAATTGCCCTTTTATATATATATATATACTTAAATATTTTACTAAACACCTAAAATGCAAACTATTTATATTATTAAATTAACGCCATTTGAAATAATATTATTATACAATTATACAATTTTCATTGAAAGATATGAAGTGCACTGAATGAGTTTATTTAGAGAAATCAAAAGGCCACAGGCAATCAAATGCGCAATTTGATTAATTAAGCAACTATAAATACCAAGCACAGAGCTAGAGAAGGGGCGCCGGAGAGAGATAGCTGGGCAGAGGCAGCTAGGGAAAACTAAAGCCGAAATAAACTTGCGTAATTTTAGAGAAACAACAACAAGAGCCGAACATTTTGTCTGCTTCTGTAGGCAGTGTAAACTTTTGCTTGTCGATAATTGAATTATAAAATTTGCAAGATACAATTGTGAATTACGAGGGTCAATTCACAGATTCACAGCTAGTATAAGTAGATTCTTACAAAGCATTATTCAATTACAAACCCTAGCAATCAGACTTGGCTGCTCGTAAGACGAAAGCCAATGCCAATAGAGCTTTATATGTAAATTTATAAATTGCAGACTATTTAAAGTTCAATAACCCAAGGCATGGTGAATACAATTAAATTGAATATTAAATAATCGATAAATATCCATCAATTATATAATTATTCCAGTTAGTGACTTTAAATTAGTTGAAAGGAAAATAAGTCTTAGAATATACTTCGCTGGTTGAGATATCAATTAATTTACAAATTATCAATATGTTGATATATAATAAATAAGTTAAATATATTTGATAATTTTTTATAAAAGAGGAATTTCTATAATTTAACGAAGATAATTTGGGAACATTATATAAAATTATATAGACCGCTACTATATCGACTTTTGCTTAGTAGCTTAAAATATATTAATAATAATTATATTTTTTGGGAATATATATATATGCTTGGAAAATACTTAAAAATGTAATAAAAATATATATTTATTTTCAATATACTACAAATAACTATAATTTATCTATACAAAAATGAAAAATTTATCTGCCTCTACTTGTCTTTTGAAAAATATTTAAGATGCAAAGTAGAGTAGAGTTCTCAATAGTCGCACTGGCAGACAAACAAAATGAAAATTAAATTCCAGTTGGATTTGGCTTTGTCGGAGCCATGGATACAGACTGCATACTTTCGGCTCAGCAAAAATCTTAAAAAAAAAATGCAAAAAAAAAAAAGTTTTTGTGCAGCTGCTGCAGCAGAGAAACAAACGAAGCGAATTAGTTTATATTTGTTGTTGTTGTTGTTGCGACTCACTCAGTCTGGATGTCGTTGAGTTTATGATTTTCAATTTAATTTTATTGATTTTGCGTTGCGATACAAAATTCATGTGCACACACAACGCAGGCACATGAAGAATGCAAAGCTGCTTTGTGATAAAAAGCACAAATATGAAAATATGAAAATCAAATGAAACGATGAATATCCTCTGGGCATTTTATTTATGTATGAGAGAAGGAGAAAGAGAAAGAGAGAAAGACAGAGGGAGACGGAGAGATATTATATAAAAGATAAAGCAATATTCATTTGTAGTTTGTGGGCGATGGGCGATGGGAAGTGGTGGAAAAGTTATAAAGTCCAAGCGTTTGAGCCAATTAAGGTAGTCACAATGTCTAATTAGAAGCCGGCAAAAGTGCCGCTAGATGGGCAGATAACGCACACGTACACGCACAACCATCCTCCGACACGAAGATGAACTCAATTAAACATGCCCGGGCGTTGGCCAAGTGCCTCTTAAGAAGCAGCCAAAGCGACCGCAACGTGGCGTATGAGTAATGCGGCAAAACACACACGCAAGCCCCCAACCCCAGAGACAAACACACAAAGCCAAGCAACAGTCCCCCACTTGAGCTACATTGTTTACGGTTAGAGCGAAGGGGGCCACGACTCCAGCTACGGCTCTCGTTTCTGCCCCCGCAACGACTCCTGCAATCCGTGAGCATCGAGTTATATGTACATAACAATCAAAATCGTTAGCTGTTACCCGCGCTGTGTGGAGGAGACTGGGAGGTCGTATGGGCTGCGGCAGCTAGTTGAGCAAACGCACAGCGAGTCGTAAGGTAGCATATAATCAAATATTTCTATACACTTTTTTCACCCCCTTGGCAGAGCTCAAAGCTCAGGGGAAGCCAGCGCGTAGAGGCGAAGGCCGACTGGCAACCGCAGCTACCTACAGACACGGGGGTGCGCGCTACAATTTGCATATTTATGAAGAAGCAGCGCCCAACTGCAAGACGCTTTAAGCTGCCTCAAATTGAAAAACGCGCTCGTTGCGCCACTGCCAGAGAGATACAAATGCAAATGGGGCCGAGCCGAGTTGTTGGCCAACTTGCAAAAGGCGCCACAATAATCTGCGCTGATTTACGATTTGCAGGCGCGAAATAAACACAGACTAGGCCGTTTAAGCAGACAATTTGCGTACGCAATTTGCAGTTCATGGGCGGCACACGCACCAGTCCCAGCCCCAGACCCAGCCCCAGCCCCAGTCCCTGCTTAGCAGTCAGCAAAAAATGTTTGCAAAGAAAGAGCAAATAAAACACCGATTTTGATCGCCAGTTTGCCGAATCGCAGTTCAAATACCAAAATGGAAATGCTTTAGAGGGCAGCCGCGGCTGCCGTTGCAGAACAATCGCGTTCACCATGAAATATGCACAGCCAGCCAGTCAGCCACAGCACAAACATGGCACATTCGAGGCGTGCGTTCATAAAGCGCAAATGGAGCAATTCATAAAAAATATTGTGCATTGCAATGGGCAACTTTTCAATAAGTAAAACAAAACAAAAGACAAAATGTACTTTATTCGCAATGTATTTGGCAGAGGCAAAAATTGCTCATCCATTTTCATTTGAAATATTCTTTCCTATTGCGTGCTTTCACTCAACGAAGAAAATGTAAATTTACTTTGGCAAAATGCACTCAGCATGCAGAAAAAAAAAGAAGAAAAAAACACAAATTGTGGCTCAATTTGCAAACATCGTTATTCACGAGAGCTCACAGCGAGAAATAATCCACGACTTTTGTTTATAGTAAAAATATTTTGAAGAGATTTACTTTGTAAAAGTTTCTCATTTCGAAATGAGTTGAGTTTAAGCTTGGAGTGTGTCTTGTCGTCAGGCTCTGCACTGAGGCACAAAGAAAAACAAGTGGAAATGAAGAAGAGTGAAAAAAGCCTTGCTCAAATCTAAAATACAATTTTCTGCTTTTCTCTCAGTGTATTTAAAATATGGCACAATTACCAAAAGCAACTGAAGTGCCATAGGAAAACCTAACAACACACTAAGAATGGTTAGCCAAAGCTCAAGCAGACTTCAAATAATTGTCTGTATGTGCCTCATGTCCTCTCTCTCTCTCTCTCGCACACCCATTCTCTCCCTCTCACTCTCTGTTGTTTAGGTATAATGCAAATGGCTTGCCATAAAAGCAAGCAGGACGCACGCTGGCAAATCTCACGTTAATGCCTAATCCCTGACATTAAAGTGTTGCGCCAACAAAGTGATTTGTTGTAGACAAAGCGACCGCGCACTATGGAGCTGACATGGCACACACACACACACACGCACACATAGACAGACAGAGATACGGCACAATGGGGCACAAAGAGGCATTGCAAATAATCTTTGCAGTAAATACGCAACAACAAAGCAGCCGCAGCAGCAGCAGCCAAGCAACAGCAACAACAAAAAAATGGCATAGAATGTGTCTGGGGATCATTATTTGCGCAAGTGGGAAACAAAACGTAGGCAAAAAGCAGCACGCCTCACCCCAGCAAAATGTCGCACATGACTGCGACGAATGGGTGTACGTGTGTGTGTGTGTGTGTGTGTGTGTGTGTGCGTGCCAGCGTGTATTTGAATGTGTAATTTAAGCATTAGAGCTGCGAAAAAACCTGAGCTCAGAGCAGCAGCAAGAAGTAACAGCAGCAGCAGCAGCCGCAGGAAACCGAAGCCGACGCAAGCTAACACGCACACACACACACACACTCACACACACACATAAATTGAATAAATTATGCGTGTCATCACATGCCGCCAACTGAAGCGTAGGGGCGGCTGTGACTGTGACTGCGACTGCGACTGCGACTGCGGCGGCTGCTGTGGCTGGAGCTAAGGCAAGTTCTTGCCACCGCCAGCGTAGCTCGCCAATTTGTGCTGCAAAGCAGACAGCGGCAGCATCGGCAACAACAACAACAAGCAGCAGAACATGCAACACGACATTTAATTAAGCATTTTGTATTCATCGGAAATGTCATAAAAATGTAGAAACTGCCGCGTTACGAGCTTGTGTGGCGCTAGCGGCAAAGCAGACAATACACACTCACTGACACACACACACACACTCACAAATGTGCTTTTGTGTATGTGTATGTGTTGGTGTATTTGCGCTCTTTACGTTCCATTTAATTGTGCAGAAGAATCAACTGCAATGCAGCTATTGTAAATTTGACAAAGCCGCATTAGAGACTGACGCGCAAAATGCTCATTTTAAAAATAATTTAAATCGCAATTTTTTATAATTTATATTTCATTTTAAATTGAGACATCAACCATTGCTCACAAGCTTAAAAAATTCAAAAAAGTATCAAATTTCGTTTCTTAGTTCGATTTTTTGTCAAATGCCAAACAATGGAATCACAACGGAATATTTTTATATATTTAGAATGTGGTTTTTGCTTTAATAATTAAACTTTTATTCATAAATTAAAATATATATGTATATATTTATGTATTTTAATATATTAGTTTTTATATTCTTTAATATTTTTTTAATATTTTAATCATTTTTAGGTAGTTTATATATTTTTTTATTTTTTCTTAATAATTTTGAGTATTCTTAAAAATTTTATAAACATTTATTTAATATTTTTTAATATGTTTCATTTTTATATTTTATTATTTCATTAAGTTTTATTTAATCATAATTTATTTATTTATTTAATATTTTTTAATATGTTTAATTTTTATATATTATTATTTCATTTAGTTTTATTTAATCATAATTTATTTATTTATTTAATATTTTTTAATATGTTTAATTTTTATATTTTATTATTTCATTTAGTTTTATTTAATCGAAAAATGTATCATAAATAAAACGTGAACTTGCTTTGTAATTTATCTAGTAGCAAGAAATGATCTGAAATCGAATCACAAGAAATATTTGTCTATTAAATTTTTCTCATTATAATCTTTATGTAAATGTCTCAAGAGCAACTGAAACTGAACGAAAAATCATTAAAATTAATTTTAAGTCTCAGCTAGAACGTATCATGAGAATATTATAAAACAATTGCTTGGCGATTTTTGAAAAGCTTTTATTTACTTAATTATGAAAGCTGTTTGTTTATTCAATAGAAAAAATAAGTTGAATGATTTCAATAGAATGTAAAACATAAACTATTTAAATTCCATAAGCCTAGGCTGTGCTGTCTAAAACTTCAAACAGAAACTATTCAGGCTGCAAGCCCACATTTAAATGATATTTAAAGCCATCGAAATGAGAAATCAAATATTATTTTGCAATCCAGCTTAAATTTGGCTTTAAGCGAAATATGAAACTAAATTTTGGCAGTCAACAAAATTGAAAAAAAAAAGTATCAATTTAAATGAGAAACTATTCGATTTCGCTGTGCGGTCAAGAGTCTTCAATGGAGCAGCTACGCGCTGAACAGTTTTTGGCCAACATGCTCTATCATAAAGTATAAATTGATAATTTATTTATATAGCCTGAAACGTTGCGGTTCAGTCTGTGGCTGTTGCTGTCGCAACCTAAGCGTAGAGTCACGTAGCTCAGTCGAGCGACCCCTCAGGAGAGAAATAGTGAAAATATGCAAAGCAAGGCAGAGGGAACAGAGCTGGGCGGGGCTAGAGCACGGCTGGACCAGAATTGGGCTGGGGCCGTGCGGGTCGCTGCGTGGGCGTCTCTGACGTCTCCCATTTCAAGGTTCAATTGCAAAAGGCAAAAAACAAAAAACATATATATATATATATATATATAAAATAGCTAACCAAATGCCAATATCCTTGAAAGTGGCAAACAGTGAGAGCAAACAACGCACTAAGCAAAGTTTTTGGTTGCATACACACACACACATACGCACGCACGCACACCCACACATAGAGCACATACCTTTAGATATACGACTATTTGTTTGCTTGCAAAGCTAGCCTTGAAAATGTTTAGCTGGCACTCAGCGTTGCGTTGCGTATACGCATAGTTAACCTGCCATCATGAAGGCGACACCTACAGGGCACCCAGGAGACATCAAGGTGTGTGTGTGTGGTATGTGTGTGGGAGGTGTGTGTGTGTGTGTCTGGGTGTTAGTTTGCAGCTAACCCAGCCAGCACTTTGACATCGATTTTTTTTCCTTTCTGCTTGCAGCTGCCTTGATGCTGTTTATGCTTATGTTCTCCACTTGGCTTTCAGTACTTCAGACAGACACACACAGACTCCTACACATTCAGACGCCCCACGCACTTGGCAAGGTAGCAGTGGTATCATCATTTGGTATTCAGCGTAGCATTAAGGTCAGAATATCTGGGATTTATAAGTTTTGTCAGCAGTTTTCGCTTTCGCATCCTTTTCGCTGCTTATTTATGCAGGTCAAAGGGCGCTGCCGGCCAGTGTTTTGCACTTTGCCACATCATAACCGACAGCTGTTCGAGCCGGAGCCACTTATTATTTATGCATCGAAATTAAATGCGAAAAGAGTCTGCAAGCCAACGCAACATTTGTAGCACCAAATATTCAGCAATTTTTCTTTATTCTCTGAGCGATCCGCGTTTAAATTGCTTAAGAGAACGAGAGGGTGTACGTGAGAGGGTGTAAAAAGTTGTATGCCACGCCCACACAGAATGGCGCACGCCTGCCTGCACTTTCGACACTTTTGCGCCTCACGGCCAAACGGTTATGGCTTATAATGAAAGCCGAGCACAAAAAAAAAAAAAAAATAAGGAAAAACCAAGCCAAAGTGGGCCGTGGCGGGCGGCGGCTGCGGCTGCTCTGCGGCAGCTGGCTGCGTGGGCGAGCGGCACAACAAATTAAAAACTTGGACGCAAGGCAAAATGTTTTCCCATTAAAATATGAAAAATTGCGCAATAAGTTTGCCCTGGCCCAAAGCATTTAAAAAATATGCAAAATAGCCAACGAACTATTTCCTTGCTAAAGCCAAAATTATGCATTTCATTTGAAGTATTTTATAAAAAATAAAATTATAAAATTTAGAAAGGAACATAGACATTATTATATAGAAATTATGAAAGCCAGCAGCTTTTCATTTCATTTTAAATGGGACTTAAAGACAAAGACTGAATCGCTGCGCAGAGTTTTAATTTCACTGGAATTTGTACTCAATAATCAGATGAAAACTCTGCAACTATTCAACAGAAAAGTACATTTGAATGGGGTTAAGAATAAGCAGAAAAAAAAAACCTTTACTCAGATAAGTTTCTGTGATATCAAAAGAGATTTTTCATGGAAATCAGATTGGTAGCTATAAATATATATATTTAATTACATGTATATTTATTTATATCTATATATAATTATTTATATAAATATATTTATTTATATTTATATACATATACTGATAGATAAATTTATTATTTATTTCCCTTTCATCTTCTCTCATTAAGTATCTTGCCCTGATCTCAGTTCTCTTATTATTGAAGAAATTTCAAAACAGCTTAGTAACCTAGCATGATAGGCTAATTCTGGTTTCAGAAGAACTTTCAATTGTATTTGTAAAGTTATTTTAATACTTTCTTAGACAACTACAAACTTTAATTTTAGCATATAAAAATTCTATAAATTTGTATTATATTTAATTTTATTAACTCAAAAATACTGCAAGTAGAGACATGACTGAATTGGCTTATTTAAAACTATATAAATATTTATTAACTATTTAAAATATACCTCAAAAATACTACAAGAGACATAATCTAGTCGACTCCAATTCAATTCTAGTTGACTCCAATTCAATCTCAAATTTATGTTTACAATGAAACCAAAATTTGAAGCACAAATATTTGCGTTCATTGATATAGAAAAGCAGCTCGAAAGTTTGTTAAGCTTTGCGCCTAGCTGAGCGGAGATCGGAAGCGACGCTTTTGAATGAGACACGTTCAGTCATAACGAGCTGGAGTCGCGCTGTATTTGGGGCTAATTGCTGGGGCAATCATCAACAGGCAGCGCACAAAAAGGCAGAAATTACCGACATATATCATGGGGCTAATGCTTAAGGCGAACGAACCCTTGCCTGGCCGCTAACTTTGCGTGTTGAACTTGTGATTTCCGCCACATTAATTTCAATTTCAACATAAAAAGACGGCCAAAAGCCTGGCATGGAGTGGAGTGAAAGCGGGCCATGCCCAAGCCCAGGCCCAGGTTGGCGCAAAGGCCAGTTGAGGACACGGCGCATTTGGTAAATGCCTTAATGGCCTAATTTTTGTTTGCAGGCCCGAAGACAGCCAAAGCAAAGCACACAAAAAATACGACAGTTATGCGTGTAATATTTTTTTTTTTTTCTGCGAGGGGCGAATGGAAATTATCATTGAAGATGGGAGCTTGAACGGGAGCTGGCAGCGCTGAGGAGCTGGGGTGCTGGCAATTTTAAGGGTTCAACGGCAGCGCTTGTGGGCCATGAAACGATGTCGTAAATATTTAAAGTTTGTTGTCTGCCGGAAGGCAAAGCCTGCCAGCCTCTGGGGGCGCCCTTCGAGCAGCTCTCTCCCGCTCTCTCTCTCTATCTCTCTCACGCTCCCATTCTATTGCCTTTACAATAATTTGATACTTGAAGAATGGAGCATAATGTGCGTTAATGTTAATGGCGCGTATTACTGACAAGTGCCTGCCTGATAAATGTTTGCGGAGCAATTGAAAGCTGAAACAGATGCGTTAATTTGTAGCCCAGAGTCTGAGGAGATGGGAAACGGCCTGAAGATGGTACAGTTGATGCAGTGCAATCAAAACTTGCCGCGTCATATCGATAACGAAACTTGTTAGCAAAACAATTGCTCGACAGCTGTGCGAAACCAGCCGCCCCACAGTCATGAAAATTAAAAGAGACCAAATGCCAAATGTTAGCCAAGGAGCGCACAGCTAACAACAATGGAGCGGGCCCCAAATAAAACAACAAAGGGACAACAACAAAAACAACGAAAATAGAACAAAGCCAAAGCGCAGCCAACGTTGACAGCCAGCATCAAAATAACAAGCGAAATGTGCAGTGCGGGCGCTGGTGGTTGGATGGTGCCGCCATGTGGCTGCAGGTACCATAAGTACAAAAATCAAATGATACCCTGCATAGATTAAAATAAATAAAGCTTTAAATTTGATATAAAAAAAAAATAAATAAATAAATAAACTTGTCGAAAATTTGAGTCTATTTTTAAGAGAGCTCAAGATTCTCTTTGAGAAATAAAAGAAAAGTTAAACAGGAAAATAATAAAATATATCTCATATCTCATACCCCATATGACCACAATTTACAGAGTATATCAAATCATAGTACTTTGGTCTTATTTTGCTTAAGCGTTTTGATTGTTTTGTGGTGCAAGGCACAGCCACCCAAGGAACAAAGGCGCAAAGCAACAGAGCAGTCGAGTCGACGACACAAAAACACACACACACACACACACACACGCACGTGAAGAGCACTTTCAGTGGGTGTGTGTGTGTGGTAAAATATTTTTTCACGTTGGGGGCAGCGCTTGCCATGTGAAACCACTTGAAGAGCAATACGAGTTATTGATTTTGCACTAACCACAGATTTCTCATTTTTTTCTCCCAATTTTGTTTCATTTTTTGGGTCAAGTCGAGGGAGCAGCGAGCAGTTGCATTAAAGCAAACACTCGACAGCTTTAACTGCCCAGCTACGCACACGCACTGGGAGCTGCTGCTGCTCGGCGCTTACACTCATATCTCTGAGGCTGACAATTTGGAGCACATAATGCTAGTTGCTCTGCCGTTTGTCAAATGTTTGCAGATGCGCGTGAGTGTGCGTGTGTGTGTGTGTGTGTGTGCCTAATCTGGCAATCAGCTTGGTCAGAATGCCAGAATGGCCATCAGCCGTAATATCTGAAACAGACACGTATCACAGATTTAATGGCCGGGCAGAGGCAATTTGGCAAATTATTAGAAAATCATTGTGCCACTTTATGTGGCAGGCTACAAAATATGACAGCGTGACACCAGTTGATCAGTCGTCGCTCGCGGGCCAGTGTCCGTGTCAGGGGTCAAGCTGTCAAAATCATTAGGCCAAAATGCAATTTGTGCCGTCTGCCCGAGAGCTCAGCGATATTTGTGAACTCGGAGCAGAGCCGCTCAGTGCATAGGCTGCTGATGACAAACAACAAATGATAATAGATGCCCGCATTATTGAAAAACTTTTTCAATTTCATAAAAAGCCTTGCCAAGCCCAGCAAGGGGTTAAGACTGCGAGTAAAACAATAAAACTTAATGTTGCCCCCCGCCCCATTCGGAGGCAAAACATAAAAAAGCCGAGAGACAGTCAACAATTTTTTATTAAAATGTCTTCTTCCTCCTTTTGGTTTGTGTGTCAAGTGCTCAGGCGAAGCAAATAAGAGCGCTGGGAGCCACCAAAATTGGGCTACCAAAATGAAGCCAAAGACGAAACCAACTGGAAAACATCGAAAGACAAGGAGCAAAAAAAAAGGGGGGAAAAGAAATCAAGAAACCAAAAAAACTATAATCGACTCGACGAACTTTTTATACTCTTATGGCTAAAGGCCATAAAAAATGACAAAAGATTTTATTATAGGGAATCAAATTCTAGTTTACGTGCGATTCAGCTAAAATTATGATTAATAGTCATTTATGTATATATATTCCATATAAAATAGTTATGGTACCTATGGCTCAGAGAAGCCATGGCTCACACACTTCATGCGCAACATAAGTCTACACCGTAGCAGAGTATAAGGAAGCCTCAACATAAGAGCCTCTGTGGCTCTCTTCCAGAGCCTTGAGCGATTTTTCACTACACAATTTAACAAATAAAAGAAACCCAGCAACAACAACTACTACAGAAAGTGGCACAAAAACAGAAAAATATAAAATAAAAAGAATCAAACATGAAAATCTACACACAAATAAAACAATAAAATCCCAACAGCTCGAGGAGGTTGCACAAGTTTATTACGAATTTTACTTATGTGTTTTCGCTTTGGTTTGCCCCACCGAAGCGCGCTGGCTCGGCGGTTGTCTAGCAGCGCGCTTAGCCACAGGGCATTAATAAAGACAACAAACTGGGCGGTGGCAACGGCGACCCCAACTTGCCTCAGCATATAAGTCATAAGAAAAAGTTCCCAAAAACGTTTTCAAGTCTGTGTCTTGGCAAATTGGCGCAACTTGTGAAATATGTGAATTAGGCCAAAGCCATTTTTCATCGTAAGGCAGATATATATCACATTATTATTATTGTTATCAAAAAGTATTTGAAATGGCTGCTTTAGGGCGCAAACAATTAAAGTCGTAGCTTTTATGGCTTGATGCAAGATGGAGATTAAAGGGTTATTAAACTTTATTTATCTTTCTCCTGTAGTTCATGTGACAGACGATTCTCGACTGCATTTTATTTCTCTGTTTGAAACTCTAGAGCAAAAAATGCCATACTCACACACACCCGCATATGTGTCGTTGTCCAATTGACAATCAACTCAAAAAAAGAAAAAAAACAAAGTTTAATTTAAAAACTTTTATGCGCACTGCTCACAGAAGAAACAAAAAAAAAAAAAAAATTGGAAAAATTGCAGACAAAAATAGCGCCCATCGATGGCAGTGGGGAAATCGTAAAGGCACGCTGGCAAATTGTTTGCAAAGTGTTGGACACTTTGCTTAAAGATTTCACTGGCAGTTTAAGAGCCACGAGCTCAACTGAAAGTGACAAACTCGCACGTCCTGCCAATGTTGACATTGACACAGATGCAGCCAGCTGCAGGCGGCTGGCGGCAGGCGGCAGGCGGCAGGACGACGGCTACAGCTGCAGTATATCCAATGAAGTTGCCGGCATTGAATGCATGTCAAAAGCAACGGGCGGCAGACAGCATAAAACTTTCACAAAGCGGAAGTTTATTAAAACAGCAGCAGCTCAGTGAAAAGAGAACTGCAGAAGACAGAGAATGAGAGAAGAAAAGGAAACAAGCTCATGCATGACAAACAAGCTGGCTATAGAGCCGACTGATCGACGAAAAGACACTCAGCTGAAGGCCTAAGATTTTTAAAATATATTTGATATACGAGTATTTACACTTGTTATTTTTTCTAATTTTTTCAAATGATTTCTCATAACTCCAAAGATTACTTGCGCATGTCATTAACACAAGTTATGGTACCACTTGAGTACATAAACTACTTACATACCAAAAACCATACACCTAATTACCATAGATCCTGAGTTCAATGAGGTCAGTTAAGAATAAACTATACGTTTGCAGGCTGCTAAATAAATATAAAGAGCTAAACCTAAAAAGCTGTCAGCTCCGATTGTATTCTATAAATTTCTCCATTAGTTCTATCTCCCCATTCCCTCAGTTCATACTCAAGTTCAATTTTTAATAGAGAAATGCTAGGGTATACGAATGCGCATTACAATGAATGCAAAGGTGGTCACATTGTAGGTAAACTAACTGAGTAAAAATCCAGCAGTCACTGCATTCTTATATGAAATGCAAATAGACACACACACCCACACCCACACACACACACCCACACACCATAAGCAGATACGAAACACTCCATTATGTATGGGGCCAGACGGGGGCAAAAGACACAATTTTGTATTTTGTTGTGCAATTGAGCGAGCAACTGAAGCAGGAAACTGTGTGGAAAAGTGTTGCAAGTAGACAGCCAGGAGGCACTCAATGAGCAATGCATTGGGCGACAGCGTTGCCCTTGCCATCAAATGCCATTTGCATTCTGCTAGTGCACAAGCTGAGCCAGCTGATAAAGCCGTGCTGCAGCCACGTACGAGGCATGGTGCTCGGGGCTCGCCACTCGGCAGCTACTCGACTAAATTCCTATAAAATAAATCGTTGACGTATGGCAGCTGCATGTTGCCAGCAGAATCCAATTTCAGTGTCCTGGATTTTTATTAAAGCAACAATTTATAATATATACTTGAACAGAGAGCGAGAGAGAGAGAGAGAGAGAGGAGGAGCGAGCGGAAGTCTTATCTAAGCCAAAAGCTACTTTGGCATGCCGGCTCTAGTCAACTTCCAATGGCATAAAGGGCTGCACTTTAAATGTGCTGCATCAGCCATTTGTTTGCCTTTTGTGCTGTGCATTTGATTAACTGGCTGAAAGCTAAGCTGGAGCTGGCCGCATAGATATTCCCCATTTTTTTTGGGGCCATCGCTAATGCTCAATCATAAAATACAGACAGCGAGGCAAACGAATAATATATTACATGCGTATGAATGGCAGGGCAATTCGCAAATTATTTTCAAGCTGGCATTAAATAAACTGACAAACGCAGGGCGAAAAAAAATAAATAAAAACCAAAAAAACAAGCAATGTCCCCTGGCGGGGGTGCGACTGGGGAGCGTGCGGGGGGGGCGCGGCAGGCAGACAACTGTCCTTGGCCATGTTGTTTTAGCTGCTGCTGATATTGCTGCTGTTACATATTTGTTGTTGGTTTTCTGCTTCTTCTTCTTTTGCTTCAAATCGAATCTCATGTCAACTGACTTGTGTACATCATCTATCTGTCTGGCCGTCCGACTGTCTGTCTGTCTTTCTGTCTGTCTGGCGTTAAAAGGGGGGCTGCGCTCTGTGGGGCGATTTTTCGTTTTTCAAGTCTGCCGCTAAACTTATGGCCCATATTCTGCTGTTGCGTAAGCAAACGACAAGTGAAATGAAATGCCAGCTCCGTGATGGCATTTGTCAATAACCAGCGATGCCTATAAATTGCTATGCACACTCAGTAAGGATGTATATATGTGTGAGTGTGTGTGTGTGTGGGTATGGGTGTGCTTTGCTTGTAGTAGAAATAGCAACATTAATGGTCTTAACAATCTTGAAATTACCTACAATATATAATGTGAATTGTTATTTAAGAGCTGAACTATTAAATACCCTGTAGAAAAGTATAAACATATTTTCACAAGCTCTAAGTAGCACATAGCTCTGCGGAGAATCTTTCTTTAAGGAAAAAATACTTATCTGAAACTAATTAAGAATTATAATGTATATATCTAATATATATCTAATCTGATTAACAAAGTGTAAAGATATCATACAAATAATTCTCTAAGTGTAAAAATATCATGCAAATAATTAAATTTGATTTGCAGTTCACACCTAGCTCCACTGGGTAATTTTCTATGGGAAATAAATACTCCTATCAAATTAATTGAAAATCACATAGTCTAAAACAGTGAGACACGAATTTTTATAGCTTCAACATAATATATATACAAATATTTAAATTTGATTATCAATACATTCGCTAGTCATAGCTCTACAAACAGGCACGTCAAATGCTCAACCGATGCTAAATATCCATAAATGTAAACAGCTCTGAGGCCAACACTCCATCATCTACGCACTCACACTCATATGTCGCCACAGCCTCTCTTCACCCTCATTTATTAACAATTTGTAGATTAAGAACTTCCATATGCACATCAAGTACGAGCGGCAATTCGCATATTAACCCAAACTCGCAAACTCCCCTTGGGAGCGCAGTGAATTGGCAGTTTTGACTTTAAGTAGACATTGACAAATTAATTTTTGGGGCACATTGGTGCAGCCCCCTCGCAGAAAAAAAAGGGATCTAGGCGCACATTTTGGGGACATCAAGGAGTAAATCAAATTTACGTCGTTTTCGGCCCGGCGGGCTTGTCTGTTGACAGTGGTTGGCTATGCAGTGGCTTTCCTGTCGCTTGTCTACAGCGGAAATGAAATGACCCAGTTAAATGATTTATAGCACACACACACACACATACACACACAAACACACACACACACACACACAAACACACACACACACACAAATCTACACACACGCACACTAAAATACATATGTTGACGGCATGCGGCTGACACGCGGTCAAAAAAGGTGCCTCATGTGGCAAGGGCTCACGGCCCGGCTGAATATCGCGCTGCAAGCAATCGTCGCACACAGGCCAAGTTATGGCTGGCTGTTAAGCGTGTTGAAATTATAATTTCATTAGCTGCAATCAACATAAAAATAACACTTAAGCCAAAGTGCCAAAGCGCTTTCA
This sequence comes from Drosophila mettleri, assembly GCA_035047625.1. NCBI lineage: Eukaryota > Metazoa > Arthropoda > Insecta > Diptera > Drosophilidae > Drosophila > Drosophila mettleri. Next base: position 2,271,731 of record JAWNPI010000056.1, read on the forward strand.
AGTCGTAAAGCTCGAGCACAAATTAAAAGAAACAGGGACGAAAAACACGAAAAAAAAAAAAGGTACGAAACGAGAATACATTGCTTGGCAGTTAACGAAGATGAAATACCCTTTAAGCTGTAAAGTAGAAGAGACCAAAAAATAATAATAGAAGAGTAGTAAGAGGGGAGTAAGAGAAAAACGACAACAAGCAGAGAGTTTATGAAATTTGTCTTTCTGCTGGCGTGACATCTTCCACGAACAATTTCAAATACTCTGCGTTAGGGCAAACAAATGCAAAATCAAGTGCAGACACAAAGCGAATGCTCAGCAAATTATAAAGAAGTTCGCCTTTTTTTGCCACCGTTTTTGTTGTTGCTGCTCGTTTTTTGCACTTTGCATTCAAGCAGCAACAAGCACAGGCAAAAGAATGACAATTGCAATAACAAACGTAATTACAATTTTTTGTTGTTTGTTTCATTACAGATTTTAAGCACGCGACGCGGCCTGGGGAACAATTGACGTTGTAATGCGACAAGAGACAAGTGCAACAACAACAACAACAAACGACAAACGGCAAACGGCAAACGGCAACGGCAGCAATGCGCGATTTTTAATTGAAATTTGTTGAAGTTAAGCAGCGTTTTGTGCAGCAATTAGCCAAGAAAAATACGACAATTCCAGGTGAAAGATAAAAATGTAAAAAAAAAAAAAAAAAAAAAAAGAAAGGGCGCGAGACAACAGCAATTGAAAAGCTTATGGCCAAGTTGATATTTAATTAAAAATTCAGCATATTTGGCAAGTAGGCAACACTTTTCCCGCTCTCCCTCTCTCTCTCACTCGCTCGCTCGCCTTCAAACAATGGCCGTCGCGCCACAGCGGAAGCTGTCAAACCGTTGACAGTTGTCACATGGTCCAGCACGTGACGCAGCAAGAAGCAGAGCGAGCAATAGGCGCCCTTCTGTACGTGAGTGCATGAATGAATAAATAAATGGCAGGCAAATGAATGAAACGTCCAAAACGTCCTTCGTTGGCCATATTCGACAAATTTCAGGCGCGGCGCTAAACGTTCGCACGTACAGCGCATAAATTTCAACTGAAATTAAAGGCCAACTCACACACACACACACACACACAGAGAGGGAGGCTCAGAAAACGAGTATAAAAGAGGGAAAATAGTGCCAAATAAACGAGGCAGCCACACCCACACCCACACCCAACCCACACACACAGCTACATCCACCCGGAAACATGCTGCTCGGCCTGAGTCTCATTTGGGCCCTGCTGCTGTGCAGCGCACAGGCCCTATCCTTGACGAATGCCGCCGCCGAGCAGCAGGAGCGCCTGCTGTCGCTGTCGCAGCATCTCAGCTTTCAAGGTGTGCGCCGCATGCTGCGCGATGAGCACGCCCCGGCTCATTATAAGGCCGAGCTGCGCTACCAGCACAAGCGCGATGTCCAGCCGCGCGAGAAACGTGAGGCGGTGGCGGCGGCGCCAGCTGCTGGCTCGCTGCTGAATCTGACGCGCCAAGGCCTGAGCATCTATGACAGCCAACGGAACTATCAGGGCCAGTTCGAGCTGGTGAATCGCCTCGATCTCAGTCACAATCGGCTGAGCAGCCTGCAGCTGCAGAACTTTACGCAACTGCAGCAGCTGCACGCGTGCAACAATACGCTGAGCGCACTGCCGGCTTTGAGCGCCACGCTGGTCACACTGGATCTCTCGGCGAACAAGTTGAGCCAGCAGCTCTCGGGCAGCTTCTTCGAGCAGCGTATGCCGCAGCTGAAGCAGCTCAATCTGGCGCACAATCGACTGAGCGGCGCCATTGCCCGCCAGGCATTCTACAATCTGATTGGCCTCGAAACGCTGCTGCTCAGCTGGAATAATATCACGGACATCGACTACGAGACCTTCCTGGCGCTGCCCAATCTGCAGCACTTGGATCTGTCACACAATCAGCTGAGCGGCTCAGCCATACGCGCTCTGCAGGGCATACCCGATCTGGTTAGCCTATCGATTGCCTACAATCCGCAGGTTGGCGCCGCCATGCAGGAGTTTGTCGCCTCGTGGAGCCTCAAGGAGCTGGATGCCAGCGGCACCGGCCTCTGCCAGGTGCCCGCCGCCCTCGCCCAATCGGTGCGCACGCTCAAGCTGTCGCACAACTGGCTACAGGTAAGCGCAGTGTGAGCATAATCAATAAATTAGCGTAACCATCAGTACATCGTCAGGCGCAGCCTCCTTTGCTTCCTGTTTATTTTTTTTCCTTCTCTCTCTCTCTCTCTCTCTCTCTCTTTTTGTGCGCACGCAATGAACCGCAATTTTGACGCTTTTGTCGGCAATTAACGGCACATTCGCAGCAACCACACACACACACACACACAGGCATACACTTGTTCTTTACCCGTGCGGATGAGTTGCCCCAGTGCTGCCATTAATTAGCATCTGTTTTGCGGTCCGTGTCGAGTCAGCTCGAGCCTCGGCCTCGGCCTGGGCCTTCTGCTCGACTCCGATTACCCACGCGCGAGCTTCCCACTCGGGCATATGATTTACACTTTGTTATTTTTAAATTTACGCCGCCATTTTGTTGTTGCCGCTCGACTCGCACTTCCGCCTCCGCCTCCGCCTCCGCCGCCGCCCCATAGGCGACGCATCCCATTTTGTCGCCGAGCTTTCAAATTATTTTATATGCCAACAACATTCCAGCGCCACACGGAAATTTTCCACATAAATATTATTGATTAGAATGTGCTCAGTGGCAGCCGCACTTGGCCATATTTTATGCCGTAATTGATATGTCAGCCATATCTCAGAGACAAATGATAAGAAATGGTTCCATCGAGTATATATTATTTTATATTATTTAATTCTATTATATAAAATCAATCTTGCCGAAGACTGCTTCTATTAGTGCCTTGCGTAAGCCCATTATCATTGTTAACTTAGACAGCCTCTTAGTCGGGCACTTAGTCAGGGCTAGAGCATAATTAAAATCACAATGCCGCACGGCCACACAATGGAAGCGCTAAGTGCACTTCACACTTTCCACAAATGCCAAGGAAAACAATGCAAAATATAATAAATTAAATAGCTGCGCAGTCCACGAGTCCCGACTCCCGAGCCCACGAGTCCACGAGTCCATGAGTGACAGTCGGACAGACCAGTTAAGCTGGCGATTAGCGTGACTGGAGCTGGAAGACAGCACTCAGCTGTCAGCCGACTTCAGTTGAGCGCTGCATATTTACTCAAGGCTAGCTAGCATTGCCGGCTCGGTAAATACCCTATAAAGCGAGTGACTAATGTGTATAAGGAATATATGTGAAAATACCCTAGAAAGCGAGTAATTAATGTATATAAGGAATATTTGAAAGGCTTCTTCACTTTTATTCCTAATTATCAAATGATAATTACTAATAATAATAATAATAATAAAAAGAAATTTTTATTTAATATAATAAATTAAGACAAAGCAATAGTCTAATTAAAGTGCCGAAAACCAATTTTATGGCACAAAAAAAATCGAGCTATACAAGTTAATATCTTCTAGCTAAAAAGAAGCTTTTAAGTTTGGCTCTGAATACATTTCTAGATAATTAGCCAGGCAAACACTTTCGCTGACCCGTGGCAAGGATATGAAAACATGAGGCTAAACTGATTTATGGCAAAAGCAACTAAATTCTGCCAGTTTGCATTAGTAGCACAAAGGACGGTCTCAGCCGTTTAGGGGCTTCGTTCGGGTATTAACTAAGCTTTAGCAGGCTCGAGTACATATAGAAAAACAAATGCGGCTTATAAATTGCTGCTGCTGCTGCTGCTGCTGCTGTTGTCGATTATGGCAAATGCCATAAAAGGTGCAAAAATGCGAGCAGAAAAAAGGAAACAAAAACTAAGCAGACAAAAGGCGCAACAACACGCTCGACGCTGGGCATTAATAAAATAAGGATAATTGGCATAAGCATAATCACGTTTAAGCCAACAGCCAACGAGCAGCTGAGACACTCTAAGACAGTAGACGGCCCAACTAGTTGCAATTGCTTTGTGCTTTCTTGCATCTCTCTGTCCCAGTGCTCCTCTGCCACTCTGCCACTCTCACTCTGTCACTCTCTCTCTCGCTCTCTCGCTGGTTGCCAGGCAGCAGGCATTTTAATTTGTCTGCCATTGCCTGCTGCCACTGCTGCTGCTGCTGCTGCTGCTGCTGCCTTTTATCGCCAGTCAACACGCAGCCTTTTCATGGCAAATTATGGCGTTTAGAGACGCTGTCTTCCGCCCGTCTGCAGCAACTGCGCCCGCAGGGCATCGACAGCAGCAGCGGCAGCAGCAGCAGCTGCTGTTCGGTTCGGTTGGTCGCCCGCCTGCCAGGTCTGCCGTCTGAGTGGCTTCGTGCCTGTCGCTTGTTTCATTTAATGAGTCGCGTCTATGTTTACTTTTTGGCCCCAGACGAGGCACAGCTCGGGGCTAAAGCAACGCCAGCTACCAAGCCAGCTACCAAAAAAGGGGCAATCTGGCATCCGACCAGCCTTTGAAGTAATTATAACGGCTGATTCAAGTTAATTTTTAAACAATGTCAGCAAGTCACTCGCTTCTCGCACTAATCAAATTTCCAAGACTCAGCTCAAAGTTCGTTAAAGCTTAGCCCTCCGCACACACACACACACACACACACACACACACACACACACACACACACACACAGATTTATACCTAAGGACACTTGCAGCGTCCGCCTTTCAGGACAGGCAAAGTAAAGAGAAATGAAAAACCAAAGCTAGAATACAAGCGTCCTTTGACCGGAAAAACTTAGCTGAGAATTTTTTATAAATTTTTATAAAAACAAATTTTGCCTGAAGAAACAAAAGCGAACCAAGGAACTATAAAATATATAAATATATTTTTAGACAATATTAAAATTTTTATGAAAACAAATTTTGCCTGGAGAAAGCAGCGCAAGTGCCTGACCTTAAAAGAAATTGAAAACTACATAAATATATAATAAATATATATATTTATATAATATTAAAATTTTTATGAAAAATTATTGGCCTTAAGAGGAATTATAAACTTTATAAATATATAATAAAAATATATTTTTAGAGAATATTAAAATAATTATTAAACAAGAAACCAAGTTCAAGTTGTTGCCCTTAGTAGAAACTATAAACTTTATAAATATATAATAAAAATGTATATTTATATATTATTAAAATTTTTATGAAAAATTATTGGCCTTAAGATAAACTATAAACTTCATAAATATATAAAATAAATATATTTTTATTATATAATGTTAAAATTGGTATGAAAAATGATTGGTCTTGAGAAAAATGGCAAACTTTATAAATATATAAAAAAATATATATATATTTATATATTATTAAAATTTTTATGAAATATTATTGGCCTTAAGATAAACTATAAACTTTATAAATATATAATAAAAATATATATTAATAAATTATTAAAATTTTTATAAAATATTATTCGCCTTTTTCATAAATATATAAAATAAATATATTTTTATTATATAATGTTAAAATTGGCATGAAAAATGTTAATAATATTTAAATATATATATTTTTTTATATATTTACATATTATTAAAATTTTTATGAAAAATTATTGTCCTTAAGATAAACTATAAACTTCATAAATATATAATAAATATATATTTTGAAATAATACTAAAATCTTCTTATTCCTCTCGCCTTTTCAGTCAATTAACTGCGGCGATTTGGACAGCTATCCGCTGCTGCAGTACCTGGATCTGTCGCACTCGCACGTGGCGCAGCTGGAGGACGATGCGCTGGGTCGCCTGGAGCTGCTCGAGCTGCTGTTCCTCGATCACAACCGGCTGTTGCGTGTGCCCAGCAGCTTGCCCCCATCGCTGGAGCATCTGTTTCTGCAGCACAACAGCATCATGGAGCTGCTGCCGCAGACATTCGCGGGCCTCAAGAATCTAAGGACGCTGGATCTGTCCGGCAATCGTTTGATGTTTTTGCCGGCACTGCCGCTGCCGCAGCTGCTCACGCTCAACCTGCAGTCGGCGGGCATCGAGTCGGTGAGTCAGTCGATTGTGCACACCCTGCCGCAGCTGCGCGATCTGCTGCTGGAGGACAATCCCGTGAAGTGCAGCGATTTGCTGGGCATCGCCGAATGGGCCAGTCCCTGTCGCAGCGTCGATTTGGGCCGCACTCTCGGCCGCATCGATCTGAAGCGACGCTACGTGCAGCCGGCCAACTTTTACGAGAGCTTCAGCCCCACGTGCGGGGGCGTGGCCAATGAACTGGACACAGCAGATGACGAGGCAGTGGAGCGGGCCAAATCAATGCCGCCCACATGCGGCACAACGGCAACGGCAATGCCAGCAACTAAGCCAAAAGTGCAGAAGTCAAAGGCACTATCTACAGCAGCAGCAGCAGCAGCAGCAGCAGAGACAGCGACAGCAGCGACGGCAACAGCAGCAACACACACAAATGCAATGCAATCAAGCGGCAACAACATTGCGCTGCTAACCACAAAAACTTTAGGGCCAGCTGAAACGACTTCGTTAGCTCAACTGCAGCGCCAACAAATGCCTGGCATGCCAACAGAAATAACAGCAGCAACAACAGCAGCAACAGCAACAACAGCAGCAACAATAGCAACAACAGCAGCAACAACAGCAACAACAGCCGCAATAGCAACAACAGCAGCAACAGCAACAACAGCCGTTGGCGTGCCAAGTTTGCAGCACGCTGCCAAACGCACCAGCATTTTGGCAAGCAGCTCACAGCTGCCGCCAACAACAACAACAGCAACAACAGCGCCGGCGAGACTGGCGAAGCCAACAAACATTAGCAATGCTGCTGTGGTCGCTACAACACAGCTCGATGTGCCACAAACAATTTTGGCGCTTCTAAGCACTGAACAAAAACTGGCCAAGAGTGTATTAAAGCAGTCAGAGTCAGCAGCAGCAGCAGCAACAACAGAATCGACAACGACAACAACAACAACAACAACAACAACAGCTGCTGCTGTCAGTGACGTTCAGGCAGCAAAGCCGCTGCATAAGCACACCACGCTGCAGCTGCATATTAAGGATCGCCATCTAATTGGTACGCCGCTGCTGATGCACAAGGGCGACAACCTGCTGATAGACGCGGAGCAATTGCTGCTGCCCGGAACGGCAACTGTGGCGGATGCGGAAACATTGGCTGCCAGCCAGCGCCAGGAAGCAACTGATAAGCGACAAGCGGAAGCAATAAAGAGCGACACAAAGGCGCCACAGCACGCACTGAAGAAGAAGAAGCCATCGCTGAGCATTAAGAAGATGACCTACAGCACCAAGCACCAATCAGCAATAAAAACGACAGCAGCAACAGCCGCGGCAGCAACTGAGACAACTGAGACAACAGCAATGTCCACGCAGAGCACACGGCATGCACAGCATCAGCACAGCAGCGTCAATACGCCCAACGCGCTTAAGCAGGAGCTGAACACATTCGCCCAGCTGAAGGCCTTTGTCGAGCTCAAGACGGAAGCCTCGAAGTCCGCCCAGCTGCTGGCCACGCGCCTGAACCCGCAGCAGACCCTAAATGGCAGCCATCCGGGCCTTATGCTGCTGCTCGCCTGCATCCTGGTGATTGTGCTGCTCGCCGGCCTGGCGCACGTCTATCGCTGCGAGCTGCCTTGGCCGCGGGGCACGCGCGCCGCACACCAGCGACCGCATCATCAGCGCCAGCTGAACGAGAACGACGATGTGCACAGCTTTCTGCATTATCAGAGCTCCGGCCAGACGGATCCGGCACGTTTGAGTGCCTGGCATCACAGCACCAGGCGCGAGGCGCCGTACAGTTCGCCGCTGCACAATCTGCAGGCGCGTGAGCTGCAGCGCGAGCAGCAGAAGCTGCAGTTCTACAGCGCTTCGCTGGCGGACAGCTCCATTGGCAGCGGCAGCGGCAGTGGCTGCTCCTCCGGCAGCAGTCGCAGCAGCCTGCACTCGCCCAGCAACGAGGACAGCTACTACATAGAGATGGCGCCCAGCAGTCCCATGACTGCGACCAACGGCATGCCACATCTGCCCATGGAGCTGCTGGGCAGCACCAGCACCAGCACCAGCACCAGCACCAGCAGCGGCACCAGCAGCGCCAGAGGCAGCCAGCACACAGAACTGGGCAATGGTCAGACGCCCTCGGCGTCGACGCTGCGCTCGATGAGCAGCAAGCTGATGGCGCCCGGCACACGACGACTGGGCATCTGGTGACAAACCGTTTTCGGGCAGCGACAATACGCGACACTCCAGTGAATCCAAGGGCGAACAAACACAAAACCCATATAGACACTTATATATAGAAATCATTCAGCATAGTTTTAAGCCAGCAGCAGCGGCAGCCGCAGCCGCAGCTGTCGCTCCAAAATGAGTCATAAACCAAACCAAACCAAAAAAAAAAAGGGCAGCAGCATGGAAAAAGATATATATATATATATATAAATATATATATATTTATGTTCGCATAGTCTCATTTGATTTATGGCTCATCGTGGCCGCACACGTGGCAGGCATCTTAGCGTCTAGGTTAGCAGCAACAATTTGTCATAAAGTTTCGTTACGTATACGCCGCGTGCAGCGGCCAGCAGCCAGCAGCCAAATAGCCAACAGCAGCCAAATAGCCATCGCCAGCAACATTTTATGGGCCATCAGGCAACACCCACCTCACGCCGCCCGCCCCACCCATCGCCCATCGTCCATCGCCCATCGGCCAATCCGCAACAAGGCCCTCAATTTGATGTCCATCTTGTGGTTGTATTTGGGTCAGTTTACACCAGGGCTCAAGCCCAGTGTGTGTGTGTGTGTGTGTGTGTTGTGTGTGTATAAGTGGCTGTCCGTTGCCCAAGATTAAGTGCTTTGATAGTCATGCATATAAAAATGAAATATATCGATAAAGTATTAAATAACAATTTAGTTTATGACCAAAAGTCAGCGAAAGGCTCGCGCCATCAACTCGACCATAACAAGTTCCGCCAACAAAAGCAAAACTCTCAATTTGTTGTTGTTGTTAATTGTGAGCATATGTCCGGATCGAGCGCCGATTTCCATAAGTCAACCAAAGACATTTTTATGTGCTGAGGCAACAAATTACTTATGTTGCCTTAAACATGCTTTGATAGCTTCAAAATGAGTTAGTTGTGGCTTAAGGCTTTAAAGATACATAAATAAGTGTCTTAGAGATATTTTTGTTGTCAGCTTTGAGCTGCTTTAAGTATTAAAATTAATTATTAATTATTAAAAATAATATTTATTTATTTTTTGTTATCTGTTTTGCTAGTTTTATATATTAAAATATATATAAAATTATTATACCTTATATTATTTTATATTTTATTGTCAATTTTGAGCTACTTTTAAATATTATAATATATATTAAACTATATATAATATATAAAAATATAAATTTTTTTTATTATCTATATTGAGCTAATTTTATATATTATAATATGTTTCAAACTATATATATAAAAATATATGTTATATTTATTTTTTTTTTTCAATTTTAATCATTTGTTATATTATAATAAATATATGAAATTATTATTTTTATATTATTTTATTTTTTCTATACTATTTTATTTTTCTAATAAATATTTTATTTATTTTTTGTTGTCAGTTTTGAGCTACTTTTATGAAGAGATACTTCTGAATATTCAACTGCTTCCATAGAACCTCTAGCAAGAGTAAAGATATTATTTAATATGCAAAGAAATTCTTTAACTAATTTTGTGCGTTTTGAGACACTTTTACACTTTAACTCTATTAATTCACAATTTAATGCACTCTTTAAGAGACTTAAACCAAAAGCTAACTTTGAGATACTTTTCCATAGCTCAGGTTACTTCCAACCTGTCAGATACATTTATATATTTTGTTAAGTTTCCGTTTTGCAAAAAAAGGCTTGAATTTGATAAAGAGACGCAACTCGCTCGACTTTTATGCTTTGAAATTCCTTCGAGCTCTATATTGGCACTTGAGCAATATTAACTAGAGCTCTGACTAGTGGAGCATTCAGGCTAAGTAATTACAAAATGTTCGCAATCAAAGTGAAAGGGGAGAGTGTAGAACGCATTTGGCTTTCACTTGAAATAAAACTCTTGATAGATTTTCGTCTTCGGGCAGCGCTCACTGCTAATGGACTTTAAAAGTCAACTGCTCCAGTAGATCTTTAACCCACTTTGAACAATTTAATTAAAATTTCGACTCAACTCGACTGGACTTGAGCCACAGCATGAAGCACACTTGGTACAAAGTAGAAAACTCCTTTAGGATATATTTGATTCGTGTTTTGTATTGACACCCTTAAGAGCTGCCCCGGCAATTGCCTTACACAACCTCATGCGGCACCCCATTTGGCACTTGTCGAACAGCAGCCGCCCTCTTGGCCTCAATTTATAAATTGACCAAGCGAGCATATGGCGTAAATCCAGCCAAATGGGCAGACAACTAATCCGCCACGGCAAATGTGAGATGTTGTAAAACTATTTGAAAGATATGTGAAAAATGCCAATGTGTGGAGTAAACACGCCTGCCTCTGGCTTGTCCCCGTCCCGTCCCCGGCCGGGCCGGTCCGGGCCGGGCCTGGCCGTGCCGACATCAAAATAATGTGCCAGCAAATCAAATTACAAGCAACGACTTCATGAGGGGAGGAGCGCGCGTACTGCGGGTTCGGGGGGCTGCAACACAACAATTACATTAAGACACGATAAAAAGTTGTGCAACAATCTTGAGCGAGCCACAGTCAGGGCGGCAAAACGACCCAAAGCCACAGTCATTGCACAGTTTTTCAACTTTTTGTGGCTTTGTAATTGGAATACAGAAGATGAACAAGAGCCACAGCAACAGGAAGATAGATAAAGATGCGAATACAAATGTATCTGGGGGTTTGGGCACAGTTTGAGCCACAAGCACCAGAGGCAGCGACAGTGGCAGCGGCAGCGGCAGCGACAGCAATGGCAGGCGTTCAAGCGTTTCGTCTCAAGCAATTCAGAAGGATTTATTTTTGGCCACAAAAGCGAAATGTGTAGCAAAGCGGGCTAACAACAATTAAAGTAATGCTGACCAACAAACTACGGACTACGGACTACGGACTCCGGTCCGGGGGATTACGGCAAAAATAAGCAAGAATTGCGTTCAACGCACAAAATCTTAATTAAGGAAGTTCCAACTTCCAACTTCCAAGTCCGGGGCAAGTGTCAGGCGGACAGGCGGACAGACAGATCCAGTGTGTTTTTTTTTATGCAGCAATTTCTGCCAGTAAAGCACAAAAACTGGACTACAATGAAGGCGGGTCCATTGTCAAATTTAATGAAGGTTTTCTCTTGCTTATGACATGCGCAGCTGGCCAAGATTTACTTACAAAAACTTTTCAGTTTCATGCGAGCGGAAAATTGTCGTAAAGCAACAGCAAAAACAACTCAAATGAGTTAATTCGATATTTGACACTTTTGGGTCACATTCCAGGCTGAAATACGAAATGGTCTAAAGTTAATAAAGAGACGTAGTCCGGCCCCAAATTATTTGCCTGCTAAATGGTCTTAACTGGACATCAACTGACGGCGAGCGCTTTGGCCAAGTTGTGTGAAAATAAGCTGCTTCGGCTGTGCCCATAAATAAAGCCACGTAATTGAACATGGCCAAGCATATGTAAAGCAATTCAACCACGAGCTGAATACCAATAACAGAAAACATGAACACACAATAATTAAATTTAATTGCGCTGTACATATAAAAAAAAAAAACGAGAACAAAAGCAAAAAAATAAATAAAATAATTTTTGCAATTTTAAATATGCATATACAAATATTCTGTGTTTAAATAAATACAAAACAAAACAAAAAATACCAAAAACTATAAAAAATAAATAAAAAAGGATGCGCAGATTTGCATTTGATTTTGCGTATTTTACAAAACCACAAAAACAACAAAAACTAATTGCCAAATATTCGATGTAGCCATAAAAAAAAAAAAAAACATATAAATAAATAACACCTATATATATATATATACATACATGAAAGAGTTCTAGCTTAGAGCAGTGCAAATAAAATATTAAACAAATAATTCTATTTACACAGTTTCAATATTTATTCAGTTTAGACAAACGCCGCGTCCACAAAGCAGAAACTAGAAATATCTGTCTGTCTGCCTGTGTGTGTGCGCGCGTATTTTGTAAATAAGTAGTTTACCGCAAGTAATTATAACATTATTATTATTGTGTAGTATTAGCTCTTTGAAAATTGAAACGTTGGCCAGCACTGGCCCGAGGCGTTCTTAGATCAAATCAAATCAATAACAGTTAAAACAATTCAATAAACAAAACAAAAACAAAAATTATGAAAATTATTTAAAGAATTTAAATTTAAAACCAAAATGAAAGCAAAAAATAAATATTTAATGTATTATGAAATTAGCTTTTAAGTATGAATACATTTATGAACACTGGAAATTTTCAAAATGGCAGACAACTGTGAAATGCGAAATAAAAATTGAAAATTATTTAATTAAAAAAAAATATACGAAAATTTCGTTTTTATTTAAGGGAAATTTATTTCAATAATAAGTTTAAATAAATGAAGATGGATTTACTGACTGTGAGGCGTAGCACTGGAAGGAGCTTGAGATGAACGTGTTCATTAAATAGGCCGTAATTTTATGGTATAGAGTCCTAATTATTTTATTATTATTACATAACTCTTCGTCACCTTTCATATACCTATAAAAGTGTGAAATCTTGAATTAAATCTGAAGATTTATATATCCGTACATAATCACATTTAATTCTCATTATTTTATGTTCTCTTTTAAGCTACATGCTCGTTTAAGTTTAATACAATCATACACATAAGCAAATATAATTTACAATTCCCAAATTTATATAACATGCCCAATTAAGGTCTTAAAACAATTTAAACTTTCATAAATTTATATAAGCTCTCAATATTTACTTTAAGGCACACAAAGTTTAGGTTGATTCAGTTACAGTTGATTCCAAGTTGCAGCATTCAATTTCGTACAATTGACAGCACAAATTAACATTTTGAATGGTTCAAGAAGAAGAAACAATTGACAAGAACACAGATTAGAACTAAAGCACATGGGCAATAAAAATAAACGTAAAATTAGTGACGCATGCGACAGTTAAGCAAGAAAATTGTGCATAAAGGCACAACTAAAAGGCCAATAATAGCATATAAATATATGTATACAATATATATATAAATAAATATATATATATATACCATATATATATATATACATTTACATATATATAATCATTGGTTAAGTCCGGTCAAAAGCAAAACAACTCGAACATTTTTATTTCAAATCCAATTATTTCACATCGAACTGCAATCAAATGATTGCGTTCAGCAACAGGAAACGCGCACAGCTCTGTGTGTGTGTGTGTGTCTGTGTGTGTGTTTATGTTTCGTGTGTGTGTGTGTATGTGTAAATTGCTGCGCTCGACAAACGATGCTGTGAAAATTGCCGACAAAATGAAAGTCAATTGGTTTTTGCTGTTCGCCTTCTGCTCGCTCCTTTTGCTCGCTTTCTCTTGCTGTTGTTCTTTGGCTCGGCCGCAACACATCAAGAATTGTATTTGTGTGTGTCTGGTCAGAGCTGTAAGGCATTCAATATTGCAGCAACAAGGAGCAACGCGACATTCAATATTATTAAAATTCACATCCATTTACGGGCCGTTGGAGGACAACAAATGTCAGCCAACAGATGCTCAACTGTTGCCAATAAAAAGGTTAATGAGAAAATAACAAACAACGAACACGAAGCAGAAGAAAACAAATAACAATAATATAATATAATACAAATATGATAAGCTTCTGGGTTCGAATTGAAGAGGCGCTTTCATCGCTTCCTGGAACTGGAGCAGCAAATGTCGTGAATAAGTGAAAAATCATGCCGCATATCAAATTGCCCTTTAACAACTATTCAGAGAGAAGGTAGAGAGTCGGCAGTTTAAGCTAATTCAAGTCAATTTTAACAAAGCTCAGATTAGCTATAAATTTTCTAGAAATCTCATTAAGTAACTTCCTTTCACTTTGCATATCCAGCAGCAAAAAAATTGTTAAAAAAAAAAAAAAAATACAAATTAAAAGGATCCGCTTCAGCTGAGCCTTCGCCATTTACAAAAGAGTCAAGGAATTGGCCGGGCCCAGAGAATTAAATGAAAACGTTCTCTGTGAAAAGTTTCGGCAAACGTATAAAAGCCTGGCCTCTGCAGGCATTGAACTGTTAATTTTAATTTTTATTCAATTTACAGCCAGAGCGATTCAAGGCGAACTATTCAAATGGCTGCACTGCACGGGCTACAGGCCGCAAATATATATATATATATATATATTATATATATATATATACATATAAATGTGTCTGAAAAAAATGTTGTCTAATTGATTACGAAGCTGTGCAGCCAAATGGCGCTCCATTAGTAGCCGCCAAGCGGATGGAAAATACAAATGGAAGAGCAAAACTCAAGCTTACGTCATTTGCTTCTTCGCTCGCTTCGGAATATGCAAACAATTTTCGTGGATGTTTGAGTGTGGGTCAGATACGAATGGTAGGTAAAAAAAAACACACACACACACGCACACACACTCCCACACACCAAGTCTGCCGCCCACACTCAACTGTAAATTGCATTCATATTTAATGCAGCGCTGGCAGCGCGGCCAAAAGCATCGACACATTACGCATACGCAACGTAGTGCTCCATTGGGACACATTGCTTAATTTCTGTGCAGCCCAAATGCATGGAGGCAGGCAAGCGTGTGTGACATACGCACACACACACACAAGCAGACACACGTGTGTGGTGTGAGAGACACATGCATATATACATAAAAGCAAATGTCAAATGTGAAAAGCGCCATTCCACGAGCCAAAAAAAAAAAGAAGAAACGCAAAACGAATTCACATTACGTATACGCCAACTTCTTTTTTGCTACAAAAAAGCACAACACACACACACACACAGAGAGAGAGATACACACACAGACACACGGCCATTTGGCGGGAGGTGGTAACGATTTCATTTCATGGTTTTGCACTCGTTATGACTTCTGCCCCTGGGCGCCCCAGCCCAGCAGCCCCTTCGCGCTTTGCTTGCTTTTTATTGTCGCCCAGCTGCGGCGCTGCGTCCCCAAAGTGTGCATCGTTTTATGTTTACTAGAGGTAAAATACAGCCACATATTGTGCTCACTGCCTTGCCCACCGCCCCGCATACCATGCACCACGCCCACCGGCGCAACTACTTCGACAAATTTTATTTAAACACCGCCCACACGAAACGACATTGGGACACCAAGTTCTGTTTTTCAATTTAAACTTTAAACTTCACATGTTTTTTGTTTTTCATTTGTTTTTTTTTTTTTTATTTTCGCTTTGCAACATTATTCGAAATGTCATCGCCGCCAGCTGTGGCCAGCTCTCTAGAGAAATGCAGCAAGGTGTTTGTACTTTTTTGTTGCTTTCCGTATACCTGTCGAGCAGGCGAGCCTGGCGAATTGTGTCCACAAGTTTTTGTGTGCGCCGCAAAGTTAAAGAAACCAATTTTTGGCCACATTAAATATTAAATCATGTTTAAATTAGTTTAAACAAATTATGAGCCAGACAGCAGAGACACACGCAAGGCATATATATAATTCACATATACTCTAATAAAGGTGAATTCTAAATTTTATATACAAATATTTCATGTTTTTTAATTTTATTTAGGGAACAAACAAAAAGTTTTTAGAATTGAAAACAAAAGCCAAAATCAAATTAAAATTGGACATAAATTGGTATGAGAGGGCATTAATCGGAAGTGACTTGAATAGATTCTTTGCCCAGGCAAGTGTTTATTAAACATAAAGAGCTTACACAGAACTTTCATATGCATATACAGGAATCAAAATTTAAAATTTCAGATATTCAGCTTTTGTAGCTTACGGATGTTCTGCATTAATAGAGATCAGATGGATACAGTCAAACGAAAATGGCCATAACGACTCAGAGCAGAAAACTGTTCAAAATTATTATAGTATATTTCATATATTTATTATTATTTTATTATTATTTATTATTATTTATTATTATTTATTATTATTTATTATTATTTATTATTATTTATTATTATTTTATTATTGTTTATTACTATTTATTATTTATGATACCGGATGCTTATGGTTGACAAATAGTAGTGTGTACTAAATGTGCACATAATGACTTTTTGTTGCTATGCATATACATACACACATAATGAGATATATACATACTCGAAATAAGATAATGAGATATATACATACTCGAAATAAGATCAACCCGCTATATGTGGACTGACACTCAAGGCGAACTGCAGCAACTACAATTAATGTATGCACATATATAATATATATAGATAATATATGCATATATAAAATATACATTTTCTCAATCTGCCAGAGCCTCATGTATTCGAGCACATGTATTTAAGCTAAGCTCAATTTATATTTGATAAATAAAGAATTTTATAGAAACGACAATCAAATGAAGCTGATGCTCTGCTCTTTTCTAAACTAATTAAAAATATTACAATAACATGCATAATGGGGTCTGGCAAGCCTACATCTGCCCAAAGTTTATGCTCTGAATTCCCATTTTCTATGCTTTTACGGCATACAATTTTAAATGTATCAAGAGTAAATAGAAATTCATATAATATTATTAAATTGTTATATATATAAAATATTGGGATATGTGTAAATTAATTTAAGAAAATTATTAAAGTTAAAATAAGATTAGATATAGTAAATTAAATGGAGTGAAAAATAAAAACAATAAAAACATGAATGAAATCTAGAGAGGAAATATATATTACATATTAAAGTAAGTAGATAATAATATAATATAATATATATATATATATATTTTTTATATACATCATATATATGTATACATTAATCAAGAGTTCATTTCAGGCAAAATGTCAACTTAATTAAGCCAAGTTTATTCAAAAGCTTTATGTCTGTGTAATTAGCAAGGAGAAATCATTTAAACGAGCTTGTTAATATAATTAACGCATTGATTGCCGAGTGTACACACTCACTCACACACACTTACACAGACATGCACACACACAGAGTCTTCAACCGAAGATCGTAAACAAATTGTAGCTATTAAGAGCCAAAAGGGAACGACATAAACTTGGTAGCGGGTGAAAGCCAGCTGAGAGGCAAATCAGTGACAAGCCAGCGCCAGTTTGTGTCACCTAATTGAGTAAGTATCCTAGCCGGACTTGCTGTATGTTATCCTCGGTGTCCTCTACAGTTGACACACACACGCACATGCACACATATATATGCAGCAGAGTAAGTGGCTTTAGCTGCGGCTTCCTTACCAACTGCGGCAGCAGTTGAAGCTGTGCCAGTTGCAAATGTACTAAGTGTGTGAGCGAGTGTGCGTGTGTGTGTGTGTGTGTGTGGGGAGTGTGTTCCGTGTATATTTTATTTGTTTTTATTGTATTTTATTCGCTTTTTTGCCCGGCAACACACCCGCTATTTTCTGTTGTTCTTGCTGAGTTTTGTTCTGTGCTTTTGTTTTTATTTGTGTTCATAACATAAACTTTGTATTTTTATGCGAGACAAACGACAGCAGCGCTAAAGGACACTGCCTGGGCTGCTCGAGCAGGACAACGAGGCGACCAACTTGTTTGCGCTGCGAAATCTGTTAAGAGCTTGCCTTCACGCACACACATATATGTATGTGTGTATGTATGTCCATGTATATTCAACACGCTGCGGACTGCCTTTAACACTCTGTACTTTTTGCTTTACCACTTGAGTGGATTTTTGTGTTGTTTTTTTTTTTTTTTCATTCTCGCCTTTTTTCTCGTGCTGATTTGAGCCAAGTTTCGGAGCGGACGAGGGGATTATCATCATTTATTATGCGTGCCACAAATCGAAATCAGGAAAGCAACTTGATTAAGATTTAACTAAGCGTACGGCTCGTCTGCCGTGGACCTTAATAAACATTCATATTCAATTCAATTGAAATGAAAATGCAAATGGAAATGGAAATTGGAACTTAAAAGTGAAACAATGCAAAACTCACACACAGCAACGCACACATTTACACTCACACAACAATGAACATAAATAATTTTAAATGGCAATTCAATTTTTTATTTGCCTTTTGCCGAGCAAATACAAGAGAAAAGAAAAAATCGCAAATAGACACGCGCAATAAATTGAAATAAAAAATGAAATCACAAAAAAATGTTAATTAAACGAAAACCACTCGCCGCATGCAACATGCAGCATGCAGCATGCAACATGCACCATTCAACATGCAGTTTGTGGTCGTTGGTAATTAATAAAATCCCAGACTGAAACGCTCAAAGGACACTTTGGGGAGCTGGCGACGCGTCGCTGCGCATTAGCTGCAACATTTAATATTTGTATTATTCAAATACCCTCGAGCATTAAACAAAATTTCGTGTAATGGCATTCAATATTTGTTAACTGTCTGAGTTTAAAGTTATGCTGAATGTGAATCGAGCTCGTTTATCTTCAATATGAATACAAAATAAATTCGATTGTTGGAATTTTTTTTTCTCAAGTAATTTATATAAATTTTATATACATTTTATTCTTATTATTATTATTATTTATTATATTTTTTTTTGTTTGCAATTTCTTACAAAAATTTATTGTATTAAATTCTTTAAAAAATTTTAAATAAAATTTAGTTTTCAATTCAATAAGCTCCATCTCGCCGACAAGCAGGGCATTCTCTAGTGGAAACCACTTCTTTAATAAGTATTGTTGCCTTTTTTAAACACAGCACACATGCATGTAGATTTTTTTTTTTTTTGTCTGGGTAACTGTCAACCGACCATCAATCTATTGGCTGGCCCGGGGGCGTTAAGCTGGCCAGCAAATCCCCAGCGCCACGGCTAGAAGGAGGCGCGCTTTGCGACTGAGGCTTAACGAGCTCAAAAGCTTCAAACAATGGCGCAGACACAATAAAGGGTTTGTAGCGCTTTGAGCTAAACGCGTTCCCTTTCATCTGGACACGGGGACAGCCAATGGACAGGGGATAACATCGCTAGAAGCTACAGACAAACTGACAGCAGCAACAGTCTAAACAATTTCAGTGCAGAAACACGTTCTTTATTAGCGCACTCAATATGGCAGTAATGCATCAAATTACTTTGATAGGGTTCCTTTGATAAAAGACAAGACTCACTCCAAAGAAAGTTTGCAGAAGTATGTGAAGCAAATTCGATTTTTTTTAACGTATGCTCAATTATAAATAAAATAATAAAATCATTGAATAATTCGAGCTGTTTGCAATGAATGTAAATGGCCGTTTTATATAAATGTAAATATATAAAAATGTTATTGTATATTTTAAGAAATGCTTAAATTTAACCAACAAAAAAATAAGAATAATAATTTATAATTAATAATAACTTATGAATAATTTAAATTATTTAATAATGAAAATCAATACATAATTATGAATAAAAATCATTTCTAATAATTATGAATAATTCACAATTAATAATAGTAATTTATAATTAATAATTAATTTAGCATTTCATTCAATGTCTGATCTATCAATCTATTTTCCATGTATATAAATATGACATAGTATTCATAATGAACTACCAAAAAATTACTTATCTGAACACATCTTAAAACAATTATATTTAATAACCCATTTCAAATTACATTCCATTTGGGAGTGAATATGCCAAAGTTCAGATAAGTATTTAAGTGCATAATGGGTAAAAGTGTAATATTTAAAAGAAAAAGTTTTACGCAAAAACTACAATCATAAATTGTGAAAAAAAAAAAAATATATATATATATATCTATATATACATGTATATGTATATAAAAAGAATAAAGATAATCTGCAAGGTGCAGCAAAGCTGCAAACTTTGCCGTTGCCTAGGTCTTTTCCTTTTCACTCCACAATGCCCATTAACCCCTAAAAAGTATTATCTGTGTATGACTAGATGCTGCATATGTGCTCATATTTTACCAAGTTAGGAAAAAAGTAAAACTGTCAGCCATGGATGCGTTCTAAAACGCTTGTCAGAAACTTTTTGTACGCTGCCAGGTGTGCAGCAACTGCATCGACAGCGATAAGTCATATAGAATATAGAATATAGAATATTTAAATATATATATATATATATATATATATATATATATATATATATATATATATATATATAAGGGAAGCTGTGAGTGGCATGTGCCAACTTTGAGTTGCAAATAAAAGGAAAAAGTTAAAATTTATATAAATATAAATGGAAAATCGCTGGAAAATAGAAAAGTCTTCTTGGCTTATGCGTATGCATTGCGTAAGCCAAAGCTAAATATTGCCCTGAGCTAGGGAAACGGACAATAAATTGTGAATGTTGCCTAGAAATGTTCACATCGAATGAAGCGACAAACGCAAACAACAAATTTTACAACCCAATGCACTTGGCAGAGCATTGAACAAAATACAAAATACAAAAAAAAAAAAAAAAAAACTTGAGAAGACAGAAAAACAAACAGGAAAAAAAAAACAATTACGCGTTTAATATATTTTCATTTGGCAGCGCAGAGTCGCTTTTGACTACTGAATTAAGCAGTGAAGCGGTGAAGGGGGAGACAGGAGGCTGCAGTGCCCGCTGTAGGTTGGGCAGTCGTCCTGTGCTGCCATTTTTTACTTTTAATGAAGCGCAAGAATTTCAGCTGGATAATTTGTTAAGCGCAGGACAGCCAAAAGGCAAAAAGCCAAAAGGAGCCAGAGCACAAATAAAACAAGCCAGAATCTCGCAGCCAAGCCACAGCCAACTGCATAATGCTCGTTCATAGTGCAATAAAATAAATTAAATATGAATATATATTCAAGGTCTTAGAATTTATAGATATAACTATCAAGCAAGTCGAGTAATAAGTTTGTGAAACTCTGACACAATCTCTAAAGAAGCTCTTTGGTAAACCAATCCTCTTTTATCTACGTACAAAACGAATATACTCTATACACTTGAAGAGCGAGTATCTATAAAAACTTAGAACAGCAGCAGGCGCAGTGCAACAAGGCTACAGACAGGCAAAACCCAAAGGGAGGAGAGACAAAAAGAGAGAGGTAGCCAGAGAGAGAGCGGGAGAGGGACAGAGAGAGAGGTAGAGCAAGTAAGCCATTGCTGAAAGTTTGCGCTATAATTTGGCTTATTTCAAGCCAACAAATTTATAGAGTTGAAATGCAAAATGGAGCGCTACAATTAGCCCGGAAATATACATACCGAGAGACAGACAGAGACTCAGAGAGAGAGAGAGAGAGAGATCCACAGAAAGAGAGTGCAAGATAAATGACACGCAAATGCCAAGTGGCAGATTTTCATTTTTAATTAAAAGCCCAACCAGCATGTCGCTTCATAATGCATTACAATAAAACATAATTAACAAGCTGAAATCGAGCTGAGCTGAGCTCAACTGAGCTGGACTGCGCTTGGTCACCCACACACACACTCACTCACCTGTTGTAATGTTGTGCATGAAAATCTCGCGCAGCAGCAACAACTCATCCTCCGGTGCTGCGGTATATGAGCCAAAAACATCCTCCTCTGGCCAAACTTCCCTGCGAAATGAGCAAAAATAAATTTATATTAAGCTTTAAAGTTTCAGAAAATTTTAGTTACAATTTTAAATTTAATGGACAACGAATTAAAGCATATGAAATGCTCAAGAAAATATTGAATCTTAAGCGGCAGTAAATATTCATAACTAGATTATTTATCAAACACAAGAAATATTTAAAAATAAATTACTTAAAATTCCGTAAAGGCTTTTAACTATTTTTAAATTTAATAATAACAAGTATGAGACTTAGAGTTACACTGCACCCTGCACCCTTTGCTCCATTAGCTCTACTTAAGTGCTATAAAAGAATGTTTAAACAAAATAGATATGTATTTTTATTTATGTAAGATATAATTTAATAACTAAATATTTTTATCTTTTTTATTTGATAACATTGAATGAAAATATTTTTTTTCTTTCTGAAACAAGCTCGAAATGCAGATGCTTTATAGGAGTCCAAAAAAAAAGTCTGTAGCTTTTATAGGAGGTGGAATCAATGCATTAATACAGACAGATTAGAGATAAAAATTGCTGAGAGTTGTCGCCGTCAGTGCTCATTGAGAGCGAATCTGAGAAAAGTTAGTCTACATATCAAAAGAGACAGCGCAGCATCAGTTCACTCTGCTGATGAGCGCAACTTTAAAGGGATCAAATTTTAAAGAAGACTGACCCAATCGAGACATATATATATATATATATATATAACATCCATGCTCACGGCAATATTATTAAAACGGAAAAATAATTAAATTAACTAGCTTCGGCAAGACAAAAGGCAAAAGAGTTAGCCAAAACATACCTGCATCAATCCAATTAAAAACTCGCCCTAAAAGCACACAGATAAAGTCGACCTTAAGCCATGGCCTATATTCCAGTGACGCCAACAACAGCAAAAATTACAACAGTTACAACAAAAATAACAACAAATATTGCATTTTTTTTTTGTTTGTTAACGGCAATAACCAGCATTCACATCATGTTGCACGATCCGAGCGCTGGACATGCAACAAGCGAAGCTTTTAGCTTTCACAAAATGAAATTGATGCGCTTAAAATTGCGTTAAAATTTCTCGTGTTGCACACACTCACTCACACACACACAGAGACACACACGCACAACAGCTAGAAAGCTGGTCCACTGGCAATAGCAGTTGCTTGCATCACATGGCTTGTGGGCGCCACGTTTTTGGTGTGCAACACACAAATAATCCTTGCGTGCGCCACTTGCATGTCTGTGTGTGTTTGGGTGTGTGTGTGTGTGTGTGTGTGTGTGTGTGTGTGCTGCATACACCAGTTGCAGGCTCTGCAGCGTTGTCGTTGCTGTTAATTTAATATTTGGAAGCAGCTTAATATCCAACTACGCACGCAGTTAGAAGGAGAGTCAAACAGAGACAGAGAGAAAGTGTGAGTGAGAGAGAGGGGGAGAGTGACAGATTTATCGACTTGCAACATGCTTTGCATCGGTTGCTGCCTCTCCAGTCATATCGTTAGCAAACAGCCAGTGTGGGAGCTGTTGTGGGTGCAATGCAGTTGGTTGCCGCTTTGCCGCGTTATGTTTTGCTGCAGATAGCGCAACTTATGTTTGCCACCGTCAAGCGCCAATAAATTGAAAGACATGCCACACACACACACACACACACACCCTACCGCGCGCCCTCATAAAAAGTATTTTGTGAAAATTCTGCATAACAAATAGTTTTCTGGTTTGGCCAACTGCTAATTGCCGCTGGCCTGCATCAAGAGTTCATCGGATATATATATAACCGGGCTAATTAGCAACGGAACTGGGCACCAAATATGGTTAATTATACAGCCAGGTGAGTCGTATGTGGGTTATTTGCGGAATCGGGCCAATGTGGTTCTCAGAATGTGGCTTACACGAATGCCAATTGCAATCAATAATGCTTATTATTAAAGTGTGGAGTATATATTTATATAGAATTATATATATATATATATATATATATATATATATATATATATATATATATATATATATATATATATATATATATATATATATCTATGGTATCTTAGCGAGCAATGCAACTGCTGCCAATGCGATTATAAATTAATAATTAAATGAGAATCAAGGCTCAATTCTGAGGAAAAAGACTTAAATACAACTGACTGCAAATAACCTGTGATAAAAATACTAATCGAAAAACAAAATAAAAAAAAAAAAAAAATATATATATATATATATATATATATATATATATATATATATATATATATATATTTATATATATATATTGTTTTTTCTTTTATACATATCTTGATACTTTTTGAATCCGGCACTGGAAGTGTATTTTATTAAAAACAAATTTATTCATTTCAAATTAAAGAGTTTTTGAAGATAATTACAAATTTTAATATAGATTCACTTTCACTTCACTATATTACTTAATTATGAGCTTTAGGCGTTCAGGATTGGCATCTCAAGCTGCCCGCAGCTAAAATGCAACTGACAATTGACTGTCAGATTTAGAAACTTATATATTTTAGTTTATGAATTTTTTAATATCTAGTCATTTTAAAATATATGTATGCTGTTAAGTTTTTTTTTTTTAAATAAAATGAAATTCTCAATTAGTTCATATGAAGCGTTTAACACGGTAAATATCAGTAGGTGGAATTGCAACTGTGGCAGCAGTCTCTGACAGCTCTATGATAGCTCTTCTTATGCGCTTGATATTAAATTCATATTGTAGAAGTAATACAGAATGAAACAGGGCACAGTGAACATGCTTTGGAGACCTTTAGTTAATTATACTCTGAACCCAGTTTGGACTGGACTCGACACTTTTCATAGGACATACATATGTGTTAAATCATATATCTGTGATGATTATACATATGTGTTAAATCATATATTTATATTTATATTTTTTTATAATTATAAAATATATGTTTTTAAACTTTTCAGTACATCTTTTACTGTAGAAGAAATAGATATTAACTGCACATTTTTAAGTTTTCTTCTCTGTACAAACAAAGCATGAAGTGCTTCAGATGCATAATTAATGTTCGTCAGTCACAAACGGAGCAAATATTTGTGGCTTTGTTTAGTTAGAAATTCTATAATGAGAGTTTATCTTTTGCACTCGTTTAACTTATATAAAACATACTTGGAATACTCTACACAGTTTAAGTAAGAGTATTTTAATCGCATATGACTTAATTCATTTCTGCTAAATAAATAATTGCATAACTTAAGTTATGATACTATGCAAAAATAATTTCATTTCTAATTAGGTAATTTTGCTCAAGCTGCGAAATTCACAAGAAATTTGAATAATTTAAAAAAATAAGAAGAGATTCATAAATTAAACCTAAATTTTGAGATAGTACATTGGCTGTGTTGTATTCGATCGAATTATTGCACATAGTTTGATAAATTGGCTAAACATGCTCTACAAGCCAGCTTAAGAGCTTTAAATGCAAAGTAGCGACTGTCAACATTGCAACATAGCTAAATAAGCGAAGCAGCTGCAGTAACAGCAACAGCAGCAGCAGCAGCAGAAGCAATAGAAGCAGAAACAACAAAAGCAGCAGACGCTGCTGAACATAAGCTTAGTTAAGAGGCAACTGGGCTTGGTCTGGCTTGGGGCTGGGGCCAAGCATAGCCAACTGAAAGTTGCAGCTTAAATGAAGTTTGAATAAACATTTTGCGCATTTACTTCACTTAAAAGTTTTTCAAGCTGACATTCCAGTGCTCGGCGCTGCCATTAAACCCGCCGTCGGGCGAAAGCAAAAACCAAAACGTTTTCAGTTTCAATTTTATTTATTTTTGGTCGTTTTTTTTTTTACGCTCCTTTTTATTTTGTTATTAAAATGGGGAAAATACATATATATATGTAGTATGACTTGGCAAGTATCTAAAATGTTGGCAGCCGCACACAGACTTGGGTTCTTAGGGTCTTGGGGGCAAGGGCACCAAGGCTGGCACTTACATGCCACGCCAGACACATATGCAAGCAGACCATTTGTCTGTGTATATGAATACGCCATACTCTAGTTTATTTTCAATATTTTGTTTACCCAAAAATTCTTCTAGAAGGCAGCAAAAAACATTTACAGCACAACTCCCACTGCGACCCCAGGAGCAAAAAAGTTGCAGACAAAAGGCAACCGAGTGGGTGCAAGCCGAAGCCTGGGGGGTTTCGGCAGTGGTGCAGCGGGTGCGCTTCCAGGGTCTATGCATATCGCATTTTAATTTATTAGCACAAAAAGCGTCTAGACCTTTTTAAGCTGCTGCAGTGGCTGCCGGCAACTGCCGCTTCATACATTTTAATGCAACAATTTCTTTGGCAACAATTAAAATGCACATAAATTCAAATGAAGCATTACAATAGCCAAATTGCGTATACGCCATGTAAAGCACACGACAATGCAAAGGGCCATACAATCAAGAGGATCTTTACTTCTATTGTTCCGTTCCAATACCTGCAAATTCAAGTCAATGCCTTAGCACAATTGCGTGCTTGAATTGTAAATTAGGGCAGTGACTAGACTAGCTGAATACCCTGTATATAGATTTGATTGTTAGTAAATATAAGAAATGAAAATTAAATGGTTAAAGAATTAAGTTTTTATGAATATATTTAAAATTCGATTTGATTCGCAAATTTAGATTTTGAAGCAATTTAACATAAGCGAACGTTAACTTGTTAATCAAGGCAATTATTGGACAGATTAATATTAATAAACTGAGAAAATAATAATAATAATGAACTGAGTAAACGCTAAATTTTCGAGATAATGAATTATGAAAAGCATTAAAAATTCAACTATAAATTCAGAGCAAAAATTTATTTATGAATAATATTTGAGCTTAAAGTTATTCTAAGATGATTGAAAATCTATGTTTATAGATTCAAAAAACAAAATCTTATTTTTATAATATTTCAGATTGGGATTGCTTAGCAATTTTGCAATTTTAAAATGTATTAATTTATATCTATCGAGCTAAATTGCAATATGTCAAAATATGTCAAGTGATATTATTTATCTATTATTTTTATATTTTTTTTATTTAAGTAACCAAATTCCATTTTGGGTAGTTACAGGGTATACAAATTAGGCATATCACAATTGTATTCATTTAATTGGATGGTTACAGCACTGTCAACAATTACGTTGTTTGAAACAGCATGATTTTCGCAATGTAATCCTTAGCGTGCAGCAGGTGGAAACTTTTAATGATATTTGATAAATAAATGACTTGGAAATATTTAAGTTACGTTTCGATAGCTGCTGTCAGACGACAACGACGACAACCGCCTTTGACAGCAAGGGCAGCTGGCATCTTGTGTGGGAGGTGGGGATAAACACAGTTAAAATGTTGACGCGAAAGATGGTAAATTATTTATTTTCACGTAATTTTCCCAGCGCAAACAATAAACATTGATGCAGAGAGAGCGAGAGAGAGTGAGAAAGAGACAGCGAATGAGAGAGGCTTAACATAATTGAGCTGGCAATTAAATCGAAAGGCTGCTCGCCTTGAACTCAACAGCAGCCAACCAAAGCCACTGGCACAGTTGATGGCACATAATGAGGAGCTGAAGCAGAAGAACAACGAATTCCGCACGCTGCTATTATCTGTCAGAGCAAGCAGAGCCAGCTGGCCAGTTGAGCACGCGATGCGTGGGCTACCTTTATAATAAATGAAAACTATTTAATTTAAGCACAACAGAAAGAGAGAAAGCAAGGACAGTTTGTGCCAGAAAATCGCTGCACAAAATATGAATTTCGCATAAGAAAAAAAACGAAAACAGGAAAAGCTTCACCGAAAATAAGCACAATAAAGAACCCGAGCGTTAGCTCCCACATTTTCTTTTACCTGACTTAATTTATTATGCGAAATTTTCTTTTGTGACCCACAAGCGCAGACGCACAATGGCCAACAGTCAATGTCAAGTTATTAAAGGTAGAAATTTTCCAAAGGATTACGGCTGCTGGCTGTTGCTCAATTTGAAGGAGACGCACAGAGACGCAAGGACACTCACCTGGCAGCACGCAGCAAGGCAATCGCCGACTCCAATTTAGCGTTGCGCAGCAATTTATTTATGCGCATCATGCAGTCCTCGCTGCAAGCATGAAAAAGGATATAAATTGCATTTTAAAAATGAATCTCTTTATACATATACATATCTACTCATCGTATATTAGTGCTAACTCACCGTTGATCTTCGATGGACTTCTCCAAGGTGGCATCAAAGGGCAGCGGTCGCTCCTCCTCCAGCAGCTGCAGGTCTGTGGCAAGCAGCAAACTGACCTCCGATGCCATTTCAGCCCATTTAGTAGCGAGTTCTTCCTGTTAAAGTAAGAGGATATGAAATCAAAGTTGAAATTTACAGCATTTAAATAATTATTAAAGATGACTTAACTAGAGAAACTCTTAGGTGTATAAACTATAATTTAATTTTAATTCATGATTTAAAACTTAGTCGAATTCCCTTAATTTTCCTTTTAAACTACATATGCCCTTGTCAACTATATTTTCTATACTTGTTTTAACAAAGTTCTATTCACAATAAAAACAATTTTTTAAAAATATTATTATATAATTAATAAATAAATTAATAACAGTTGACTTTATAAAAGCGGAGCCAAAAATATGCTTATTGTTTGTCTCTTTGAATATAAAAGCCACATAAAATGTGAAAAAAAAACTATTAAATACAATACATTATAGATATTAAAAAAAAAGGAATTCAATTAAATTCCAAATGTCATAAATGCAAAAATTTAAATAGTTCCAAGCAAACAGCTGAACTATTCAATACCCTTTAAAACAAGACAAAATAAATTCAATTTATATATTAAATTTGAGAGGATCATAATAATATGATAATAACACAAATTTATATGTATATAATTTAGTTGAAATTACCTTTTTCTTTTTTAAGAGTTGTATTGTAGAACTCTTATAATACTTATAATATTATATTCAAAATAATATTTTAAATTGTTATATACAATCATAAATTTTATAGGTGCATAAACTCTGTTTTTTAAGTTTTTAAAGTGGTTTGCCAATATGTGTAGGCATGTTTTGTTTACATGTTCTTATCGAGCGTGTTAACAATGTATGCGCTGGCGATAGCAAGGCTGTTCCCATATTTTCAAATTGTAATCCCATATATAATATATATAAAATATTTATATATACCATATGTAAATGCGCAAAGCCAACTGAGAGATTTTCATTTATTTTTACACGCATTTATTCGCACATAAATGACATTGTTTTATAGAATTTTATTTTTATTTTTTTTTTTACATATTTTTCTCTCTTTTGTTGTCATTTTTTGTGTGATATTTTAACAACATTTATGCATAGTTGTGCAGAAAAAGCCTGTTAAATATTTGTGAATTCGTGCGTTCAACTTGTTTATTGGTACCTCAACAAATGTCGCCCACACACACACTTTACAAATTAATTGACGCACAAAATACATGTATGTGTGTGTGGGTATAACAATTGTTACAAGTCACAACAAAACCCTGGCATCGAGCATACAAATAAATATGTCCGAAATTAGCACGATTGATGTTTTTCTTTATTCCGTTTTTATTGTGTTTAAAAAATACAAACTAAAGTCCTTCCGCACCGTTCGAACCACACAAAATGGCGGCAACAGGACCGCACAATGTAAGCTATGGGCGTGAGGCGAAGAAGGGATCTAGCTGCATGGGGACTGTAGAAAAACAGTCAAGTGTTGGCTTTGGCCGGAAATCACGCTCGACGGCGCTTGCAACGCGTCAAAGTGTTTAAAAAAACATAAAAAATATAGAAACCAAGGGAAAAACAGAGTTTATTATGCATGCAAGAAAAACAAAATAGAAGCAGCCATAACAGCAACACATAATAAAAAGTGTTGCGCTCGAGCAAAAATTTAAAGCATGAATTCTTTGGCTAATTGCTAAATAACCTAAGGGTCTGGCAGTGCTTAAATTGCATGCATATTTAATACAAATAAATAAAAAAAAATTAATATGTATAATAAAATATATAAATTTATAATAATGGAAAAAAAATTAATAAGTAATTTAAATTAACATCATGTATATCACTTAAGGCAATTAGAATAATAAAATCTAATACGAATTATAAGCCTAATAAGTGCAGCTTAGGTATTTAACGAAATTTTTAAATTTTCCATTTATGTTCTAATTGAATTGTTAATTTGATATACTTAGCTAATTTTTAGATTTTTTTTTAAGCTAAACATTTTGGATTCTTTTAAAAATTTTAATGAAGCAATGATAATAATTATAAATTTGAATACATAATATTTATTTTTTTTTTAATTGAAATAAGTTAAATAAATAGGATAATTAATAGGATAGCTAATAAAATTATATTACAAATAAAATATATATATAAATATATAGAATTTTTATAAAAGTAAATAAATACTTAAATACTTATAAATACAGTGAATATTGTTAGCATAAGCATAAAGACAAATAAGTCTATTATTTATGTCAGACTTTATCAAAGTTATGTCCACTTAAGACAAAGAACTTTCCAAGTTCTGCAAGCTGGGAAGAGATTTCGAACTTACTTTTAATATACTGTGCAAAAGTTAGAGAACTTTAATTGAGTTGGAAATATTTTTGTATCGAATGCATGGAAGATTAATGTCATTTGGTGTGTGCATAAAGCACTGCCCATAATAAATAGCCGAAGTGACTAAAACATACATAAATAGAGGCGAGGCCAGCAATTAAATGCAACCAGCAGCAGCGTTATCGCGACTTTATTTTATTTTACTTTTGACCATATTTTCAGTCAATTAAATTTCATGATCAAACCTATAAATCTAGCTGGCACTGCCCCTCCCTTATGCTAGACGACAATTGTTTTTTGACCCCGGTCGCTGGACGCTTTTCCAGCTCTTTGCGCTATTTGTTTTAAATTTTATTGGCAATTTAGAGAATATTTTATGGCGCACCCAGCGGGCCAACCAGCAGCCAGCAGTAACAGCAGCAGCAGCAGCCACCCGCAAGCCAAATAATGTCATTTAATGCAGCAATTTATTTATAAGCATTAAAGAAGAATTCAATTTTCAGTGGCGACTCACCTCCGTTGGCTGTGGCGACGGCTTGGACGACTTGCTGGCCGGCTGTTGCGTCTTCCTCTTCTTCTTTTTGCCAGCTGCCCCGCGCCGTTTGTCCTGGACAACGACTGCATCCTGACAGAAGCGCTCCATCATTTTAATAAACACATTTGCCGTATCCACAACGTCGCGTAGGAATACCCTGTGGACAAAAGCACAGATTGGTTGGTTACTAAATCAAATTACTGCATGCATAATAATTAAATTAAAAAACTATATAAAATATATATATATATAGATATATATACACATATATTTATAGATATATATATGTCTAGCACCACACATGTTGCAAATTCAATTAAATGAGGCAATTGCATTTTATATGCACAACAATATTTTATCGTGTTTCTATTGCACTGCAACAACAGCATAAAAAATGTCGACATGCCACGAATCAATTTATAAATAATAAACAATTTAACTTGACAATGAAGCCCTTGGAAAAAGGTACAAAGTCAATTTTTAATAGAGAAACAAATAAAAGCTTGTCAATGGGCGAAACCTTACTACGCTTAGTATAGCATTGCCTAAGAATACACTCGAAAATATTATATATAGAAAACCTTCCGGAACTTCATTAAGCGCATCTGTTACCACCACAAATCAGCTTAAATCAAAGCTAACCCAAGCAAAGAAAAAATTCTGTATACAGCAGCTTCTCTCTTACTCTCTCACTCTCTTTTTCTCTCTCCCTCACTTTCTGCTCAATATTTATTGAAAATCATCGAGCGCATTAAAACAGGCGAGTTGTTGGGCCCCGGCCAACCTTTTGCTTAACTTAACTAGCCCGACTCAATTCAAAGGATGTCGTTGACTGATGATGTGGCTGAAGTCGTTGCCTCTGGCCCTGTCAATGCCGATGACGCCTCCAATTAGCAAATTAACCTTAAAAGGGAAATTGCGAGGAAACAGCAGCAGCAGCGAAAAAAATACATAAAAAAAAAAAACAAAAAAAAAACATTGTGAAAGGCAAATGCCAAAATCAGCTGCCGCATAGCCGGCAATGGGCAAAACTTTAGCATTGTTTTTAGCCGAAAAACAAAAAAATTACTGAATAAAAAGCCAACGTCATTGTGCACGTCAATTTGTTAAAATGATTGATTGCCGTTTGAATAATGAAAATCGCGCGCGTCATAGAAAAGGACAATGCAAACAAGCCGAAATGCTGCACACGTTTTAATGATAGACCTCACAATTCCCCTTCAATTGCATAAACTCTAAGAAAGTCTGATAGTTTTTCCATTTTCATAAGAATATAAATAATAGATGTCATCAGATCATATATGCAATTTATAATTTTAATAGACATAATCTGATATGTAGAAAAAGTCGCCTGCTAATAATATGTTTATATTATATATCTATATTATACTATATGTAATCGTTATTCAAAAATATATCAAATATATGTGAACAAGATATATTTTATATTAATTGCCAACATTCTTCCAATTCATACAATTCCAGATTCAATTTTTAGTGATATCTACTATATTTATTTTAGACTTTTAGCTTGTAAGCAATTTTGGCATTATCAATTAAGTAGTTTCGATATCAATAGTATATTTGAAAATTGCCATTCTTATAGATTTATTTTTAAGGATTTATCAATTCCCTAAACTAACCCTGCCGAAACCAATTCATTGCGCCTACGTAATTAACAAGCTCTCAATGCAATTTACTTTAACAGCATATACTAAATAATATATAAACTAGTTCGGGAGTTATTTCTAGTCAATACGCTGCAGGGTATTCAAATTGCCAAATTGCCAACCGACATAAAAAAAATATTATCGTATAAATGCGCGGCTATTGTTGAAATTCGCTGCAAACATGATTTTGCAATATTTGCATATGTGCGGGAATATCCTAGTGCACGGGGTCCTTTGGCGCGCTCTCTAATTGCTAGGTCTGATCGATTCGCGGTGGCCAACTTGCAAATATAACACATTTAACCAGCGAAAATAGAGCAGTCGATTGTACTTGGCGTCTAGATACCCTGGAGATGTAAGATGTATAGAATCATTTAAATAATGTAAATGCCCACTGATGAGAGAGCTAAGTCCCGCGCTCTTTATGTATTGCTACTACTTACCGAAATACCTTATTTCTATTTATAAATAGGAATTTACAGGGTATTAAGAAAACGCCGCTATGATTGCAAAATTTATGCAAATTCATTGCGAATTTAAATAGACCCCGCTAGAAGCTCGCAGAATAATCAAAAATGCGGTCAATATGCCGCAGGACGAGCCTCACGGCTTGTGTCAAGGGAAATGCATTTGTAATGAAATCGGCTGTCAGCATATACACCCACAGCAGTCACACCCACACAGACACCCTTACACTCACCCACAACGACCACACTTTACCCAGAGTTGGCATTAGGTTACATGATTCCATGTAGAAGTTACCGAATATTTAGCTAATTAGCAAAATCAAATATATCAAAGATTTTGTAATTGAGCATAGTAAGTATGAGTAAATTTAAATTTGCTGACTACCCTGTGATTTCATGTAAAAATACCCTGTCTTGTATTCACTCTTGCTGTGAAAACGGAGAATGAAAAGTGCACTCTGAGCTGTTGTCAAATTCATTTCATACAGGGTATCTGCCAGTCTGGCAATCCATTGTAGCCCACATTTATTTACTTAAAGCTTTCTTTCAGTTAACACAATTTCGCTTTTAAATTGAAAACATTCCAATTTTTGGGCATTGCTCTTTGGATCATAGGTAACGCCTGCAATTTACTTATAATTTGCAGCCTTTGGCCGGACCAGATAACGTTTTTGTGGGTCGTGCATTAAAACTAGCCGATTGCATCGCATGTTCCATTGATTATAGGTCCTATGTGAGCTGCAATCGATCCCCAGCAATTGCTGCGCCTACCACAAATGGCAACTGCCGGCAAATGGCCAGCAGAGCATGAAAACGGACGCACAATGTTTGAATACTAAAATTAATGACATACGTAAAATTTAGTACTCATTAGGAGAGCAGTTGATTACATTTGGGCTATCGATAATTATCAATACATTGATATTTATGGCTTCGAATGAATAGAAAAAGTTTACGATGAAACAGGTGAAATTTATAGATCATTATCAGAGCAGTAGATTGCTTTTCGGCTATCGATAGTTATCGATTTATAGATATTTAGCAGTGTAGAAAAATTGTTTAAAATGGTTAAGCTTATTTCATAATGACAGAATAGCATGATATTTATTGATTTAATTTTGTAAGCATTTAAATATAATTATTATTAGATTTATGACTTTTAGGACAAAGTGGCTTTAATTTTAGCTATTAACAAGTAACTAAACTCTAGTCGAGACTGCTCGACTAAGAGATACCCTGAATCCATTGAGCTGTAATACCAATCATAAAAAGTTTCATTTATTCATTAATAGTAACCAACACGTGCACACACACACACACATACATATGCATGCACGTAATATGCTCACAGCACAGTTTTGCGGCTGCAGAAGAGGCTGTACTATGCAAACTTTATTGTTTTTTCTAGACCTATGTTCTTAATGAAATTTTCTGGGAATGATTATGACATCTAAATGTACCTATGTGCCAAATTTCAAGTTTCTAGTATTTGATATACGTGAGTTATCGTTTTTGTTAAATTTTGGGCGAAAGGGGCGTGGCATCAAAAATCCAAAAATGACAAAATCTGCGGATTCAATATAGCAATCAAACACAACTTAGTGCACGATTCTATCTTTAACGGTGTGCACGCCAGAGCTCAAAAACAAAGCGATATTTTCGATAGTTATCGATAAAAAAGAAATGGGACGAGTTATCGAAAAAAAAAATAAACTCGTACAGCGTATGGTATTATCGAGCATTTTGCTTTTTATTTGAAGTCTCTAGCTTTTGTGGTTGCAGAAATCCAGGTGTTTACACGGACGGACGGACGGACGGACGGACAGACGGACAGGGCTAGTTCAACTCAGCTCATCGAGCTGATCAAGAATATATATACTTTATGGGGTGTGACACGCCTCCTTCTGCCTGTTACATACATTTGCACAAAAACATTATACCCTGAAATTTCCATTTTCAATGGATTCAGGGTATAAAAATTATCTATATAATTATATTCAAAATGTGGAATGACTCAATTAAATATTAAAAGTGTGAACTTTATATGAAATAAATTCTTAATAAAAACAAGTTAAGTAACTGTATATGACTTGACTAGCTGTTGACCCTATTTAATATTGCATTTATAGATATTCCCAGTGCCTCTAATTGCTCCAAGTATGCGAAATGTAAAATTTAAGATTCTATTTATTTGTATATAGACAAATCTTAATTGATCTGCCTCCGCACTAAATCAGCAAATCTATTTACCGCTTGAAATCAATATACTTGCAAGCCCATCGAGCCCAGCTCAAGCATAGGCATGCTCGTAATTATTAAACTCGAATAATCCTGAAGCAGCTCTACATATATCAATATATTCACAGATCTCATGCTGCTGACACCTGTATAACTGTGCCCCGAGCTAGTTTCATCGGACAAGTGGGCTGCCTGCACGTGCAACTACTGCTATTTGCTGACCGCAAAGCCAAGCGACCGCAGTTTGTGGAATGTGGGTGTGCTCTATGCTGTATGCGTGTGTGTGTGTGTGTGAGTGTGAGTGTAGATGTATGTGAGGTGACATAACAAATTGCATGCCACACCAAACCATTTTACAGCAGGCAACAAATCGATTTCAACTAAAACGCAGCGATGCGACAATCATGCCAGTCCAATAACCCACATACTCACACATACACACTTACACTCACACACACTAACACACAGTCACTCACTTGCTGCATAGCTCAAACTCATGTGTTGCCAAATGAGACAAAGATAAATCGTTAATAAATTATTTATAATTAATTTGTTATGCACGCGGCTTGTTGCTGCCACAACGACTGCTAATGCTGCTGCTGCTGCTGCTGCTGCTGCTGCTGCCGTTGCTGCTGCTGTAACTGGTCATGCTTGATTTGATATTCGCGTTTACGCTGATTAAATGGACAACGACAACAGCAACAACAACAGCTGACAACAATGTTGGGCAGCGCATAGAATTAATTAGAAGACTTGGGGCGCAAGCTCTGGTTTGGGGTGGGCGCTGTGTAAAGAGGTGGCCGAGTTTGGGATGTGGCTTTGTTTCGAGTCTGGGGCCAAGTTTGAGCGCATGTTGAATAAATGATAAAATGTAATTGCGCTCAGTCGCAGGGCAAATGGTTAGCGAGCTCACAGCTCCTTGCCATAAGACGTTTATAATGAAAATATTATTAATTATGACAGCAACAACGCCAACAACAACAAACGCCCAACAATGAATGATGGGCGCTGATTGCAGGCGGGCAAAACTGAATGGCCGACCCACTTTTGGCTCCCACTTTGTAAATGTGCTTCAGCTCATAAATAATTCATGCGAATGCCGAAAGGCTTCAATAACTCTCAAGCACTCAAATTGCCCTGATTGCAGCTCAAAACGGCCACGCAACGCCACTTGCTTTTATCGCTAATTGCAGAGATTAATTGAATGCAATCTCTAAAATAGATTTGCATAATTTGCAACTTAATATTTAATCGATCCATCTAATTTTTGACAGCTGCAAGTGCAACTGTCTTAAGTGTTAACACTCACGCTTGACTAGAAAGATTAATATTTAAATACAACTAACAGATAAACTACTATTATTAATTTAGCTCTACTCACATTATGTTCTTTTTTGGATCTTAAAATTTAAAAATTTAATTTGTTTATTTTATCAACTTTTTCCAGATGGGATTCTATTCACTAAACTCTTTTATTTTCTTACTCTCTTGAGTTGTATTTTATCTTAGAGTTGAGCTATTGAATTGAAATATAATAATTACCCATGAGTTATATGCAGATAATAATTATTCTACTTCTTAAGTACTCTCACTAAAACTCTTCTATTAAAAGCTCCTCACAGCTTGCAGATCATATTCTGGTTAGATACTCCAGATCTTAGCACACTCAACTCATCTCATCTTTAAATTTTTCCTTGTGTTTGTTTTCTTTTTTAATATTTTTTCCGTAAGCTCTAGTATTATGTAAGACTTCCCGTGCCATAAGATCAAGATCCTTAAAACACGATAATATTGCTTTGCCTATTTTTAGATTTTAGTTTTAAGATTCTGGAAAAGTATACAAAGACAAAGAGTAAGCCACGCGTCGTCTCTCGTCGGCTTTTAATAAACTCACAAAAGTAAACTACTCGGGCAAGTTTGGAGAGCTTCTTTTGGTTTAGCGCTTCTGACTAAAGTAAAATCTCACTGATTTTACATAGACTGTTTTAAAGAATATGCTAATTAAATACCATACAAATTTGACATGTTACAATTACTAATCTTAAACTTTTTATCTTGTGTTACTGATACAAGAAAAATAAAAACAACTTTAATAAAATTAATTCAAGGTAGTAAAATTTCTATAATATTTACACTGATTTAGGTCACTAATTTGGCAGCTTCAACATTCATTTTAACAAACTTCATATTTATGCACATACATATACAAACATATTTCTTATCATCTCCTTCCTCCAACAGATATCAGTTGGAACTACTAACACAGCACATTCGTCCTTGTCGTGCGCTGCATTTCGCAACTGCATTTGCTCTATTGCCGCGCGCTGTCAATTTCCTGTTTGCGCGCTAAATTAATTTAGTCAGAGCTTTTGAGCATGCCGACTGCATCGCAATCTATCTAATATCTGTCTGTATCGATGTCCAGCTCTTCATCGAGACTGACTCATTGAACCCAAGCTACCATTGCCAATAGATTGCCAGCGATTTGTGTGCAGAGCGCACTGTGGAACGAACTAAGCAATTTTTGTAAATTTATTTTATTTGATAAATGTGAATAAAAATTAAACTTGCCTGTGGGAAATGTACGAATGATAAACGAGGAATAAAGAAATACTTTAACTTTTAAGAAAAATAGAAAAAAAGCTGAAGGCAATGGAATAATATTAATAAGTATTAAATAGAATTTTTTCAAAAAGAATCTGTATTGATATTATTTATAATAAATTAAAAAATTAAGTCTAAATTCTTATAACCTGAAGATAAATTTATTTTCATAAAATACGTCTAGGGTATCTAATAATGTTATTCTTCCACAGTCACCCTCTAGGTCAATTTATTATTGAGTTATCGTCAAACTCGGTATTATCGTATTGCAAAACCTTCAAAAAACTAATTTTGGTTTACTAACTTCTATTTCCCCTTTGGTATATTTGCCAATACGAATTAGTTATAAATACAAATATATGTTAAATATTAAATGCTCCATTGAGAGCGGTAAATGGAGAGCAAACTAATATTAATGCCAAATACAGTTGGCGCTCACAGGAGAGTTGCGTAAGCTGT
Source organism: Drosophila mettleri (assembly GCA_035047625.1). Taxonomy (NCBI): domain Eukaryota; kingdom Metazoa; phylum Arthropoda; class Insecta; order Diptera; family Drosophilidae; genus Drosophila; species Drosophila mettleri. Next base: position 2,309,908 of record JAWNPI010000056.1, read on the forward strand.
GGCTTCTATGGAAAAGTTAAGCAGAAGGTCTTGCCGGTTCAATTTGATGAATAACAGTGCTGATTTCCCATGGTAGAGCTTTGCATATGTTTTAGTTTGATTTGCAGTCGTTGACTGTGTGTGACACAAAAACACACTTTCCAGTCATTTATTGCAGGTGGATCTGATCGGCAGACTGCGCCGCATAGCGCCAGTTTGTTTGGCGTACGAATTTGTGCATCCGCTTAGAAATGTGCAAGTGGAAAGCGCTTTGCTGAAAACTCACATATGCAGCAGAAGCGAAAAATTGCAATTATCTAAATGGAATGGATTAGTTCGGGGGCAAAAACAAAAAAAAAAAAAATAAACCCACACAAGAAAAACAAAAGCTTTGAGAGTGAAAACTACGAAAATTTCGTCACAACTTAATGGCAATTGAAAGTGCTGGCACGCATTCGGTCTGCAGCTAGATGCTAGTAGGTGCTGGTGCTGCAGGAGCAGCAGCACCTCCAGCCCCTGTCCCGATCCCTAGTTGAGTGATTTAGTGAAGTAGTGGAACCTAACCAACTGGCAGCGACCGTGTGCTGTGTTAATGAGCGCAGTGAGTGCGCAGGGCATGCCCGTTGCGTGTGTAAGTAGCTATGTAAATCAGTTATGGGGTAGATACTACCTGTGCCAGCCATGGACTTGCTAATTGAAATGCAGCCCTGGTACGAGCCCCAACCAAAATAGCAACACGAGTATTTTAAGATCGACTTCAAAATACCTTCTCTAAAGACATTCAAGAAAGCTCTTTAGATTTTCAACTGTCTAATTCATATTGTAAAATCGATATTTATCGAAGAGCATAAAATTAACACTTATTCTTATTCTTATTCTTATAAATACATACATATATACTATAATAACAAATTTACAAAATCATAATCAATATTAATCGAGTTTTATTTTATGCAAATTAAATCACTTATTCGTTTCAAAACATTCTGCTCCCCGCCAACCCAAACTGAAGCCTTACATAAATTTTCATAATTTATCACAATCGATATTTATCGATATGTATTTATCAAAGATGAAAAGGCAAACTCATTGAATATTCTAAGTCAACAATAGATATTCGTTGCCAGCCTGCTTCTGCCTCTTTTGCCACTCACTTCACACAGCCCATCTCCCCCTGTACAGGGTATACAAAACATGTGCTGCGTGCCAAAATCTCGCTCGCATCGACCTGCCAACCCATCCACCCACGAACTGTGTGAGTTGGCAAATTCTATAATTTTAATGCCAGAGCACGCGTGCAGCACATGCTTGTAAAATCAATTAAAGTTTTCGCTGGCTGCCGAAATTCAAAGCGCAACTAGTTCATTGGTTGTTGTAAAGCTGCAAATACACACACACACACACACAGAGAGAGAGAGAGAGAGAAAGAGAGGGACAGACAGCTGCACAAATAGCCAAACAAACATGGCAAGACTTAAGACAAAGGCATGCCGTCAAGACAAACAATGCCTGATTGTCGATTGGGTCGAAAGGTTTTAGCCAAGCACTCAGCGTCGAATGCCAGTTAGTAGCTGCATACATATTTTCGGCTTAGCAGCAGCTCCACTTGGTAATCCCATTAAGCGCCTGCCATATCTCTGTGCCTGTGTGAGTGTGAGTGCGCGTGCGAGTGCGAGTGCCACTGTGTTTGTCTTAGTTATTTGTGACCATCAAGGCAGCTCAATCTCCCATCAAACATGCAGCAATCGGGCATGGGCAGCTGACGCCTGCCGCCTGACCGCCTGGCTGACGGTCTGACTGTCTGACTAGCTGCCTAGCTGACTCTGGCTGGCATGCCTTTCAAGTTATTTCTAATATGGTTTAAGGGCTCATTGATAGTTATGTGCTTCGGTTACTCACTTTGTGCTGTGCGCCTCATTGTAGTTCATTAACAAATGCAGTATTGTCTCCCTGTACTCCAGCACATAGCACACATTGTTCAATAACATATCGAACAGTCCTTGCGCGTTTCCATCATCCTTCAGCTTCTGCAGTGCCAGCAAGCTCTGCAGCAATTCACGGAATGTCTTTAATTAAGAAACGAAAAAAAATGTACATATATGAGACATAAATACAAATACATATATATTCTTAGAGTATTAATGTGTTTTGTCAACCATTTAAGACATTTGCACCATGCTCACAAGTGTGAAATGCATTTTCAATTAGTTGAGCACAAATATTTCAATTCAATAAGATATTATGCCATGAATTCTGACCATTATTTATTAACTTATTTATCAATTATGCGTAAATGTGCCTAATCGATGTTATAAACTATTTTGTCTAGTATTTATGCTTCACAATAAATTGCTTTTCAATTGCAATATATTTCGTCATATTTAAGTGAAAGCAAAAATTATTTTATATAATTTAAAATAATTTCTAAATATAATATTTATATATTTTTTCATATTTATTGTAATTTAATAATAGTTTATATATTTCATATTTAAGTGCAAAATGCAAAAATGATTTCATATAATTTAATAATTATTTCTTTATATAATATTTATTTAAAAATTACTTTTATAATTTAATATGATTTAATGATAATTTCTATTAATCATATTTATCTTTTATATAATTTAATAATAATTTCTAAATAATATTTATATAAAAGCTACTGAAAAAAGGTATTTTTGAATGAGTAAGATATTTTCGAAATTTAAGTGGCATATATTTATGTGGCTAAAATTAATTATACAAAAAGATGACTTTTTCTAGATATTTTTTTATTATTTAAAAAAAAAAAACTTGATAAAGATTGAAATTAATAAATAAGATTAATATATACCATGTTTATTTCTGTTTCCATTCAGTTCATCACAAACATATCTGTAGATCCATATCAGAGCTAATCTCTCTCATCTTGTTAGCAGCTCGAAACAATCAAATGAATATAAATTCTGCTGCAGGGCTCGGCTTTATTTCTACCTGCACAATATTTAAGCCTTTTCGGCACTTGAATACATTTTTGCCATATTTATATATTATTTATAGCCAAATATTTGCAGCGAATTGAAGTTTTCGCTTGGCAAGGCTTCGTAAGGGGTTAAGCGTGCATTATAATCTGCAGCTTATACAAAATAATGTTAAGATACAAGGATTTCAGCTTCAATTGGCACAACATGGGGCTTACATTGAGGTAGCATCAGCCGTTGCCAGTTGAGCCAGTTGAAGTTGGCTTAAGCTTTAAGCCTTGATTCAAGAGAAGCGTTTCAGATTGTGCAAAGTGCACGCTGAAGTGCACTTACAGAAGCAAGGGCAAACAACACCATCACACACACACACACACACACACACACACACACACACACAATCAACTGAGATTGAAGCTTAGCTTGCGTAGCATTTACTTACCAAAAGGGCCACATGCAGTCGCTTGGCCCAGAGACGCGCCTGCTTCTTGTCGCACAGAATCATGTCCATGTCATGTTGCATGCGTGTCAGTACCCAGTGGAAACATTGCACGCTCAGCGATTCACTGCAAAATGTGGTAGAAATATTATATACATACACATATATAAAGAAATGAAATAAACTCGAGAGTGACTGACTAGCTGAGAGACTAAGCCCAAGAAGGAGCGGCATTTAAGCATTCCAGCAGAGAGAGAGAATGTAAAAGAGAATTTTTAGACTTAAAGTGCAATTCAAAATATAAAAAAAAAAGGAAATAGCCCACTGAATATGAATATAAATCTATCTATTTAAGAGCTCAACTCTCTCTATTACTTTCACTTATTCAAGCTTAGCTCTGCCCGCTACTTAAATTTGCATACAACTAATATGCCCAATCGCACCCAATTCGTTTGCTTTATAATATTATAATAATAATAATACTAAAGTACATGAAAATGGGGGAAAAAAAAACAAGGATATTTTGTCTTGCAAACGAATTCGAATTGTGAATTGAAGTGGACAGAGCAGCAGCCGAGCTAAGCAGGTAAATAGTTTGCCTTGTTGCACGTTGCAAGCTGCCAGTTTCTAGTTGCTAGTTGCTAGTTGCTGGCTGCCGGTTGCAAGTTGAAGTACCGTGAAAAACTCATTAACAAAATTAATTTTTAAGTAGCGCAGCAAAATGAGTGGCAGCCCGGTGTGGGCGTTGCCACAAGCCGCACAATCTTGTTGTTGTTGCTGCTGCTGCTGCTGCTGTTACTGTCGATGTTGTTGCTGTTGTAAATGTTGCGGCTGCATTTGCCTGCAAATTGGCAAAATTAGCAACGCGACGTCTGCTGCGACGGTCATTAAAGTTTGTTCACAATTGCAGAAGACGGGCAAACACTCGAAAAGGCATTAAAATCAAATTAATTACAGTGGGCGACAGCAGCGAGCGGCAGCTCAGCCCGAACCCAAAGCAAATAAATAAATTATAAAATCAATAAAATTGTTAAGCGAAAAGAAGCAAATGCAGCAATTGCCAACGCTGCAACAGCTGCGCTTTTTGCTTCCCTTTTTCCACATTTTTTTTCTACCATTCAAACTTGATCGAAATCAAAGTTGATTGCCTAAGCTAATTATGCACATTTAAGCTTTGCCAGAAATAATAATTCAAACTCATGTGCAACAATTCAAAATGAAATTTATATTTCCATCGAGTTTAGCCAAAGTTGGGCAAATAGCACTAACATTATAAGGAATAATTTTCTTATTGAATTAAAATTGAAACTAAAAATTTATATTCTATTGAAATAATAATTAAAGCAGCCAAAGAAGAAGTTAATAAATATAAAAAAATAAAATTCTAATTGACTTGTAATTTTGTTATAACCTTTTTATTTATACTAAATAGTCTAATATTTGTACTTTAGCTAAAAGTCTCTTCTTAAAACAACCCTAAATCACTATAAGCCCAAGCTGCTGTCGCACAATAATTTTATGGTTTATGCTTCGTCGCAGAAAGCTCCTGGCAACAAAGTTCTCAGAAAATGTGAGGTCAACGGCAAAGCCTAAACAAAACTGCAAACTCGATTTCACTTTTTATTATAAATGCAATTCATTTTTCCTATTGTGTTGTTTTGGGAAAGAGGGAGGGAGAGAGAAAGAGAGTAGACACAAGTTTTGGCCACTTTAACGGTCATTCACTAGCGCAGTGCCATGGCTTATATATAGTGAAAAATCAGTAGAAAATGACAGACGATAAAGTGAGTTGGCAGCAGGCAGCGGGCAACGGGTAGCGGCAAATTGCATTTGTGGAAATAAACAGAAAGTTTTAGGCGCCGACAAGAACACATAGTATATATATATATATATATATATATATATAAAGCTTTATATATATATATATATGAGTAGTGGCGGGAGATAAGGAATGGTAAAAATGAAAAATAGCAGCAGCAAAAACTTTGAATAGTGCGGCGGTACTTTTAGCTCCTTTTTTTTGCTTTTTGAGGCGGGTTGCGAAAAGTTTGCAGCAACGGAATGACAACATTTTTGCAAAGCTTCATTGTTGTCATTCAGAAACTAATTTGAAAGTAACCAAAACAATTTTAAAGAAATTTCCCACCACGCAGCACAACGAGCATTGACAAGAGGAACAGAGAGGGAGAGAGGAGAGAAGAAAAGAGTGAGCAGATGACAGCAAAATTTTATTAACAGCAAAGCTGTATAACAATAAAGTGCCCAACAACAATGAACCGAAAACCAAGACCAGAACCAAAGCCAAAGCGAGTGACCAGCGAAATGCTTCAAATAGCCAAGCGACAATTGGACTAAGCACATATATAGCTAAAAATAATATATATATATATATATATATATATAAAGGAATGCAAAGAATAGGGGCGGCATTTGTTAGCACCCACGCAGCTGTAAAGTGTGATAGGTCAGCGATTGTCGTCATGATTTTGATTTCTGCTTGACGCTTGTTCTCTGTTTGTTCGCCCTGCCCCAAAGTAATCCAACAAAATGACAGGCAAATTGTCCTGTGGCCAAAGCAATGTCAAATTTTCAACTTCAAGCAACTGAAACGATTTCGGTTCGAATCGAAATGCGAACTGCGCCACATGGAAATTGTTTTGGGGCCACCAACTGCAGCATGTAAAAATACTTTTGGCTTCTCGAGCCAGTGGCTCACGAAACTATTTATTAGCCACTTTATTGGCAGTGGAAGCACGTCGCCATTTCTACTTTGAATAATTGAAAAAAGAGAACAAATTTATCTGCTAAAAAGCTCAGCTTAAATAAATTTGAAAAAAAAAAAAAATATGTTTATAAAATAAGAATATGCGCATAAAAATCTGAATTCAAGCATATTAGGCTAAGTGAGCAGAGTGGGGATTGTCATATGGAAACGAGCTGAAAAATCTGTAAATTGAACTGAATTTATTATTTATTTTATTCCAAATATTAAAGTAAAAAAATTTTTTTTTTTTTTTTTTTTTTTTTTTTTTTTTTTTTGTTGCTTTGAGCCTCAGAAGTAACATACAAATTTTTTCTGGGCATTGATTATTATTTTTCGAGTACAAATAATTGAAAATGGTTCATGTTATACAAGCTTTTCTATCTCTCTCACGATATATATCTTTCCTATAATATACATATACACATATATATATATATATATATATATATATATATAAATACATATAAATTTATATATCAATCTCTCCCTCAATAAATTCTGAATCATTCTCTTCACTTTCTTCTTCTTTTTATTTCGTTTCATTTATTTGAGTTTATATTTCTTCCTCTATATATCTTTCTTTTATTCTCTCCTTTATTCTCTCTCTCTCTCTCTCTCTTTAATACTTTTATGTTCCTCTTGCTCTCAATCTTTACCTCGCTCTATCTCTTGGAATAGGATTTACTTGATTTTGTCCTGTTAACGCGATACCAAACCAGCATCTCTTTATAGCTCAACACTTGCATTGTTGGGCAACTGTGTTAGAACATAATAAATTGAATTGGACCCAAACAAATAAAAATCAGCTACATACAGAGAAAAGAGTGCGCAAAGTAATTTGATTAAAAGCCAACCCATAGAAAGTTCATGCAAAGATTTGCATATTTGCTGACGCGAACGTTTTGAAGTTGACCAGTTGGCTGAGTTTTGATTAGAGAGTGAATGCAACTTGGCTCGTTCATCAAAGTCATCAGCTACTCTTCTATTAACTATCTCGGTCTCTGTCTCTGGCCCTCTCGCTCCCACACTACATCATACGTTATCCATATCGTTGGTTTGTGGGTATTATCAAAATCATTGGCAATTAATTTGAACGCTTTAGTCGGGCAGAGTTAAGGCAAGATATTTGCTGGCATTTGACATTGGCAAATGTAAGTCACGCACACACACACACACACATACACACAACGAGACACTCACTGGCACACACACCCACACACTTACCTGACTAGCTGCAATTGTAGACCACTCAAACGATTGAACTCCATGAAAAATCGTATGGCCCACAATAGATAAGAGTCATCGTGACTCGACGAGGCGGCATTGCGTTCCAGGACACGTCGCACCTGCCGCACGAGCGTATTGTAAGCGGAGCGCAGCACCTCAATGCAATATTCGCGCAAGCACAATCTGCAATGGATGGATGGTAAAACGGTTAGAGAGCAGAGAATCAAATGAAAAATGATTATACCACAATAATATTGATTGAATGCCACTGCCAAAGCCACACACATAAATATATATCCTACACGTAACAGCAATTCTGAGTCCGGCTTGGCCCACTCAATTTAGTTTTAATTTAATTTAAAATTAAATTTTTCATGCTTCTTTTTATAATCACTATGGCTCGGCTCATCCAACGGATGTACTTTTTCCTCTCCCATTTCTAGGCAAGCTTGACATATATGTGAGCACAAGTTGTCTATTGAAGATCCAAGAGTTCTCTCGAAGCGTGCTTAAATTTATTTGTGTGAACTTCATTTATTGTATATCAAATTAAAATGTTAAATGGAAACAAAAAGCAAAACTTTTCTAGATATCACTTAAATATTTGGACAATGAGTAAATAAGATTATACTTAACATATTTTGTACGTTTCGAATATGAATATATTACAATTATATTATTACATATTCAGAAAATGTTTATTTATATTAGTTTAAATTTTGCTAATTTGGTCATTTATGCACATTGTTTTCACTTTATTTATTCTGTATGAGATTATTTTTTACGGTTTTGCGTGCTCTTATAATTGTCAATTATTATTTATATATAATATTTTATATTTCAGACATAATCTTGTAAGCATTTTTTGATTATAATTTTAAATATTTCTAATTATTTTTAAAAAATATACATTTATTTTTTATTTTGTTTTTGTTTTTCAAAATTTGTTGGTTTATTTAGTTATTTCATTTTATTTATTTAATATTAATTTTTTTTTTTTTATTATAACGTATATAAATTATATTTTATTGAACATTAAATTTCAGGGTACTTTTTGTTACATTTTTTAAGTTTTAAATTTATTTTTTATATTTTTTTTTAGTTTTTATATTTTATTATTCCTTTTTATATATTAAGAAATTTGTTACGTATACTACATACATTTTCATTTATTCATTTAATCTTTGTTTTATTTTTTTATGCATTTTCTACTCTATTTAATGCCAAGTTAATAAATTATTAAACTATAAAGATATAATCATAAACTAAAACTCTCAAGTCTCAATGAAATGTTGCTCAACAAATTATTTGCATTCTCTTTAAGCGCCCAGATTTTTTTCCAGTGTCGGCATTGACAAGTGCTTGTATATAACAAACGGCAATTGGCAGCGTTTATGCAATAAATTTTCGCGGGCCAATTTATTTGAGTAAACCGAGCCGGATAGGAGGCAGAAGCTCCCAGCAGAAGCATTCATCTTCGAATCTGTGCAGCTCAGGCTCAGCCTCAGCCTCAGTCTCTCAGCCTCAAGCTGCCAACCGCAGGCCAAAGGCAATGCATTCGTCGCAGATTAATGCAGGCAAAGAAAAACACAAAAGCAGAAATGGAGAAGGAAAAAAAATGTTGCCGCCTAGCGGCTTAATGCAACATGGCAATGCGCGTTGAGTGGCAACAAATTGTTGCATGTCGAGGGTCGACACGTGACATTGATGAACTTTGCCGGCTGGTTTGGGCACGTGCTGTGCCCCGAGTGCATCAAATGCCGTCCAAATGCATGGCCAATCGCGTTGCGGTGGCCAACTTATTGATGGGGCTCTTTTGGCTAGCGAGTTGTCTAATCACAGTCGCCGCCACGCCGACTGAGCGAGCAATTTATGGCTACCAGGCTGATTTGGATTTGCCAACAGCGAGCAGGCCATAAAACAGACCAGCAAATAGCAGAAGTCAGCTGCCAGCTAGCCAACCAGCCAGCCAGCCAGCCAGCCAAGTAGCTGGGCCAGGCTAACAAGCAAAAGTGTTGGCCCACATTGCTTCAGATGCACTTGCACATTTGCTATGGCCAGCAGAGCTCAGAGGTTTACTACGATGGTGTCGTTGCCGTGGCGCCACCAAGATTACGCTGCCATTGCTGTATTTTTATCTTAGCTCGGCATTTTATGGTTGCCGGACGACAAATCGCAACAACAACTAAAAACTGCACTCAACAATGTTCGAAGCGAAGATGCTCTTATGAAGATGAGAACTAAGGCACTACAAGCAAAGCCAGCTGCAATTTATAATTAGTATTAATTAATTTTAATCTTAAAAGGCTTGAAGAGTTGAATATTTTAAGCAGTTGTGAAAATTTAATACCTTCAATATAAAATAATTAAATTATTATTTTATTTTATTTACATAATTTATAATTTAATTTATAACTATCAGAAAAATAATCAATTTGATATATATTTATTTCAGTCTCATTGCGAACTTATTAACGCAAGCTAAAAATCCTCCTCTGCTTTATAGAGTATAATGGCAAATGCATTTTGCCAAAGTCGAAGCCCAAGCAACTTTGGTTATCCTGGGCAACTTTGGCGCATATCCTTTAAGTAGTTTGTTGGTTCGCAAAAAATCATAAAATAGCTGCACCTGGCGGCCATTAGGGAGTGCGGCGACAGCAAAGACGTTGGCCAACCGGCGCCTCGAAAATGGCCACGTCTTTGTTTCGCTTAGCCCACTCAGCCAGAACCAGAGCCGAGCCCCAGCAGCCAATATCGTTTGCCTGATTCTATAAGGAAAGGAAACTCAGCCATGCAGCCATTGGGTGCGAGTTGTCTAAAAGGAAATGCCTTCATTTATTATTGAATATTATTTTATGCGCTCGCTCGGCTACGACTGCAGCGTAAAATCGAAAATCAATGACCGGAATGTGGCCTGCCAGTCCAACCATAACAATTCCGATGCTAATGGCAGACAACATCCATAGTTGCTACGGCGCACAATAGGCAGCAGCCAAAGTGCAGGAAGCTGCCGCAGACAAATGGAGGCTAGTAAGTGCAAGATATTGTCCAATCTGCATCCAAATACATACGTCCACACACACACATATATATATATATATATATTTATATATAAGACAATTTTTGCTGACTCAGTGACTGACTGACTCTCTGATTGATTGACTGGGCAAACAAGGCACATGCCAGTCCTTACGATTTTAGTTCTTCCTACGGGTTTAAAGACGAAATTCTTTTCACAAATCAAAAATTAATAGAAAATTAAAATTAAATTAAAATTAAATTTAAAAAATGACAATAAAATTCTAAAAAAAAAAATTTAAGTATTTTTACAAAATTTGTTTTGTTCTAATATAAATCAGTATTAATACATTTATTTTTATATTAAAAAAAATTAATGTATGATAATTTACTGCGAATAGGTATATATATAGATTAATAAATAAGATAAGTTGTGAAATTAATTTTCTATTTAATTTCTACTTACATTTCCTGACTATAAATTTTATTTTATTTTTAATCAAAATTATTATTTGATAAATTATAGATATATAAATAAATAAGATAAAATAAATTGAAGAATTAATTTTAATTTGAATTTCTGCTAGCCACATTCTCTGACTCTAGAAATCTCAGCTAGATGGATTTTATATGCATATAAATCTATATAGACGACGTGCCCGATCTATATATCTTATAGATATCTCATATATACATACAAATATCATTTATGATACATTTCTAAGAACTCTTACCTGACCGTAAAGGCGCTACGTCGCGTCACCTGCGCCTCTTCCTTGATGTGACGATGCGAGCGCTTTTGCGCTTGCTTCTCTCGATCGAAGTCCATGGCCGAGACGCGCTGCAGCGGCTGATGACAAATGATGTCTCGATCGGAAACGGATTTCATATTACGTATGACATAGGTGCCACCGAAGCGTGAGTGTCGGCCGGGCGGCGGTCGCGCTTGTCTTCGGGCATTCTCGCGACGCCGAGCGGCAAGCAGCTCCTGTTGATCTCGCTGCTTCTCGCTGAGACTGCGCTGCAGTGAGGCATCTGCCAAAGACTCGGCGCTCTGCAAACGAAGAGAGGAAGTGAGTGAGAGAGTGAGAGAGAGAGAGAGAGAGAGAGAGAGAGAGAGAGAGTTTCGTGCTATGCCAACTCACCTGTTCGCGATACAGCAGGCAAATGATTTCGAGTCCGTGCAAATGAAATTGCTCCTCATCCGGCGAGGAGACTATGAAGAGCACCAGGTCGAGCATGCCCGTCTGATGGAGCGCCCAAATGACCTGATCATGCAGACTGGCATCGTTGTCCGCCCGACACTCGGCCTCCGGATTGGCAGGCACTTGAAGCACATTGCGCACCAGCACCAAGATGCGTTCAATCAACAAATTCTGCTCCTCGCTGCGTATGGCAAAGGCCTGCAAGAGAGGGGAGGGGGAAAGTACATTAAAAGTCAAAATAATAAAGAGAATGTCTTGCGGCAAATCCCGGTGTTAGAATCTAAGCAGCAAATCCCGCGAGACAACTTAAAATAATCAAATGAAATTAAATTAAATTAAATTGCAAATTTATGTAGCTCGACTGTAAAACGGATGCCCCGAAATAGGAGGGTCCTCCGAGATGAGTCGCAGAGATGCTACCACAACAAAGTCAAGTTGAAATCAATTTGCGTCGGTCCGGACGACGAACAGTAGCGACAGTGGCAATGGCAGTTACTGCTGCTGGCTTACAAATAAATACAACTAATGCGGCTTTTGTGCCTACAAGCCAGCTGTGACTGCGACTCGACTTGTGCTGCTGCTCCCTCGTGCGCCTCCTGCATGCCCACATGGACATGGAGCAACCGAAAGCTGAAACCCAGCGCCTTATACAAAGGCCAAAGTTAATAATGACTTCCGCTTTCGGTTACCCTACGCAACAACAGCGGCAGCCCCTGGCTATCGCCCTCTCGCTTGGTCGCCCCCTCTGGGCTGTCCACTTGACAGCCACACCATGCCGCATACATCAAAGCGTGCAAGTCGAAGCCACGCAAATAAGGAAGTAAAGCATAAAAAGTCAGCCCAGGCAACCAACAGCCAAAGGCAGCCAAATCCACGCGACCCACCCATTCATTATCAACAACAACAACTCAAACTGCTACAGAGACTGAAATTCGCTAGCATTTAACCTAAAAAAAAAAAAAAAAAAAAAACATTTCCTAAAAAATACAGCAAAAATGCGAGAGAGAAAAAATAACTTGGGTATAAAAATCTAAAGAAATCCTCTGGCGACTCTTTCACTAGCTGTGCAGCACCATGAAAATCCTTTGGAATTGCTCCCCGGAGTGTTATGAATGTCGATTCAATCGGCTTTAAATGAATTTATTTCGCTCTGCCAGCGCAAGCAGCGCTCAAGGGCAGCGCCAAGGGTGTATGTGTGGGTGTATGTGCGTGTGTGTGTGTGCGGCCATATTGCAACTACGACTATACAGCATCAGCAAGTTTTTTTTTCGCAGTTACTAAATATTGATACCCATCAATGCCCGCTATAGCTCTCGCTAAGAGACCAGCAAATATTTTCGCTTTTTATATATATTTCTCTTTTTTTTTTAATAACTGACAAGAATATGACATTTATAACCATTGCAGGTCAGCAATATACCAATTACTCGTTGCAATGTGGCTAATATGAGACTTATCCAATTATATTTGCAAAGTGAACTAGCCATTAGTAAACGGTTGCTTGATACATATAATCGTATATGGATTATGGATATCTCAACAGCCAAAAGTAGTAAATGTTGCATGCTTGCCTAATCCTTAACTTAGCTTCTAATTTGCTTTTATGCTGGATTCACATTCAAATAAATGTATTTTAAAATAAAATAAATGTATTTTATATACAATATTTATAGTCCCCAGTTTTAGCTTCTTTCGTTTTACAGAAAATAAATTTAAAATATTTATACAAATAAAATATTAGCATTTTTCAGGCACAAAATATCAACTATGGTTGTACTATAGATAGACTTTTAGGTAAGATATATAACATAAGTTATAAAGAAAATTATAGTTGATAATTGGCCTATTTATTATTCTTATATTGTATTAATATTAAGCTTTCAACAAATTAGCTGCAATAAATAATATCTGCTGTGATCTGTGTGATACATCTTAATTTATATCTCATATTAATTTCACTTAAATTTAAAACAACGTTTTTTCATAGCCCTAAAATATTATTTAAGGAAATTCGAATTAGCTAACTTAACTTTCTACACTTTTAGGGCTTGCCAACTTGGAAAAAATAATCATTTTTTCCTTCATTGCTTCCTATAATTAAGCAGACTCAGAAGAAATGAGAAGCTGCCAACAAATGGCAAAGGTCACAAAATAGCACTTGCACTTGCCTGAGGTTTTCTTAAGCTGTATATGCACTATATAGAAAATACATGTAAAAAATAATGAAATTCACTTAGACAATTAACCGAGCAACAAATATGTAGCTAAGTACTAAAGTGCCTTTTCTTCTTCTATAGTGTCAATTAAAAAGTTCTTGGAGTGAAAAGTTGTTCTCTTTTGTTATTCGACATTAAAAATGCAAGTCAAATGATTTTTCTATTTCCTTTTTCGTATTTCGTACACAAAAGTCATAAACGAAATCTTCCATCTGTTCGGTCTACTTAGGGGCCAGCCGCTGGCTAAAATGTGTGGGAGTTTTTCATTTGCTGCTTCCTATTTTTCTTGCTTTTTTTTCTTTACATTGTGTATTCATTTCGTTTTTGACTTCTTTTTTTTTTTTTTTTTTGTTGGACTAAAATTTAGCAATTGAAAACATTTCATGCTCAGACATATTCATCCACACAAAATACTACAAATTGTAAGCAACAATTTTGCTGGGAGCTTGTGGTTTGCACCCACTGTGACAGTGAGCATGTGGATGACGCCTAGAAAAACCACAGATTTGCTTGTGTTTGATTTGAAGGTGCCTGCTGGCACTTGCCCCCACGCATTTCCCTTTTCACTTATTTACAATCAACATTTTTTTTTTCTATTTATTTTCTTTTTCGCCTTGTTTATTAAATTCGACTTGTTGCGGTTTAGCGTTCGCGTCAAGCTACAAAGTTTTCGGCGTCGATTTGATTTCGTATGATTTTTCAACGAAATTAAATTTTATTTTGAACATTTTCGTATTTTAAACACGTTTTGTCGAGCCAACTTCAAAGGACATTGAAATTTAAAAACTCGCTTTGTTGCTTATCAAGGGCTACCAAAGAAAAATAGAGCTGAATGGCTTTTAGCCATAGATGAAAAAAACAGATAGTAAATGAAGTTCAAATTAGTTATGAAACACACAAAGGCAGCTTAGGGTAAGAAGTCCAGAAGTCAGCCTCAGTGCCAGAAACACAAGCCAAAAACAAAAAGCAAAGCAAACCGAATATGAATTGCACTTGCGCAGTATAATTATTTAGTCCATATTCAAAGAAATATGAAATGTTAGCAAAAAGACTATCTTATTTAAGAGCTAATTAATGTAGATCAATTTTCAAATTTTTCCTATTAGTTCGAAAATTAATTAATTTTCGTATAAGATCTAAATATTTAATTTATCAAATTTTTGAATCATGATGAAAAAATATTTCATCATTTTAGAATCTAAATTGCTTATTATCTTTAACAATAGGTTTTCTTATATATTTTCAAATAAATTTTCATACGCAAGAACCAATAACATGAGTTCTCATATAAGATTTAAAATTAGAATTCTGGTTTTCAGACAAGATCTAAATACTAATATAATGTATGGTAAAGCATGTTATGAGCAAACAAACTAATATATATCAGATCTAAATATTTAATTTAGCACATATTTAGATCTTCTAGAAAAAATTTCTTGCTGCTAATAAAACCACAGTAAATCTTGTAAATTTACTAGTTGGAGAAGCTATATAAATTTGAGCTATATCATATAGATATATTTATATATAGATTATGCAAGCATCGGCACATGAATTCGCATTCAAATTCCCCAGTAAAACTGATTGAGACGAATGAAACCTTTTAACCATGGCAAAGCAACTGCCCAGGACAATGGCACACAGTGTTAAGCAAATTGTAAATACCCCAAGCAACTGACATTTGCAAAATATTTTCCAACTTTATCCGCTGCTGGCAGCTGCACGAGAGCCATTAAAAAAGTTTGCCCGCAGACCACTGTTATATTAGGGCTCGTCGTCGTAAGGCTCTATAAAAGATAACAGAGAAATAGTCAAATAGTCAAATGATTTTTCTATTTCCTTTTTCGTATTTCGTACACAAAAGTCATAAACGAAATCTTCCATCTGTTCGGTCTACTTAGGGGCCAGCCGCTGGCTAAAATGTGTGGGAGTTTTTCATTTGCTGCTTCCTATTTTTCTTGCTTTTTTTTTCTTTACATTGTGTATTCATTTCGTTTTTGACTTCTTTTTTTTTTTTTTTTTGTTGGACTAAAATTTAGCAATTGAAAACATTTCATGCTCAGACATATTCATCCACACAAAATACTACAAATTGTAAGCAACAATTTTGCTGGGAGCTTGTGGTTTGCACCCACTGTGACAGTGAGCATGTGGATGACGCCTAGAAAAACCACAGATTTGCTTGTGTTTGATTTGAAGGTGCCTGCTGGCACTTGCCCCCACGCATTTCCCTTTTCACTTATTTACAATCAACATTTTTTTTTTCTATTTATTTTCTTTTTCGCCTTGTTTATTAAATTCGACTTGTTGCGGTTTAGCGTTCGCGTCAAGCTACAAAGTTTTCGGCGTCGATTTGATTTCGTATGATTTTTCAACGAAATTAAATTTTATTTTGAACATTTTCGTATTTTAAACACGTTTTGTCGAGCCAACTTCAAAGGACATTGAAATTTAAAAACTCGCTTTGTTGCTTATCAAGGGCTACCAAAGAAAAATAGAGCTGAATGGCTTTTAGCCATAGATGAAAAAAACAGATAGTAAATGAAGTTCAAATTAGTTATGAAACACACAAAGGCAGCTTAGGGTAAGAAGTCCAGAAGTCAGCCTCAGTGCCAGAAACACAAGCCAAAAACAAAAAGCAAAGCAAACCGAATATGAATTGCACTTGCGCAGTATAATTATTTAGTCCATATTCAAAGAAATATGAAATGTTAGCAAAAAGACTATCTTATTTAAGAGCTAATTAATGTAGATCAATTTTCAAATTTTTCCTATTAGTTCGAAAATTAATTAATTTTCGTATAAGATCTAAATATTTAATTTATCAAATTTTTGAATCATGATGAAAAAATATTTCATCATTTTAGAATCTAAATTGCTTATTATCTTTAACAATAGGTTTTCTTATATATTTTCAAATAAATTTTCATACGCAAGAACCAATAACATGAGTTCTCATATAAGATTTAAAATTAGAATTCTGGTTTTCAGACAAGATCTAAATACTAATATAATGTATGGTAAAGCATGTTATGAGCAAACAAACTAATATATATCAGATCTAAATATTTAATTTAGCACATATTTAGATCTTCTAGAAAAAATTTCTTGCTGCTAATAAAACCACAGTAAATCTTGTAAATTTACTAGTTGGAGAAGCTATATAAATTTGAGCTATATCATATAGATATATTTATATATAGATTATGCAAGCATCGGCACATGAATTCGCATTCAAATTCCCCAGTAAAACTGATTGAGACGAATGAAACCTTTTAACCATGGCAAAGCAACTGCCCAGGACAATGGCACACAGTGTTAAGCAAATTGTAAATACCCCAAGCAACTGACATTTGCAAAATATTTTCCAACTTTATCCGCTGCTGGCAGCTGCACGAGAGCCATTAAAAAAGTTTGCCCGCAGACCACTGTTATATTAGGGCTCGTCGTCGTAAGGCTCTATAAAAGATAACAGAGAAATAGTTGTGCAAATGCCAGAAGAACGTTAATTGCCTGAGCCTCACTTAACTGGCATAATTAACGACATATCAAATGCAACAACAGCACGTGCTTTATAGCCGCATTCTATTTAAGTAACAATCGCAAATAGATAGAGACAAATGGCCAGTGAAATTTCATTAGATACCGCCATCAGTGTCTAGATACACGATATACATATAAAATATTATAATAACGAATAGAAGTCTCTGGTATATGGGTGCAACGAAAAAGGTGCGTCGAATTTGATGCCTCGATACGTCGCGCAGCAGTGCCTCTGGCAGCGGCTTGATGCGCGGCATCAGCTCCGCCGGCCGTTCCACGTAGGCGCCCATATACATAGATGTGTCCGGCACCGAAGAGTACATGGCAATAGTCTCTGCAAAGTGACGATGTTGTGCAATCGATTTACAGCGTGGATATCTACCGTATGTATTGCGTCCATTCCGTCCATAGTTCACAGTGATCAGGGTATTGCTGCCGACGCGCGACTGGCAGTACGGGCACCTGGCAAATCTTCCCTGCCAGGACATCCACTTGTCGATGCAGTCGGTGCAAAAGACGTGGCCACAGAAGGTGACGCGTGGCAGACGAGCTGTACACATGCAAACCAAACATGTGTAAAATCTCTCGTCGAAGGAATCATCTTCTTCGGTATCGCTGTCTCTGCTGGACTCATCAGCCCAATACCCCGCCACTTCCATAATTCTTGCTATTTTTCCTTAGTACAGGTTTTTTGTTTTTAGCTTATTTACATACAGATTTATCACAGATTGTTATATCAAAATTCACAAGTTCTTTAACTTACAATTTCCAATGCTTGTTTGAGCTTCTCGAACAATGCTGTCCAAATTTTATCCTTGGCAAAGGCTACTTTGTAGCCCTGCAATATGTCAATCAGTTCGAGAAACACTTTTCTGCCATGATTATCGCTCGGTGGCCCATCTCGATACAACAATAATGTCGGATTGGTTAATATGACCAATAGGCGTATCAATAAATCCGACAGCTCCTCGTCCTGCACATAGTCCGGCAACATGTAAACGAGATCTGTCTGCAGAACCTTGGCGCGTCCCAAGTGCCGGCGATACTCGTGATTATCCAAATCGCGGCGCAATATCCAAATCAAATGCTAAAATAATGTACATACATTTATTTGTCACTGTTTTCAGTTGTATATTTACATAATTATTTAAATACACACATAATTTATTGATTTATTTTATTTACCTTTAAGCCCTCCGCTGCATCGGGCTCCGCTTGGTAGCGTTTGCCATCGCTGACGCCCAGCGCCGCACAGGTGGCATCTATATCTGCCAATAGCACAGACATGACACTAAACACACACAAACACTTAATTACACTTATTAAAATTTATTTTAAAAAAATTTAATTCGCACGCGCAACGTAAAGACCACAATTTGCCGAAATTCGCGCGCAAAACTAAACCCCAAAAACAGCTGAGCGATCGTAAGACGATTCTACTCACGATAAATGCTCACTGATATCGATATTAACGCAAATTTGCGTATAGTGCGCTGAGGGGTTCAGGTCTTGACTTAGATATTGTCTTAGCTAAATAATGATTAATAGCTTATCGATTATTTTTACAGACATTAAAATTATATGATAGGTATGATTTTAATTTACACAATTTGGCGCTATTCTTCTTATTGTAGTTAAGCGTATCATTAAATCATTATCAAATGTTATATATTTATAATATTATTATGATAAAACTAATAATTATTTATATTTTCTAACTACTTTATTTTATTAACAAATATGGTTATCGATAAGAGTGTAGGCAAATTAAAATTGAGTATAAATTTGTATAACTCATATGTCCAAGCAGAGGCTATGCATATTTAGTAGCTATCGATATATATATATATATATATCGATATTTCAAAGCTTTAAAAAGCGAGCAAAATATTCTCCAAAATCCCATTCTTAATTTGATTCAATTGCAAATTATCAGCAATCATACACACACGCACGCACACACATATATTATGCACACTGAGAACTTGAGTGCATCTCAAGTAAAGCTTCCATTTGAGAGTTAAATGCAATTTTACGGGTCCAGCTATGAAGCTGGAGTTTATTTGCGCAAATAGGTGCCAAACGACTGAGGGAACATTTTAAATCTCTTTCAAGGATTTTCATTAAGCATTGAAGCAGCAAATTACACAAGTTCCAGCCAGCTGAATTATGCAATGGGACTTGGAAGCTTCTACTGCCACTGCTGCTGCTGCTGCATCCAAAACGAATGCATCATGAGAAAAATCCAGATTAAATGCAAACAGACTTTGGCAATTGGACTATTTAACTACGATATGAAGAAATACGTTGTGCAAATAGGATTTGCCGAGAACACATCCGGTAGCTGCTGCCCATTGCTGTGCCCAAAGCAATGGAATTTAATTAACTAAGTAAATGAACAGACAAGAGGCATACCGAACTGTTTAGCAGCATCAGAGGAGCTGCTGCTGTCCGTCCAGCAGCAACTTCAACTCCGTTGACCAAATAAGCAAAAGTTCAAGTTTTGATGTTTGCATCTTAGCAGGAGATCCACAGCCCCAACCAACCAACGCAGACCCAGATCATGCTGTGACTGAAGGCAGCCTGTTGAAACCTGATTATAAAGTGTCAAATTCATTATGTGGTGTCAGAGCCTGAGCAGACCTCAAGAGACAAGTTAATTTTAATTGCCTCGAACTAAATTTCAATAGTCGATATGTCAGTATTCACTGATGTAATTGATGGTGTTGTAC
This sequence comes from Drosophila mettleri, assembly GCA_035047625.1. Taxonomy (NCBI): domain Eukaryota; kingdom Metazoa; phylum Arthropoda; class Insecta; order Diptera; family Drosophilidae; genus Drosophila; species Drosophila mettleri. The sequence continues at coordinate 2,329,991 of JAWNPI010000056.1, forward strand.
GCCCCATGAGTTTCCCATTCATTACAAATTCGAATGGATAAGTTACATATTGGTCAAATGTTTCGGCCAGTGCCGGGTGCTCCGGATATATCCAGAAGCAGCAATAGCTCTCCGGCTTTCCTGTATTATTCAATCCAGCTTGGTTTACTATCTTACGCGTACGACCTCTGGTATATACATTCATTGGACCTTTACTGACGGCCTTTCGAGCATATACTGAAGGCCTCGTCGAAGACTGCTGACCCGCGAACACAATTCCACATAGCGCAAGGACTGTAGAGTTGAAAATTTAATTTTGACTCAATAAAAATAAAATGTATTTCCGGAAATTCAATTTACCATAAAATATTAAAGAGCTTTTCATTTCGATTGCTTTCGTAGAATTAAAATGTAACCAGAGTAGTCCCAAGAATCATATTTAATTCAATCGACACAGCTTTAATCTACCTTGTAATTAGAATTTAACATATTTTCATTAAAAAAGTGATGTGAGGTATATTAGTTTACATAATTGGTTAAAATTGCCAAGAGTCAAATAATTAAATTTTAATAGAATTTTATAATACAAGAACAACAGATATGATTAAATAGGATTATAATTATGACAATGATAAGGATGGGAATGAGGATGACAATAATAATTATAATGACAATGACAATGAAATTGGACAATGAATAATTATGATAATGATTATAATAATAATGTCAAAACAATAACAATGTTAGCTATGATGAAGACAATGATAATGACAATAGCCATGATAACGATATTAACAATGACAATAATATTAAGACAATGATAATGATAACAATAATGATAATGACCATAACCATGAAAATTATAATGAAAAACACAATGACACTGAAAGAGATTGGCAATGACAATGACAATATTAAAACGAAATCATAGGCAATAAATGATGATAATAATGATAATGATAGTCATAATTAAAACGATAGAAATGCTCACGATTACTCAGTTACTCAATGAAGTCGACTTGCGCCTTAAATCGAATTCTAGGTATTATATTGTATGTTAATCGCATCAAAGGGATTTTTGCACAATGAAAAATCAATCAAGTTGAAGCAAAGGATTTTGGCCACGATGCCAGCCTGCACTGAAACGTTGTCACGGGTCAGTCAATTATTTCAACAGCTAAAATGTCGTTGGAACTGCTGTCGCTTAGGGAGCTGACAGAGTTGCCAGGGCAATGCTGGGCAATTCAGGCGCTTTCAGCTAACAAAAACAGGCTGCACAAAGCCAACAAGCACCTAAAAGTGTAATCCAACAGCAGCAGTAGCAGCAACAGACGACGTCTGTTATGCAACGCATTTGTTGGCTTTGCAGCTTGCGGCCGCCATTTTGTCAACGAGGGTCGCCATTGTTTGAGGAGCCAAGCCTTCATCTTGCATTCTGATTGCGTGGCTTAATTGCACAGCGGTCTGCCCAGCCCTGCCCCGTCCTGCACCAGATTACTGTTTTTCTGTTTTAAGATACCTTAAAGATGACAAATAGGGTATGGTATATATTTGTGAGCTAAGTAAGGGCGGAAAGTGCAAAATATATAGAATCCAGATCATGAGTCAATGTATGACCATTTATTTATCTATCCTTAATTCGATAATATAAGAGCTAAACTCTTTGCATTGTATAAAACACTCAGATCGATACCTTTTGCAGATTATAGTCATTCTAAATACCTTCTCTTGCTCAGTACGAAATTCAGGGTATCTGTTAGTCAGTCACTTCCTTCAACTGCAGTTTTTTTTTTCCTCTTTATTTTTTGAAAGTGAAAGCCGAGCAGACTTCTATGGGTCGCAGTTAAATTAGAGTCCAGGCAACGCCGCAAATGGGAGGCTTGGCATTTGGTGCCGGCCCCGAGAGCCGAAAAAAAAAAAAACATAAAACAATTTCTGAACAAATAAAAAACTCACACCTGAGACTCGAAATGGGCTGCTTCAGTTTAGCAGCTGCTTGCAAAATGAATCGTTGTAAATCAATTTGTACGAATTGGCGAACAACAGGAATACAACAATTACGACGACTCTGCGTGAAGCGAAGCGTGAAGGCAACAGGTTGAACGACGTCGCGAATACCCTGCACGACTTAAATACAATATTGAAGTTCTTAATATATATACATGTATTTAGAATATAGATATAGAAATATATAGATAAATAGATAAGAAGAATTTAAGATTAAAGATACAAAATAATGCAGCCCTCAATGGCAGTGATCAATAGAAACAACTCTATATACTCAATAAAATACGAGCTCATTATGAACTAGAAAAAAAAAGTAATGAGAAAATAAATACCGAAAAAAGTAACAAGTACAAAAAAAAACAAGAAAAAATTAGGCAGTAAAAAGTAAAGAGTAAAAAAGCAATGAATAATGTAATGATTGAGCAGAGAAAAATATTTAAAGCAGAAGTTAAATATGCAACGAGGAATATCGTAAGAGTATTTTTCCGTCTTATAAAATATAAGTTAGCTTCAAAGATCACTGATTCTACTAACGTTAATAATTCTTGACCATAACACTAAATAGGGTCAAGTTCAAGCAGCATACCCCAAACTCAACTCAGACAACATTTGAAAGGGAGCGACTTTAAGTTTGCTGTCAGCAAATTTAAAGCCGCAAATAAACTTTAAGGAATATCAAATTAATTTTATTTTCACATTTTTTTGTCACAGCTCACACGCTTCATTTGCTGGAGTAACGAGTAATCAAGTAACGAGTGAGATATAATATATAAATAAATTTTGAGGCTAAAGTCTGGAATGAAAGATGAAAGCGAAACCGAAGGTTAGCAACAGGCAGAAAGGCGAAAAAAAAAAAAAGAAATATAAGAGAAAAACAATTCAACCCTCGCTCTCGCCTAGCTGAAGTCGTCCCCTGCTCGATTTTTCGAAACAAATCAAAGAGAAATTGCAAACGACAAGTTAATCTTACTTCGAGCATAACCGGAAGCCATTTTATGACCCAATGGACAATGTACAATGTACATTGTATTGAAGGGCAACAGCTTCTGCTTCAACTCCTCCTGCTCCTGCTGCTGCTTTGCCAGCTGCTTACGCGTATTTACAATAAAAAGGCGGAAGCGCGGACATCGGCTGCATCCGCAACCACATTTAACATCCCAATCGCACAAAGTAGCAACTTAAGTAAAAAGAATTTATGCGCCACATTTCGACTGTTGCTGCTGCTGCTGTACAATGAATTAAAGTTCAATAAAATAGCACAAGAATACGATTTCTATGGCTCGCTGCTGCACAGTGGCTTATAATATAGTGAAATTAAAAAAATCTGATAATAATTAAAAGTTTTATAAAAAAAAAGGTATTTTAAATAAAAATATAGTAAAAAGAAATTTATTCATTAATATTATATTAAAGCAATAAATGCACTTTATGACTTTAATATAATATTAAGTAGCTTATATGAGAATCGCAAACTATTTGCTATTATTGAAGGAGTATTTTTCTATGTAAATATGACAAGTTTAATTCCTATTTTTAAATGAGATATTTGCCTAAGTTTAATACTTTTTTAAATGTGATATATGCTTAAATTTAATACTTATTTTTACATAAGATATAATCTTAGTGCGGGGTTGCACTTATTTCTCCAAAAATGTTCACATCACGAATCTATGTTTTCGAAGATTGTTAAAATTACCTTTTATCACACCTCAGCTCTTTAACTCGAAGGAGTAATCCAACAATGCTCCAATCATACTAGTTAAGAGTCTACGCTAAGTCTATATTTGCCAAGCCAAGTCTGGCGCCTTTTTAAAAAAACTATAAACCAAGAGCTAACCCCCTTTTTCTAAGCCTAAAACCCTTATCTAAAATTAATAAAATTCTTTAAATTCCTAGGATTCCAAAAATTCTGAAATATTAATAAATGGCTGCTTGGCCGAGTAAACTTTGTAATTGGCCTAATTGAAAGTCTATTAAGTGATTTTCAAGCACTGTGCGCCTCGTACATCAGCCAGATGGCCTTTGTCTTTGGGCTTTGGCTTTGGCGCTTCTTGTTTTATTTTTGGGGCGATTTTTCTTGTGCTTCTCATTTTTCGTGCGCTTTTTTTCATGATGTTTGCACATTTGCTCCTTGTTGCTGCTTGTCGATTTTGAGTTACAAAGCCAAAATCTCAGCCGCAGGAAACGAAAGCGGCAGAGAGATAAAGGGAGCGTGAGTGGCGCGAGTGTGCGGCGAGTGGGGGGTGGGGGCGGATAGAGAAACGCGCTACGAAAACAGAAATACCTTTTGCATGCTTCATTGGCGTTGCCTTTCTGCTGAGTGAACATCAAATGGGATTTGTCCAGCCGGCGGGGCGGCACGGGATGGCCACACTGCTTTGGCCCCCGCTGGACACACATACATATGTTGTTGCTGCTGTTGTTGTTGTTGCGTAACAGTTCAATGGCGTGTTAAGCACAGCCCACACAGACACAGGCACACGAACACGAACACGAACACATTTGACCAGTTTATGTGGCAACAACATTATCCAATAACATCGAACATCGGTTTAGTATCTGAAATGTGTGTGAACTTTTTTGCTGCAGCTGTGAAAGACTGCACTTATCCAAATTAAGATTGTGCCAAAGATTGTATTCGGAGTCGAACATAAGAAAAAAAAAAATGAAAACCAACATAAATAGCCTTTGTTGCGGCACACACAGAGCTCACATCACATTTCATTCGACCTCAGCACTTGACAGCTATTTTCCCATAAGCAAATGTGATAAAATCTTTGACTCTCATAACTTTGTCAAAACTGAACTGATGTCGCCCCAGATGCAAAACTGAAATATTTGATTGATTTAGCAGGCAAATTGATTTCAAATTAAAGTATGTTTTACAGCAGAGACTAAAAACCAGCTTTCATACCCAAATGTCTTCAAGCTATGCTTTCTCTGATCTATATATAAATGCTTTTATCATAAAATGTAGTCAACAAATTTGAATACTTTGTCTGAAGCATACTATATAGTTATAAATCTATATATATAATAATAAATCATTTCTAGAACCGTACCTACTAAATGTTTAGAGCCAATTTAGATCACCCTTTGTTGACTTTTGAAAATTTGAAACAAAAACGATCCTCTTATAAAGGCTTTGCCTACGTAGAACGACGCTTTGAAATATGCCAACAGATGCTTCGTGATCTATATATAAATAAATATTCCACTTTCCATTTCGTTCATGCCAGATATCTAGCCACGCACTATAATGAGCGCTCAGAGATTTGTTCTTCGACTCTAGCTCTAACTCTAACTTCTAGTCTATCTATCTATCTCGCTCTTTATCTATCTATCTTTCTTTCTCTATCTCTATCTCTATATCTATCTCTATCTCTATCTCTATCTCTATCTCTATCTCTATCTCTATCTCTAAATCTATCTCTATCTCTAAGTCTATCTCTATCTCTATCTCTATCTCTATATCTATCTCTATCTCTATCTCTATCTCTATCTCTATCTCTATCTCTATATCTATCTCTATCTCTATATCTATCTCTATCTCTATCTCTATCTCTATCTCTATCTCTATCTCTATCTCTATCTCTCTCTCTCTCTATCTCTGCCTCAGTCATATGATAGCAAAGCATGGAGCATATTAGGAAATGCCATAACTCCCGATAACTCTTACTAACACTACCTCAGCAACAGCAACCTCTCACTCTATGACGTCACATTATATTAAAGCTAAGATAAGATCCCATTGATTAAGGCTTAGATATCTGCAGTAGAAGAAACACACATTTAGACAGGCATTTATGGCAAATGATGTATATAAAAAATCATTTGATTTATTTTGATAACTAAAAGTTCAAGAATTAAACTCAAATTAAAGTAGCAAAGTTCATATGTTATTTTTATCGATAATTTTAATCGATAGCAATTTATAGCGTTTGCTTAACAAGCCTATAAATATTCTTGAACTTCAGAGTTTTTAATTATGCCACGAAAATAATATAAATTTCTGTGGAGCTGTGGGAAGTTTTTTGTTTGCATACGTGTGCTTAGGTATGTGTGTGTGCGTGTAGGTGTATACGTGTTTGTATCTGTGTGCGTGTGGTTATCTCGCCTGCAGCACATGTATCTTTGTGGCATCTTTGTATAACTTTGCGTGTTTCGCTTTTTCTGTTTTCTCTGTCATTTATTTGTGTTTTATGCTTTTTGAGCGTCTGCCGGGCGCATAACTCAAAGCGCTTGAGCATTCGATGCTGTGCAGATAATGATGCCAAAAGTGTCGCTTCGACTGGGGCTGGCTGAAACAAGGTAAACCAATGCCATACAAACAAACATACGCGTGTGCACAGTCAAATAACATATCGAAAAATGATTTTCATTGAATGCGCAAATAGCGCTGGGGGAGCGACACCGAGGGGGGATGGCGAAGAGAGTGGAATGGGGCTGATGTAACGCAAAATAAGCGTCAGCGAAATCTGTTTCAATAGCTTCACTCGATATGGGACGACAATGGTGTGGGGGCTGCGGCAGCGCTGTCAAAGTCATAAAATCGCGAGAAAGCGGCACAACATAAAGCAAAACAACAGCAACAACAACAACAACAATGGGAGCAACAACAATAATAAGAGGAGGAAGGGAGGAGCGGAGAGAGTGAGCGTTGCCGGCAGCTATAATGATGTAAAATATATCGCTGAGATTTAGCCGACTTGCGTCTGAAGCCATAGCATAAACCCTTACCAAAACACAAGGTCTGCGCGCGTGCTGATAAAAAGCAAACGCACAAAAAAAATGCAAATAATAAGCAACAGAGAATAAAAATAAGCAGCCAAAAATAGAAAACTTATCTCTAACTTGACACATATTGAATACCCTTTGCAAGCGAGCACAAAGATTTTATAGATAAATACGACAATTTTGTTAGTTAGTTATTTAGATTTAGTTATTGTAATGAAGCAAATCATATAAAAACATATATAAAATATAAGAAATATATAAATGTATAAGATATAGCTAACGTATAGTATAGTAGTAGCTAGCTTATAGGTAACTAACACCAGTCAGCCTCAAGCCTCAACTTCAACTTACAACTGCTAGAAAAATGTAAGGCTAAGGCTAAGGCAACCGCACTGGCCCACTTAAAGACTAAATATATGTACTAGCAAAAATTATAGACTTCTACAACACACACACCCACACACGCTCAGACAGCCTGCTTGACAAAATGTTATTACCCTCAGAAAACGTGAAATCAAAGTGAAAAAAGTATTGCCTACTTATTTGCGCGCACTTCAAAGCCAAGTCAAACAAATGCATTAGATAGCAGCAGGCATACACATACATATATGTGTGTGTGTGTGTGTGTGTGTGCTTGTTGCTATCACGCCTTTACTCATACACACACACTCACACACACACACACGCCTCAAATATTATTCAATTTGCTGTAATAGCAACGCTTAAGTTTTGTGCCGACGCACATGGCGTATGCGCAACATTTAGCACCCGACTGTTGCCTGTCGCTCGCGCCGCTCGACGCCTTCACACTTAATGGCTGAAGTATATTGATGATGTCGACGCACTTCCCGCCGCAGCCCACCTACCCCATGCCGCACGCAAATCTGAATCGACGCATTTGAACTTCAATGACGCGCAATTTTATGCGTAAATCTTTTACATAAATTTTGCAAAACGTTTACGTCTGCACGAAAGGATTTGCCAAGCCATGAAGCCATGGCTCCTTGGCTGCTTTGCCGCTGCTTTACTGGCTTCCAAAGCACTTTCATGCCCCCTTTTCAAATGAACGGCACAGTGAAGTGCGTAAAAAACGTTAATATGGGCTTTAGCATCCTTTTTTATGACATTCACTGCTACAATTTAGCGCTTGCCCCACTCTCCCCACTCCCCCACCTCTCCTCCCTTGTAGATCAATGGGAATTCAATAAAAAAACAAAATACTAAATATTCTTCAATCTACCCGTAATGCATCATAAATCTGCTGCGCAACAATATTCACATGAATAAAAATCAAAATCAATTCGATTTTACAACCAAAACTTTTTCTTTAGAGCTGCAATAATATTTTGAGAAGTAAAAATTTGATGGAAGCCAAACGAGATTTTCATAGCGCGCCAAGAATTTGAATTTATAAATATTTTCTGACCTAAAACATATTTAAAGTGTTCTTATTCATAAGAGTCTGATGAATATAGAAACAAAATGAAAAATCTAAATCAAATGTAAAGTTTTAAAACTTAAAAAGATTTTTATATATTTATTAAAATTTTAGAATAGTTTTGACTGCTCTCAACTTATTTATGAATCTATATTAAAATATATGGCATACATAAATTATTCATATATTTTAAAATATTTATTTTTTTATTATTATTATTTTATTTGACCATGAAATAAATAATAAATATTCTACATTTTTTATTTGAAAATTATTAAATTTAAAATAATTTAATTGTATGTATTATATTATCTTAACATAACATATATAAAAAACTATTTTAGCTTATTTAAATTCAAGTCGAGTCCATTTATCGTGCACCATTCAATATTCAATTAAACCTCTTTCATTTCTTACTCCAACTCTATAAATATCAATGTTTTGTCTGCTATATTTGTCACATAAACAACTTAAGCAAACTTTTATTTGGACAGCTTTAATTTCGCCAAGCCGCAAATCACATAGATATATATATATATATATATATATATATATATATATATATTGATGTGCTTAAATATACATATGTGTAGTTGTGCTCTAACATAACCATTCCAATTACAATAAGATATATAAGGAACAGTAACCTAAAAACGGGTATGGAAAATTTATTAAGTGATAAATTTTGGGCAATGCGCAAAATGTCAGAAAAGGTCAATTGAAAAGTGAAAGCTCAAGAAAAGGATGCTAAGCGCCTTTTGGCACCCACACACACGCACACACACAGTCAATCAGCGTAGGTTGTGCTGCGAGCAAATGTCCGTCGTCATCCTTTGTCAATGTCCTTTCGTTTGGCTACACCCAAAAAGGACGCACAAAACAAAAGCCGCTCAGAACAAATTACCAGAGTTGTCTTTTCTGCAAGTTTTGCGGCTCCGCTTTTTTCTTTTTCTTTCTGTTTTTCCCGTTTTCTTCATTTTGTTGTCTTTTTCTTTGGCTGAAACTATTTCCAGCATTTGCCAATTGCACTTTTCAACTGGCCCCATTTCGCCCGAGATGATGCTGACCAGCCAGCAACTACACATACTTAGATCCCAGCCCCGGCACTTTAATATAACCGTTAGTCGCCGATGGTGCTCCCCAGTGTGTGGCAAGCGCTGTGTGTACAGCTGCGTGCAATGAACTGGGGAATAGGACAGACAGACCCTAGGACACGGTTGTGCGTGTGTCTGTGTGTGACTTAGTTGCAGGCAATACAAGTTTTGCTGCCAACTATTTGCCCACTTAAACATTTATGTAATAGGCTTGAAATTTTCCATTTGGCAGCCACAGAAGCTGGCCAAATGTGTGCCAGGCTCCAGGCATATCCTGCCGGCGTATCCTGGCCAGCTGCAGCACCTGCTGCAACCTAGCGAGCATTAACAATTTAAATCGCTTACCATTTCACGGAAATTGGGTTGGGCACGCCAACCGCAATGATGCTTGAGCCGCTTTGCCCAGGACGCTCGGCCTTGGTCATTGCGGTCCGCTTAGAGATGGAAGCCAGCGCATGACGCAGCTGTATTTTAAAGCCAACTGAGCTCAGTTTTATTCAAGTTTTATACTTAAAAAAAAATCTAATATTAATTATTATTTAAATTAACATATTTATGAATTATTATTTATGAAAATATTTTATTTATTAAAAAATATATACATTTTATTAATATAAGCATAATACATATTTATGAATAAAAAAACGTTTTAAGAAAATATATACCAACGATTTAATTAAAAATAGTTAATCCACAATAATTTATTTTATATAAATATATTAAATATTCATAATAAATTTCATATGCAATTTTTTTCAATGCTACAGCATTTTTTATTAAATAAAAAATATTTGTAAGTTAATTAATAAATTAGTTTATTATTGATTCCATTTATGAAATTCTTTTAATAAATAATATATTCATATTTTATATTATATAATCATGAACTTTTTGAGTTAAAAAATTAAAAGGTATTTCTAGTTTCAAAAAATAAATTCCAACTTCTCTTTAGAATCTCTTTTTTTATTTTGTATTTTTTTTAAGTCAAAATATTAAAAGTCTAATCAAAAATATATCATTTATCCCGAGATTTTTAGCACATATCCCTTGTTTGTGCATGTGTACTAAAAAAGAAGTTTACGATAGCCCAGTTAACAGTTGCTGTGGAGCTGGTCATAAAAATCAACAAATTGTTTGTAAAAACGCGTTCGGATTGAAGCAAAATAAAAGCCAAATATCAGGACAAGCTGGTTTAGCTGGTCTTTTTTCACTACTTCTTTTTATGTTAACAGAAAGCGATGCGTCATCATAACAAACGAAATTGTTGGCGTTAGAAATCAATTGGGAAAAGAAAATACAAAAACAGCGTTGCCAGCTCGTTAACAGAGTTTTTTAGAGCAAATATGCAGCTTGCACGTTTTGACACACGGCCAGCGGAATCTAACTGTCATTTGCAAGAGATGAAAATAAAGTTATAAAAATATTTAATGACTATTTTAGTATATGGCACTCGTGCTGAGGCGTGTGAGCAACGCATGGCTGTCCCATATCTAAGAGCAGCTAGTCGTATTTAATTTAAGTCGAGCACTTTTTGGGGGCAGCTGCTGCATTTATTTAAAATGCGTCACTCGTCGGGCAGCCGGGCACGTAAACTCCGACACGAATTTTAAATTAAAATACTTTGCACTTGCACTTGCGTTTAAGACCAAAATTAGGTTTTTGCATTTCTGAAATTGTGCACTCGAATGCTACTCAAAATGGCGCAACTTTCGTTATTAAAGTGCATCTCGGTTTCCACTGCTGTCCGGCGATGCCAGAAGGCCAAAACGAAATGAGCAAAAAAAGACACGGCGCACACACACACTTTTGGGCAGAGGAGTAGCGTTGCCAGAGCTGAAACAACTCCCACATCTATTTTTAGTACAATTTCCAGCGTTTTGTTTTTGCATTCATTTCTTTCTCTTCGTTTTTCCATTTTTAATATGACTTCTTCGCCCCGAAGCTGTGCTGAGGCGAAAGTCTGCAAGTTGCGGTTTGGTTGCACTTAAATTATTGCATTAAGGCAAAGTCCTTGAGCAATGGCAGCAGCAGTCAAGCTATTTTGGGCGGGTGGGGCGCTGGGAGGCATTGCAATTAAATAATTTGCGGTCTATGCGAGCAAAACTTTTACGAAATGCTAACAGAAATAAGTTAGCAATAAGTCAAAGTGAGGCACAAATTGCAGCAACTCGCCTTTTGTGCTCGGTGGCAATTGAAAAACGACAATTAGCCTCTACCAAAAGAGGTCAGTCAGCCCTTTTATCTGCAGATGCCACATCTCTTACCGTTATCCCTCTCTCTCTTTCTCTGTCACTCTACCGCGCTCTCACTCACTCACTCTTTCTCTCTCTCTGTCTTATGGCCGGCCATAAATCAATGACACTCACACTGTGTGAGTCACGCAGTACCATAGACAGCAGGCAATACGCACAGGACACAACACAATGACACGTACATGGGCTAAAATGTTTGTTTTGCATTTGACCAAAATGCCAAAATGGCCAAACAAAAATAAACACAATTAACCAAACATTAAGTCTAATTTATAATAAACTAAACTTTAGTAATTTATAATTACTTGAAAAACATATAAATGAAACTTTGAAAGCCTTGAATTAAATACATCATTTGAGTCTTCATTAAACTTCATTAAATATAAATTTTAACAGGCAGCAGTTGTCTATTGTAGCGCCCTCTATGTATGCTTTTTTGGCAAGGCTGCCAGACTAATAGAAATAAAACATAACACATTTTTTAAAAAACAAACTTAAGCAAGTGAAAGCTGACCATTCTACGACGTGGCGCCACCTATGTGTTATTCTAGCCTGTCAGGCTACCAGACTGTTATATCGAGTGAACTAAAAGCTTGCCTGCTGCACAAATTAAATTGAAAATAACAGAACATTTTTGAAATTTGAAACAAATTATATTATTTAAGTTCTTACGAGCGAAACATGTTTATTTTGAAATATTCAAATAAATTATTTGGATTTGCTTTATTGTTCACCCACATAATAATTTGTTTATTCAAATTAGAAAATTTTACGTTTACAATTAATGTTACATTTACAATTATTTACGCGACTTATGAAGATCATCATCATAACAAATATTTATGTAAATGAAGAACGCTGCTTGCTTTATTTACAAATTAACGCATATTTATATATACATATATGCATATATATAAATAATTGTTATTATAGTAATTTGTGTATGTATATATATATATATGTATATATATGCGTATATACATACATATATATGTGTGTATAGTAAGTACATAAGTTAATTTGTATGAACAGCTTAGAGCTAAGAGCTTATAATTACAATTTTTATTTATATATAATTTGTATTTGCATTTGTTAACAATGGGTTTTTTTTTCTTTTTTTAGTTTTAAACAAATGTATCGAAGTTTAATAATATTTAATAAATAGATTTTTGCAATTGAAATCATGCTGAAGATAGAGAGAAGAAAAGAGCGTTTGCGGCGTGGCTCAGCCACAAATGACAAAACTTTAGAGCTGAACTAAAACGCAGAGATGCATTAAAAATAGGAGATATATCGATGCGCTCGATATATCGATAACATTGCAACAACATTTGACTCGTGACGAACACACCAACAGACAACAACAACAACAGCAGCAGCTGCGGCTAATGCACAAAATCGTTTGGTATATAATGCTGCGGCTCAACGATCACGCTCGTATAATGGGGCGTGGCAGCAATTGTTGCTGCTGCAGCATTGACGCTCTTAAAACTCTCAGCAAAGTCGCTGACAACTCGCTGCTGTTGTTGCTGCTGTTGTTGTTGCTGATGCAGGCTGTATTGTTGCTGCTGCGGTTGGTATTGCTGCTGTGCATGTTGCTGCTGTGCCAGTTGCTGCTGCGTAAGCTGCTGCTGCTGCTGCTGCTGCTGTTGCGGATGCTGTTGCTGTTGTACATGCAATCGCTGCTGCAAATGTTGCTGCTCCATCAAATGTTGCTGCTGCACCTGCTGCTGCGAACTGTTGTCGGAGAAATAGCTCAGCTCGAAATTGTGACTCAGATCGCTGTAAGTGGTCTGCGAGGGTGACGTGCCGTTCACAATGGACGCATTGCCCGTGGACAGCTGCCGGTCGCTCTCCGAGCTGCTCGAGCAGCTGTTCGAGTTGGCCGAGAAGGGACGCATCATGGACGTGGCCACGTCCACGGTCGCATCATAGTCATAGTAATAATGATTGTTGTTGTTGTAGTAGAGGCTGCCCGTTGTCGTATCGGGATATTGCATTTCCGTGGAATAAACACCGGACGACGACGCCGAGGCACTGGAGCCGCTGCCGCCGGCACTCGATGCGGTGCCACCACCCGCACTGCTGCTCGAGCTGACCACCAGATCGTTCAGTGGCGGATAGAGCTGTGTGTAGCTAAGGCTATCGTGATCCATGCTGCCCGCCTGCTGGTGCAGCTGGGCGTGTTGCTGATGCCACACGCTGTTGCTGTTGCTATTGTTGTTGTTGTTGTTGTTATTATTGTTATTGTTGCCATTGCTGTTGGCGTTGCTGTTGCTGTTGACGGGCGTAACTGCGTTGGGCGGCTGCGGCAGCACCGCCAGCGGCAACTCCGGCTCAAAGTACGGATCCAACTTGGGACTAACACTGAGCGTAGGTGTGCTCGACGCTGGATGTGGCTGTTGCGGCTGCTGCTGCTGAGGCGCAACACAGACATTGGCAGCTGCTGCCGAGGCGCTGGCTGCTGCAGCGGCCACAGCCGCCGCCTGGGCAGCCGGCGAGATGGGCTCACGTTTGATGACGCCCGTTTGGATCTCGTTGAGCACCAAGTCTTTGACCTCTCTCTCGCTGAGCACATAGTTGACGCTCACGATGAACACCTCGCGCGAGGAGCGCGAATTGTGCACCAAAGTGGCGTACGACTGCACCCACACCCAGCCGCCGCCTTTGGTCAGGAAGCGATAATATTTGGTGGTAACTTGTCCTTTGTACAGCACTAGAGAGAGAGAGAGAGAGGTATCATACCGTTAGCTCTGTGCGTAACGCATTTACTGTTATTGTTTTCTTACGGATTTGATGGGAGCAGCGCATGGCCATGATATCCGCGGCATGGATGTACTGATAGAGCGTCTTCTCGATAAGGTCCTGCGGCTCGTAGCCGGTTAGCTGCGATACGCTGCAAGTAAACACACAATAAAAACAATTGAGAAAATAAACCCAACTTGAGGTTATGTGCAGAGGCACCGCTGAGGTTATGTGCTCAGAGAATATTTATTTTTATTTTCATTCGCTTGCCCAGACTGCATGAGCATGTTGAGCAGAAAAATGTCTGGGGAATTCTCGGCAAAAATATTTAGAGTACATTGAAAGTGAAAAAAGTCACATATGTAATGAATATATATATATATTTATTTAAATTGTTTTATATATATATTTTTAAGAAAAAATACATTTTTCATTTAGTGTTTTTTTGGTTTGTTTTTTACTTGATTTTTTGTCTTACGTATTTCTATATATGTATATATATTTAAATTGAATTTGCATATATTTAAAATGTGTGTTTTTTTTTTAAATTTTTTTAATTAAAATGGTTGAATTCCATTTGTTATATATGTATATATTGAAAAAAAAAAAAATCTTTTTAAAATTTTGTAATTTTAAATAATTTTCATAATTCATAAATAATCATTTTATTAAATAATTATTTAAAATTAAACGATTATTTATGAATTTATAACTTTTATCATTTTCAAAGTATTCAAAAATTTTTCCATATATATATGTTTTCAAATCAAAATAGGATATATAAAACTTATTTTTTAAATGGAATCAATAAATGGAAAAATGGAAAATTTTTTGAATACTTTGAAAATGTATATATACATATATAAAAGAGTATTCAAATGTCATCTTATCACGCGTTAACAATACCCTAGACATTTTTTTTTATTTAAACAAATGTTGTTGTTGTTGTTGCTTCTGTGTGTTGGTCGGTTTACTTTTGTCAACTTCAATTCAATTATGCAGCAAAAACAACAGCCAGCGTACACAGAGCGAAAAAAAAGGGCTGCTTCACACTTTGGGGGTTGCACCACATCCTGCTACCGTGCGTGTGAAAGTGTGAGAGAGAGAGAGAGACCGAGAGAGGGCTGTCGTGAGAGAGTGAGACAGAGCACTGCTGCCGCGCCTCATGGCAACATCATGAGGGTAATTGAGTGACAATAATGTCAGACAAAGTGGTCTGGTTGGAGGGCAGCTGGTTTGGCTGGTTGCCGGTCGTCGCTTGTGCCTTATAGGCAAAGGCACTTAAAGGCAACCGCCTTCTGCTTAGGCTGCCCCGGTCCACCCCATGCTGCCATTGAGCCACCTCCCGCCTTCCTTGTTTTTGGAGCAGCGCACACACAAAGCAAAATCAAGCTCAAGAGGGAAATGATTTGTTTTCCTTTTCTGTCAGAGCGTGGGGATTCTCATCTTGCTCTTTGTCATTTCTTTTTGTAGTATTTTTTTTTTCGATTTTTTTTTTCTTTCTTTCTCTGGCGTTATCTTTTTGGGGAGGTTGTTGCTGGGGATGTGTTGTTTTTTGTATCTACATATATTTAACAGATTCTTTTTCTACTGTTTTTTGTTGCGACCCGTTTAAATATTTGTCTAGTGTTGCTTGTGCTCTAAGCGAAATTGAGCCTTTTTTATGACGAAGCGCGAAGCAAACTTTACTCTGGCAAAGTCCCTTTTCCATTATTAAAGATCGGGTTTCCCTTTTTCACAAAATGTTTCATCTGTCTGTCTGACAAATTTTCACATCACATGATCTAATGCTTGACAAGTTTTAAATATAAATTAAGTATACGATCTGTTAAACAGCAAAATCGCAATTGATATGGTCACCCTAATAAATATATAATATATTTAATGATGACCAAATATTTCAGTTGTTCTATACTATTATATGGTTACCTAGTTCAAAGAGACGTCTATTAATATGGTCACCCTAATTGTTATCATAAATGCATATATGTATAAGATATTTCAATATGGCGAAATATTTAAGCTATATGTTTGCCCAGTTCAAAATGGTCACCCC
This sequence comes from Drosophila mettleri, assembly GCA_035047625.1. Lineage (NCBI taxonomy): Eukaryota > Metazoa > Arthropoda > Insecta > Diptera > Drosophilidae > Drosophila > Drosophila mettleri. The sequence continues at coordinate 2,346,299 of JAWNPI010000056.1, forward strand.
AATTATTATTTAAGCTTTAAAAATCGAAATAAATAAAATAAATATGTTATTCCGTTATAAGCAATTTTTATATGTGAATATGGTCACCCTGATCTCTATGTAAAATCTGATAACAACTCTTAGCCTAATACTAATATTATTAAGCTATTCAAAGAGCATTGCCGGATTCAGTGCTCGATATATGGTCACCCTAATTCAGATCTCACTCTTTCTCTAGAGTTCAACTTACCGTGCATCGAAAAAGATGAGCTTCATATCAAGTTTGGCACGGAACATGAACATATTCTGATGCAGCTTGATCTCCGTGATGGCAGATGAAGGCAGCGAGTGACCGACGGCAACTAGGCCAAGATTCTGTATCAGACTGCCCTGGCCATCGCCGCAGTCCGGATAAATGCGCGCCTTCAAATAGCCGGAACAGTGTATCACCTGCAGAAACCAAGACGCCGCAAAATTAGCAAAGACTTAAACCAGGCTAACCAGGCTAAGCTGTGACGCACCTTAAAGCCGGAGGTTGTGAGGCCCGCATTGCGCTTGGCCAACACACATTTCATGCGCAGGAAGAAGGTCTTCTCGATCTCGATCGTATGCGAGCCGCGATCGTGGCCATATGCCGACGGATGCTGCACGCCGTTCGGGCTGCCGATGGGCGTGTGCGTCTGGGCGAGCTGTAGGGAGTTGAGAAAGGCAGCCTGTGGCATGAGTAAAACGTAACAGAAACAGAGACAAAGACAGAGACAGAGATAGACATAAAGATGGCGAGAGAGAGTGCTCGAGTTTACTCACTGGATGCTGATGCATGTGCGGGTGCAGGGACAATATCGCATTCATCTCATCCTGATCATAGCTATGTATGTACTCAAATATGGAGTTGCCCGTCAGCTCGACCTAATGGGAAAAGAAATCCAAATGAAATTAATGCCAGTCGCTCGCTTGCTGAGTGCCAATTAGTGTGCAGAGCGTATGCAAATTGCGCGCCATTTGATGCCTGCGCTCCCAGCCTCCCCTCCCCCCCCCCCTCTTGACTTGCAAGTGGCAAATGCAAGTGGCGTTGGGCACAGAAAGGGCCATTCGCCAGCTAAATTTATGCGCATAAATCAGGCAAATGATGCCCAACAACACCCACCTGACTGAGACCCAAATGCACCGAGGCCGTCTCTGAGATGTACATGATTTTCCCATCAGGTGCCACCACAAAGATGAAACCATCGAGCGTCTGTAACAGATGCGAGCCCAGCTCCTTGATGGTTGCGCCGCGCTGCATCGCAGGCGATGAGCCCCAAGCCTCACCGAGTCCTGCGAAGGGAAAAAACCAGAAGAAATTTAGTATAAGAAAATGAATATAATTATGTATAATAAACCTAAGTTGTGATATTAGATATGTAGTATAAGACTTATACTATTATGTGTTATGTATATAAGAAATAATGTCATGTATGATATGCAGTATAAGACTTGTAATAGGGCAAGTAGTAGCTGCAGTTTGTATAAATAGTATAAGAGATTTAGTATTAAACATTAAATATAAAACATTTATACGATTATTAAATATATATGTAAAATATAGAGTATAAGACACGAAGTATAAGACATGTAGTACAAGACAAGGAGTGAAAGAAATGTGGTTTATATATGTAGTATTAGATATTTAGTAAAAGACAGGAATTGTAGTATACGATATGAATTATAAGATAGTGTAAAATACATATTATAAGACATGTAGTATTAGATATATAGTATAGGACTTATTATGTATAAGATATATAGTATAGAGCATATGGTTTTAGACATTGAAATATAAGTGTTATGGAGATGTAGTTCACACATGTAGAATAGGACGCGTTGTCTACGTATAAATGTATTATAAATGTATCTAAGTGCAACTCTTATACAGATTTTAACCTCTTCATACACAATCTCATTACTCAAATTAAAATATTTTAGAATTCAATTATTATTTCAAATATAATAAAATCGGCTTTGTAATCAGGTTGTAAATTTGCCTTGTAGCCTTTCTAGTGAACATAAATTAAATTCTCACAATGCCAAACTTTTGCCAGCTCATTTGCCGCACTAAATTGTGTTGCCTGTGCCAACTTTCCCATGGCCTCCTTTGAGCGCAAACTGTCAACTAAATCAGCAGCCGACACACGCCCAGACGACAACGAACTCCCCCCCCCCACTGCCTCACCACCCCCAACGGTATGCACCTACAAGCAGCTTTCAGCTAACCTGCCCACAGTTGACGTCTAAATATTATTCCCAATTAAAGTCATCAGCACCGTAGGTGGCCCATTCACAGCCCACACGAACTGACGCCCCGAATGGGACATACGATATGCATTGAGCTCTCATGTCATCTACTCCTTGTTGTTGTGGTGGTGCTGGTCTCATTGTGCGCGCACTTCCTTGCGCGTTGTTTGTTGCCTATTATTAAAATAATTATTTCAATAAAGCAGAGCACACAAAAAAAAAAAAACAGAAAAGCACAAAACGCTGCGCACAATGGAACAACTGAAACAACAACAACAACAACAAACGCCCTTAACTTGAGCCTGTTGTGCAACCCTCGTAGTCAGCACAAAACTCTACACACACACACACACAGTGATAGCTGCCACCCAGCGCCAACCACTCACTGGGCATCCACTTCCAGTGAACGTCTCGTCGCTCTCTCGGAGCGCGCTGCACGCTGCTCTTTGAGTGGAAACAACAGGCCGCCATTGTGTTTTTCCGACTAACCCCAAAGCCCACGCCGCCACGCCGCCACACCGCACCAACGCCCCACCCCCCCACCTGCTTGTTTATTGTCTGCGCATTGTTCGAGTGGTTTTTCCTTTAAGCATATGCTTTAAGCAAACAACGCCTTTTAAACTTGAAAATTTCTCGTCGTTGTTAAATTAACAAAGGCCGTATCCTGCTGTGTCCTGTCTAACTGTATGTGCGTGTGTGCCTGTGTGTGTGTGTGTGTGTGCCAGCTTAATGAGCGTGTCGGCCGCGTGGCTGTCACCAGGATTCCTTTTGCCTCATTTGACGTAATTCCCACACGGCCAACGCCAGATGAAAAGCCAAACGAACTCAATTGAACCAATTGGCATTTGGTGGTGCACAATTGCGATTGCCAACTTGTTGGCCCACTTACCATCGGGAAAAACTTGGCGCATTTTCAAATAGGATGTGGTCAAACGTATGACGGACGCCTTGTCCAGCTGGGACGTTATCGCCGCCGGCAGCGGCAATAATTTGGCCAATTCACAAAATTCCGTATTCTCCTTTTCACGACGCGTGCGTGCAGCATTTTTGCTTTTCTCCTTCATGGCACACGTTTTGGCTATATCTGCAAAAAGAAAATTGAGGAAAATTATTTAGTTGGCATTACAGTTCCTTATCGTTTCTTAAAAAAGTTCCTAATGAAGCTAAGCATTATGTCAGGCAGTAGATGATGTTTTTAATGCAACACAAAATAATTCTTTATAATAGATTTATGAATTGAATTTCTTTTTATTGATGAACAATTTTTCATTTATAAAAAAACTCAAAGAAATTTTTGGTTCATAATGTATTTTAGAGTCTTGCAAATTTTTGAGCTGCTAGTGACAGTGGCTTCTAAAGAAGCTTACTAACCAAACAATAAACAGGTTTATATATATATAAAATTCTCAACCTCAAGAAATTGCCCAATTTATTATACAATATCAAGCACATCAAAGATTTTCCTTCATTATATAAACGAAATATTCATATCAATAAATTTAAATATATATGGTAATATACTATAAATACATACTCATAGATCATAGATGAAATATAAATTAAATTAATTAAATATAAATATTCATATATAAAATAAATATTCATATGTATTAATAGATTCAGATATATATAAATATTTACTATTAAACTTTAAATTCAAAATCTGATTCCATATATAAATAAATAATTAATAATAATTAAAATAATTTATCTCAATACACTCTCTAATAATAATATTTCTCAATCTAGTATTTCTTTTTTCTAGCTACAAATTCTTGTTGTTCAATTTGCAGCTACACAAACCATGTAATCTGCTCTCGTAGCAGTCCTTGCGCACACGACGATGGTTCGTCATAGTGAAAAAGTGACTTAAGTTGTTTCGAGCACACAAATTACGGGAATATCCTTATTATAACTCAATTTGTTGTATCTAGCACTTGCTCATAGCACGACGATCACCTGTTTGCAACTGAGCGCACTTCGTCCTGGACAGTCAGTTTTAAGTTACAAATTGTCTACCTGAGCTGTCGATGGGCTAAACTGTAGCAGCCATTGGTCAGTGTGGAGGAAGCAGTAACAGAAACAGGTAATAGGCATATGCCGGCCAACAGGCCAATTGACTTTTTGGCCATGTTATGAATTTTCCATTGATCCTCAATGGCAAACGGAAGTAGAGTCTAAGTGTGTCTGGCTGTGTTTGTGCGTGCAATAGGTTGACAGCATTTTTGACTTTTATACATAATGTACAAAACCTATTTTTGCCAATAACAAAACAGCCCTAAACCATGTAACCATGTAAATGTGTGTGTGGACAGTTTTTTCCCTGCTTTTGGCCGAAATTTTGTGTGCTGCCTTCTTTGCCATTGATAAAATAGTTTGGAACGTGATTTTGGCGCAGTTTTTGGCAAATATGCAGCTCACAGCTCCTGCTGCTTCACACACACACACACATATATATATACAGTTAAATATATGTCTATATATAATACATACATAGATGTACATATGTTTATGCATTGGCTAGTTAGCAGCAGGAATTGCAAGAATTCGCACGTAATTACAAGTTTATTGACATAGGTCACGTAGCTGCAACAGTAACAAAGACCTAACCTGAATGAAATACATATACATGTATATATATATATATATATATTTGAATGTCTGCTAAAAGTCTGGCATGATAAACAACTTTGCGCGGAGTAACTTTAATGTGCCGAAACAGGAGAAAAAAAAAACAATGTAAATGGAACATTTGTCAAAAGTCAGTCAGCTGCTGGGTGCGAGTGGAGTTCGGATGCTGTTCCGGCCACGCTCACGCGAGGTACCATACAACTACGGGAGCAACAGATTTGCTAAATGATCATAATCCTAAAGAGCTACGCGCCGCTAATCCCCAACTCAAATGTGACAACATGCGCGTCTGAAGTGCCGCCGAGGTCGTTCATATCCGGCGTGCCGTCTTCTTCTACCCACTAAACCGCGACCGCTGCGACAGGGCAGTTTTATCAGAATTGCCATTGTATCGCGGCTAGCAGTTAGCTAATGATAGTTTATGTTCCCTGACTGGGTCACAATGGCACAGGACATATGCATACATATATACAGCGCATAGATGCCACAATGAATGTGCACATAATTTTATCAAAGCCATAAAAACGAGCGGAAATTAGACAAATTCCCATAAAGCACAGAATCAAGCAGCTTTCAAAAATAATAAACACAAATACATATGTACATCTGTACATATGCCAGTCAGAGCCCATTAAATATGCTCAATAATATGAATTGATTGGAAGATTGAGACGACAACTTATAGCCCACAACACTTATCAATAGATACTCTTATTTATTATTTCATTCAATGAATTAATTATTATCAATGAAATTAATTCTTAGAAAATATTGAAATATATGAAATGTAATGAAAAAAGGCTTTTTAAATAAAAGAAAATATAAATTAATATAAATTATTAACAATCATACACAAATATCAAAAATTAGCTTAAAAATTATTTTAAAAATTTGTGTAGAATTTTTTAGCTAATAAGAATTTTGCATAGAAGAACATCAAAAATGTTATTTTTAAGCAATCTTTAATATTTGATTCGGCGGACTTTCTCATACTTTAAGGCATGAAAACTATATTATTTTTATTTAAATATAAATTGATAAAATTAAAAAAAATATCTAAATAAACCAAAATGAAAATTATAAATTTTATTTGAAATACATTCATTTTATATTTTGAATACAACTAAAAAATTTGAAACTGCTCATAAAAAAGGAAGGCTCATAAAGGGAAAGTTTTATACAATAAAAACAGATAAACCAAAATAAATAAATAAAATAACACAAAATAATAAACATAAAAAAATTTTATAAAAATATTATGCCTAAAATATTAAATTTTGTAAAATCTAAATTGTTTATTTATTTTGTCTATTTTATTTTCTTGCTCAATTTTTTATTGCTCTACATTTTTTATTTTCTTAGTTTCTTAATTTTTTGTTTATTTTAATCATTATACTGCACTAGTTTTTTTAGTATTATTTTAACACAGGCAAATTTGTTATAATTGTGATCTATATATATATTAAATATATTATCTTATGATTTAAGTTTTGTCAAAAACATTCATTAGAATTCCTTTACTTTTTCAGTATTTTCCATAATAATATGAATCTCTCTTCAAAGCTTCGCAGCCTCTACAGCAGAGCTGCCTACACTTTACTACAAAATTATGGCAATCTCTACCAGGAAAGAGCATTAAACCAACAAGAAGAGATGCGGAGCTGCTGCTTAGCTATCACTTGACCTTAATCTGTTTAAAGGCGTATGCCTGAAGCCAAAATAAATAGAAAAGTTTTACAAATAAATCAAATAAAAATGTGCACACTGAACTTGAAATAGCAAACGGCCAAATAGGGAAAGAGCTAGAAAGAGTTAAAAGAGAGAGAGAGAGCCAGTAGGTAAAAACAATGCTAAGAGCGATTGACAAAGATTCCCACGCTGCCAAAAAAAAACGCAATATATGGACAATATGGACTAAATATATATATATTCATACAAACTATGTATTTGTGTATAGTAAAAGCAGCCATAAAGCAATTAACGGCACACTGAATGCTGCTGCGCCGTTTCGCTGCTAATGTGGGTGTTGCGGCTGCGCACTGCATGCGGCATGCGTCAGGTAATATATACACTTGCTATGCATATATAGAGATATTTGCTAAAGATCTGTACGAACTCTAAGCGATTCCCACGCTCATGTCTGACGGGTATTTCCAGTGGACCAATTGATAAAGCGGGAAAAAACGCGCACAGCACATGCAAAGGCCATTGCCTATTGAGTGTGAGAAACTGAGCGACTGTTAGACTTTTGCAGGTAGGGTATATGCACAGATTCCCACACAGCAGCCGAGGCAGTCGTGGCAGCAGCAGGTCCTGCATATCCTGCGCTATCAGGTGATGGAAAATTCAACATACGTTTTAAATGTGCGTAACATATGACATTGCCATAAAGGATAACGGATAAGACATATACATATATACAGTGCCTGCTGCCAGTGTTTGCCATTGCCAAAGCGTATCAACCCCAAGCCAACAGGCGACCTCCTCCACCCCATCCGTTTCCCCTTGCCCTTGCCCTCCCCCTCCCCCACCCTCTCCCATCACTTGCGTTTTTCTGTTGTTTTTTCCAACGCACATGAAGTTTTATCTTGAAACAACAGCCAACATCCCATTCCGGCAGCAAGGGGCAGGCGCGTGTGAGTTGCGCGAAAAATTTTAATGCTCGGGCCGCGCTTAATTTTCGGATTATAACCCGTAAAGTAAACAGCGAACGCATTGTCCTTAGCCAGCCAGCAGGCAACAGCCAACAGTCGGGGACGACTGCACATTAACCCAATTTCAATATGCTTTTTGATTTGTTTGCCCGCCACTTTAACATTATCAAACAGCGGTTTAGGCGCGGACGCGGGGGCGCCGGGGTGGGCGTGGCGGTCCTGGTGGCAGGGCGTGTGCGTTTTAATTGCCAGCAATAACAAGAAACGACGGCCATAACGAAAAAACAACAACAACAATAACATCGAGCCGTTTTAAGTTTGCCCAAATCCCAAATTCAAATCCGCTAATTGCATCGAGTTTTTGTTGTAGTTTGGGCTTAGGCCACTGCCGTTGGCCCTCCCACTAAGCAATTGGGCCATAAGAACGGCGTATTGATGCGCATAATTTATGCTTTGTATATATAAATGATCTATAAGGAGTTATTAGTTCCAAGACACGCTCAGATACCGACTCAAAAATATATATATACTCGTAAATATATCATAAAGGGTTTTTGGTACTTGATTTCAAATTTATAGTTTCTATAAGTCCTATAAAGCTTTAAGTGGTTTTTCAAGCGCCTAAAGTATAGATTTTTGAGTGGTTATTCCAATGGTAAGGGATTCTTATATAAGATATTAAGTTAAGTTTTAGCTGCTTGACACAGTAAGAAAATTGTGCCAATTGATAAATTGCATTCCTGCAATTCTCGCAGCATATAATATAATTTATGTTCAGAGTAGATAGAGAGAAGCTTGCTCTCAAAATATGAGAATGATGGTTTTCGACTTATATAATTTAGGAATTATATTGGAATGATAATTCGAGTTGATCAAGCACTGCTAGATGCTTCAGCAATAAAGCGTTTGTCCTATGAAAATGATCCGCTTCAGTCAAAAAAAAGTCAATTTTGGTACTCCAATAGAAGGACATGTTCACTGTCCTAGATTCCAAATTGTACTACTGTTATATGAGATGCTATAAGAAATCAAGACATCAGCGAGAGCATCAGGAGGAGAGACAGAGAGAGAGCATGGGAAAGCATGCACGGTCTGGAGAGGAAGCATAGGGAGAGGGAGCATGGGAGAGCGAGCATGGGAAGAGCTGCTACTCCAGCTGCTCCTTACAGTATAAAATTTAATTTCATAATTTCAACTGACTTAAGGCTTCCTCTATCTATTTTACTTATTTACCATGCCTTCAACATACAATATAAAATTACAGAAATATATATTTGAAATTTCAAATCTTCAGAACAGCAATACACTTCATACATTGCGCTAGAATATATTCGTATATCATCACTCATTATAAATATATCAATTATATGTATATAAAATTAGTCTCTCACAAACAAATAACTCAAATTGATTTCATTGCGCAACCAATTGGAAAACTCTTTACAATTCAATATAAATTTAATTTAATATGCGGACAAATAACTGAAAATAGCATTAAAGTTTTTCAAACCACACTTATTCGCAGACGAAAAGCAAAGCTTTGGTTTGCACTCGAAATAGCCGAATTAATGCAAGTAAATAATGCGCCCGAAACACAAACAAAGCCGTCTAAATGCGTGCATTTGGCAATTGGCAATTGGCAATTGGCATGGCTGAGCGTAGAGCTTAAATACATTAAATGTTAACAAACAGCACAAATATCATGTTGCAGCAAACGAGTCTCTATGAACATAAATCACAGATTTTATTGCTTAACTGCAGCAGGGCAAATGCAATAACAAATAGAGCGAAAGAGATAGCTACAGTGTGTTATGTGAGCTTGAAGAACTACACGCTATGAATATTCTAACGCGAGACAAGCACAGGCCAACACAATTTGGATACCATTTTTCCAAGCAAGACTATACTATTGGGATAGTTAAGAGTTCGAGTTGCAATTAAGCGCAGAGAGAAAGAGAGAGAGAGAGAGAGAGAGAGAGAGAGAGAGAGAGAGAGACCGAGAGAGGGAGAAAAGAGCAAAAGTCAGAACGAGATAAAATGACTTGGTGAAGAGCCCTAAAAAAAACTGAAAAGGTATTTGAAGGCTAAAAAACAATATACTCCATAAAATATCATCATTGTGCTGGTAATATTATTGGAATAATTTTCTGCAATTATTTAAATTAGCTCATATTATATAATATAAGCTTTTAAATTATCTTTACGTTCAATGTAGTTTTGCCAAGACCAATTTTTTAAATTAAATAAATAAACAAAATAAATAAAATACCAAACTGAATTTTAAAATGTTTTGAAAATGTATAGCAAAAATATTCTAAATATTTTTATATCCACATTCAATTACGAACAATTTAATATGCTTAAAAACGTGATGATGACAGGTCTTGAGATTTGTAATATACAATTATAGTTACGCCAAATATTTATGAATTTTTTGTAAAATTATGAATTGAGAAATTAAATTGACAAAATTTACAAAGGCACATAAATATAGTCTAAGGTTGAATGAGATAAACTCAAGCTTGAGTTAATTAAATTGTCGATAAGATCAAGATCAAGATCAAGAATGTCATGCTAGTCTTGATACATCTATGAATCTTTGGCAGACAAAACCTATATGCATAACTATATTTATACATATAAAAAATATGCATTTAAATATTATATAAACTAAGCACCAAATTGAGTAAATACAAAATTGCAAAGTCCTGATACAGCTTTGGAGCGTCAGCTTGCATTTCAGTGCATAAAAATAAATAAAACCTGTTGCCCAGTGTAATCGAGCAGCAGCAACAACATTTTATGCATTACAATATTTTTGAAAATAGCGAAAAAAAAAAAGTTGAAAATAATTATGCATGTATTTGTATATTATTTGTATTTGTGTTCGTATTTGTATTTGCTGAGCAAACATGCAGCTCACTGAGGCGTTCCAAATGCGAAAGTAAACTTTCAAATGAAATAAAAAACAACAACAACAACAACAACAATGGCAATGGGCACCAGCAACAAATACGGCAGCAAAATGTGTACCAGGGAGCAGCCCAGCAGTCCAGCAGCCCAGCTATAAATACGGAAAATCTCGAAAATATCACGTAAAATCGATCAACAATACAAACTTGCAAACCAAATGGCCATTGGGTAGCAACCAGTCTTAGTTTGCCCGACAGTACGACAGACCCCTTGCCCTCATCCTTACCCCGGGCAGCCATACGAAACCCGGCAAATCAAACAAGTCAAGCGCTGGGCACAAAGGGGCTTCCGTCCGTCCACCAAGGGTCAAATCGATAACCATAATTTTATAGCATTGCTCTGTGCATACAGCCAAAGGCTGCTGTGCACTGTGACGCCCTGCGAACATTCTCTTGCTCTCTTGCTCGTGTCTGTTAACACTCACTCACTCTCTCTCGGTCTCTCCCGCTGTCTCTTTCGCACTGTGTGCTATGTCCGGCCTCACCTACGCGTAAATAACCAAACACCTCCATTATCACTTACAGCGCGGCAGACGCATTGTTCTGTTGTTGTTTTTGTTGTCAGTACGTGATGTTCCCTATAAATTTGAATTTGATTTTGAATTTGCTCTAAAACAGCAGCAGCAACACAAATAACAAAAATAACAACGAAAGTGTTGCGAGTCGGGTATGCACGACTATCAAATGGGTAACTAAACTGCGGCGGATTATAATAAGATTTTAGCTAATTCTTATATATGCACATAATCGAGTAGGCAGTCTAATGTCCTTCCTCTTCTTCTTCTGCTTTTTCAATAATAATATTAATAAATATTTTAAAAAATTTCTTATGGAATTTTGTTATATAATATATTTAGAAACATCTTCCATTCATTGTATTATATGAAAATAAAGTTGAAAAACATAAGACATATTATTCAATTCAAAGAATCTACTTATAATTTCTAAATAAATTTATAAGGGAAATTAAAGGAGTAATACCCTATAAATTGATAAAGTACTTTAAAACGTTTTCAGCATTGAGCTTTTGATTATCATATAACTATATGGATATTTGCCTATTTATATGTCTACTACAACTACAAGAATTGTAAATTGCAAAGATTTATCTGTTACAGACTCTGTGATCTAAACAAATCTAGATGCTGAGTCAGAGGAGATATAAGCTTACTTGGTATACATATACTGCTCTATACAGTATTAAAATACCCTCTTTCTAATCACTTTGAAATAATACAGGGTATAAAATAATAATAATAACACAATCAAGCGTGTTTGGTGTGACTCGACTACCGCACTGATGGCGAACACTGAACAAATACGAGAAATTCAAGAGTGGAAAACAGGTAAATAGGCAAACATAGAAGAGACCAACAACAGCATCAAAGTGTAAACATGCTACACATTGAGTTGGTAAATATTATCACAAATATGTACAACTCACACAAAAGCTCTGGATATTAAAATGGAGCTTAAGAACCGAAAATCTGTTTAGCAGACAATTTGAGTTCATTTTATGACTAATATTACTCAATTTACGTATTTAGAGCAATGATCTCAATTAAGTTCTATATACACTTTCAAGTAATTCTGTTAATTAGCTAGTTATATAATAGTTATATATATAGTATTATATTTTATCATTATTATAATTAATAAATTCTCAATATATCTTAAGTATATCCATCATGAAAATGAGATAAATTCACATTTACCTCCAGACAGAACTTTTATGTCAAATATATATTAATAATTGTAATAAATTTAAAAAAATCCAAATTTCAATAAATTGTATACATGATTAAACATTTAATAAATTTGTATTATATTCTCATATATTAATTTCTCATACTACAATTCGAATTTCAGTTTAAAAAAGATTTCTAAATTACTCGTATTAAATGCGTCTTACATTTTATGATATGGGCAACTGCAAGAGCCGTTGCATCAGTGAATGTGCAACGGAACAACAAGGCAACAACAACGACGGCTACATCAACTAAAACAACAACAACAACAATGGCAACTTGAACTCAGTCGTAGAATGAAACAAAAATATGGTTGAAAAAAATCAATACAAAGTCACGTTTAAGAGAAAATCACGTTTCATTAGATACCTACACCATATACTATATATATACCTCTATATATGTATACCGTGCGCATGCCGACACACACACACACACACACACGCAAAACACTTAAATTCCATTTGTTGCTACAATTCTGTTTTATGTAAGCGAAAACTATTTCAGTAAAAATAAAAGCAAGGCAGACGCCATTTTAAATAGCTTCATTTCGATACGGCAATCCCTATATATATGATAGTTTTTTTTTTAGAACTATACCGTTTCATGTTTACCTTGAAATTTACGACAAGGCTGACACTTTCTGGGGCGGATCTATCTAAATATAGCAGACACCGCAACTGCGGTGCTCAAAAAGATAATTAAGAATTTGGGCATTCATGGAGGATTGTTGTTCGCCCCAACCTAAGATCCCTTAATGCTGGGCAATAAGTCGTTCTTCCAAAATGGTGTTGACAATTTCCCTATACGCAAGAGATTACTAAAGGTTTCAATGGGATTGCCGCGCAATAAAGCGAGTCCTAAACATAAAACTCTTGTTGAGCGTATGATTTATGAAGCAGTTTCAGAGAGAGAAACTTGCTTAGTTATTCCACTATCTGTATAGGTAATAGCTGTACTCCAAAATTTCTCTTTAAATAATTAATTGAATATATATATTATTTTTTATTAGTAACAACATACCTATAATTTATAGGGAACTATAGAGTATGATCTTCTAGCCAGAAAAATAGCTCTTATAAGTATTTGATGGAAGAACGGAGTGAAGGTCTGATAGGCAAAAGAAAAGTAGACTTTGATACTTATAGAGAATATGAAGACTTCGTGACTAACTACTAAATGCAATTAGAAAAATCTGATCTAAATTTTTACACATATGTGTTCTGTGTATATAATGAATAAACTTTAGTTTAACGTTACCCTTGAATTAAATTATTATTACAATAGGTCTTAACATACAGAGAAGATTGCTGCAACACATATTTAATGTTTTAAAAACCAAGTGTATTAAGAGTTAAGCTAAGAAGTGAAGAAACAACAATAAAATCTGATTTAAAAACCAATTAGATATTAAATTTACTCTGAATAGAAGAGGAAGATACGAGTTTCTACTCAGGCTCATAGTTTAGAAAATGTTAAAACAAACAGAAAACCCTACATATCCATAGCGAACAGCAAAATTACAGCATTAAGCGGATTTCGTCACAAGAAGTCAAACACGCACACTAACGTGCAACTCACGTACACACACGCACACACACGCACACACATGCAATCCCCCAGACGAATCTCAGTTGATATATCCAAAATGTGGGAGACAAAAGTTAAAAGCATAAATTCTAGCAATCCAAAAAAAACACAGACACAACGAGTACAGGAAGCAGCAGCAGCAGCAGAGGCAACAACAACAGCTACAATCACCATAAGCTATACAACAACAAAAGACAACAAGGGAAAGAGCAAAAAAAAAAAAAAGAAAATGGTGTCTCAGCCAGGTAACATTAGAAAGATATTAGGGCCGCCGTACGGTTCATTCACCGACCATTGCAATACGGCTGCGCTGCTGCCGTTGCCGTTGCCGTTGCCGTTGTCGCTGCTGCTACTGTAACAGGAAAAAAACTGGTTTTCAAATACAAGCGCAAACACACACACACACATGCCACCCTCTGTGCGCTGGCAGAGTAACAACAACAGCTGCGAACGCACCGTGAGTGCGAGCGAGAGCGAGCGAGTGCAAAGCATTACACAAATACGAGCAAACTGGCAACAACATCTCATTGGCTGTCTCGGCGTGTTTAATGCCCCACGAGCATACAAACAACGCACACAAACATAGCGCGAGACCTGGAACGGCAAACTGGAACTGGAAATGCTATGGCTGTGTGTGTGTGCGTGCGTGTGTATTTTGTATCTCGCGGGCCAGCTTGTGTATTTGTATCGCGTTTGTTGTCGTCGCCACCGCTCCGCCCACACACACAGGCGCATAATTGTTGTATGCACGTCTGGCAACGCCTTAATAATTGTTATTTGAGTTTCATTTTGTTGCCGCGGCTGCTCACTGTGTGTGTGTGTGTGTTAGTGTGCGTGTATTTTACACTCCATTAGCAAGCATCTCGTGCATTGGAGTGTTTAGCTTTCTCTTTCAGCCCTTTTTGGCCAAAAAGATTCTCATTTGATGATTTATGTGCGTGTGTGGCTGAATATATATACTTTTTGGGGGCGTGTGGCAACTCTTCCGGCCGCGTGCGTTTCGCAAAATTCAATGTCAGTTCCACGTGCGTATGTATTGGCATGCATATGTGCTTGAATGTCTTCTTCTATATATAAATATATATTTTTTTATAAATTCTTATTTGCAATTTACACACAAATAAATCTTAGGTAACACTCGTAAAGTTTATGACTATTTTTGACTCTTTGAACTGTTTTCTGATTTTTTACGTGCAGCATAAATTTTTTTTTAATGATTCTCTTGTAAAATTGAATTACGTTTGACTGTAAAATTTAATTAAATAATGTTACTCATTTAAATTTGCATGAAAAAATTGTCAAAATATTTAATTGCTTGACATAAAAATTTATTCAAGGTCACGCATTTTGAAATGTCCTTGCCAATAGTTTTGGACAGTTGAACTGTTTATGCCCCACTTTCGAGTAAGTCAATATTTTGCCTTCTCAATTCTCTAAGCTGACCACATTTTCGTAATTCAATATTTCGCAATTAAAATCGCAATTTGCAGCAGCAGCCAAAACAACAACAACAACAACAATAACAACTGACGACAGGCGCATGTCCAGAACGAGCCAGTGGCAGCCACAGCCTCGTGCTCCAAGCGCTTTGTCGTGCGGCCAGACAAAACAAATCACAATTTTACGGGGGAGTGTCAGCAGAAATGCAAAAAAAAAAGAAGATGTATTAACCAGAAAAAAATACACACATACACACACATAGTGTCTGCCGCGACACTGCAAAAACAAACATTTGCAGCTGCAAGCTTCTTGCTGCCTGTTAGTTAGGGTATTAAGCAAGGGTTAATTACTTTTTGGATCCATCTCATAGGCAATTTGATCGAGCTGCAGGCTGCATTGCGCGCTGTGCGGCGCGTTCAATATAGGAACGAATTGTATTTATTTTTGCTCTATTTTTTTTTTTTAGTGTATCACGTTAAAGGCGCGCGCGCACACTGGCAGTGCTCACTGGAACCGAAGCGAAGCGAACGAACGAACCGAACGAACTCTCGCGCCCTCTGCTGCGACTGCTCCGTTCTAAACTAAACTAAGCTAAGCTAAGCGATGCGCGCTGCACTTGCCGCTGCATTTCGGCGCTGAGCTCTGGCTGAGCTCAACTGAGCTGAGCTTTGCCGTCGCTGCCGCTGACGCTGCCTCTGCTCCGCTTTTGATTGGCTTTCGAGCGTTTTCAATGTCGCCAGCAATGTCAGCTGCACTGCGAGTGCGCGGGGGTTGGCGGCGCTCCGCTCGGTAAATAAACAATACTTTCGACGCGACCGTGACTTGTGCGCAGCTTGCAAAAAAAAAAAAAGAAGAAGAATAAGACAAGAAGTGAAATAAAATAAATGTAAAGAAATGAGAAGAAAAGTAAGAAAAACGCTTGACATTTCACGGGAAACTGCTGCGCTTTCTTCTTACTATGACTTCGACTTTCTTTTATCGCTGTGCTGATCTCGGCAGAACAGAAGGCGAAACTCAAAGTTATTTAAGACATTGCGAGTTGACCCCTGAAACAGAGACCCCCCAAAAAAAAAAGCGAAATAGATAAGCGATAAAAACAATAACAAACTATTATAACTGAATCAGCTTTTTGAAGTTTTTATACGCTGAGCACAATCTGAAAATGGCTAGAGGTAGGGTATATTATAACTGTGTTCAGGTGAGGCTGATATTACGAATTTTACGATATTATAGCAGCAACTTTCCTTCTTAACTACATGTAATCTAGAATCATTTGAAACCTTTCAGTCAATTAATAATCACTTTATCAATCTTATAATTTTTGAAGCACATCATTTTATTAGTCAGGCAATCATATTGTTGTAGGAGATCATATTATATTATTGTCAATCATTCAGGATCTTATCATTCCATGAGTTATTAACCAAATTCAACCAAACTGATTTTCACTCACACTATAACTGACCAAATCAATCAATCCATCAAGCAGCAATAAATCAGTTTTGAATTTACTCAATTAGTCAATCAAGCCGTTATTTCTTGTATTTCATCAATCATTCAGTTGCTTGATCATTCCTAATTTGTGAGTTAATTTAAATTAAATTATAATCATTCAATCACTCAAACTTTAATCAAGATATAAATATCTTGAGATATATATTATAGGTATATTAATGTGCATATATTTAGATATATTGGAGAAGGGTATTTAGTTAGTCGCGCATCGCTTCATTAGCTCAGGTCTTAGTGTTTTTTTATTATGCTCAAAGCAGTTGCTGCTGTTGTTGTTGCTATTATTATTATTAATATTATTGTTGCTGATGGTGTTGTTGTTGTTGTTGTTGTTGCTGTTGTTTTTAAGCACTTTGTACTCGCTCGTGGCGATATCGTTTTCATTCATTGATCTGACTTATGGCCGATCACGCGTACATGTGTTTAGGCACCTGTGCCCCGTGTGCCAGAGCTGTGGCACGTGTTTTCGATATGTGCAAAGCTTTGTTGCTGTTGCTATTATGATTATTATTATTGTTGCTTATTTGGTGTTTTTTTTTTTTTTTCTGTTACAATGTTTTGGCTCAGTTGATGTTATTGTTGTTGTTGCTGTCGACGTCGATGAGCTAATCGCTGGCTGGTGACGTTCAAATTTTCTTGCACGCGCTGCACAATTTGCTCGGCTCAGCTGTCGGCATTGTTGCTGTAATGCTGCTGACTATATATTGTTGCTGTTATTTCTTCTTCTTGGCTTATCAACACATAACGTGCAAAAATGTAAAAGACCTATAGGAGCTTATATATATACATTTAGTATGCATACTGAATCATCGTGGCGCCATTTTTAGCTCGATAATGCACTCAATGAATAGATTATAGCTAAATATTGTATGAGTCGAGATATTTGTATTTTTCCTGATAAATGAATATATTTTCAGAAGTCCAAGTCTGTTTCGAGTCACTGCATTTAAAACGCTGACAGTAAAGCCAAAGATTATGGTTGGTTGTAAGACAAGTCTCTTAAGAGATAATTTGGAAATAAGCCCGGCACTATATCTAACAAAAATTGTTACTCTAGTCAGGAGTATACAATTAGCAAATGTTATATTTATTATATTACAATATAGTACTATGATTTTTATAAATATATGCAGAGCGATGAACAGACAGGCGAGCATTACAATCTTGACTCGAATATTAATCCTCATCGCACTTTTATATTTCCCTGCCTACACAATGCAAAGAGCTCCACTTTCAAGTATTTTCATAATATTTAAAGCAATTTTCATCTAAAATACCAATTGTAATAAATGCATATAAAATATTTAATAAAAACTAATAATATAAAATGATAAAGTATCAAAAATGTTTGAAGATTTAATAATAATAAAAAAAAAGAACATAAAATATTGCCCATAAATATTAAATTAAATAATTTTGCTTAAAAATATATACAAATATATAAAAACAAATATAAAAAAAAATAATAATATAAAATAATGATAATAATAATAAATTTATTTATTATAAAAAAGTATCAATAAATATATAAAATAGATTGCATAAGATACATAAAGTAATTATTATTTATATTTTAAAATATTTTCAAAATATATCAAATTTCATTAATTTTAAAACAGACCTATATTTAAGACTTAAGTTCTTTTATAATTTTTACAAAACATTAACAAATACCACATTGAGGCCGATCAATTGCTATTGCTTCATATAAATTCTAAAGCTGAAACAATTTAAATACCGCAGAGCAAAACAACGTATGCATTTCTTTCGGTATAAAGGGGTCAGTCGCGTATGGTCATAATTTTCCCATGCCTACATGGTTAGAGATCGATATCGGGCAACATACGATCACACATAGACAACGAATAATCCCATATTTTCCATACAAAATGCTTTAACCCTTGTTTACAAACACAAAAAACAACGAGAGAAAGAAAAAACAAAAACTTGCAAGTTCGTATAAGATTCGGGCGATGGCAAAATATGAAACGTGAATGCGGGCGCTGTTATCCGATAGCGGAATAGAAGGATGCGCACAAAGGACATGGGCTCAAATTGGCAGCTCCTCGGCTCCTTGGCTGCTGCTCACTTGGCAACATAGTTGCGTCTGCTTCAGCTTCTGCTTTTTCTACTCACGCAGATCGAACAAATTCGATATCGACGTCGCTACGTGATCCAAACAATGGACGCAACAGGACAACAAGCGAAAGGACAAGCTGGGAAAAACTGGGGAAAGCCAACAACGTGTTCGAGCATAAATTAGGCCATCAACAAATAGTTGTTAATAATGTATAATGAAATTATTATAAGGATCTATGGATTGATATATATATTTTATAGTTAGTTATTTTTAGGCTCAACTCAGTTCAGCCGGCTGCACTGCATGCTCCATTGGCGACCAGCGGAAGCCGGCCTGTTGTTTTTCCGCAGTCGGAAAACTCGGTGTGAAAACGTTTTTGGGACTTTGTGGCAGACAACGCGACGGCTGTGCGGCTCAATTACAATCTCGATTGAGCGTAAAATTGTAATGCCTGATTTGATTTCACGTGACAAGGCGACACACACACACACACACACACACACACACACACATACATACATACAGCAGCTGTGTGCGTGTGTGTATGTGTCGCGTCTGTGGCTCGTTTTCCAATTGGACACAGCCGCTAATTTGCTTGGCGCGCGACACCTTTGGACGGCTTCGAGTGGAGCTCGTCATGGTCAGTTCATAGCGCTGGACAACGCATCTCAACGGAGTTGCAGTGCAGCACACCCCACCCGCACGCCGCCCCCCTTTATGATCGTTGCATATTTGCGTCGCTTCGGCTCTGCTTGTTGTATTTTTTTCTTGCTTTCCTGGAAGCATTATTGTAAATTTCTCGCATATCTTCAAGCGTCGTTGTCGCGTCTTGAGGCTCAGTTTGTCGTCGTCTCTTGCCAGATTATTAGTTAATACTTTTTTCTCTTTCTTTTCATTGTTGCTGTTGTTGTCATAAATGCAAATTAGCTATGCGCAATTTGCATATTCAACATTAAATACACACTGCACAAGAATATATATTTCGAAAGATTTATATATTTACTGCAATACGAACAAAGGCTCCTTTAACCATGGATGACACATAAAAATATATCATCCCCAGATGTCTGGGGAAGCTTATCCTTGAAGTAGGTTATCTTTGAAGTAGGTTATTTTGCTCAATATATATAAATTTGATGTAGATTAAAAAAAGTTATATGTATTTAACATATATATTTTATGTACTTTAATATGCATATAATATATATACAATTTTTCATTTCTTTAAAATATCAAATTCTCGACTCATTTGATTTATTGAATAAATTATATATATAAAATATATGTTAACAATTATATATAAATAAATTAAATATATAAAATATATGTTAACAATTATATATAACAATCATATAAAATAAATCAAACTTGTCTGAAGAAATTTGTCATTTGAAACGTTCAATGATTTTAATAAGATTAGACACAATTTGAAATATATATATAATTGCTCCTTTATATTTCTCAATTAAAATGAAATAATTAGAACATAAATTTTATCTAGATATATTCAGTCCTAATATAATTTTTTGATATATAAAATCTCAACTTTTTACATAGAAAAAATCTTGTTTATCTTCTCTGTAAAGATTCAGCTTGATTGTTGTAATGAGGTATACAAAATATTATTGCTAAAATTTATATATTATATTTATTTTCATATTATTTATAAATTTATTTTCATATTTTCAAAACGATTTTTTAATTTAGTTCTTATATATTTAATTGAAAAAGATAATAATCACATTATGTAAGTCTGGAGATCTATACAATATGTGAATAGCTCTAGGTCAGACTCAACTCTTTCAATTTAGTGAATAAGAAACTCAATTAATACAATTAAAATATATTATTTTTTCAAGATCATCTACAAATTGATATCATCTACAAATTGATATCATCTACAAATTAATATAGAATATATCAAAATTATTAGAAATTTTTAACTTTCTATTCAATTTTCAAGAACATCAAAAATTGGTTTATAAAATTATGTTCGTTAACAAAGGTCGAATTGTGCAAAAGTGTCGTCGACTTATGTATATATTTATAGTACATATGTAATACTATATATACATATATATATATATATATATATATATATACATGAGCTTGATTTTATGGGGCTGCCAACGGTTTCCGTAGAAAATTAGCCTGATGACCGACATGGTCCGTGCAGGCTGCGTCTGAGTTTTGAGTCGCAGTTGGCGTTGCAGCCGAAGTAGAAGACGAAACAAAAGCGGAGGCTGAAGCTGGAGCTGGAGCTGGAGTGGAGTCGGGGGTGGAGGGTCGTCTTTGGGAGTCTCTTGACTGCAATTCGATTTGCTGTTTTTCCCTTTTGGTTATTATAAAACGTTTTGTTGTTCTTTTTAATATTTGCATTTGGCAGTCGCGCGTTGCGCTTTATGGAGTTCAGTTTTGTTTTGTTTTTTTTTTTTTTTTTATTCATTTTTCCTCTTATTTTGGGGGTAGGACGAGGAATTTTATTGTTGCTAAACAATAATTTCTGATTCTTGGTCTTTTAACGGCGTCGTCACCAAACGCCAACGCGGTTGAGGCATCCGATTACAGAGCCGAGCAGAGGGAGCAGACGCTCTACGAGATGCTGACGATGATGATGATGTCAATGGCTCGAGGTTCGGTCTTTCAGTGTTTCCAAGTGCGAGTACAAATGTTTTTCAAATGCGCCCTTTGGGCTCGCCTACAACAATTCGCATTAAATTACACTTGTTCACATTGCACTCGTTCCCACTATGTGCAAAGGAGTATATTAGCTTTTGGCTTGCAGAGGCTAAGTGCGCGACGAATCGAGAATTCATTAAATTTTACCACATAAATAATATCTAATTACTTAACATATATATAAACTGAAAATCTCAAAGTTATATAGCCACGCGTATTGAAGCCCGACGAATCGGATAAACTAAATTTTCTACGGTAGTGCAGCTGGAAACCCAATGGAGTTGACTTTGTTTATCAGATCGAAATGAAGGTATATATATATATATATATATAAATGTATATATATAAATAAGCCTATTGGAGTATGGCTAATTAGAAGAGGAAGAACTATGCCTGTCAAAGTTTTAGAACTGTGATTACCAAGAATAATATGAATATGAATATAATTATAGTAAATTAAATGTAAAATGGTTTTTGACTGTGAGCGAGTATTATGCAGTCGACTGCTATGTTCAGACTTGCTCTTTTTTTTGTGCAAGAAATGAAGGCTGTATCGAATGTATTTTGAGTCATTCAATGCCGACGGCAAATGGATATCAAAGGCTAACACCTCTTCGTGTTCATATCAATATGCAAATGTTGTCCATGTCTCACCTTGGGGCAGCTATCCGTTTTGCCGCTGGGTAAATTTTATAAAATGTCCGCCGTTGTTAATCCACAAATTTAAAACAGAATTTGAGCAGTTAAATATACATATAATAGAATGTTAATTGTTGTTGTTGTTGTTGCTAGCACATTTTCGCTCAGTTATGGCGAAAATTAACGAAAATGCGTTGCGGCCGAGCGAGTTTTATGCTTAACACAAATTATGAAGAAACAAAAACTTTTTTATGGGCGCGAAACTTTTTTTTCTCTTTTTAGACTTTTGTTATTATATTTTTGTTGTATTATTTTTATTTTTTATTTTTTATTTTTTTATTTTTTTTATGGCACTTGGGCAGTTGGCAACATCTTGTGTTACATGCCAAATAGTTGTAAATAGTTGTAATTTAAATATTTTTTTAAACCGAATTTTAAGTGTTGTTAGCTGTGTGTGCGTGTGTCAGTGTGTATGGCTGTGTGTGTGTGCTTGTGTAGGTGTGTATGTGGGTGCTTGTGTAAATCACGAACGAGCGGCCAGGACGCTTCTGAAAACGACAACGACTACGACGGGCGCTTGAGCGCAGCTGAACCAGCGAGCAGGCGGCGAACGAATGAGTAACTACTCAAATGGACCGAGAGCTCAGCTGCAGTAACCAGGGGGAGACAGCAGCCAACGCAGCGGCAGCGGCAGCAGCAGCAGCAGCGGCAGCAGTCGCCGAGAGCAGCGCAGCAAGCAGCGCAGGCAGCAGGCGCTGCCCAAGCAATGTGGAGGCGCATCGAGTGCGCACACGCATACAAGCACAAACACCACTCAACACACACACGCACACACAAACACTCACGTAAAAAACAACTGTTTGCCTGCGGCGGGCGTTGGAAATTGGTGGTGGATGCAGCATTCCAGTGGCTGCCTGTATGTATGTAAATATGCGTGCGTACGTGTGTATGCGCTTGTGTGCGTGTATTAATGAATGAAACGCCAATGCCGCCGCCAGTCGCACGCCGCTACCCCTTACACAACTGATTATAGCGCACGTTTGCGAGCCGCACGTGAGCAACGAACAGAGCAGCGTTTGCCAGGCCCGAAACTGAACACATGCATGTGTACGTGTGTGTGGGATGAGCTCGTACTGGCTGTGCCGTGTTTTGATTGGAAATGCGTAAACTCTATGAACACTCTGCGCAATCGCAGCTTATCTATCACAAAATCCCCGAAACCGAACCAAGTCGAAAGTTTACCATGAGACAAAACATGGTGAATAGTAGAATTTAAAACAGACGCGAAAGGAATTTATCTGATTTAAGCCCAGACATAAATTATATATACACTAGAACTATAGCCCAATCCTAATTTTATGAAATATTTAAAAGCCAATTCACTTAGTCAATTATTATATTTTTAAGTTTGAGATTAACAATATATTTATATTCAAATCATTCATATGATATCATTATAATACAAAGAAATCCCACATTGAATTCAATTTAAGTATTCAAAGCTGTTGGAAAGCACAAAAAATCTTCAAAAGAAAACAAAAGCCAAAAATTATTTACGGCTCACCGAAAAAAGTTCATACACTTGCAGAGCTATGGACAGATGTCGTTTCCAATAATGAAATTTTTCATCATATGTAAGAATTATTCATAAATTTAATATTACATATTGGAGCATGTTACAGAAGTTTGTGGATAGGAACTTTCCTGCAAGAGTATTTTTCATTCAGTTATATATAAATTTTCAGCCAAAAATGAATAACTTTTCAAAATTTGTATGAGAAAAAAAATAGAAACAAATATTTTTGTTTTGTTTTACGGTTTTTGTTATATAATGAATGTTAAACAGTGCACAACTATTCTGTTAACAGACAGCTGAGAGAGATAATTGTATTGAATGGGGCACGGGGATACATGGTATCGAAAACAAACAGTTTTATCAAGCGCCAAATGTTAGGTGAATTAAATACAGAAAAAAATCTGCTTCAATGCATCCGTGTCAAATCCTCCACAATCTTGATAACATCCTCCACATCCGCACTCTTGCGCTCTCCATTCAGCGTCAACTGTAAGACATTAACAATTAAATATATATTTTTATATAAGAACGATTTTCGACGCACCTCTAGGCCGTTGACAGCTTCGCGCATTTTGTCGCGATTCAAGTCCAAGAAACTTTCAATTAGGTCCCCGTCGATAAATCCCTCGCTGGGTTCCACCTTGGTATTAATTTGGTAATTACGATAATATGTGTGATCTATTTTGCCGACCGATTTAATGATCTTCTTCAGTCGCTCCTCGAGACCATGCAAGAAATCGTAAAAGTCCTGCGGTATTTGAGTGACAATGCCAATTGCACCATTGCAGGTGCCGTAGAGTACACAGCCGTTGATGGGCGTTGTACGCTCACCAACATTCTGCATGACCAACGAGCCATGCCTAAATACATTAATTGTATCACCCAGATGGAAGCGTGCCAACTCAGGCAGCAATTGGCGCTCCTCATCCGTCGTAGCAGCACTGAAAGGCAAATTAAATTTGTGCTTAAATCTTTAAATTTTGAGGTTTAACCTGGCTCACCTGTCCTTTTGGCACACGAACAAATTATCGTGTGTCTCGCAGCCGAGGAAAGTGTCATCGTCCAAGATCTCGACGGCACGCATCCACTTCGGCTCGCAATCGCGTGCTATCTCCACAAAGATGCCCTCCATTTGCTTGTGCTGCAGCAGCGTAATGGAGCGCATCAGATCTCCGACTAGAATGAAGTCGCCCTTGGCCTTCAAGAATAATGCGGCAATCATGTTCTGTATGTTGCACTCCATGCGCAGCTCCTTCTCGTTTGTCCACTCGTACAGACGCACAAAGCTGCCAATGCCGGCCAGAACTTTGCCATTAAATTCCACCAAAGCATAGCAGGTGCCATCGACTTTAGTTTCGGCCACTTGGGTCAGCTTATTCTCATGGTAATGGAAAATAATGATGCGTCCCACTTTGGGCTCCGGCTCGTCGGGAAAGACCAGGGATGTGGCCACCACATAGTACGTATTGGGATCATCGCCCAGCTTGGCGGACATCAATGCCGAAATAGTCTCCGGTGGCACAAACTGGTGTGAATGCAATACCTCAAAGGTATTCTGATCAATAACCAGCAAATTGTGTACATCAATCTCCTGGCCAACTTCAGCATTGGCCGCCGTTGAATTGCCGCCACCCGGTTTGGGCAACATGTTAGAGCTACAGGTGATATTTTGGGCTTGTGTAGAAGCGCTGTTGCGCAACGGCTTTGCACCGCCACGTCCGTGCACATCGATGCGCAATGTGGAGACCGCGAAGGTCTGCGAAGCCTCCTGGTAGGCAATGCGACGCGGTCCCTCGCCCAGCGGCACGGTTCGTATGTGCAGCTTCTGGATTTCATCAATGGTGCCCAATATGACAGAGTTTTTGGTGGCCAGCGCCAGGCTGTCCGGATAAGCCTGAGCATTAAGCGAGCACATATGATTCACCTCCTTTAGATTAACATTCGAGAACACGAGCTTGTGATTGGATGAATAAATCACGGTCGGACGATCCGAGCAGGCAAATACATTTGTAGTCGCAAACGAACGGAAAGTGCGCAATGTAGTTGGCTGTGTGCCAAGCGTTACTTTCTTCTTGTCGGTCAGAAAGCCCGTGGCTCGGTCCAGAATGAAATAATACATGGATCCGTCGCCCAGGGCGCACAATAGATAATGTATGTCCTCAAAAGTGGTCATCAATATAGAGCGGGGTATTATCTCTGTTTAAATATATATATAAAAAAAATACGAAAGTTAACAGAATTAAGAACATCGGGGATGATATAATTATGTAAATTACCGCCGCTTAGCTTTTCGGTATAAATTGTCTCCAAATTGGGCAGAGACAATATAACCGCCGATATGTCGGTCCATAGACCCACAGCTACCAATTCGGACTTGGTCTGCTTCTCATCCAGCGGGGTCACATCCAAGCATGCCACCTCATAGGGCAACGTTTTGCGACACTTCTCAACAAGGCTGCCATCCTCAATGGCAATGTAAAATATCTCACGTGCCGAGGCAGCGACAATCTGGGTAGTGTTGCAAGAGACGACACCAATGGAGCGATCACCCTCTGGCTTCCATTCACCAACTAGTGCTTTGGTCGAGCTCTTAACCAAACGCACACTCTCCGCAGTTACTTGAATGAGCTGTTAGACATACAAAAATAATTAAATAAATATACAGTAAAATAATTTTTGGTATTTTCGCACCTGATCGTAATCCACGTTGGCGCAGAGAAACGATTGTAGGTCGCTGGCGAAACCAGGAATCTCTGTTTCCTCGACCTCTTCGCCGGACAAGGTTAGAATACGTGTGTGCCCGACAAAGGCCAACACGAGCGTGTTCTCATAGATGCTATCATCGATGCCCACTTTAAGGGACCACATGCCCTTAATGCCGGGCAAATCAATGCACGCATGCTCCTGTATACCAATACCAATTCGAATGATGCGCAGCGAACCATCTTTGAAGCTGCCAGAGCATGTAATAATCTGACCCTGTCCCTGACGATCCAAATCCACGACCGCTATGTCCAAAATGGGGGCCAGATTTGTAAAGTTCTCGACTGGTATAACATAGGAACCATCGATAGATTCGAAACTAAGTCGCACCAGCTGCGAGTCGCCGTGGCGACTGCCAATATACAAGAATCCATTGTCCAGGTATGTGATGCATTCTGGTATCGAAATCTCGCCTAGCTGCTCCACTTTAATGTCCCTAACGGTAATGCCCTTGCTGGTCTCGTTGGTGCCCAAAAAGAGCATATAGAGCTGCCCGTCCATATTGCCCAAGAGATAGCGCAATCCCTTGCTGTCCACACGTGCGTAACAATTGATGGTGCTCTGACGGAAGGTCAAGGGCGCCACGGCATGATAGTTGCTGCCATCATGGTAGACAATGGATTCACGTCCAATGACAATGACCCCACCAATGGGTGAGGGCACAGGTATAAGCATGGTAGCCTCTGTTTCCACATTATCTTGTTTCCAAGCTAGCTTCATGAACTCCTTGTCACGCAAATTAATTTCATGAGACTTTACATGGCGACCATCGTTATCCTTGTGTATGACAATGACTGTAGGATTGAGGCAGCCGTGAAGGAATTCGACATCATAGACGACTAGCTCATCCATGCTGCAATACAAAAACAGAACGAATAAGATAAAAACCCATTCAAAATTTCACTTTTGACTTACCGCAAGCTTGTGGCCTTCAGCTCACTGGCATCTTTATCCAAAGGTATGATAGTGAATAGACCCTGATAGAGGCACATGCCAATGACACGTGCTTTAGGATCAATTGCGGCAATGAAACCGCCTTCAGAAAGAATGCCCACAGAATCGGACACATTGCCGTTGGCTTTTGTTATCACGGTTATGGTGTCACCCACCATGCGTGCCTCGAGAATCATGACATTAAAACGTCGCGTCAATATAAATAGCAAGTCCTTGTTGCTATCCGGCGGACGAAAATGTCGCATTACCGTAATTTTACCATTAATGTTGATTTCTTTTAGGGGGCGCAAACCCTCGGGTGTAACTAAATCAATTTCCACCTGATTATTGCGGGCAATAATCAAATTCAAGTCTGTCGGCGATGTGAAGTTGCCTACAAAATAAGAGGTATATCGTGTAATTTAACAAAATGCTGTATAAGTCTTATAAATAATGCCGGTTACAAGTCACAAAATGCATGTTGCAATTCATTTTGCTATCGCTAGCTTACCCGTGAGACAGGCGACAACCGCTGTTGGTTTTTGTGCAGTCACCACGTAGTGATGCGACATCTTGTCAAAGTATATTAATGCAAGACCGGAATTAAACAACAAACTAAAAAGCACGCGTTGTTCTACGCAGAAATTACAGAAACTCAACTTTGCAGTCAGGCAAGACGAGCATCAAAACGCGCTAAAAAAAAACTCATTTTGTCAAGTGTCTGACTTTTGGTGAAGTGTGGCAGCGCCACAACACAGAGTTGCATTCAGGCCTGTGCTGCAAAAATATCAAATGTCTCTCGTTACGCAACACTATTTATTAATGGCGACCGGACGACTTGCTGAACTCTACATACGTGTTTGAAATCATAGAAAAATTATTTTTCAAGTTGATTTACAGTGTAAAGAACACAATATCATTGTATTATATATCGTTTAAAATACGCTTCAAACATTGTGCTATAATTTGTTGCTACAAAGTGTGTCGTAAAAGTGCCTGAAACTGCCATCGTTGGTCTTGTAAAGAACATGGCGAGACTAACTAAAGTCTATAATATTGATGAAGATGATGTGGGTAGAAGGCATTTACCCTTGGTGGCAGGCGCTAAGCTAATGGTAAGTGACAAAGTTGCACAGCATCAAATTAGTAACATGTAAAGTAACTACTGCTGGTAAATGTCATAAAAGTTAACCATTTGATGACCCCCTCACAAATCCCACATACTTATGCATTTTTGTATCGTATGTGTGTAATTGTGTTATATTTGTATGTGTGTACATTGTCAAACTTTCATAACACGTACGCGTGCATCTGTATGCCTATGTGCGTAGTAAACACATACAATCACATAAACATATTGATGCTCATGGACTGCACCCATAAATGATAAACTTTGTTTATTAAACTCCATGTTGAGATGTTATGTTAAGTCATTGAAATAATAAACAGCCGCTTAAAAACAGTTCGGCAATTCTCTGCACTTGCCCGACTCCCCGCTGCACCTTACATAGGGTCGCCATGTTGCTGAAGTGGCAGCACCGACAAACAAAAAAAAAAAAAAAAAAAAAAAACAAAAAGAAAGAAAAAAAAATAACAAAAACAGGTTTCAAATGCATTTTTCTTTCTCTTTGTGTGCATATGTATGTGTATATGTTTCTTTTATTTTTTTGCAAGCACTGTTCTCTTACACACTTTAATTGATCTGTACTCGAATCATTCTCTTTCTACGTGATCACTAGATGCTAATGGACCTGAACAGCAAAGGACTTGTCATTGACAGCCCACAGATACGGGGTCGCGAACTGGATGAATTCTCACGTAAATTTAATCTGCTCACAGAGACAGAACGCAAGCAATCGCTTGTAATTGATAGTACCGCCTTCATTTCGGTACTCAATCAATGCGTTCAGTGTGTGGGCTGTAGGAGACGGGTGGAGCGTTTGTTTTACCAGCTTTCTGAGTCTGGACATCCAACGGTTGATCCGCTTGAGCTGCGAGACAATTTCACCCTGGGCATAACGGAAGAAAAACTGAAAACACCTCAAGCACTGGGCACACTTTTATATCGGCATCACGAGGTTCTCAATAATTTGCTCGATAATAAGCTGCGCAACAAAACGCGCTGTGTGTTGCATTCGTTAGACACGTTCCGGGCCAAACCATTTTCGGAAACGTGGCGCGAAGTGTGGTCTGCGATGAAAAGCAATTGTCGCACGGAGGTGACCATAATTGAAACGAAGGAATTGCACGAAGTGCTCGACAAGTATCTGAAAAAGCACAAATTTTGTGCCGGCTGTCGCACAAAGGTTAGTCCACCACGCATACATTTATTTTCGATGAACAATTTCGGTAATATGATTGCTTTTTTTTTACAGATCGAGCGTGCCTATAAAATACTCATTGGCGAAGTATCCACCAAGGAGAAGGGCTATGCGGCGCAGCTGTATGCGCACATACGCAAATGTGTTGCTGACGAGCACATACATGTGAGCACGAATAAAATTGAGTTCCTTGATGCGCTAATAAAGCGTGCCGAGCCGGAGGTAAATGGAAGCTACTCGAAGCTGCGCGAACGCCATGCGAAAACGCTGGAAATCGCACAGGAGGAAGTGCTCACATGCGTCGGCATGATCATGTACGAGCGCTTGCGTCGCATTTATGTTAGTCTGCGTGAGGAAGAGCGTGCCTGCCAAGTGCTGGCCGCTGTAGGTGTACATGCGCTCTGTCGCAGCTTTCATGAGCGTGTGGAGCAGAAACAGGGCATAAGCAACTTGGAGCTGCTTTATCAGGAGATAAGTCGGGCGGAGAAAGCCAAGGAACTGAAGCGCGAGCAGAAGAAGCTCAAAAAGAAGAAGAAGAAGGATGAGAAGAAGAACATGCAT
Source organism: Drosophila mettleri (assembly GCA_035047625.1). Classification (NCBI taxonomy): domain Eukaryota; kingdom Metazoa; phylum Arthropoda; class Insecta; order Diptera; family Drosophilidae; genus Drosophila; species Drosophila mettleri. Next base: position 2,376,651 of record JAWNPI010000056.1, read on the forward strand.
CGTCTGTGTGAGAACGATAACAATGCGAACGACGCTGCCGAAACGGATAACGAGGACGAAGAAGAAGAAGGCGTAATCGGTGAGGCTGAAGCTATGGATGCTGTTTTAGATGATGCTGTCGATGATGGCATTGTTATACTCTGTGCAGACGCTGATGCTGATGCAGATGCAGAGGCAGAGGCAGCACCAGAGCGAAAGCCGCCAACGCCAAGTGACAAACCAACGAAATCGAAATCGAAGAAGCAACCGAAGAAAAAGAAGCAAAAATCTGCTAGCAAAAAGGCTAATAAGTTTTGTGTTGAGGAGCACCTGGATGTCGTGTCCAATGCTACAAAATGCAACGACTGCTTAGCACCCATGCCCAATTGTCCCTGCGAGCAGGATGTGCGCGACTCTGGATACGGCAGCGATCCACACGCATCGCACGCCAATTCGCGCATATCTAGTGCAGTCTCGTCGCTGGAAGGCTCCGAGGTCTCATGCTCGGACGGACTGTGTAATCATCATTATGATATAATGGAGGGGTATGAAGAGGAGGACTCCGTTGATGATGTAACGGCACCCAAGAGTTGTGTCTCCGATTCGGTCTATGGTCAACAGACGCAATCGGACGACAATTTATCATTGCTGGAGATGTGGGTTAGTAGCCATGATCACAACACGTTCTAAATCGTTGTCCACATTTTAATTGATTGATATTTAATTGCAGGACTTTTTTGACGATGAGGACGATGAGAACTGTTGTTACATTCCCAAAGAGGTGGTGCTCGCCTATCAATATCAGCGCGAGCAAATCCAGCTGCAGCGCCAACAGCTGCGCGCCACTTTGCGCCAGAACTTTGAGCGCATGTGCCTGCAGCGTGGTGTGCTCGTAGGAACACACACCAATGCCACCTCAACTGGCCATTAAAACCTGCATTAAACCGTTGTAGTTATTTAGTCGCGCCACGCGACCCTTGCATTCAAAATACATACATATATTTTTTTTGTTTTTTGAAATAAATGAAGTATAAAAGTTATGCTTATCAATATGTTATAAATATATATATATGTGTGTATTTCTTAGCTATTGCGACAGTCCTCGTGGAACGGCTCGAGTGTACGCAAGTCACGCCACGTGGGCGGCAAACCGTTTGCAATGTATTTACCGCAGCGCTTGCACGGCTCCAGGAAGAGCTTGATGTGACTGTTGAGCCAAGTCACATAGCTTTTCACCGCCAGATCGGGCAATGTGGGGGAGAAGAAGTGCAACATTGCCGAATGCGCGTGCTCCTGCACCTTGCGAAACACTTCATAGCGTGACTCCGCCCACAGATCATCGTGCTCCAGTGTCTCGTCGTAGCCTTTTATGGTCACCCATTCGATGAGCACGCCCTTGAAGACAATTGCCGCCTTGAGTACATTGCTCATCGTTACGATGGCGACAGCATTGGAGCCAAACGGATGAAAAACTTTGTATAATGTATGCGCCGGGTGATTAATCTCACTCAGCAGCTTATCAATATGACTGCAAAGCAAATGTGATGCATTTAATTAAACGTAAATTATTTTCATAGTTGTTTAGGCGCTCACTCTGGATCATTGTTGAAGGAGGAGAAGGGCAAACGCTGACGCTTTTGTGAACAAAAGTTGTAGGAGCGACGCAGCGTATTCTGATTGAGATTGTTGAAGGCAAGCATGCTATGGTCGTGCACCTTATCAATCCACTTATAGCTGTTCACCAGCTGCGGGTATAGCGCCTGTCGTTCCTGGGACGTTTCTTGTGCCAGAAATGTGGTGTTGCCCAAATGGTAGGCAGTCGGCGGCACCTGTAGACCATTGATAAGCTGTTCCACTTCACTGCGAAGATTCATGTATGATCAACTAAATATAAATTATTTAAATTTTAACAATCCTACCGTAATTGCGAGTTGATGGCTCCAAATCTGTCCTGAAAATCGTGCACAAATTTATTTCGGCTTTCCTCGACACCTTCGCCATCCGTGCCATCCGCAAGATGCTCAAAGCACTGTCGCACATTTGAGCGTAAGTTTTTAACAGCTGTTAAAGTTTGATTTAATTTATCCATTTGCATTCGTAAAACAAAACAGTTTATATCTTTAGCAAAAAAAAAGTGAATTGTTTATATGCCGACTAAAATAAATTATGGCTTATCGACATGCCACCACAATGAATGATTTGAATTACAGCTGGCAATGCTACAGTCTGTGTTTTAGCATTTAAGTACTTGCCAAACTCGGTCACACTGCATACCATTCAACTCAGTAGAAACTTTGTGTTTGTGTCGCTATCATTGGTTTAAATAAGCCATTAATAATGGGCAATAAATCTTCGCTCTTCCTGCGGTACGAGGAAATTGCACAAATACAAAATGAAACTGGCTGTAAGTATAGAATAAAACAATTGGTCCACAAAACTCAGCCAGTCATTAACATAACCTTGGACTTGACAAAACCATCTGTAAATTTCAAATCATTTCAAAACAAATACGCAATTGCTAAAAGCTTTTCATTGTGCACAAAAATCTTGCACTTAAGTGGCAAAAGTAATTATTTAGTCGTCACAATTATTTTCCATAGTCCAAAACCAATTAGCATATTGCTCTGCCAGTTGGGAAAGGGAGCGATCAACTTGAGTGTGACTGGACGGACGTGTAACTGTTCTTCTTGATGCACTCAAAATGCTGCATGCATTTATGTAAGAAGCTATCATAAATTGAATAAATGACGTCATTTGATCAACAACTGTCCCATCGACCCATTGGAGCAAAGGCTACCCTATGCGCAGTCTTCTGATGTTTCCCCTCCAATCAATACAGACACAAACAAAATATTGAATTTGTATGCGTATTTGTTTATCAGTTGTTTGAATAGGTGTAATTTGTGTGCGATAAGCGCTCAGCTATAACTATATTTATCCAGTGGGTGTTCATATGTGATAATAGCTATTGTCACTAAATTTCTTATCATTTGATTGGACTCCAACCTCTGAGTTTATCATTGCCTCCGTCAACTCTTTGCAGTTACACCCAATCAGATCGAGCGCCTGTACTCTCGTTTCACCTCACTGGATCGCAACGACTGCGGCACACTCTCGCGGGAGGATCTGATGCGCATACCCGAGCTGGCAATCAATCCGCTCTGCGAGCGCATCGTGCACTCTTTCTTTGCGGAGAGCACCGATGATCGAGTGAACTTTCGCCAGTTCATGAATGTGTTGGCCCACTTCCGACCGCTGCGGGACAACAAGCAGAGCAAGCTGAACAGTCGCGAGGAGAAGCTAAAGTTCGCCTTCAAAATGTACGATCTGGACGACGATGGTGTCATTAGCCGCGACGAGTTGCTCTCGATACTGCACATGATGGTCGGCGCGAACATCAGTCAAGATCAATTGGTCAGCATTGCGGAGCGCACCATCTTAGAGGCGGATCTATGTTGTCAGGGCAAGATATCGTTCGAGGACTTTTGCAAGGCGCTGGAGCGTACCGATGTCGATCAAAAGATGTCCATACGATTCCTCAACTAGTGCCGGCCGCACAAGCAGAAAGCATAAAAAATTTCAAATGTCTTAGTCACTGTGAACCAAATAGTGTTTAGTCCAATTAATAGATATATATATATATATATATATATATATATATATATATATATATGGATATATATATATATATCAAGTCCGAGGCATATTCAATTGTATTAGTAATTTATGAACTATAATTAATATGCAGATATTATTGTTGATTGCTTTTACACTAGCTAATTTCATTCCGCTCTAAAGGGAAATTCATGCATTTTAAATTGCCAGCCTAAAATATTTATTTACTTGATCTTTGGTTTTTTTATTATTTAGTTGAGCTTGAAATAAAAACGTGTAAATATGTATGAATGTGGTTTATTGTGTTTAATCAGGCGGTAACTGCACAAATAGATGTGGTTAAAATATATATAACTACTAAGTCTAGCCAAAATCTATGCCAAAGCCTTGAAGCCTTCCGGATGTTATCTATGTGGTCGAGGAGACAGCCAATTTCTTCAAATGCTCCATAAACAGCTGCAAGGACACATCATCCGTAAGCACGGGAGCGCCGCCATCCTGTTAAAAAAGTTCGAAATTCAGTTAGCACTGGGCAATAAAATGGGTGATTTGAAAAGAATTTTGCTTGAGCAGCACCAACACCAAAAGCTGAGCAAAGATGTGTAGAAGAAGCAAAGCAACTTAGAAACTAAACCCAAAGAGAGAAAATATATATTTAACGAAAAGAAAAAAAAAACTGTTTGTTTTTTACTACCGTCGTCTGACCAATTGGCGCCTGCGATTGACAACAACAAGAACAACAACGAGGGGGAGAAGAAGGAGCAAAAGGCAGTTGAGTACACAATGAGAAAAGTAAAACGAAAACGAAAACGTAATGTTTCAATAGATTAAAAATCAAGAAATCAATTTGAGTCACAGCTTATTGGACGCACCTGGCCGTAGGCATACATGTTGTTGTGCGTCTGCGATGGATTGACCTTGGAGAGCAGGAAGCGTGCCTGGGAGCCACCGTGCTCGGTGTCGATGTAACGCGGCATGGGGAATCGGGTCTGCAGTATCTCCTGTGCATCATCGACGGGCGCCTGCAGCAGCTGCTTGAAATTCTCATATTCGGGCATATCCTGATATTTGAGCGCACGCCATTGGGCAATCGTTTCGCCATGATAGATGAGTATCTGGAAGAAGGTGTCCATCAGCAGTATGCGATCCGCTTGAATGGAAGCGGTATCAAGCAGCACCGGCTCCGGTGGCCCATTAAACGAATAGCTATAAAGAATGGGCTGTATCATGATCAGGGACTGTGTGAGGTCCTCGCGCATTAGCATGTGTCGATAGAATGTGGTCTCATCGGGCGAATTGTTGAAGACCTGCAGGAACTGCGAACGGCGCAAATGGTACATGAATTGCGGAAAGAGGCTAAATGTGGACGATAGACGGAAACTGTTCGGATCATCCTTGGAATACTCGCCAAACTTCTGGCACTGTAAAAGAACTCGAGTTAGATTTGAGGATTATCGATTGATTGCTATGCTTACCAAGCGAATCAGCTGGCGATCCACCCAGCGCAGGATATCCGGTCCCTCATCTGTCTCCGCTCGATAGACTACCATGCGAGCCATTAACACGGCAGCTGCCTCCTGATCGAAGCCTGCGCTGATGTGCTGCACATTGGTGGTTGCATCCGCCCAGCTTGAAAACAGTAAATCAAATTAGTTGTCTATAGTCCAGCTAGCTAGGCTTGCAGCTGTCTCACTTTCTAGCCAGTGTGGTGACACGTATCCGCCGCTGACCGCTTGGGTGCTGGTATTGTGTGATGAACTGTATGCAGCCACGTCCGCCTTGCGGTATGGGCGCCGCATGCTGATTGACCACTTCAAAGAAAAAGGCGACAGTGGAACTGGGATTGAATGCACACAATTTCCATTGCACTGTATTGCCCATGCCGATCTCCACATCCGACACCGACGGGCTCTTCACATTCAGCGACACACACGAGCCAATCCCGCCAGAGATTTTGAGCTCACGCGAGCACTTCACCTCGAGCGTGGCATTAAATGCCATCTTTAAATCATTGCGTGAGTCGCGCGCAAACACGCGCTGGAATGTTTGCTTGAACAGCGACGAATTGAATGAGTCACCCATGACCATGTGACCGCCAGTGGAGTTGCATAACTGTTTCATCTCCATCAGGCCGGTCTGGTCAAGGGCACACGAGTATATGTCGATGCCATGGCCATTGGTGGCGGCCCTCAGGGCCAAGGCATCGTAATGTTTTATCGCTTTCTTCATATATTTGGCATTGTCCTTGTGTATGTCATGATGGGAACGTATGGGATGCTTAAGCTCATCGTCAACCACTTGGCCGGGGCCCTGGGAGCAAGGACCACCCACAAATGTCATAATCCGACCACCCGTATTCGGGTATGTGCACTCCAGCAGGCCGACTGCAATCGAGAGTGCAGCGCCTGTGGAGCGCAGATAGCGCTTGCCCTGCGGCACCGGCCAAGGATCGCGTTGCAATTCGCTCAGCAGATCACCCAGTGCCGTGTCACACTGGCTGATCGGCTGTAGGAAGCGATGAGCGGGTGGCAAATGTTGTCCGGCCCCCCCTGCGCCCGGCGCATTCGGCATCTGACCCGGCTGACCTGGTTGCTGTTGGTGTGGCGTCGGCACCACCCCACCACGTCCAATGCCCAACATATCGTGCACCTGCTTGGCTGTCAGATCCTTGGTACCACGAAACACATAGCTCTTCGAGCAGCCATCAGCACCCAGCTCATGCACCTGAATCATCTTGCCGAAGGTAATGAGGCCCACCAGAGCATTGGGCGGCAGCAAGCTAAGCGACATTTGCAGCGAGTCCTTTAGGGCATCCAGCTCCTCCTCATCCATGCAGGTATCCACGAGGAATATGAACACGGGCGGCATTGTGGCCGCCCTGGCAATGGTGTACTCGATGGTGCTGAAGCTAGGTATCAGCTCCGCAGGCTGATGTTGTTCCGATATGGCTGCATATTGTGGAGGAAACTAAATTGGGGCAAGTGTTAAGCCACAGATATGAAAATTCTCAAGTGAAATACTCACGGGATTGCGTTGAAAGCAAAAGTTGCACACCCAGAGCTTGGCACGATAATCAACTTGGCACAGGGGATTCAAAATGGCACGGCAATTGCTGCGCGTGCACAACACAGGCTCATATTGTATCGGTGGCAAGTCGGGGCGCTCCTTGATGGGTTGATAGAGACACGCAAGCGGGACGACCAGGCGGCTGGCGTCGATGCGGCTTGATGGCCAAACATTCCAGGTAAGGCGGACGCCGTCACGATCCTCGTTCTGCTGGATGAACTCCTCATAGGTAGTCATCGTTTTAATATATATTTTTCGACGCTTTCACTGCGTTTATTAACTTAAAATTAATTATAACACAAGCAAGTCTTATTGGAAAAATCGTTTGGCCAGGCCACGTCACGGATTTGACAGTTGGTCGCGTAGCAGTCAGCTTGTCAACGTCGCCACATACACATAAAATGGGGCATGCAAACAATAACAATTTTGTTTTTGTTAAATGTATAATGATGACAAGAGAAAATAGCCACAGCAATATTTTTAATTTATTTTCCATTGATTAAACTGCAATCCAGTCCTTTTATTTTATTATTTATTTAGCAAATAAACACACGAATTGTTTAAACAAGTTGGCAGCTCCATTTTCAAATGCAGCCCTGATGCAGCTGTTTACTCGTCGCTGTCATAGTGTGTGTGTGTGTGTGTATTTTTTTAGAGTTGTTTCTAAGATGGCGACGAAAAAAACGCGTCTTATGTGAATGCAAATGCAATCATAACAACTTAAATTTTATGCTAATAAATGTGCGCAAATCTGAAATAAAACTATTGAACAACAGTGCTGAATAAGTGCAGAATATTTTACATGTGAAATTTGGTGCGAAAGTTTTGTGAAAATGGCCTCAAATATGTATCGAGTCGGAGGTGAGAAAATTTTTTTCCATACTCGCTTTTCTATCATCTTTCGTTATCGGCGCCGTCTCACTGTTTCGCCTGGTCGTTTTATGTGCGTATGTTTGTGTGTATGTGTATGTGTGGATGAGACTTCCAAATTAAGGAAATAATGAAAGTGCATTTAATTATCAAATATTACCAAATGTTCAACATCAATACCATCAATCCTGTTATCAATGTTGATGATGATGTGAAATGAGTTTTCATACGCCTTGAAATTGTGTCGAATTGCCGACGCGAGTTTTAACAACGTAGACGATTTTTCAACACCAACGAAGCGGCAATGGAACATCGAGTAACCGGCCATGGAGAGGGGTTATGTGTAGTATGACAACCGAATTGTCGCAGCTGCAGCAAGTGTTTTTAGTACATGTTTCTGGTGCCCCGATAAGCATTACCACTGATGTGTGTATGTATGTGTTAATGTGAGTGTGTATGTGTACAAGCTTCTGCATTAGGGTTGGGGCTACTGATGAAATGAAATTGCATTGACAAATCCGCCTGCCGATCGGCATTTGTGTATGTATGTATGTTTGGATTAGAGTGTGTTTGTGTGAGTGTGTGTTCTTGCGTGTGTTTGTGTAATTGAAAGTATATTTTGTGATTTACGTGTCCCCTTTGCTTTGTTTTTGCTATTGGATCTCCGTGTTTTCTTATGTTAATGAGTTTGCAATTTTTCTTTGGCACAGCATCTCACAATTTGAGTGAATTTTCCCTTTTTTTTTTGAACCAATTTTACGCATTCATTTTGCTGGCTCGCTCGTTTGTTCGCTTGCCTTGCTTGACTTTTCCCAACCGATGACGTTATTGTTGTCTTCACCTGCCTATGATATATAGCATTGTTCTTCGGCTCGACCAAATCAAATGCAAATGAAACGTAAATGCAAATGGCTCATTAAAACAATCAAAATAAATAATAAAAAATACAAAAATTAACCAACGCATGAATAAATTACAAATTTTAAGGAATTTTCTTATTCTTGTGTGTGTTGGTCTCTCAGTGCACGCGTCGGCTTCGAATTTGTCTCCATCAGCGCTTTTTGTTAGTCACTTTTAATAGCCACAAGCATACATACAAACACACAAGCATACCCAGCAGCCCAAATGTCGTCGCAGGCTACAGCGACACTTTCTTTTTCATCTTTTTTATTTTTTTACATCAGCTAAATGCAAAAGATACATTTTCCTTTTATAATATGCCTGGCGTGTTTTACCGCTTGATCGCTGCTCTTTTTTCCTTTTCTTTTGTGTCATTTTCTCTCTTCTATCGGCTTTCGTTGCTTCTGCTGCTGTTGCTGTTGCCGTGGTCAAAACCCAAGCAACGGTTTCTGCGACAGGTTCCGCACCGTCGCTCTATGCATGTTTGTGTGTGCATGTGTCTGTTCAGCCCCTCGCCTCTGTCCGTGGACATCGGTGTTGTTTCTGTTGCGCGAGTTGAATGGATGGATGGATGCCCACATTTGTATTTAATTGAGCAATGCGCATACTTTTTCACTGTACTGTGGCCGTAATTAAACGGCGTGTCCACTACTAGCCAACAACACAATAAACTGTAAAATTCAAGCAGAAGATTGTAAACGCAGAGTTTGCAAACACTCGGGAATATGGGATCATCGATACTTAATATTCATAATTACCCATAATAAATTTGGGTGTTAGCACAATAAAAGAAGTGACCTGAAGCTTTTGGGGTATTTGTTATTGTTATTATCGATAAATTAGTACTTAATGTAAACAACAATTTTATCGATTATTAAGTGTGCTAATAAACTCACATATTAGCTGAAAGAAAAAAAATGAATATATATATATATATATATATATATATATGTATGACAACAATTATAAATAGAATGATTAGGGCCATTTTTATTTTTTGATTCGCTTGTGTGCATATGTATGTTCGACTCTAGGCAATACAATTGAAGATTTCGTTAATTTAAATTTTATTAGCTCTTTGATGTGTATATTTTATGCAAATATATTATATCTCAATTAAAATTGGAGCGCAGACGTAGCAACGAATATTTATTTAATATATTGAATACTTCTCTTTAGTCATTAACTTGTTCGTTTAGTAAGAGATAACCCAAATTATACACATCTCTAATTTCGGCTGTCTGCCTATATTCATATATTTTGCTTGTGTGTGTGTACGTGTGACTACATACGTTGGTATGTATATATGATGAGTGTGTTATTCGGGAGTGTATGTGTAGGTGTGTGTGTGTGTGTGTGAATGCGTTTTACCTGGCGCTGTTGGCTTCATTGGACGCTTGTGCTTCAATTTCGTTTTCCTAATGAATGAATCGCTGTCTCTATTTGAGGCTGCTTGGCCCGTCATTATGTTTACCACAACTGTATATTTAAATTGTTGAGCCATAACTGATTTTCAATAATCCCCAATGGTCGATTTTGCAGACTACGTCTACGTTGAGACAACGCCGAATAGTCCCTTCCTGATACGACGCATCGAGGAGTTGAATAAAAACCAAACCGGCAATGTGGAAGCGAAGGTCATGTGCTTCTACCGGCGTCGTGATCTGCCCAACCCGCTTGTACAGCTGGCCGATAAGCATCAACGTAAGTACACCGAGACAAAAGACATACATATATAATTATTATATATGGATACGTGTGTGTTAAATGCATAAGTTTTTGGTCAGCGAAGTGAGGTTATGTTGCGACGAGATGCCGTGTCGTGGCCTACAAATAAGTCAGAAAGCCCCCTACAGATCCTAAGCACATTTTTCACCACAAAAACCAAAGCTCACTCGAAGACGGAAATACACCATGCGCCGCAACCAAAACCGAAGCTGCTACACACCCACACTTCAGTCAAATATACCTCCCTTTTCACTAACGCCGGCATATGCCCAATGTGTGCAATGTGTCAAAGCGGAGCCCACCCAACACGTACACACATACTAACACACACCCACTTAGCAGCAGGAGCAACAACAACAGCAACAACAACAGTAATGAAAGCCAACATCAAGAGCAACAAGAACCGCAATGACAACAACTGTAAGCATACAGTCAAAGCAAAGAGTAAACGGAATCCGAGCATCCGTAGCAACAGCAACAACAACAACAAAAGCAGCAACAGCACATAAACATAATGTGTGTAGAGCTGCACTGTACTTCGATGTTGTTGCCGTTTTTGGTTGCCTCAATGTGGAAATGCTAGGCAGCAGCAGCAACAGCAGCCGTCGTTGCAGTAGGAAAGGTAGGTAGACTTGCTGTCTACCTCTGTGCCTCTCTGTAGGTGTATATGCGAGTGTGCACGAAAATTTTCATGAGTCCTGGCACTGCAAGAGCATCGAAGGAGCCGCGCTTTGCATTTATGTATACATACACACACCCAGTGTATCCCAACAACTAGCAGCTATCTACATGGACAGAGCCATTTGCTGTATCTTTCTACCAAAAAGTATACATACACACACACACACACACTCGCACAGATACCCACACATACACAACCCCCAATCGGTGGGGTTGGTTGCGGCCCACACGAATTCGATACGTGACCCAACGAAAATGCGTTTTTCCAGCGCAGCCTTCCATCCGCCACGCAACATTTCGTCGACAATGCCCATTAGCAGTACACCCCCTTTGTTGCCGCCCCTTTGCAATATTGCTTGACTGTTTTTCAGCGGCTCCTTTTTTTGGTAGGCGCTGCTGCGGTGCGGCGTGCGCTGCCAATTTTGCAGCCTAGTTGCTAATCATTCATCACAAATTAGCACAGCAACAACAATATTCTAACTAAGGAACACATACAGTCTCTGTCTGCCGTGTCATGAAACAAAAAAAAAAAAGTAAAAGAGAAGAAATAATCAAACAGCTCAAAACTGGCCACAAGCAAAAAAATAAGAAGAAGATAGAAAAAAAAACAGTTCGGGGACAAACTTGAAATACCCTTACAAACATAGAGACTTCTAGACGGAAATATTGACCAACACTAAACAAATAATGCATAGCATTTGCTCCACATTTCGTAGGAAAAGTATAATACTCATACGTGAGAGTATTCGGACGGAAAAAAAATTAAAAAAAAAAAATAAATGTCGAAAAACGCGAAGCAGAGGCAGACATTGCCAGCAAGCAAAACGCACACGCCTCCATCAGGCAACCCACACCACCAACCCCACCCGCGGCAGCGTGCGCACTTGCCAGACTGTGCGATTGTGTCCTATCTATGGCTACCGAACAGTTGCGCACCCTCCCCCACCCCCTGGCCTAGCTGCTGCTGATTCTGCTTCTGCTTCTGCTTCAGCTTCAGCTTCTGCTTCCTCTTTCGCGATACACCTACGCTCTTGTAAATTCACGAATGCACCCACAGCCCGTTGGGGGGGAGTTGTTGGTTTGCCTGGTTTGGCCTCAGCTCTAACTCCTCAAGAAAGCAAAGGGAAGCAGCTACTGCTATATCTCTCCCACCACCACCACCCACCACCCAGCAACGCCACCATCACTACCATTGGCATTGCCATCCAAATAACGAGGCCGCCTAGCCTACCCGTTACCATCCCTGTGTGGCCTGTGTGGCAGGGTATTAAAAATAAATTCAAAAAGTTTGGTTTTGTTTTTATTTTGTTGGGCTTTCTGTTTCTGGGCGAACGCGACATCTTTTAGTAAAATTACTTTTCGTACTTAACCTCACTTTGACGGTGATGCGAACTCTCGTTTGCAGCTTTCAGCTAGTCTAAGTATATGTAAATTAAGTCTCGCTTGCTATACCCCATTTTCACATTTTAAGTATAATTGTATATATCGTATATTAAAAGCATATGTATATTTGTAAAATCAACATTTCCCAAAATCACCCCGACTCATTTCACACACACAAACAACTCTCATATACACACACGATGATGCAGTGGCAACCGCCGAGGACTCACCGCTGGCAATGAAACTGAAGAAAACCTGGCTTAGAACACCGGTGGGCGAAGAGCAGGCGGCGCAAGCTGTCCTCGATCCCTCAATAGGTACAAAATGGCAAAGCAGTTAATACTATATAAAATAAATAATAATATTTAAGCAAATCGATTGTAGTTGATATCTTCTTTTGGGAATGCATATTTTTCTTTATTTATTATTTTAATTATTATATTTGATTTTGTAATATTTCTCTTAATTTAAATGCTATTAAGTAGAGCAAAAGTTGGTACTGATCGAGACAGCATCATATATTGGCTATAAGAACTGTAATTTAACTCTTTAAACTGAATCGATCAAAACATTAAATTATTATGTACAGTATAATACAGTGACAAGACTTTTGGCTTAACGAAATTTAGTTCGTTAGCAGAGTGTTCACTGTGATTTGCTTACATATTTTTTCTTGTTGAGGTCAGTACCAGTAACATGTAGTCTAGTGACGAACACCGAATTGGTTATGCAATGCAATGGTTGTAATTGGTTCTAAAACATAATTCTTTTAGTGCTCGTATGTAATGTATACTATTTGAGTATATTCATTGGAATGCATTTCCTTATTTATTTTTGATTACGTTTACCTTACAGCCGCACTCGAAGAGGAACGCACCAGTCCGACGCAAGCGTCTGCTGCCGGCGCCACCAACAACAATTCCAGCACCAATAACAATACCAACAATAATAACAATAATAATAATAACAACAACAATAATAACAGCGCTGCGAGCGGCGCTGCTTCTGCCGCTGCTGGTGGTGCTGGTGGCGCTGGAGGTGATGGAGAGAAGAGCGATGCGCTAACTAGCAAACAGCGATACCAGATCAAGCATCGGGAACTGTTTCTATCGAGACAAGTTGAGTCGATACCCGCCACACAAATCCGAGGGAAGTGCTCCGTGACGTTGCTCAATGAGACGGAGTCACTGCAAAGCTATCTCAATAAAGACGTAAGTTACACAATTAACTTTGACTGTTCGAATTAGAAAATCGATTATTATTTTGTTTTAACAGGACACATTCTTCTACTGTCTGGTCTTTGATCCGAATCAAAAAACGTTGCTTGCCGACAAGGGCGAAATACGTGTCGGCAGTCGCTATCAGTGTGATATACCCGCCAAGCTAAAAGATACCGCCACAGATGAACGTAAACTGGAAGAGCTCGAGTCGCTTGTATGGACGCCAGAGCATAGTTTGACCGATCGCAAAATCGATCAATTTCTTGTTGTCTCGCGTTCCATTGGCACCTTTGCCCGCGCCCTCGACTGCAGCAGTTCAGTAAAGCAGCCCTCATTGCACATGTCCGCAGCAGCCGCTAGTCGAGACATCACGCTTGTGAGTAGCTTGAAATATAATATTAGATAGTCTAATCCTGATAATAATGTTTTCATTCGCTTATTTCTAGTTTCACGCCATGAACATTTTGCACCAGCACGATTATTCAATTGATGAGGCCATGTCCTCGCTAGTTCCTTCCACTGGGCCAGTGCTCTGTCGCGACGAAATCGAAGATTGGAGCGCATCAGAAGCAAATCTCTTTGAGGAAGCGCTAGATAAATATGGCAAAGACTTTAATGACATACGACAAGATTTTGTAGGCTTAATGCATTTTTAATATGATTAAGTATATTTAGTAATTACTTTGCTTTAACAGCTACCTTGGAAAACGCTTAAGCAGATTATTGAATACTACTACATGTGGAAGACCACCGATCGGTATGTGCAGCAGAAGCGCGTTAAAGCTGTCGAGGCGGAACTCAAGCTCAAACAAGTCTATATACCACAATATAATAACAATGGCAAAGGCAACGGTGCCAGCGTGAAAGCAGGCAGTGGTGGCGGACCTGGTGGCATCTACAACGGCACCACCAATGGCGGCGCTGATTTGTCCAATAATGGAAAACCCTGCGAATCGTGCGGGACAACTAAATCATCACATGTAAGACAGTTGGAATGAAACTCTCTGATCAATAATTGCTAATTCACACGTTATTTTTACCACAGTGGAATTCCTTTAGCAATGGTCATCTGCCATGTCGACTGTGTCAGAGCTGTTGGGACTATTGGCGAAAATATGGTAGTATGAAGTCTGCGCATAAGGTTGAAGCTAACGATGGTGAGGCTAAAAAGAAGGCTGCCATTGCAGCAGCGACTCCAGTATCAGCGTTAGCTGCAACAGGCGCCACTACCACTGTGCTTGATCTTAACGATGATGAGAAAGTTAGTGATCTGAGCAATCGTCAATTGCATAGGTATGATTAGCGTATGTAAATAAAAATGTATATATTGTATATTCATTTTGTACACATTGTAGGTGTTCCATTGTCAACTGCGGCAAAGAGTTCAAACTGAAGACCCACCTGGCGCGCCACTATGCACAAGCGCATGGCATTGCCATCAGTTCAGGTTCGCCGCGACCCATTATGAAGACACGCACTGCCTTCTATTTGCACACGAATCCCATGACACGTGTGGCACGTGTCGTTTGTCGAAGTATTGTGAAACCCAAGAAAGCGGCGCGACAGAGTGCATACGCAATCAATGCGCTGTTGGTTAAACAAGAATGTAAATCTCATAAAATAATTTTCTACAAGGAGAATATTGTAATATATATCCTGTTTTATTTGTAGTTACGAATCGTATTAGCGGTAAATCGCAGGCGGATATCAAAAAGATGCTTTTGCTCAAGCCCAAGGATCGGGGCAGCGTCACAAAAATTGCAAATCGATTGGGCGCACCTGGCAACGGACCGCATGAATGGCTGGTGCTGACGCCAAAGGATAAAATGCCACAGCCCGTTGTTGTCTCATTCCCTAAGCCGCCCAAAGCACCAGACGGCAGCTTACTCTACGAGCGTGTGCCGAATAAAACGCCCGATGTGGTCGCCGTGCCCGTTGTGGCTGACAAAGAACTAACCATAATTCCAGCGCAAGCAACATCAACGATACGCAAACGTGCGCACGAGGAACAGCAACTCAATGGCACCGAAGGTGAGTCATACAATTAAGCTTAAAAATAAATTGACATTAAAATCATTTTGTGTTTGTCATTCGTAGTAACAATTGTGCCCAGTGGGCCGCCAGCCAAACGTCCCAACAAGGACCCCATGCCCTCGCATTGCCCGAGTCCAGAACAGTTTGCTGCTATGATGGCAGCATCTGGCCAGCCTCTATCTAGACATCACGTAAGTCCTACCTGCAACTACTTCAATATATTTTTTCATGCATTTATGCAATATTCTCATAGCTTAATGGCAAGCAAAAGATTGCGCAAATGGCACGTGGCGGCAATGGACGCAAGCAGGTTATTAGTTGGATGGATGCACCGGACGATGTTTACTTTAGAGCCACAGACGTGCACAAGTGAGTACCAATTGTTAAATGATGATTACTTTACCACTTAATCTTATTAAAAATTTGTTTCTTGAATAGAAAAACAAGAAAGATACTCTCAGCTGTAGATCTGCGTCGTGCGGCGCGTAAACCATGGCGTTCACTGCCTATCAAGTCAATGGCTGCCGAGCCGAGCAGCAAACCTATTGAATCACAAATCGTAATACTGGACTGACCGTCTACGGCAGATACATCCGCATCAGCAGCAACAGCGTCTAAATTGCTTTCATATTCAGCCAACAGTTTTGAGCAGCAACAGCAACATCCGCCATTTCCATATACAATGGATGCATTGCTAAACTAGTGACCCAGATTCTGTCTTTCAGTGGCTTGCCATGTACATACATACATACATACATACAAACAACCAACCATACATACATCCCCTGCATGTTAAAAACAAAACAAAAAAAGCAAAAAAAAAAAAAAAAATTCCCAAAAACAAAAACAATATACATACATACATACATCTAGTGTAGGCAAGTGTTGCAGCATCCACTATACATATGAAGTTGGTAACCATTTCACTAACAGAAAACCAACAACAGACAGCAACAAGAAACCCCACTTTACTAGCGCTTAAATAGATGTCTTTTTAAACAAAAACAAAAAATTAAGAACAAAACAAATAGTAAGATAATAAGTGTTAAGATTGAAAGCAATAGTAAACACAACGCGAAACAAATCAAATATTTATTCATAATTTACATAATTTTTTAATTTTTTTTAAATCTCACAAAAATGAAGTTCACTGCAATTTAGGACACGTATGAGAAACTCAAGGAATAATAAGTTCATCGTTTCAATATTAGTTTATATGTGTTGTAGGCATTTTATAATAATTATTATTATTTTTTATTGCATTGTCCAATTTTCATAGCGCATACATTTCTAAATATGTACATTGTGTGTACATCATGTTTGCAAAATTATTTTAATTTGTTTAATCTATTGTAACTGGCTACCAGGTTCAGGTTCCAAAAAAAAGAAAATAAAAACAATTCCTCGATTTTAATTTTGTTGAGCAAATGTTTGTTGCATACTAGCTAAAACACCAGAATACGTAAATTTGTAATGCAAAGGCCTCCGTAATATGAAATATTTTCATTCGAAATTTGAATATGCAAATCATAGACGAAAGATATTTGAAAAATTCATTTAATGCTTTAAGTAAAATACTTAAAAAAAAAATATATAAAAAAAATTGAGAATAATTTACATTGTTAATTAATGTGACGTGCAAGAATATTTAAAAAATTAATTATACGCTGTAACGAAAGGCGGATAGCAACCACAAATTGTACAGTAATTGGGGTAAAGTTTATAACTTCGAATACAATTTATTTTCATAATTTATATACAAATTGATAATTGACACTTTCAATCCAATGCAAAATAGACGACACAAAAACCAACACAAATATAGCATATTTTATTTACGCCTATAAAAATACATAAATAATAAATCGAAACCACATAATATACACATATATATGTATTGAGCATATAAATAAATAATACAATAAAGAAACCCATTTGGAAGATGACAAGTAAAATCTAAAAGTAGATCAGCATTAATAATAAAAAAATAAAAATAAAAAACCCAAAAAAAATGAGCAACCACATTTATATATATTGATTATAAAGAAATTCTAATTGTAAGTCAATCTATGTATTTTTAACTTTAAAATTTAAGTAATTTTGTAAAATAAAAAATTCTTTAAATTAAATCAAGCTAAGTGACAAAAAAAAAAAAAAAAAATAATATGAAAAGAAATCAAATAGAAAAGGGAACGAAAACAACAGCAATTGATGTCAGCAAAAACGACCAGATAATACATATTTGTTTACGATTTATAAAGTAAGCGCGCGTATGTCAGCAACAGAAGCAAATCAAACAGAGCTACATATATACAACATTATATACAGATATATATACACACACATACAATATAATAGTGCGAACTCTGCAATACGCATATATACATACATTTTTACCGAGCAGAATGCTAGAAATCCTCATGGTTTTCGTGGGTGGGGACGGGGGTACAAGAAACCGAAAAGTTTTCCAAATAAAGTTTTAAAACTTAAAAATTTTTCCTAAAAAAAATATGCTAATCTCAACTCATATTATTTATTTACATGTAACAATTAGGGCTTAACAAGTACATATAAATTATTTTTCAGTGTAACTGGCAATGCAGAGAGAGGCATTGGTACCACCGAAGCCAAAGGAGTTCTTGAGCGCAATGCGCTCTGCCGATTGTTCCTTTGACCATTGGCACGTGTTAGTCACCACATTCACATCCACATCCAGTTGATCGACATTGATCGAGGGCGGCAATTGATTTTCTGCACAGGCATGCACTACAAACAGCGCCTCCAGATTGCCCGAGGACCCAAGCAAATGTCCATGTGCGCCCTTGGTCGAGGAGACGAACACCTTAGCCGCATGATCGCCAAAGACACGTCCAATGGCATGCGCCTCAATGCGATCGCCAGTGGGCGTGGATGTGGCATGGGCATTCACATAGCTAACATCCTGGGGTGTGATTCCGGCATCTCCGATGGCACGTTTCATCGCCAATGTGGCTCCAGCGCCATTATCGCTAGGTGATGTAATGTGATGAGCATCGCCAGACAAGCCGTAGCCTAGTATCTCAGCCAATATGGGTGCGCCACGGGCACGCGCATGCTCCAGCTCTTCCAGAAGCAGCACTGCGGCGCCTTCACCCATCACAAATCCGTCACGCGCTTTATCAAAAGGTCGCGAGGCCACTGCCGGGTTATCGTTGAAGTTAGTGCTAAGGGCACGCAACCTACAAAAGCCGGCTATTGATAGGGGGTCTATGCAGGCCTCCCCACTGCCTGCTAGCATAAGATCAGCATCGCCGTTCCGTATAAAACGCAGAGCATCACCAATGGCATGTGCGCCGGTTGCGCACGCTGTAGAGACGGAATGATTGGGACCTTGCAAGCCATGTCGCATGCTGATGTGTCCACACGCCATGTTCGGCAACAGCCGTGGCACAAAGTATGGACTGACTCGGTTGTAGCCGCGCTGCAGCTGCTGAAATGCTCCATAGACCTCGGCTAGATCGAACATGCCCATACCGACGCAGACCCCGAAACGTTCCCGCTGCTCTTCACTCAGTTCGCTGGGCTTTAGATTTGCTGCGGCCAGTGCCTCATCGGCTGCAATGATCGCTAACTGTGTGGCAGGACTCATGAGCTTTATATCACTTTTGCTCAGATGCTTGTCTATCTGAAGCCGTTCTCTTGGTATTTGTGCCGCCACCTGACAGGGCAACCCTTTGAATTCTTCTCCCAATCTGGAAATAGCGGATTCCCCAGCCAATAAACGTTGCCAAGACTCAGACACATTATTTCCCAAAGGAGTGACAGCGCCGGTGCCTGTTATAACTACACGCCGTCGTGCAGCCTGCGTTGATGCTTTGCGAATTTGTGATAACAAACGCATGTTGTAACGGAAAAACAAATAATTTATGCGAGAAATAACAGCTGATGCGACAGTGCGGCGTTGCCACACTGCCTTAAGCTGTGGATGAACGTGCATCGTGCTTTTAAGTTAAACGATGCTCCCTGGTAAGCTTAGAAACATCGTATTTGTAAAAGCTTAAACAAAAAACCATTAACAAGATCATTATACCCTGCTTTCTCATATAATATAAATATAAAAAATTTTAAATTAATATAATAATTGAATTTTATTTTTAATTGTATATCTTATCAGCGAAAAAAAAAAAATAATTAACTAACTTTAAATGTTAGTTTATTTCCAAAGAATATTAAAAAAATATTTCACAATTTTCGAAATAGCCTGATAAGTTAAACTAATTTTAATAATTAGTTGAGATAGGTAATCGTAAATATAGATTGAAGTGTTCAATCACCATGATGAAATTAATTTTTATTTATAGCATTTAACATCTGTTCATAATTATCTATGAATTAGCTACTTAGCAGTAAACAACAATATTTGTCTTGAGAAAGGTGCTATACATATTTGATAACGAGGAGGAGGAGACATTTTAAAACTAGATAAGCGAAAATGCTTATTGTATATATAAATAATTAATGGATAGATAGGGGAGAGGTAGATAGATAGAGAGAGAGAGAGAAAGAGAGAGAGAGAGAGAGAGAGAGAGGCAAGAATACGAAAGCTCTTTAAGAACACACGCTCAGAACCGGCTGATACTGAATACATATGTATGTATGTATGTATGTGTGCATATATTAAGGCAAACACTCTTTTGAGATCCCAGTGCTGCGCTGTTCTTTGATCGACAACGACGTACTTGAAAGGTTCTAATATGTCGGAAAAGGGTAAGTATCGTTGTTTAATCTATAGATTATTTATTTTCGATTTAATTTCATATTTTCAACTAATTTTATTTGCTCTTTAGCTTGTTGCCACGGTCCCGGCTATGCCACACCATTGGATGCTTTGAAAAGTGGACCTAGGGAGAAGCTTCTATATACAGTGACAATTCAGCCCGACTTGGATGAGCCGCATGGCGACTATCTAGCAACAATCGACGTGGACCCTGATAGTCCCACCTACAGCCAGGTAAGCAAATAGACTTGTTTGCGTTTCTAATATTGTATTATCATATTTTTGCATAACCAGGTTGTCCATCGAACTTTTTCGAACCGCAAGGGCAACGAGTTGCATCATTCCGGCTGGAATGCCTGCTCCAGCTGCTACTATGTGGATAAGGATGCAAAGAGTGTGCCAAAAAGGAATCGGTTGATTTTGCCTTCGTTAAACTCAGATTTCATTTACGTACTGGACGTTGCAACCGATCCGCGTAAACCGGAAATCGCCAAGGTCATCGATGGCGAAGTGCTGAAGAAGCATAATGTTACAGCTCCACATACGACTCACTGTTTAGCCAATGGAAATGTTATGATATCCGTTATGGGTGATGCTGAGGGCAATGCCAAGGGTGATTTCATTCTCTTCGATTCTGAATTCAATTGTGTTGGCACTTGGACAAAGGGTGAGCGTAAGGCCCTATGCGGCTACGATTTCTGGTATCAGCCCTACTATGATGTTATGGTCTCGAGCGAATGGGGAGCTCCTAATAAGTTTAGACGGTAAGTTTGCATTCGCCTACTAAGATCAGCTTTATATCTATGCTTCATAGTGGCTGGAGAAACGAAGATTTGGAGGACATGACACAGTATGGCTGTAGGATCAACTTCTACAAATGGTCGACGCAAACACTGTACCAAACCATTGATCTGGGTGTGGAGGGCACAACACCTTTAGAGGTACGATTCCTACATGATCCAAAACGACCGGATGGCTATGTGGGATGTGCGCTGTATGCCAAGGTCTTCTACTTCAAGAAGAGAACCGACTCCGATGAGTTCGATGTGAAGAAAGTAATTGATATACCCAATAAGCTCGTCGATACGGGCAGTGGCGTCGCCTCTGAGATGGGTGGCATGATTTCAGATATTATAATATCGTTGGATGATCGATTTCTATATGTCAACTGTTGGATGCATGGCGATGTAAGGCAATATGATATTACCATACCGGATCAACCCAAGCTCGTGTCGCGTGTGTGGTTGGGAGGTGCTATATGCAGTGATCTTCCAAATGTGATCGTAAAGGAAGATAAGGAATTGACCGTATGTGCTCTCACTCTCTTTCTCTCTCTCTCTCTCTCTCTCATTATATTTATATTACATAATTTAATTTGAAATGCTGTAGGAAAAGCCTCCTCCATGCATCATTAAGGGTCGTCGCTTGGAAGGAGGCCCACAGATGATGCAGCTCTCATTAGATGGCAAACGCTTATATGTATCTTCGTCACTATACTCACCTTGGGATAAACAGGTGCACAGAAACTTAAGGCATTTCGAAAAGCAGTTCATTAAGTCTTTTTTTTTTCACAGTTCTATCCGAGAATGGCAGCTAAAGGCGGACATGTTGTGCTCATTGATGTCGATATGGTCAATGGTGGGATGACTCTGAATAAGGATTTCTTGGTTGATTTTGGAAAGGAACCCTATGGACCCAGTCTACCGCATGAAATGCGTTATCCAGGTGGAGATTGCACCTCAGATATTTGGTTAGCCAAAGATTCTTAAACAAAAAAAAAAAAAAAAAAAATGGAATTCTCTAAGCTGCGCAATAAAGAATAATTGAATACTCTTTATTCAAATCACGTACAATCAGCGGGTAATGCCAGCAATTGAAGCATTCTAATATAATAATATATATATAAAATAATCTGACAAAGTTTGTTTTCTCAATTGGTTGCGACGCGTTTCTTAATATAAAAATTAGTTTGTTTATTTAATTTTGTTCATGATTGCATAGCTAGCAGTGTGGCAGCGCCTAATAATGGGAATATATTTTGAACAGTGTGGCAACTACACAAGATCGAGTATGATATATTCTGGGTCAAGAAAGTATTTAAATGTTTTTTAACGGCCTTAAATTTGTTAAAAATTATTGTCGAGTAAAGTCCATCGCTCATTTGATTTCAGCTAAAACAAGAACTTCGGTTTTGGCCCAGCTTGAGCAATTTTCAGTAATGCTTCCACGGGTAATTGTATTAAAGTAAATATACGATGAACGCTGAAATAATTATATACATCATTTTTTTTTAAGTGCTTGTGCCATATGAATAAACATATTTACTTTTTATCGCATGTGTCGTCTATAAATGACCTGGCCAAGCCGCTCACCACATTATGCTCGAAGAACATGCAGTTCGTCAAATACGCAAGGTGAGGCGGAATGAGTACCTTTGCCCAGGGTATGCGCTGTAGGGCAGCAAGGCGCTTGTTGTGAGTGGCATCTACTTGACAGAGCTGCTGATACAGAGCCTGAATGGCGATGATCACTGCGAAGCACATATAGGTTAGAGGCACATGGCTGAACAAGCCATATGAAGCGCCACTGACAAAAGCTGCCAATAAATTGGTTTCATTCAACTCCAGTTTACCCGCTAGTAGAACTTGAACTAGCTTAAATCAAAATTAAATGAAATTAATTTTTTTATAGTGGTATTAATCAAATACTTACTTTGTATATGCCAATATAGGCCACAATAAAGCTTGTTGATTTGATCTTGAACTTCTTCACATTACCACGTATTAGAGCATTGAATAAATCCATGGTCAAGCCCAGGCCAAGATAGGTGCACATTTCCAGTGCAGCCTGCTTCAGGCGACGTAGTACGGGCCACTTATTGTAATCCTCCGGCATCTGTTCAGGCTTGATGAACCAGAAACCAGAATAGAAACGCTTCTGCTGTTGTCGCAGAACCACGAGCGACGACAACATAAATAACAGCGTCTGAGCAGGCCGAGATCGTAGGATACTCGCATTCCGTTGACGTAGCACAGTTTCCATGGCCTTAAATGAGAGGATATTATTAAGGTTTGTTCCCAGTTTAATGAGTGGGTGCTCATACTGGGATTTAAAAGAATGTGGGAACTTTATAATTATGAGTAGGGGAAATACTGCAATTAAGGAAATTGATGTAAGGGAAATATTTGTTGAAATTGCATAAAAGAGAAATAATGGGCATTTTTCTATGTAAAATAAACCTAGACTATTTACTAAATGAGCTTTGGAGAAAAGTATAGTTAATATTCTCTTATTTTTTTACATTTTGTGCACATCAATTAGCTTACCGCATGCGTCATGCCTGTAATAAAAAATTGAACCACCTTGGGTGGTGCCCACCAGTTGACACACGCTCCCAGGTAACTGGATAAGAACGGAGTACAAAAATAAATAAAACGTCCATTCAGACGTCGACAAACGCATATGAAATAGAGTGTTAGCGCGTTCGTTGTGGACGCAAAAAACATGGTCTCCAAATAGTTTCTCGCTGTTGACCACAGTCGAGGCTTCGTCAGTCGGCGCCAATTCAAGATTAACGGCATTAGCTGCAGCGAAATGAAGTAGATTTGAACCTGGGTATCCATATCGGATCAGTTAGTGGACATACCACCAATGTTGGCAAATAATACTTGGCACTGGACACATGATTGCGGTACATATTCCAGAGCAGAGCCTGCGTGCAGCTCTGATTGGGCAGGCTGTGCACAATGTTTCCGCAATGCACATGGCTCATGGGATAACCGAAGAGCTTGCTGGGAGCAACCATTTTGCCACAGCTACGTTTCCAATGCGACTGACATCCAAATGTGAGACCCCCATAAGCCGCCACCCCATTCGCAGCTGCGGTTCAAATGGAAGGTTAACATGCAAATTCCATGACAACATTTCCACATATATTTTTCTTAATGTAGTAAAAAATTATAATTAAGATCATTTGCCATGCCATCCAACCGGCTGCAGCTGTTTTATGCGTTTCCCTATATTTCCGGCGCTGGAAATACTTTTTAGTAGTAGCAAAACAAAATTGTCAAACTCTTTTCCAGAAAACTTACTAATTGGCTGTCGTGTTATCTATAACGATTCCCGTTATGGCGCTAACTCTCTCCGGATGGAAGGCATAGGTGTGTATGAGGTATGCCAGCACCAGCGGGTAGATCAGATCGCTGTTGCTAAAACGTGATTTCCTTTGTTTTCTTTGCTGCTTGCCCCACAGCGAGCGGTAAGCCTCCAGCAGTGCATAGCTCAATACGTTCAGCCTTGGATAGCAAACGAAACTGAGGCCACCCACAAAGCTGGACACGATTTGCTGCAGTGTCTGGCTGACATCCGTCTTGCTTGCCATGTAGCAGAGAGTAGTCTGTAGGCAGAAGATGATAAGGTCTTTGCTTCTATTACAGGCACAGCCAGGAGTAAATATTCAGAACTTGGGTGGATATATAGACGAATGGACTTTGAAATGGACAAAAAGAGGCACACATGGAATGAGAGAGGATAATAATTTTATACTTTACCCGGTAGATGCCCACGTAACAGCCCAACCAAGCCATAGACTCCAAGCTCAGCTGCTTGCGATGCCAGTGACCCGTTTTGATGCAGTTTATCAAAGCCTTGAAGATGTCCAAGGCGAGACCAATCAGCAAATATTTACGCAGGCCCTGAGCAACATACTGAGTGCAGTTAAAGCTCTTCGCCGACTGCAATTGATCGGGTGTTATAAACCAGAAGCCATTGTGCCACTGCCGTTGCTTGCCCAGCATGATAATGGAGCTGCAGGCCATAAAGAGCAGGGTTTGTAGCCAACGAGATGTGGCTAGCATCTTGGTCACCGGATGGGAGCGCTGCAGCAGCAGACTTTCGATGAGCTAAAAAAATGCAGGAGTTCAGTAAAAGGACTGGGCTGCACCTAGCTCAACTTACACTTTGATAGACGATCGTGTGCTGCAATCGCTTAACCCGAATGGGTACCAGAGCAACGAAGGCGCCACCCAGCACGGCAGGCACAAATAACAGCGTTTGCAGCCGGAACTCGCCAAGCAGATTACTGATCAAACACAGATGCGATTATTGAGGAGCAGGAATAGGGGCACAGCTAGCCTACCGCAGCAAGCAGATGAAGCCGGTGATGAGGCAACCGTTGAGCAGACCGCCGAACACCAATTGAGCATAATACCACAGTGCATCAGAGAGCGACTGCAGCAGCTGCTTGCCACGCAGCGAATGCCTTAGCAGATCCAGCACGACCATGGGCAGATAGTACTTCAGATTGGACCAAGCGAAGCGATAGAGATTCTCGTAAATGGCACGCCGACAGCTATGCGGATGCACCAGCTCATTGCAGCTGCGCCAGCCGAGCTGCTCCGCAAACAATCTACTCGGGGCGACCATTAGAACACAACTGAGGACTGAATGCTAAAAACTGCAAACGGCTGCTGACCTAATGAATTCTTTTATTAGCATAAATTCCAAATACATATTCAATTTGAGTGTTCACATGGTCAGTCAGTCGGTTAGTCTACTTCCTCGACGGTGGGTCCGCTGTGGGCGCTGCCAGCTCTAGCCTTGCCCTTGGGCGACTGTTGTCCACCGGCGTGCAACTTGGACATGATGGGACTGCAGACGTTTTGGCATTCCTTCAGATGATGTTCGTACTCCTCTTTCTCGGCCAAGGTATTGCTGTCCAGCCAGGCGCTCTCCTTGTTGCACTTGTCGCGAACCTTTGACTTGTCGGCGTCAGTAAGAACACCCGCTGGCGCCTCATCCACAGCCTGCTTGCAGCCATAGATGTAGCCCTCGAGCGAGTTGCGAGACGCAACGCGTTCGCGCTGCTTGTTATCCTCATCCTTATACTTCTCCGCCTCGGAGAGCATGCGATCGATTTCGGCCTTGGACAGACGTCCCTTGTCATTGGTGATGGTTATCTTTTCCGATTTGCCAGTGCTGCCGTCCTTGGCGGTGACATTTAGGATGCCATCGGCGTTCAGGTCGAAGGTCACATCGATTTTGGGCACTCCACGTGGCGCCGGTGGTATGCCCGTCAGATTGAAGTTGCCCAGCAGATTGTTGTCCTTGGTCATGGCCCGCTCGCCCTCGAACACCTGAATGGTGACCGCATCCTGATTGTCGCTGTAAGTGGTGAATGTTTGCTGCTGCTTGCAGGGAATACGTGCATTGCGCTCCACCAGTTTTGTCATCACACCGCCAGCAGTCTCAATGCCCAGCGACAGAGGCGTGACGTCCACCAGCAGCAGGTCCTGAATCTGGGAGCTGCCCACACCTGTGAGTATGGCCGCCTGGACGGCAGCGCCGTAGGCCACCGCCTCATCGGGATTGATGGACAAGTTGAGTTGCTTGCCGCCGAAGAAGTCCTGCAGCAGACGCTGGATCTTCGGTATGCGCGTGGAGCCGCCCACCAGGACGACATCGTGTATGGCCTTCTTATCCATTTTGGCATCGTTCAAGGCACGCTGCACTGGGTCTATGGTCGACCGGAACAGATCCATGTTCAACTCCTCGAAGCGAGCACGCGATATCTTTGAATAAAAGTCAATGCCCTCGTGCAGTGCATCAATCTCCAGGGAAGCCTCTGTGCTCGAGGAGAGCGTACGCTTGGCCCGCTCGCAAGCCGTACGCAAACGACGCAAAGCTCGCACATTGCTGGCGATGTTGCTCTTGTGCTTGCGCTTGAACTCCTCCACGAAGTGATTGACCAGCCGATTGTCGAAATCCTCGCCGCCCAGATGTGTATCGCCCGCCGTGGCCTTCACCTCGAATAGCGATCCCTCATCGATGGAGAGTATGGAGACATCAAAGGTGCCGCCGCCTAAATCAAAAATAAGCACATTTCGCTCCCCTTTTAGATTTTTGTCCAGGCCATAGGCCAAAGCAGCAGCCGTGGGCTCATTGATAATGCGGAGCACATTCAAACCGGCTATGGAGCCAGCATCTTTAGTCGCTTGGCGCTGGGAGTCGTTAAAATACGCTGGCACCGTAATAACAGCATCCTTAACCTTGGCGCCCAGATAGACCTCGGCGATTTCTCGCATCTTCGTCAACACCATGGAGCTGACCTCTTCGGGTGCAAAGCGTTTGCGTTCGCCCTTGAATTCGACTTCTATTTTAGGCTTGCCTCCATCGTTGATGACCTTGAAAGGCCAATGCTTCAGATCTTCCTGTATCTTACGATCATCGAATTTGCGTCCAATCAAGCGCTTCGCATCGAATACCGTATTCTTGGCGTTCATCGCCACCTGAAATTGCACACATATTTTTAAAAAGGGTGTGGCACCACAGCTAGTCAGCAAATTGGCTATTTTTATAGCAGCCAACTGTTGGCGCTTAATATGGCTCAATTTTATATAGAATTATAAATATCTCTATTTATAAAAATCATTTAATTAAACTTATTATAAATGCAGTCAAGTATCTATTCACTGAAATCATTCAAGTGAATTCAAATTTAAATTTGTTCATTAAGTTCATTTAATTAAACTTATTATAAATGCAGTCAAGTATCTATTCACTGAAATTATTCAAGTGAATTCAAATTTAAATTTGTTTTACTGAACCATAATACTGGGAAATCAGTTACTACTACTTAGTTATCTATATAAAAGTTGGGAGCTCTAAGAAATTCCCTACTTTATCAGATTTCACGCAGTTAAATTATTTCCATTGAAAGCATTGTGTTTCAATGTAAATAATTTATTCGATCAAATTGAAACAAATACGGCCTGCACTATTTGAGGTCAAGCGCAACAGCGCTACGGGCACTCACCTGGTTTTTAGCTGCATCGCCAATAAGGCGCTCTGTGTCATTAAAGGCCACATACGAGGGCGTCGTCCGATTGCCTTGATCGTTGGCAATAATTTCAACTTTGTTGTTCTGCCAGACACCCACGCAGGAGTAGGTGGTGCCCAGATCGATGCCAATAGCCGGTGTCTTGACCATGTTTTATGTGTAAATCAAAAATACACCGTTTATGTTCACGACACACTGAAACGTTTGCTAACGCAGATGCCGCCCAACTGAATCATGCGCCCGCACGACAGCCGGATTTTTATGGTGCAATCTTTGCACTAGCCGCCTTTCCACAATTTTTGGCAATTCTACAAAAACGAGTCCGAATGTGTTTTAATATTTTGCTTGTGTTTGTAATTTTCTCACGCCGATAATTTTGATTTGATTTCGTATTTTGGAGATTTCTGATGTTTGTTCTAGAAAGTGTTGTTGCTGACGTTTGAAATTGAATTTGTAGTTTTGGTTCGAAATTGATGATGACGACTTGATTTGGTCAGATATAAAAATACAAGCAGAGGTAACAAGTGGAATGCCCTGGCACAATGCACAATCTTACTTTTGGGCCATATTTGTAATTGCAATCAAAAATGTAATTTATGTGATATATTTTATTTATTAATAATTTAATAATTTTATTTATACAGTCATTTATACAGATACCAAATTTTCCATTCTTACTTATCAGCGCTTGCCCTTCTTTTTCTTCTTTTGTCCATCTGGCCAGGGAAAGCCGCGGGTCTTCAGCACATCCTACAAATGTATTCATTCGATTGATGGCTGAGTAAGTTCTTCCAATATGCCGTCTCACCTGCACATTATGGCACACATAGTAGGCATTCTCCATTGCGGCATCATTGAATATATCACAGCCAATTGACTTGCCAACGCCCCCTTTTTTTTGCTGCCTCCGATGCCTTCCTTCTTTTTCTTATCTTCGCCCTCGCCACTGCCTGCATTGCTGGACGTTGAATCTTTGCTATTTCGTTTCTTTTTACTTTTTCCGCCCATTTTAAATGTCGCCGGAGTAGTGTCAAGGCTGCCCCATCGATTAAATACCTTTTTGCAGTTGCTTAGCAGCCATCGGTCCTTATACAGAATGCCAGTGATGCCCCATCGACAATAAAATAGAAACCTTTTATGCTCGCCACTAATTTGAATTTAGGAGCTTTTCGCGATCTACAACACTGGCACACAGGCAGCTTTTGTTGCGCATTAGGATTACGTTATTTATATATTTGGAAATGTGCAAGAAACAAAACACAGGCAACGACAAATGAAGAAATGCCAATTTTTTCCATTGTTATCTGCCTACAATTAATGCTCCTACACATACATGCACTGAACGGTAATACAAATGATTGCATTGGTAAACTAATATAAAATAAGTTTAATTTCCTTCAGCCTTTGACGTTTTTAATTATCAAACGACAAAGTATACACTTCCAGAGCTTTGGCCCCAGGAAGCATCTGCATCTGATGCTGTGACAACTGAAACACAGCAGCAGGATGAACCATCGGAGAGCTCCTTGAAATTTGACAACGACGATGAGCTGCATTCTAGAGCTCTGCCAAGATCGCTTCAAGAGGGCGCCTTCTGCCGGCGCAGCTTCGATGGACGCACCGGCTATTGCATTGTGGCCTATCAATGTCTACATGTTATACGCGAATATCGCGTGCACGGCACGCCCATTGACATTTGCACGCATCGCAATAACGTGCCCGTCATCTGTTGCCCGCTGGCGGAGAAGCATGTCCAGTCGCAACGTATTAGCGCCACAAGTGAGCTCACAGCTTCCAGCAATAATATCCAATTAATCGTTAATATATGATATTTTAGAATGCCAGGAATACAATAGCGCAACTAGGGGACTGCGACTGGGCGACACTGATCGCAGCTTCTCGGGCAAACAATGTGTGCCCAGTGTGCCTTTAATTGTCGGTGGCACGCCCACACTGCACGCCCTCTTTCCACATATGACAGCACTGGGCTGGTCGCAAGGCGACGGCGACATTAAATGGGGCTGCGGCGGCACATTGGTCAGCGAGCTATATGTGCTCACAGCGGCACACTGCGCCACATCGGGTAGGTGAGTGACAATGTCCATCAGGAGCCGACTGTACATAGTCTCTTTGTCTCTTTTAGTAAGCCACCGGACATGGTGCGTCTGGGCGCACAGCAGCTAAATGTGACCAGCCCATGGCAGCAGGACATCAAAATACTCATCATTATTTTGCATCCAAAGTATCGCTCGTCTTCCTACTACCATGACATTGCGTTGCTCAAGCTGACCAAGCGCGCCAAATTATCGGAGCAGGTGCGTCCAGCTTGCCTTTGGCAAATACCAGAGCTGGACATTAAGTCGGTGGTGGCCACCGGCTGGGGACGTACGGAATTTCTGGGCGCAAAATCCAATATACTGCGCCAGGTGAATCTGGACATGATACAGCAGCAGCGTTGCAAGCAAATCTATCGCAAGGAACGCCGCTTGCCAAATGGCATTGTCGATTCGCAGTTCTGTGCCGGCTATTTGCCGGGCGGCAAGGACACCTGTCAGGGCGACTCGGGCGGCCCACTGCATGCCATATTGCCCGAAAACAATTGTGTGGCCTTTGTCGTGGGCATCACATCATTTGGCAAGTTCTGTGCAGCGCCCAATGCACCGGGCGTCTACACAAAGCTATACGCTTACCTCGACTGGGTGGAGAGGATTGTATTCAAGAAGCATTAAATAATAAAATAAGTTCAATTACGATTAAAGTCGAATTAGTTAGTCTAATTAATTAAAATTGTGTTTATAACAGATGCTTATATCAACTATATGTTTTTAGGGCACTATATTCCAGGGCGTATAGCTGCTCGGCTCTGGCGATTGCAGCTGCAAGATAAAGTTAAAGATTTAGTCAATCTGAACTGAATTCAAGTGAAGACAACTTACCAGCTGCGTGAATTGATCCTGGCAGGCCATGCGTATGCGTGCCGAGGTGGCCGGCGCTTCCAGATTGAAGTCAGGGCTCAAGCCGTGCTCTGAGCGTGCCGCAGCGATGGCTTCTTTGATGGCAAAGAATGCTGAGCTGCCTATGAAGAGCGGAGGTTCACCAACGGCCTGCAATTGGAGTATTTGAATTAGTTCACATATTTTATTTCTTTCTCTCTCTCTTTCTTTGCTTTGCTTGCTCACCTTTGAGGAGTAAACAGCGCGCGGATTGGGTGCGCCGGTCAGCAGGCTAACATTGAACTCCCCAGGTATGTCTGCAAAGCCAGGCAGCTTGTACATGCCCGGTCCGCGGGAGTAGAGCATGCCCTGTG
The DNA here is from genome assembly GCA_035047625.1 of Drosophila mettleri. Lineage (NCBI taxonomy): Eukaryota > Metazoa > Arthropoda > Insecta > Diptera > Drosophilidae > Drosophila > Drosophila mettleri. The sequence continues at coordinate 2,408,027 of JAWNPI010000056.1, forward strand.
GGGAGTAGGTGAGCTCCTCGAGCGTAAATAAGCCGTAGCCCTGCATAAATGCGCCTTCGATCTGACCAATGTCAATGGCTGGATTGATGCTCGAGCCAATGTCCATGACGATGTCTGTGCTCAGCACCTGATGATCGCCAGTGAGACAGTCAATCTCCACAACAGAGACGCCCACGCCATTTGTATAGTAGCTGTAGGTGCGTGCATTGGGATTCGTTTCCGGATGATAGCCTATGTCGGGCATGGCATAGAAGCCAGTGGCAGATAGGCTAACGCGATCGAAATATGCCTTGCTGATCCACTCCTGCCAGGTGCCCTCGGGCAGTGCCTTCTTGATGGGCGCCAGGCGCTTGTTCAATTTCTCGCAGGCATCAATCACGGCCATGCCGTTCAGATCAGAGCCCACACTGGCCGCTGTGGGCGAGGTGTTGGGCACCTTGTCGGTGGCCGCCTCGGAAATGTGTATCAGTTCGATGGGTATGCCCAGCGCACGGGCAGCGCATTGCAACATCTTGGTGTTCAAGCCCTGTCCGATCTCCACGCCGCCGTGCGACAACAGCACCGATCCATCGCCATAAATATTGATGAGGGCGCCGGCCTGATTCAGATGCATGACGCCAAAGGCAATGCCATATTTGGTAGGCACCAGGGCGATGCCACGCTTACGCCAGCGATGCTCCCGATTGAAGCGCGCGATCTCTGCTTGCTTCTCATGGTAGCGCGACTGGTTGAGGCAATCCTCGAAGCAGCGTTTGATGGGAAAACGTTCCAGCTGCTGGTTGTAGTGGGTATAGTCGCCGGTCTTATAGAAGTTCAACTGCATCACATCGAGCACATTGCGGCCCACGATGCGCGCCACGTCCCGGATGATGTGCTCTCCGGCGAACATGCCCTGGGGACCGCCAAAGCCGCGAAAGGCCGTATTGGAGGGCAAATTGGTTTTGCACACCCAGCCACCGACGCGCACGTTTGGAATCCGATAGCAGTTCTCAAAGTGATACATGGCACGCTCCAGCACCTGGCGAGGATCATATATATTCATATATATATTCATAATATATATTCATAATTCACTCACCGAGAAGGACAAATCCATGGACCAGCCGGCATTGTTGTAGCACTCAATGTCGCAGGCCGTGATGAGACCCTCCTTGGTGAAGGCCACCTTGTACTTGAACAGGAACGGATGCCTCGTGCCGGTGATGAGCATATCCTCGTCGCGGTCGAGCATGCAGCGCACAGGACGCTGCAGGCGTTGGGCAGCCAAGGCGACTGGCAATGCCACCAGCATGCCACGAGATTCCTTGCCACCGAAACCACCGCCCAGGCGCTTGGCGCGACAGACAATACGATTGGCCGGCAAGCTGGTCACATGGGCAACCAGTTTTTGCACCTCCGACGGATGCTGAGTGGAGCAGAACAGTTCCAGTTCGTCGCTGTCGCGGGGCACGGCAACAGCTGCATGGGTCTCCAGATAGAAATGCTCCTGGCCGCCCATGCGGCAGCTGCCCTCATGGACGTGCGCTGCCTCCGCAAAGGCGTGCACCACATCGCCCTTCGTTACATAGCGCGGATAATCGGGATAGTAGGATTTGTGCTCGATGGCCTGCTCAATGGTGACAATCACTGGCTGCAGTTCCTCGTACTCTACGCGCACCAGTCGAGCAGCGCGTTGGGCCAACGTTTGATTAGCCGCCGCGATGGCGCCTATAATTTGACCACAGCAATTTACTTCGCCGTTGGCAAAGACATGCTCATCATGGAACACCGGCCCCACCTCGTTCTCGTGCTCCGTTAAATCCTTGGCACTGAAGAAGGCCTCAACGCCGTCCAAGGCCAACGCGTCGCTGGCATCCAGCTTGGTGATCTTGGCGTGTGCCTTAGTGCTCAGCACAAAGGCCAAATAAAGCTCACCGTCCATGCGTGGTATGTCATCCGTATAGATGGCCTCGCCGGTGGCCTGCTTTAGGGCAGCGGCATGCACCTTTGGCTTACCAATCGGATCGTGGCTTGCCCGATCGCTGGCAACGCGCTCAAACAGCTGGGCACTGCGCAGCGCAGGCGTGTGGAAGCCATCGGCGCCACTGAGCTCCGCCTTGGGCACAGCATCCGGTGGCATGATGCCGGCATCGCACAGCTTCCGGCTGATGGCCAAGTAGGACTTGAAGAAGAGGCTGACGACCAGGGCACGTCGATAAGCAATCATGCCACCTGGCGCCGACGCGTCCAAGGGGAGCTCTTCGCAAAGGCTCTCCGCCACGCGCTCCACCAGTGCCTGGCTCCAAGGCTGACCCACCATCAGTGCGGAGGTGCGCGGCGCTAGCACCGTGGTGGGTGCCATGCCACCAAATGCAATTTGTATGCGCTGCACCACATTGGAGCCGGGCCTAAAGTTGACATTCACAGCGGCGTTAACAATGGCGATATCGTCGTCACGGCGCCGCGCCTGCTTGAAGGCCACCACGTGCTGATCCGGCGTCGTCTTCTGGAAGTGTATGCCCAATAGAATCTCATGAGCTTGAATGACATTGCGCCGATAGCCGGTGAAGAAGCCGGGGCCCATGTACACCGATCGCCTGCCGTCAACTAGACTGGCCACCTCCAGGCAAGCACCGGCTGCCGTCAGCACGGGATTCATATCGGAGATGGGGCTGCCGGTCATTATGTTCCCGCCCAGACACGCCACATTGCGTATCTGCTTGCCGGCAAAGTAATGCAGCATGTCGACGGCGCACTGGAAGAGGCGCGTCTGTGACTCGGGCAGCTCCTCGATGCGCTTGCGCAGATAGGCATCAATGTCCATGAGGCTGACGGCGGCACCAAAGTAAACGCTCTCCTCAGACTCACGCACCTCCAGCAGCTCGGGCACTTTGATGGGGTTGATGAGCACGGGATAGAGAAAGTGCTTGAATTTCACCTCCACGCCCACCTCGGTGTTGCCCACAATCAGCTTGGCAGCCGGATGGTCAGCCTTCAGTTGGAGTAGCTCCTGCAGCTGTGTCGGTCGATGCCACGTAACACGATCGGAGCGAAAGATGAGTCTTTCCTCATCATAGACGGCTGTCAGCTGCAGCTCTGGCGGAAAGATGGGCTCCTGACTGGGATCAAAAGGCTGGAACTCGCTACGCTCGAAGAGCTTGTCATCCGTGTTGTCGTCACCGCCGCCGCATCCCTTGCCATTTACCTTACAACACTTATCGCCCATGCCGCAGGCAAACTCCTTGGTGAACGTCTTGTAGCCCTCCAGGATGGGCCGATAGCCGGTGCAGCGACACAGATTACCCTGGAAGGCCACCTCCAGATCACGCATCGATGGCTGCGCCGCATTGCGTAGCAACGCATACATCGACATCACAATGCCGGGCGTGCAAAAGCCGCACTGCGAGCCATGCGCCTTCGCCAGACGCTCCTGGACCGGATGCAGGCGAGTACGTGTGCTGCCGATGCCCTCCACCGTGGTCACCGCACAGCCATGCATGGCACACACGGGCGTCAGGCAGGCATTCACAGCCAGATGTTGTACCTTACTGTTGCGGCGATCCAGCCGAGAGATCATAACGGTGCACGCACCACATCCTCCCTCGCCACAGCCCAGCTTGGTGCCGCACAGACGCAGCTTCTCTCGCAGATAGGTGAGCAGCGTGCATTCCGGGTCGGGATTGCTATCAACGATCTGGTTTAGAAAAAGATAAGAAAAAGCTATAAATAAAAGTATTTCTGATTTCCCTCACTCCCCGCTCGATAGTGCAATGAACTCTATCTGTAATTCTAAATGAATTCTTAGCTAATTATTCAAAGCAGATAAATCTTTAGCATATCTTTCACAGGCCATCCACAAAGTGCGAGCTGACGTATAACTAATAAATCTTATCTGAGGCGCAAAATACGATCTAATCGTATTCCAAGTGCTTCAGTCGGGTAGGACAAGACTCCACAATGCCCTGTTTTCAGCATGAATATTATATTAGTTGAATATATATAAATCATGTTATGCCTTTTCAGTGTTTTTCAATATTTAGAAATAAAGTATTTCATATTTGTCAATATCAATTTGACAATAAAAATTAAAATAATATAGATTAAAAATATATTTGATATATAATCTAATCTACAAACTAAATGGATCTAAAATATGTGCCAAGTTTTAACAGTAAAGTTTTGCGGCTAAGTTTAAATAAGTTATAGAAAGTTAACTGAAATAAGGAACAATGATTTAAAAATGTACCATAAATGTAACCTTAAACCTAATTTATATTTTAATATTGTTGTTATAATATAAATATATAAATATATATATATATATATATATATATATATATATATATATATATATATATATATATATATATATATATATATTTATAATATATTTTATATTTAATTTATTTTAATTTTTATTATTATTTTTATATATAATATAAAATATTTTCATTGTATTTATATAATACAAATTCAAAATATTTTGTATTATATATTGTATTCTATTTGATATATGTACATTTTTAAAATCTTTATTTATACTATAGGTATTATATAATATAATAAATATTTAAAATACAGACATTTTTCAATTTATAATTATAATAATATAAATAAAAATAAAAAGTATTTAATACATATGATGCTGAAATTTCTATATATTAATCATTTTATACTAACAATAATAATATTTACAATAGTTCATTGTTGTAATTATTTGAGCGCCCAACTGGTTTAACCCGTTTGACAACCCTCGACTTATTAAATTTGTTATTATTACATACATTATCAGTTATCAGTCGAGCCACTTGAAAAACAACATGCGCATATTCCAGTGCATTTTTGTTTGCCAATTTGATTGCACTGTATTTCGAGGTGCTAAACAGTTGCAGTTGATCAGAGAGCTATATTTGCAGATATATTAAATATGTGCAGATATTATTAATATAGATATATGCGCAAAGTGGGTCACAGAATATTCCAAATTCATGCAACCAATATTCTCTCCTTTTGCACTCAATGGACGAGTATAAATGCTAAGTGTGAAATGTTGCTGTTATCATATCACTCAAGATTGTTCAACCTAGCCAAGGAAATTGTTGTTTTTTTATCTATTTATAAAGCCTTTCAGTAGGCATCACGTGTCGCAATTTATATACACACTTTTCATATACTCTAAGGTCTCGTAAAAGTGTTTAAAAATAAATAAAAATATGCTTTAACTTAAGATAACTTTACGCCTGCTGCAATAAACTTATTTAAAAGCAACTCATATCTTTATATGAGTACATGCGCCAGTGTAGTAGACGCTTTGACAAAGGAATTCGAAATGTTCTCGATAAGGCGTGACGCTAGCACCCCCCATAAAAACAACACTGACCCATTATTATAGGTCAATTGTTATCAGCAACACAATCGCAATCAATTTATATAAAAAAAATATATATACTTGATTCTTTCAATTGAATGCAAAACATGAAATGGGCGTGATCTGAATAATTTGCCACTTGTTTCGTAACTAAATAAAGAAAATGAATTAAAACCTTTTTTTATTGTAGAGACATAAACAATAATAGAAAGCCTCTGTCTCATAAACAACATACTCAAATTTTTTGTTCCAATTACCTTTTTGCCATTGACAAAAAACACTAAAACAGACGTTGATCCCGCTGTTGTCTTTGACATAGTATGTGAACTTTATATATATATATGTATTTCTAAATATAATTCAAAAAGTTTTTTTCTATTTTCGTGCAATAACCAGAATTCAGTGTTTACTCAGTCACTGTTCCCACACTTAACACTCAACACAGACACCGTACAAAACACGACCGGCTCGAACAAGTAACGAATTCGTTTTGACGCTGAGGCTAATCAATTTCGAGATTAGAGCCGCCGGCGCGAGCCTAAACGAGACAAACCGAACCCAGCCGAACCGAAACTAATGACAATTATCAGGATCGCTTGTGTCTGTCTGCTGTTTCATTGCTCATCAGTATGAGGTTATCATCTACCTGATAGGCTCATTTAAAAGTAATTACGGGTATACGTGTATACAAGTTCGAGCATGATAGACAACAATTTACACTACATCGATGATAATATATCTTATATGTATGTGTTAAATATAAATATATGTATATTCCATTTTCCCTACGTACTTACATAACTTTGCCAAGACAATACAATTTTCATAATGCAAATTAATTATATTAATTATCAATTTATTATTTTACATTAGAGAAATAAAAAAAAAAACTTTTTACCATTTACTGTGCTGAAAATCATGCTTTGATTTACTTTACTTTTTACCTATGCTTTCAGTTTTTACTAAAGCTATTAAACTCTGAACTGAAATTTTCAATGATTACAAAAATCAGATCAATATAAAAACAAAATAATAATGCTAAGGCTAAATTAACTTTAGGAATTCATTTAACAAGTTCACATAATTTATTGACATTTAAACTAACTTACATTATTACAAGTATTTATACATATGTATGCCTATGAGGCAATTAGTGTATGTGTATTTGTATTTGTGTATTTGCACTTAAATATAGCACAATTTTGGCTTATCGCTTAATGTTAATGGAAATATACTTTTTCGCGTATATACACATTAAATATATTCAGCTTTTTTGACAACAAAGTTATGAATCTTAAAACAATATACATTTGATAACATCTTATATACATATACAAATGATTCAGCTATAATTCGTCTTACTATATGTATCTAAAAACTTAAGCCAGTTTATCGAAGTATTGTCGTATTTAACATGTTACGCAGACTTAATATCCAACTCACGCTCAACTGTTGTGCCTTCGTACAGAGCCTGCCGACGCATGGCTTCGCGCAGTTGTTGTTGCTCGAAGCGACGCGACGACCATTGATACCTGCCGGGAGCAGCATTTGATAAGCATGAATTTCGCACATAACCTATGAGGACTCACCTGCAGGCCATCCAATAGACCATAGTGCCACAAAAGAAAGAGCCAAAACCAATGTGTGTGGACAGGTGCGGGCGGGAGGTGCCTAAAAAGGCCAAAACACCGACGCCTATGCCACCGCTGATGCCATAAAGAAAACTGTTACGAAAGCAAGGTATCTGAGCAACATCGCGTCCAAATATAAAGAAGCTCTGAAAGTAATTAAGTACAATTATCACTTAAGATTTTTTACTATTTTAAATGTTTTGCTCTCGCTTACCTTGCTAGGCTCCTCTGCATCATCTGACATTGTTATTAATTAAGTTGAAATTAAACTTTTTCGATATTAAAATACTTATAAAACGCGACGAACAGCTGTTTATGAACAGTGTTGCCATATTGTACCACAATCAAAAAACATTAATTGTATGACAAACTACAAACATCATGCAAAAATATTATCTATAGTATTAGAACAAATATAAGCACAAAACTATTTAAACAATTTTAAACAACCAAAACAATTTAAGACTTGAGAATAGTTCAGCAAAATAAAAATCATATATCATGCACATGCATTGTGTGCACTTAAATTTATTTTAATTTTAAGGACAACACTGGTTGACGCTAGCAAGAAGAAGCAAACGCTCTAGCTCAGTTTGCCACAATCACAATTTCATTCTTTAGTTTTTTGGTTTTTCGTTTAATACAAAACAAACGCAAGCAAGTGCATAACAAAGCAAGCCAAAATACATCCAGCTGCAAAAATTTTATGTCAATTATAGGTCTGCGAACGATAATATAAGACTTTCAGGTAAGTTCATTCACCAGCTATTGGTCATGCAACATACATACATACATACATGCATTGGTATGTATGTTTGTGTTTATGCAGCTAGCTGACGAAGGCAAAACAAAATCAAAATATCAGTGATAGCAGCTACTGATATTATTTAAAAAAAAAAAACCTAAGTATTTTAATACTTTCATATCTTTTGAAAATCGATCTGTCACTATGACACTAGGCTTTGTCTTTAGCATCAAAAAACATGTACACGTACGCAGAATCTTTGAAATTTTAAGTTCGTGATTGGAGGTCGACTGGAATTATCTATTGGTAGCTCTCAGCTCATCTCTCCCTCTCTCATTATTTTTTTAACTTACAGTTATTCCCTGATTGCGATACTCACCACAACTAAAAAACAACTGATGTCCGAGCTACGTACACAGAAATAATATACAAAAATAGATACGTGTGTGAAGGAACAGCAAACAAACTGAAACCGAATTTCAATCCGTAACCAATTCTTCCAAGGCAGCAGCTGTGCACACAAGCACACATACACACGCACACATAGCTCAATTGCTCCCACACAATATATATATATAAATATATATATATATATATATATACTGTACATATATCAAACCACCGATTGTGCACAAATGGATTTATCAGCATCGACTTCGGGCGACTCGACAATGGGAACACCAGATCAAAAGAGCAAATCGTATATTGGCGACAGTACGTTCTATGACAGTGCACTAGATCATCAACTATCAACAACAACAGCAAACTATATATCCTGCAACGGTAAGTGGCATTGTCAAGAGCTAAAACTATAGATCGTTTATTAGTAGAACGTAGAAGGGACTATTTCAACGGTACAGTTGGCCTTGGCACTTCATTCGTCAGCTCTACAGATGTGTGTAAATTATTTGTGACATATTTAAGCATGCGTGACCTTAACACTAGGCATGACGCTGAGCCCAATTTAAGCAAAGAGCATCAGCATTCACTGCGGCTTCACGACGACCTAAAGCTCGAAAATGCATCGCTCAAAAAACAACTGAATACCATAAAACTGCAACTCTGTGCGATGAGAATTAAGAACGATCATATGGAACAGTACACAGCAAACATGAATGAATCAAATCTAAAGAAAGAATTGTACAATCAAAATTTGAAAATCGAACTCATAAGATCCGCAAACTCAGCGATCGATGCCCAAACACATCTTACGTTTCCGCACAACTTCTTATTTCAAATATTCGCACCCTTCGAAGAAGATCCGACTTTCATGGAGCACTTTGAGCAGATCGATAATGAACTGGCCAAAGTAATGCACATGCTACGTATGAAGGCATACCAGGCAGAGGAGTTACGTTATAGGAATGTTGTACAGAGAAAACAAACCGATCTAAGGTCTAAGCTGCTTAATAAATATAATGCGAAGCTGACCAAACATGAGGGAAACCAAAAGTCAAAGGCTTCAAAGATCAAGCAAAAATGCTTTGAATTATTACAAAAATGCCTAACCGAGAACTCCAGAAATAGGGAGCATACAGCCTCGTATTTGTCTAAGCTGAAAATCTTATATGAACTGCAGACACAAGACAATTAATTCTTATCAATTCCTAAAACATTTTTCTCTATATCTCTTATATATATTTTATAATTCAACAACACATTCGTTTTGAATTCACAGAAAGCCTAAATGGAGACTTCAATCAAAGTGCAGGGCATACAAATTTTGCTCACAAACTGTTAAACGATGAGAATTTTGATGTCCACAACGGAAACAAGAATGGAAATGGAAACTTAGAGGAAATAGTTGCTTTCAACACATATGGTGCGCCCGGTTCCATCTCTCACACATCAAATACTGCTGCAATAAATGCCAGCATGCTGTTGCTGCAATCCGAGAGCACCGATACGAATACCTCACAGGAGGAGGTCGATCCAAAGTCTCAGCTGGCCAATAAGACAATATTTAAAAGCGATAATCCCAATTTGTCAATTATAGAAATAAATGAGAATTCGATTAAAGAGGAGGATCTTGAGAAGGAGGTGGTGCTGATCGAGCAGCTCTCCACCGACGATCAAGACGAAGCCGTCGAAAAGGTTAAAAACATACTCAAGAAGTCGCCCAACAAAGTTATTGAAAATGCGGCTGATAAGCGACGCCGCAAAGCCGACACCCTGCTGCAGTCCAGCAAACAGAAATTGGACATATCAATAGCTGAGGCATCTGCTGCCGCAGACGGAGTAAGCGAGCGTCAGCTACAGTTAGCGGAGCCGGCTGTAGCCATCATCGATCAGCCGCAAACTAAACGTGAAATTGTGATCTATGATACTTTAGAGGAATTCGATCGAAACCTACCCTCGACTGTGACTCTATTGAATACACCGTTCGGCAGCAAAGTCTACTTGGTGGGTACGGCGCACTTTAGCGAGGAATCACAGGATGACGTCTCTTATGTGAGAATAACAATCACTGTTTTTTATTCAATATACTGTAATCATTCTCTATGTTTCCACAGGTCATTCGCAATGTCCGTCCAGATGTAGTCATGGTGGAGCTATGTCCATCTCGTGTACATATACTCAAACTCGATGAGAAGACACTGCTTGAGGAGGCCAAGAATATCAACATACCCAAGGCAACTAACCACAATACACCTTACAATATCTATATACTAATATATTTGTATACCCTGCAGATACGCGGCATACTTCAGACCCATGGCTACATCAATGGCATATTCTTTATACTGCTGTTGCAGATGAGTGCACAGATTGCCAAGGATTTGGGCATGGCACCAGGCGGCGAGTTTCGACGCGCCTTCGAGGAGATACACAAGCTGCCCGGCTGCATTCTGCATTTGGGTGATCGACCCATACGCATCACACTTTATCGTGCACTGCGTGCTCTATCATTGTGGCAGACCATGAAGCTAGTGTGGCGTCTGACTTTCACGGACAGCATCAGCATCGAAGAGGTGGAAGAGTGCAAAAAACAAGATCTACTGGAGAAACTTATGCAGGAAATGGCAGGCGAATTTCCAGCTTTCTCAGATGTCTTCGTACGTGAACGTGATCTCTATCTGTGCCACTCGTTGCAATTGGCGGCTCTACCGCAAGCAGCACCCGGTGCACATCAGGTGCGTCCCGTCCGAGTCGTTGGTGTTGTTGGCATTGGACATGCCAATGGCATTGCAAAGATGTGGGGCCAAGTGGATCCCGAGAAGATACCGGCCATAATGGAAATACCACAGGCCAGCCTCAGTCAACGGATCTGCAAGAATACATTCAAGTATGGACTCATCGGACTGGGCGCCTATGGCGCCATTCGTTTTTTGCGGCCGCGTCTAACGCGTTTCTTTTAACTTTCATTGAGATGCATGTTTTTTCTTATATATTTGTTAAATTTATTTTCGTTATTAAGTTAAACAAACGCCCGGCAGCACTACCAAATGGGCATTGACGACATGATAAGTATTGTGAGTACTTGATGCTTTTGATAGAAAGTGTTTATACACAATCACAGATATAAATATATATAAATATATATATATATATATATATATATATATATATATATATATATATATATATTGTGTGCAAACCAAAAAAAAAAAAAAGACATTCAAACATATTCCTGGTTTTAAAAACCCAACAAAGATGAAACTAATAAAACGAAAATAGACACGCACATGTACATGTGTACTGGGCTAAACATAGCGCGACTGTGAATACGATTATATCAATTCATATTCAATTGTTTTACAAACGAACTTAATTTTAATTGTTGCTGCATAGTTGTAAAAGATAAAATAGAAACATCACACAGAGAGAGTTAGAATTTGCTTTCCTTTTTTTTCTTTTAACCAGTTAGAAGTTAGATTTAAATGGTTTCTGAACAGGCTACAAGAACAAAAGATAAAATTCCGATGTTTATTGTATGAAGCAATAAATGAATTTTGAACGAAACTCTAAATGTGAACGTGCCCGAGCCCATAAGCAGTTAGAAACAATTTATCATTCGACTTGATCCATGTGTATGTAAAATGTTATTCATTCCGTAGTAGAAACTCTGAAATTTTTAGATAATAAGTGGAAACGTGATGGACCTTCGCTATTGGAAGTATGACCGTGTGTTAAATGTTGCATATTATATTGAGGAATTTTACAATAAAAAATCAAAAACAAAAAATCGAAACTAAAATAAAACCGACCTAGAAGTACTTTATTATCAATAACTACAAACAACAAATTTGAACTGTATCTTAAAAAAAATGGTATTACAAATAAAAGCCAACTTGTTTTTGACGCTGCGTAGTTTGTGCTAATTTAGAACTGGTGTTATTTAGCATTTAAAATAGTGAACCACCCGAAAAACATTTTCAAAATCCGACTTTGTGTATAATTGACTCAAATAAAAATTTACATACCCCAAAAAAAAGTTTCGTTTTCCTTAGGGGTTAATGCAACTTGGAAAAAAGTGTCATTTTGACTACACTGTATGTAAATAAAGGGCACAAATATATGGACATATATTCATGGACTTCAGTCAAAAGAAAGAATTGTCCAATTGTAATATATGCTTGGATCTTAAAATAAATTTGGGAAAAAAAAAATGAATTAATTATGAAACCGTATTTTAAAGGAGCTTTGAGCTGATATAGATCCTTTGTCATACAATAAATTGTTCCTAGATAGGTGTTTGTGTTTATATAGGTTCATGTCATGCATAAATTTCCCTATATACGCAAGCCATGCCCAATTGTCACGTTAATGTCCCTTTATGAATATCCCTTTTTTTTTACAAATATCCTTCTCTAAGGCCTAGTTCGCAACATTTGACAGGAAATGACCGGAGCACACTCTAAATACTTACTTTTTATATACAAATTATCAATGACAGTTTAAATGATAGTAGCTTTTGCTCAAAACTAGTCTAAATTTCAAGAATATAGGAGAGCTAACACTCTGCTGCGATTTAGATTATTCATATTCAGGCTCCATCAAGTGTTAGATTGTTATGACACTTACATATACACTGCGTTTGTTTTGTTTTTATTATGTACTTTAAACGTATCTTAAGCACTAAACGTCTCTCTTGTATGTGTGTGTGTGTGTGTGTGTGTTTGCCATAAATCTTGTGTGTTTTGCATCTTTCCTTTCTATTTGATTTTTAAGTTAAAATTTTCAACATTTTTGTGTGTGATTGATGTTGCTTTTTTTTTTAGTTTTGTTTTTGCGCTTATATGTAGGTAACATATCTTTCTCTTACAATTTGCTGCAATACAAATAAAAGTCTTAAAGTGTAACTGTAAAATTCTAAATAGTTACAAATTAAATACTAAATACATACGTAGTTAATTTTGAGGTGTGTTATGTGTGTACGTGTGTATGTGTGTTTGTTTAGGAAGGGTTTTCTTTTATGTTCTCTTTTTTTTAAGTATTTTTTTTTTGTTTTTGTTTTTTGTATTTTTTTTTTTTTAGGTTGGTAATGCAAATATGTATCGTATTTTAAATTATAACTTAGAAACTTGGAAAAATTCAAATCAAAGGCTGGGCGCAGTTGTTCACAGAGAGTGCCACAGTTGAATGTGACTTGTGATTGTTAATTGGGGCAGCATTAGAATAACAAATTGTATGATCACATTGTAAGCAAATGTTATCCAGCTTATATAGTTGCCATTATTTTCGATGTGCTCCTCCCTGTGAGCGCTTCAGTGCCCGTTGTCACACCAATATTTGTTTGCTGTTTGTTGTTGATTGTTGTTGTTTTTGTTTGTTTATTTAAATGTATTAAATTTTTATATTTTAGTGTGTGCTTTGCCTCCGGCTTGGGGATGCAGCTACAGCCAGCCCAGCCTACGGCGTCTCCGTCGACTCGACCTTTACTTCAGATTTAATGCTCGATGAAAGATGGTTATTAGGGTCGGGCGCACTCAGGTGCTAAAAGCAAGATGTAAATTTGAATTAGAAATGCATCACTTATCAAATTACAATAATAATAATAATAATAATAATAATAGTAGTACGTACGTACGTACGTACGTATGTATGCATGTATGTATGTATGTATTTATGTATATAATTTATACATATATATAGAATATATTTGATACAAAACGTAAGAGGTGTTAGTAAACCCTAGCCTAGGCAAACAACAACTAATGACCAATATAATAATAACAAACAACATCAACAACAACATGAAACAACAACATCAACAACAACAACAACACAAGCTAGACCGCACAAACACACACACATACGCACACACACACTTATGCGAGGTGCAAACAGCTTTTGGTATTTGAATGATTTAATATTTATTTCGGATTTAATTTTCCTCTTTTTCGCACGCACACACACAACACACACACACGCACGCACGCACGCACGCATACACACACACAACACTCACTGTTGGCTGGTGGTACCTACCGATTGGCTACTCACAATCCCGAGCGGCAATCCACCAACTTGCGGCGACAAATGCGGCACAGTTGGCACAGCTGCATTTTGTGGTGGTACCGTGGATGGCAGGAGCGCAGCAGCCGCTGCCGCTGCGGCGGCCACAGCGACAGCAGTCGCTGCCACAGAGTTGTTGCCGGTTGCCGTCGGTGGCGGCGGTATCAAAGCAGCGTTGCTTGCGTTACTGCCGCTGCCAATGCCGCCGACGACGACGCCGCCGCCGCCGCCGCTGCTGCCGCCGCTACCGCTGCCCAAATTTGTTGTACTGTGGGGACCATCGTGCGGTGTGGTGCTGTGTGCCCGATGCTGCAGTGCGCCTGTATAATAGCCGCCATTTAATCCTGTTTTGTATTTCGATTTGTTTGTATTTGTTGGTATTTAGGTAAAGTTAATAATATGTTGCTGTTTATCTTGGTATACTTAATATTCTTTAGAGGAAAGAGTTGGGAGTTGAATATGGGGGAGTTTCAGTTATATTGAGTTGTTTCTCGATTTTTGTGGTGGCTGCGTGTGGTCTAAGACGGGCAAGTGGCGAATAGGAAAGAGACATATATATATAAATATATATATATGCATATATAATATATATATATATATATATATATATATATACATATGATGCGAATGAGTTCAGAACAGGCGCCTATACGACTAACTTCAGCTGCTGACCGAATGTGTTTTCATTTGTTTGCTTGCCTTATATAAACAATGCGCACCTATATACACTAAGATCTATCAATTCCGTTGGCCGACGTTCATAAATTACTGACTTTCGATTTTATGTGTTATTAGGAGGGGATTGCACAACTAAGTCTATAGTATATATTTTAATCGATATTGTTTAAAGATAATGATTTAAAGCTTGCTCTGCTCTTCACTCAAATGATGCCATCATCCCGAAATGGAAAATAATGTAATTATAAATTAATAAAAAAACAAAAAAAATTAGTTAATTTACTTCTTAAACAATTTTGCAACTATGCGCCACACAAAATCAACAAAAATTGGTTCTTTAAAGTTTTTTCTTTTATTTGTTTTCTGTTTCGTCTCTCGTTTGTTTTCTTTTTTGTTTATATTTTCTGGAAAGGTTTTGTTGGTTGGTTTTTCTTTTCTCGAAATTAACTTGCTCTGTTTTCAATTTTTTTTTTTTTTTTTTTTTTTAATTTTTTTGTTTAATTTTATTTAGCTTTCACAGTTATTAAAAATATTTTTATACATTACAAAATAACAGTATTTAATTCTTTTTGTCTCTTTTACTTTTTCTTTTACGCTTATGCTTATTAATTTCCTTTCTTTTGCTCAGTTTTATATTGTTGCAGCTTGTTTATATACTCGTAGGATCGTGTATATATATATATATATATATATATATATATATGTGTGTGTGTATGTGTGTTGGGTCTTTTTGTTGTGTATATGCGTAATTATGTTTTGTGCTTGAAATTTAACAAATTTTGTCAGCTTGAAAGAAAAAGAAGTAAATTACATCATAAAAATAAGAAATAAAACTGTTGATGCATTTTTCTCGTAAGGAATATTTTTTGTATGTTTGCTTGAATTGGTCTTGAGCGAAAATTAAAAAAGAATAATTGTGAAAAATTGGCGTCAATTGCATTAATTGTTTAATCATTAACTTAAATTGCAAAAATTTTACAAAATCATACTTTGCGCCGTTTTTTGTTTTGTTTTTTTTTTTCTGTTTTTTTTTTTGTAATTATTCTTAAATTTTACACGCTAACAATTCTAGATACACCGAGGACTCGGTTGATCATGTGCTGTTTTCTTTCTTTTCTTCTTTTGTTGTTTTTATCTTATTTTCTGCTCAATAAGGTAAATCTAAGTTTTTAATAGTAATTTTTTTGCTTTTTTTTTTATTTTGTTTTTAATATAATTTCTGTTATGTTTTAAATGTACATAGACTATGCATTAATATTACTTTTCTCTCATTTTTCTTTTATATTTTTAATTTTATATTTATTTATAGATGTGGTTTAAATATATTAACGCGCCGTGTTGTTGTATTTAATAATTTTAGTTTATTTGTGTGTGTGTGTGTGTGTGTGTGTGGTGTATGTGTGTTGTTGTTGTTCTTGTTATGTATAAACGTATTTAAATAATTACTTCTGTTCTGGACTCAGCATATATAAGGTCTTTTTAGGCAAGGCGAAAATAAACACGGATGATGAGATCATTTTGCATTTGCATTTTAGAGCAGTGTATTGAGCAACAAATTAACTGTTTTTGTTTTCTTTTTTTATTTCAATGCAATTTCAATCTATATATATATATATATATAAATATATGTTAAAGGAAAGTCAGTAATTTATGGCGCAAAATCAATTGGTTCTTATAAATAATACGTTTTCTCGTTTGATAATTACAAAATATTGGAGGCATTTGGAAGCTACAGATATATATATATAAAAAATTTCTATCGCTTGTGGTTAGTAAATATTACAACGTATAATACGATATATATATATATATAATATATATGTGCTTGAACAAAATCTCTTACATTCGTTTTGTAGTAATTTATCTGTTCTGTTTTATTTTATTTATTTATTTTTATTTTGTATTCTTTTTTGTTGTATAGATCGTTAGTTATAGATTAAGTGTGTGAGAGGCAGGGGTCTCAAAACAATTAACAACAACAATCCATCAAATTGTTTACTTTCACCTTTTGCTGTAAGTAATTATGAATTTTGTATACATATGCAAACATATATACATACATACATAAATACATATCTACATACGCATATGAATATATGTATATATACATATATATTCATATACATGTACATATATAATATATATAGAATTTTTGTACATTCTACAAAGATATTACAGTTTTAAGCTAGCTACAAACGCTGACAACTTCTCTTTTTGTGGGGACAAAACGACTTTTTTGTTAATAAATATATAGCAGTCGAATTTCGTTAAAAATAAAAACCATTTGCAATCAGTTTTAACAATAAATTCTGATAGATTTAAGGACTTGTCAAAAGGAAACAAAAAAAAATAGAAAGTATAAACAAAAATAAACGAAAATAAAACGAATTCCAAAAAGTTGCCACTCTGCTTAAGATCCTGTGCTGTGCTGTGCTCTGCTTGTAAGCATTTTATCTCAGCATTTAAAGATATATCTTTGAGTTAGTACGCAAAAGTTGTTACATTGCTTTGCAGTTTGTATAACTAGCTATGCATATAAGTTCGTGTATAATCATTTATATAACTCTTTACCCAACATCGGTCGCGCATCTAAACCTTCTACTCAACATATTCATTATTTATGTTCGTGTTGCTAAATATATATTTATATATATACATATATATCTGTATATATGCATATATATTTATATAGCTTAAACTGTTTAACTTATATATCAACTTTTTCTTGAAATCTTGATTCAACGCGACTCTTGCTCTCACTTTCTATATATGTATTTATATGTATGTGTGCTTTGAAATGAATCAGAAGAATAGAAGTATGTATATATGTAGACGCTCTCTGCATTAATGTGTGTGTTGTTTTGCGTGTGTGCGTGTATTAGTGTGTGTTTATATGTGTATATGTGTAATTGTGATTGTTTGCTTAAACGACTTCTGATTTCTGTTACTGTTTCTGGTTTTTTTTTTTCTTTTTGTTTCGAATTTTGTTTTTAATTCTCTTTTTTCTTTTTGTTATGTTGTTTGTAACGCTCTCTCCCTGGCATCTGTATCAGCCTCCCACTACTTTTCTTGATTTGATATCATTTGTAGTTTACCTTCGGGATAAACAGCCGCCGCAACTCCACCAGCCGCAGTGGTTGGCGGCGTGCGCATGAAGTACTCCTTGTTAACGCAATTCCTCAGCACTTCTGGAATATTGCCGACAATCGCTCGTCGTATTTCGGTGGCTGCCATTTCGCGCAGCTCCGTTGCGGATGCATCGCTGAAGAAGGCGGCGTGTGGTGTACAAATTAGATTTGGAGCATCTTTCAGTGCGCCCTGCAAGTCAAATTTGAAATAAATCTCAATTAGTATAAAACATATCAAGCGTAATTGTGGGCGTCGTCTCAGATTGCGTAAAATGTTTCGTTTTACAACAATCTCTTACTTGAAATACATTGTATGGTTCGTTCTCGTGCACATCCAATGCAGCTGCTCTTATCCGACCCTGTTTTAGTGCCAGCGCCAAAGTCTCATCATCCACCAGACCGCCGCGGGCGGTGTTCACCAGAAATGCACCAGGTCGCATCTATATCAATTGAATTTAATCATATAATTATTTCGCACAAACTCGAAGGTTATCACGTGTAAATACCTGTTTAATTGTGAATTCATTGATTAAATGGTGATTGTGCTCGTTGAGCGTACAATGCAGTGAAACGCAGTCGGACTGGAATAGCAGATCTTGCAGCGTATAAACGCGCGTGAGGCCGAGAGATTTATCGATGCCGTCGGGTAGGTAGGGATCGTAGAATATAACATTGAAGCCAAAAGCTTTTGCTCTCAACGCGACAGCGCTGCCAATGCGGCCCAAACCAACTAAGCCTAAGGTATCGCCACGTATACGAGCGCAGCCCTATACAAGGTAACATAAATTACAGAATTATTATAAGTGTCTATAATATATACAAAGATTATTGGATCTTCCACAATATACGTACATGCGCCGCTTCTCGCACTTGTTCGGGGCCCGTAAACTTTTTGCCCTCGCGCACCATATTCGCCAGCCAATATGTGCGCCTATAAAGGTTCAATATCAAGCACATTGTTGTGTCTGCAACTTCCTCAACACCATAGCCAGGGACATTGCATACAGCGATGCCCAATTCGCCAGCGGCTTTGACATCAATGTTATCTGTGCCGCTGCCAATGCGCACAATGATGCGTAAAGCTTTGAATTTCTCAAGATCCTCCTTGGTCAAGATGATGGTGTGCCACATTAAGGCGCCAACTGCTTCGTTTAGCACCTACCAAAAAGACAAGATATTAATTATGATAATCGTAAATTGTATATATAATTTGTATTGTGCTTACCTTCTCGTGGATTTCGGATGTGCTCTGTGCATCGCAGAAGGCCACTGTAGCCACATCCTTTAGTATGGGCATCTCAATTGAACAGTCGCGTCCATCCAGCAGCGCAACCAACGGTCGCGCCTGCAGCGGACCATTGGCAAAGCTGCCTTTGACATCAATGCGCGAACGCTTCGGCATCATAAGATTTTTGTCCATATTTTATTGTGTTTTTGTTTTATTTATTTTTTTTATAATATATATATATTATGGATTCTGCTTATTGTTAAGTTATTTATATATATAAATATATATACATATACATATATGTTTATCTATATATATATATATTACATATATATATACATATATATATTATATATATACATATACATATATATATATAAATATATATATATATATAAATTCCTTTCCTTAACGTTTACTTCTAGTTGTTGTTAATCTGTGTTGTGTCTGTTGAATTGTATCTTCGTTACGTGTAGCAGTTTCTTTAATTTCAATCAACGGAAACAAAACCTTTTTCAAGACGACGATTCACACATTGCAATCATTTTTGGCGCTTCATATTGAAATCGAGAATCCTGCAAGTAAAAGCAAGACAAAAATTAATACACAAATTTATATACATAAATAATACAAGCTGCAAATTAAATGGAAAAACATGAAATCCGATGTCAAAAGTACAAACAACAAATCGCTTACGAATTGCTAACAAATCGCGTCAGTGTCAGCACAATATTCACCGATGACAAGTTTTCGTTTGGATTTCGCAATAGTCAGCGATAAAGATACTATTTGTTTGCACACCGCGCAACCTTCCTCCCCACCGCACACTCCAAACCGTCTTCGAGAGCGCAGGGAGGCGCGGTGGTGAACGACGAGGTGCAAGAACATAGAAATTTAACGCTTCGGCTTGGGTCAGCGTGTATTGTTTCATATATTTACGTTATGTACTCTTATCTTTCGTAAATGTAAGACTTGTTGTTGGAGCAGCACAGCGCAGAGCAGCTGCTATCGTTACATTAACAACAAATCACGATTTATATTATCATACCACATGGCATTCCCCCCTCATTCCACAGTTTTCTAGAATTTCCTATACGCTTATCAACAATGCAAGCACAGTAACCAGCAACAGTAACATCTATTCAGGTATTGCTCTATTGTGTTTGATTTTCGGATTAGTTGACGTGTTCCTTGCCCGTATCTTATCAAGAGTAATAGAATGAACAACGTCGTTCGGGCAGTCGCGATAAGCGAAGACACTGTCTGATCGAGTCTTAAAGTTGAGAATACATTTCTCTTGTATTTATAATATTCAAGGTCGCTTTAATTGCATTCTTACGGATTACTGCCAGAACCAGATTCAAAAAATTACTTCTATTACTGTACCATTTTTTTTTAAAGAAAATATATCAATTTGGTATATAATAAAAATAATCTATCTAAAAATTATATTTCTTTAGACTTTTAGCCAATTTTCAAAATTAAATAAAAATCTGTATTATTTTTTACACACTTGCCGGTATTAAATGTTTTGAGTTTAATCAGGTTTTCTATACGAAAACGAGTATTCATCTGTTCATCCGTATGAAATCAAAGTATTGCTCTACATACTTGATGCTACTTTTGTTCACATTGTTTGAATATGAAATATATATAAAAAACATTGATTATTTAATACATTTTAGGTGTTTATACAACAGCAACCTGTATTACGCAAATGGTTACACCTTTGTGAAATATTCTTATAACCGAACTTCGGCAATCAAGAAGACTACGAATGCTAAAAAAAAATTAGTGCAATTAAGAGTTGGCTGAGAGGATTATGAGCTAAACGCACACACAGCAACGATTCATATCGCTTATGTGAATAGCGTTTATTTACAAAAATAAAAATAAAAAATTGATAAGCCATCAAGTGTAGATACTGTTTTCTCTGTGTGTGTGTTTCGAAATCAACAGAACAGACACATGGGTCGGCCTGTCATAACAACATCAGATATGAAGACACACATGATAGACTCAAATCAACTGAACAGCATACAGTAGTCGCCCAATAACTGCAACTTTGAGAAACAATACAGCCGTGAAGAACTAGTTTTCAAATTTTAACAATATCAAATTTTAATCTCTAACCCATAATCATTGATCTTCTGAAGTCTGAATCCCAAGAATCTGAATTAGCCTTTGCCCACTGTACTGTGCATACAAACACAATAATAACCATAATCATATTAATAGCAATGTCAGCAAAAAGAAACGAAAAAAAAAGTGGAATGCACAGATGTTCAGATAATGGCAACAAATGTCTAGTAGACAATTATGACATAAATATATATATATTCAGTACATATATATTATATAGAATTTGTAGCATTCAGACTATGGTTTGTTTATTTTTAAAACAATTTTCAAGACATTTGTGATCATTGCTTAAGATTGCGCACGGCTTTTTTCGCTTTTGGGACTGATTAGGTTGAATTATATATATTTTTGGTCGATCGAAATTTGTGTGGCAACAGTTGAAGACTGAACAGTGAAAGGAAGCCGCAGACCGAGAGTCACAACACATTTGAAAGCGCGCCAAAAACCAGTTTTGCAAGTGAACCAAAAAAATAAAAACTAGTGGCAACAACTTTTGAGCTGCTGCTGCCTCTACAGGATGCAGCAACGTGTTCCATGCGCCCACGCAGTTGAGAAAGTTGAAAGAAAAAAACCTGTTGATGTGTGTCTGTATATATGCACACACACACACACGCACGAATTATCACACACACATACGCAAACAGTAAATCATATACCACACACATAAATCACAAACTCAAGCGCCGCAGATGAGTGTACAGTAATATCTAACAGATACATTTCACTGCTCAACTATTCTGGTTGCTGCTGTTGTTGTTAAAGTTATTGTCGCTACCTGAGCCGAGCAGCCGCTACAGCCGCCGGCTGTCTATCAGCAGCAAGTAAAAAGTCAAACTAAGAACACGAATACACAATTACAAACTGCTATGGCGAATGGCAGTTTGTATCTCATTCTTTCTTTCTTTCTGTCTGTCTTTTTTTTCTCCTTATTTTATTTAGACAAACCAAGCCAAGCCAGCAGCAAACCGGTTTATCAACCCGACGGACGCACGATAACAAAACCAACAAAGAGCAAAAGTACAATTTTAATGCATATGTGTGTAGTTTGATACCCTGGCAACATTAATAATAGACACAAGCAAGGGTATATGGAATTTGTGCTATTAGCATTATAAATTTGCAATGTAAATATTTACATCTAAATGGATTCAATTCTATAAAAATATTTTAGTATTCAATAGCAATCAATTAATAATATAAGATATTACAGTTAAAGCGAAAAGTAAGCACATTAATTAAATGAAAATTATATTCAACTTGCTGTTTGAGTACAGGGTATTTACTGGGTTGAGTACGCTAAACAAGTGCACTGTTACTTGTTTTTATCTTTCTTTTTGCCACAATTTTTCAGGCAGGAAAAACTCATGTTGGCTTAAATTGTTTGTTGGCTTAATGCCACAATAACGAAAACGAAGCATTGGCTCGAGCCGACAACTCACAGCGAGTCCAGTGTATGTTTGGAACACGTTTAAATATACATATTTACAAGTCATGCGCATTTGTACACTCCACAGACACACAGCCGCACACACATACACTCATACATACATATATATGCGTATTTCAGTACGTGTTTGTGTCAGTCTTGGGGCAGGCAAAAAGTTTTTAAAGTGCTCATGCTGATGACGCCATTGCAACAGTCAAAAGTCATACGTCGAATAGGCCAGAGCGAGAGAGAATGAACCGGGCAAGGGAGAAAGAGTGTGTGTTACGTCTATGTGCGAGGGAGACAGATAGAAAAGCCCAACTTGTGTCTGCTTTCCGCTTGAGTTGGGGGTCATATGAAATAAGGGAGCTGCAAAACAGACACACAAATTACAAGTTGATGCACTTTATAGACTTTTACTGCCTGCCGCCGCCTGTCGATTTTGCACTTGGAATCAATATAATCAAATTTAATTAAAGGAAATTGAGAATCCATTATTTAATCTCAAATATTATTTTTATTATTTCACTGAAGCCAAACTGTACTGTACTCTCTCATTTGCTGGAGTTTGCCAGCAGTGGGACAGCAAGTTGATTTGAATTGAATTTTAAATATTCGCCCTCTCGTCTGCTTGCAAATTGTTTTGTCTTTGAATTAACGGTTACTTCGTGACGTCGCATTTCGCGCGCTTTTTTCTTCCGTCTGGTCTGCTCATGAATTAGCATAGAAGCCGGCAAAGCTGCTGTCGTCGATCCGCTTTAAGCTGAACTTTTTGCTCTTTCATCATTACGAATAAATGCTTGTTTTTTTTTATCTTTTCTGCCTCTGTCTTTCTTTTCAATCTTGTCTGTTTGGCTGAGTAAAAAACGGTTCTGTGTTTAGATTAAATGACGCAAATCAAATACACAAAAAAAAAATAAAATATGCAAGCATTGCAAGTCATTTCGGTCAGCAAATACACAAAAAAAAAATAAAACAATTTATATTGGCTCGCACGCTTTTTGCCATTTTCAGACAGCTGCTGTTTCTGCTGCTAAAACCCATTTGGCACAATAATCAAATTCTGTATTGCGTTGATTTATGTTTTTTATTTAGACTAAGAGCGCGTCAGTAAATTTGGCTGCAGATCGATCGACGATATAAAACAGCCAGCAAGGCAGCACAAGCAAACCTTCCTCTCGCATTGCTTCTCCTTGAAATACGCACGAACATACAGATGTACAGTAAAGTCTACTTAATTCGAACTATATATTAATTGTACTATATTTCTTTTTTTGTACGCTACAGTTAAAATTCGACAAAACTACGAGTCTCTTGGGCGCATATTTTTCAATAAGACATTTCTTTTTATTTGCCAAATTGCCAAATATTATCCCTAGAGCAAAACAATTTTTCAAACGAATAAAATACACAAAACTGGACAGATGTATTCTGTAAAATATTTTGGGTCAACAAATATTGAATATTTTTGTATATGATTTGCAATTTTAATTTTTTGTTGCTAGTGAAATTATTGCTTAAGGCTTTGAAATGTTTTGTTGTTTTGTATCAGTTTAAGAGTATTTACTGTATTTATTTTTAAACTTTTTCATAGGAATTACAATTTGAACGATTGTGTGCTATTTTGGTGATTTTTGTTTTGCAATTCTCAAAGTGTGAAATTCTTGTCGCAGGTGTCTAGTCTTCTTTTTGTTTTCTTATTTGCTTTTTTTACATTTTGGCATTCAGCAACAAACAAAATGTTAGCTACAATAAACATGAACAATTGATAAGCGTACGTTAGCTGCAATGTACGCAAAACAAGAAATGAGGAGTGGAAAAGAGGTGGAAGAAATGGAAGAACTGCATACACACTGATAGCAGATATTTGCAAACACCCACACCCATACCCACACCCACTCTAAACATTTATTGTGCCTCACTTGAGTGAACTAAAGGAAAATTTTCAAGTGGAATTTTCATGTTCAAAACTCATAGACAATACTTTGAATATATAAATATATATATATATATATCGTAGTGTAGATACGAAGGAAAAACAAAGCTAATTCGAGTTTGCCTTGTCTGCCCATCCCGAAAACAAAGATCGTTATATGGAAAAAGAGAAAATTCATAACAATGCAAATATGCGAAATAGACTAAAATTGGATGGAGGCGGTGCCAACAAAAAAAATATGATTACACAGCGCAGACAGGCGAGCACAAGTGTTGTGACGGTATGTGTATGTGCTTGTGTGTGTATGCATGCTGACGGGTACAGCAAGGGCGCCAGAACGAAACAACGATGGAAAACATGACAAGCGAAAAAAATGTTGTAATAAAACTAGAAACAAGCGCCAATTTCATTGGCCTGCAAGGGTATGGTTGAAGGGGCCTGGAAGGGAGACACATCAAGCTGTTTGTGTGTGTAAGTAAAATATTTATGGACATCGACAGCACCATCGGTTTTATAAACTCTTTTTTTTTACGTGCGCGCATTTGTATTTGTAGCTACTTATTTATTTATGTATGCATAAATTGCAAAACAAAAACAATGCACATGTACACACACATACCAACGGGACTGGCATCGATACCCCCACCGACTTGCATTACCCATGCTATTCATGTTTTTCTACTTATTCCTTTTTTTTTCAATCAATATGCAGGCGGTGGCGGCGTTGCAGGCCACTGGGCAAGAAGTCAGTCACAATGAAGCGGGCAGGCGCGGCAGCTATTTATAGAACAAAACGAGCTGACCGGACCACCATTCAGCAAAGGGGGAACAGAAACAGAATCAGAAACTAAACTTTAATGCGCACTCGTACTCGGAGAGCATCAGGAAGCTTTAACTGTATTTAAAGAGTTCAAAGCTTTGCTCTCGCTCACACTTTTGCACGAACTTTGCAAGTAAAACGAAAATTTGATACACTTTCACCCTTTAAAGGACTCACAAACTCAGCTCTTTGTGCTTGGCAAATAAACGCGGTGCTGCAAAACAGCAACAGAAATGCTGTTGAAATATGTCATTCGCTTGCTGGAGGAGCTGGACTGGCTCTCTCTTTTTCTCTTGTTTGTTAGTTCGCTGTCTCGTTTGTTGGCTCACTCGAACGAATTGTGGCGGCGGCAAAATAACAACGATGAGACACAGCAGCGGCGTTAGCCAGCATGTTGCAGCAGTGTGGGGCGGAGTATTTGAAAGGTACAGGGGCGTTGCGCAGTGAACCTTGCGTGTATATTGTCACTCGGCATCGGCAGAAAGCAATAAACACACGTACCCCGCTGCCACATACTAGATAATATGTGTAATTAATGCATCTGTGTTCGTACAAATATTATTGCACAATATATTTATGTTTTGCGTATAGGCAATAATAAAAATAATTATTGCTATCACTCGCTTTCTCGCATAAAGAGACACTGTTATACACTGGCTTACTCAGCAGCGATACTAAAAATATATATATATACGCACACACTCAAACATACACACATACAAGCGCATGTAAATCCGCTTTAAAAATTCATACGAAATTCTGCACGTTTAAATTTTTTGTACACGTTTATCGCGCACGCATACGCAAACATACATACATATATATATATATATATATATATATACACATACACACACACATGCACAAACTAAGTGAGAGACTCACGAGCATACACACGCTGTTCGAAAACAAAAAGAAGAAGCAATACATTTATCCATATTAGAGATTAAGTGACGATGAATAGCCCGCACAAAATATGTATAGATACATAATATTTTTTTGTTATTAAATTCGCAGCAACAACAGCAACAGCGCACTAGTTTTTCAATTTCAATATATTTTTCATTTCGTTTTTCCTCATTGCGGCGGCGGCAACGGCGACGGTGGCGGCCGCAGCTCGCGTTTTTTTTTTTTTTTTTTTTTTTGCGATTTTGTAATTTCACAAAATTCACGTGCTAAACACTTTCCCACAAGCACAATTTATAGATAAATATTTGCCGGCTAGTTTAGTGCACAATTTTCATGCATTTTTAATAAATTCTGTATACTTTTTATATATTTTTCAACAAATCTTTTACCAGCAACGCGTCCAAATTCCACTTTCGACTCGCAGCTTTCAAAATGGCGGAATACGAATACGGCAATTTTTAGTTTTAGTACAGCAATGACGCGATGCTACTCACTACCGCGATGCTACTCATTTGCCGCGTATTACTAATAATATATGTAATTGTTTACGAACAATCAATACACGATCTCATATAACACACCTGACAATTAATTACGTACTGTTTATTGGACGATTTAACTCGAATTGCACTATTATCTACACAACTTTTCTTTTCCATCCACTTGCACAAAAAATATTCTCTTTTATGCTTCTTCTACTGTGAAACAACCATTCTCGTGTTTACGTATTTACGCACACTCAGATGAAAACGCGATGCCGAATGACTTGAAAATATACTCTTGCAAATATAATTTTATCACAAATGAATACAGCCCCTTTACACTTACATTAATTAAATAAAAAAATTAATTTGGCGATAATCAAACTAAAAATACGTAAGTTAAGCCGACAAAGAAACGCGCACTGCTCGATGAGACCTGCGATGGGTTCGGACGATACTTTCCGGGTATCGATAACGATATATATAAAATTACTTTGTTTCGATGCCAAAGAATGCACATTGCATTTGTATTCGTATTCGTGTTCAGTCAGTTTTGCATAAAAGGAAGAAGAGGCACAAAGACAAGTGCGGGCGTGAAAACTAAATCAATTTGGCTCATCTAAAACTTATTAAAACACATTTTACTCACATAGCAACAAAATCAACATGTCCGCCAGGAGAGCAACGCATGCAGGAAGCTGGTATACAGATTCCGGTAACGTCATTTTTCCATATATAAATTCTTTGACCCTTGTGTTAATGCAATATATTGAGAAAATTCTAAATTATCTGAATCATATAAAGCTTTACACTTTAGCTTAGACTGCAATATTAGGGTTTTAAAATTGTTACCATTGTAATTAATTTTCTTAATAAAACACTATTCTGCTGATATAATTTTATCAAGAAGATGGCGTAAATAGATAAGATATAGAGGGAATTTATATAAAACATCCCAGTATGCACAATGCATTTCAAGCAGCTATAGCATATTTTTTTATTAATGAATTATTTAATAATTTAAGATTAAAATCAATTGTTAAAATACGCACGATTAAGCTTAAAAATTGGTTTCTGGCTTGTCACCTACTGAATTGCGTATTTCTTCCATGCGATCATATGCAATCTCTGTGGCCCAGCACAAACGCTGCTCCAGCTCGTTTGTGCGCTTACGTTGTTGCTTCAATGCGTCCAGGCCATGCTCCAGTTGGGTGCATGCCTGGAAGAAGTTGCTCAATTCGGGTATATCACCGAATTCACCGGGATGCTGACGAAAATCTTCGCTAACATTTTTGGTCAGTTTGTCCAAACGATTCTGCAAGAAACTGGACTCAAACATTTTATGTAGTTCACTGGTTGTGGCCTTGCCCAGATCTTTTGTCATATTGTTTATACGTAGGTTGCGTATGCGAGACTTCAACGAACCAAAATTGATTGACTCGAACTTCTCGCCAATGCCCTGAAACAATTGATAGCTCTGACCCAACTCCAGCTGCATCTTTTGCATATCCTCATCAATAGACTTTGTACTCTTAGACTCTAGAAACTCCGCTGATATGCTGTGCTCCAAACTGGGCAACATAGCCCTCAACGAGGTGGTACTTGATGTACCTATTATCGATGACGATGAGGATGACGACGCTTCGCTAGCTTGTGCCTGCCCAGCAATCGGTCGGTCATTCGATGGCTTCATAGTAATCGTTTTGCCGCCAATTGCCAAGCGATGCGATTGCGGATTATGATATATCTGAGCTTTATTCAAGTTCTTTTTCTTCTTTTGATGCTTGCTCTGCTGCAGTATGGGCAATGGCGTAGGCTTCATAAGGTCCTCAAATGATATTCTTCGTTTGGGATCATTGCTATTGCTGGAATTGATAAATAATTCACAGTAGAGTATCTTTTTATAGCATTTTATGTATCTTCTGTATGGTACTCACTTCTCCTCCATAATGGCCGTCAACTCATTTCGTATGCGATTATATAACTCATCGCTCTGCTTATTCTTTCCCTTGTCCATATTTCCGATTAACTTAAATTTATACACGTTGAAACAATAGGAATATAATTTAATGTTTTATTGCTGCTGTATGTATTGGGATAGCGCAGTTTCATCAAACTTTGAAATTTAATGTAGATATTCATTGAAACTTGTTTGAGCAGTTACTTAGCAACGCCGAAGCTACTCAGTTTCCATAGAAATATTCCTCTATCTGTGCTTGTAGTAATTTCCCTATATTCTCGTGATCAACAAATTGCCTTGTTGATCAAATTTCCCTTGTTGCTATTTTCATCATGAATAGCTATTAATCTAATTTTTCTATATAATTTTGCAGCGTCGGATCTCTCCAGACAATTGGATCGTTGGCTGGGCGCCGCGGACTTATCCCATGGACCAGCACGTGCCATTATTGCGCCGTAAGTGTTAACGTTAATTGAATTAAGAATCCAGCTTTATGCATTTATTATATATTATTTTATACGTTTTAGACATGCCGGCTATGCTTATTGTGGTGCCTGCGGTGCATTTGCCTATCGTCAAGTGAGCCCCGTTGTTGTGTAAGTGAGAGACACAATGCAATATGCCACTGAGCTGATGCCCTTTCTTGATTTCTGCAGTAAACGCATATTCATATTGGGACCATCGCATCACGTTCGCCTGCGCAGCTGTGCCTTATCGGTGACGAAAAAGTATAGGACACCATTATATGATCTCAAAATTGATACGGAAGGTGTGCCAGTTGGCAATAATAACTATATACAATTTAACTATATGTCTTTTGTGCAGTGAACGCCGAGCTGGAAAAGACGGGTCAATTCACCTGGATGGATATGAAGACGGACGAGGATGAGCACTCTATTGAAATGCATTTGCCGTACATAGCCAAAGTTATGGAGGAGTAAGTTGATTCATTACAACCATCAGATATTATATTAATCATATTCAATTTGCAGCTTTAAGGATCAGTTCACCATTGTGCCAATACTTGTGGGCTCGCTGAATCCGGAGCAGGAGGCACAGTATGGCAGTCTGTTGGCCAAATATTTCATGGATCCAACGAACCTATTTGTGATATCTTCCGATTTTTGCCATTGGGGACAGCGGTTTAGTTACACTTACTACGATCGCTCCTGCGGTCCCATACACAAGTGCATTGAGCAGTTGGACAAGCAGGGTATGGATATAATTGAGACGCTGAGTCCAACTGCGTTTACAGAGTATTTACGCAAATATAATAATACGATATGCGGACGTCATCCGATTGGCGTTATGTTAGGCGCTGTTAAAGCCCTGCAGGATCAGGGCTTTAAGAATATGAGCTTTAAATTTTTGAAATACGCGCAGAGCAGCCAGTGCCTGGACATGGAGGACTCCAGCGTTAGCTATGCCTCCGGTTCGCTCATCTTTGAGAATTAAACAAAATATGCAAAAAACAAAAGCAATATATATATATATAAAGTATTTCTGAAACTCAAATTTTATAAATATTATTGTTAGCAGCAAATTGTATGAAGAATAAAGCCGAAATTAAGTTCCATTTAATTTAATTTGCTTTTATTTGTATTTTTTTGTTTTCTCTTTTTTTTCTTGCTTTCTGAAACATCGAAATTGACATCTAAGTCATTTTTAATGATTTCATAGGGTATAATTTTTTGTTTTCTTTTTGCCTTATCGATGAAATGTTTGCGTTACGGCGGATGTATGTGAAGGATCTGTGTATGTGTGTGAGTGAGTGTGTGTGTGTATGTGTATGTATGTTGTTGTCATTGAAGCAACAGCTGTCATGGTCATAGCCACTTTACCACCAAGTAGCACCAACTCCTCCACCACCCGCAGCGGCGTCTGCTACTGCCGCATCTCCGGCAGAAGCTGCGCTTCCATTGAGGCGCGCACACTGCTCCGCTTCGCTGGCTATCTGGAGTGCGTTCATATTTTGCACGAATGCCTCGAGTGCCACATTCTCTTCGGGACTGTAGGGCGAGGTGCGCTGGCTGTGCGGACTGCGACGCAAGAACTCATTCAGATCGCTGGCCACACTGGCGGGCTTCGAGCCAGCCGCCGGCTCAAAGTCATAGCCAAAGGGATCCGGCGCCGAGGTAGGCGGCGCCTGTGACAAACGTGGCATCATGTTGCCTTGCACAAACAGGTGGGTGGAATCTGCAACAGATCACATTGATCAGTACTCATAGCACAGTGTATTTAACTCAAAAACTAAGGACTAACCGCTGCCGTAATCGGCGGCCACATTGTCGCAGTAGCTGTTCGCCTGCGATTGCTGCTGCTGCTGCTGCTGCTCGTAGGCGCTCGCTGAGCAGTTGCGATTGCCAAACACGGTTGTTATCTCCACATGATGCGGCGATGGCGATGTATTGTTGCGCGTGAAGTTGGACTCCGATATGTTGTGTATGGAGACCTGCAAGCAAAGATACGTGTTAGTGAGCACTAAAGATTTATCGAATCGATTATGGTTGCCCATTTGTCAAAATGTCCGCCTACATTATTTCAAATACCTAACCTTAAATATATAATTATAATTTCCCTATGTACAGTTAGATTTTCCAATAAGAATCTATTGCCGTCAATTAGATTATTTAAAACGATATGCTAATACCAATTGGAATCACAAATCATAAACTAAGAAAAAGGGAAATTAAAAAAAAAAAATATTCAATGCGACAAATTTATGCTAACTCAAGTTTTAGTTTACGTAAGACTGTAATGGAAACTAATACACTTTGTCACATATCTTGTTATTAAAAAATTTATAAGAACTAATGCTTGCTTGTTGTTGCTGTTCTCGATAAATGCAATTAGGACGAATAGAATGAGAAATATGTAGGCGACAACTTTTCGAATGGTATGTAATCCTTGCGGAACATGTTCGTTTGACTCGGCCAGGTTGGCTCGCAGGAACGCACCTCGTTGTTGAGATGCTGGCCCGGTATCAAATTCTTGAGGAATGCCGCATCGTCATAGCGTATGACGCCCGTGTTGGGTATGCCCTCGAGATAGGAATTGAAACCGGTGATGGTTGGCGGCGGCGAGTCATCGCCGCAATTATGATGCATGTGACAGTCGACGGGACCAGCACTGGGTCCGGCCCCACCACCAGCTGGCACGGATGTGGGGAATACCTCGAAGCCATTGTAATAGCTGGACTGTTGGTATTTTTCCTGCAGCGTGGAGCCAGTCGGCCCGGCACCATACTCCGATGTGGGCTGCCCAAAGCTGGACCATTGGCTCGATGCGGACGAATGGTTGTCTTTGGTCTTCTGCTTTAGCTCGCTGCCAATGGCGGACAAACATTTCTGCGCCTTCGGACGGGCAATGACGGCCGCATCGCCCACCAGACGACCCGGACCCGGACTGCTAGCCATGGGCACATTTGTGCAGCTAATACTGATATTATTGTGCGTGTCGATCATGCCGCCACCGCCTCCGCCTCCGCCGATGCCAACACCACTGCCACTGCTGCTGTTGCTGCTGCCGCCGCCACTGGCTGAGCCACTGGAAAAGTATGAGAAATTGGTGGGGGCAACTGGAACTGGTGCAGAGTTTGTGGCTTGGGCAGTGCTGCTGGGCGTGACAACCAATGGCGGCGACGTTAGCTTCTGCTGTGTGGCACGCGCCGCCTCGGCCACCGCCTCCTGTGGCGTATAGTAGTTGACATTGCTGCCAAACTGACGATAGCCGCCCATGGCCAATCCATTGGTTACCGCCTGATGCAGCGCCGGATTACGTATGGTGAACATGCCGTTCTCATTCTTAATAATCGCGGCCGGTTGATCCGTTGGCATCGATGCGGCTATCGGCAGACCTGCACCATAAGACCGCGCTGAAAATAATCGTATTGCTTAGTAATCGGAGAAAATCATGTGGGCTGAGATGTGTTTTGTACCTGGCGGAATGGGATTGGGATTCGATAGAATGCCACCCGGCACGGGGCCATTGTTAACGCCCTGATGGAACATTGGATTGCGGAGCGTTATGATGTTGCCACCAGCGCTGGCCTCCATGATGGGAGCCGCGCTGAGCGGATGCTGTGCCTGCTGCTGGCTGTCCGGGGCGGAGCGCTGTTTTTGACCAAGATTGGCGAGACCATTGCCAGTGGCAGCATTACCACCGCCCGACTTGCCACGGTTGCGGCGACGTCGTCTCGACGATTTGCCACTGGCACTGGCCGCAGCGGCTGCAGCAGCCACATTGATATTACCATTACCATTGGGCGGCATGCCTAGGGTCTGGCAGTTGCGGCTGGCGCTGGAGCGCGGATTGGCCTCCACCATAATGACGCCGCCGGCCGAGTCCATGCCCGCCGCATTGCCCGCATAGTAGCTGCTCATTAGATGTGCCTGCTGCTGCTGCTGCTGTTGCTGCTGCTGCTGCAGCGTATGATATTGCTGCTCAGCGAGCGGCTTGGAGAGCTTGCGTATGGATTCACTCTTCTGGCGCAGTTGTTCGCTCTTGGCCGGATCCACCTTGGTTAGCGTGATGCCCGGCGGCAGTGATAGATGCTCCACCTGAACGCCACGATTCAACTGATCCATGATGCTGCAGTTGGGCTGCTGCATCAACTGCTGCTGCTGCTGCTGCTGCTGCTTGCTGGATAAGCCGCTGCCAATGCGCAGATGCTGCATTTGCTGTGTCAGCGTGCTGGCATAGCTGCCGGCATGCGGCGGCATCGGCGGTGGTATGGCAACTTCGTTGGGATTGAAATAGCCCATGTGACTGGGTATGCCCGAGAGATCTTCTGCAAGTTTCAAATTGAGTTTGTCATTAGTGTGCATCGCCTTCATTGAATCGTTTAAGAGTTTACCCTGCTTCTGGCCACGATGTCCGCGCTTGCCCCGATGCGAACGCTTTGAGGTCTGCCCACCGGCGCAGCTCTGATCCGCGGCATTCGAGGAGCACGTGCTATTGCTGTTCGCATGCGGCAGTTGCTGCTGCTGCTGGCTGCCACTTGTTGTCTTCGAGCGTCCGCTGCCACGTCCGCCGCGCGACTGCGACACCCGCTGCCCGTTACCATTAATCGGCACCTGAGTCGTTGCCTGTGCCTGTGCCTGCGCCTGCGCCTGACCCTGATTGGTCTTTGTCTTGCGCGTGCTGCCATTTGACTGCGAGTCGGACGAACGCTGAGATTGATTTTTAGCCTGCGCCGGTGTCTGCTGCTGCAATGGCTGCTGCTGCGACGATGCTTTGCGCTGATTAGCAACAGAAGCTGACGTGGCTTTGCTTACCGGCTGCACCGGCAGCGCAGCTTGCGCTCGCGGCGCCTCACTCTTGGCCTTCTTAATGGGCGCCGCAGGTGCCGCCGACTTTTGCTTGGAATTTGGTGCAGCTGCAACGGGCTTCGGCGCGACGCTAATCTTCTGCTGCAGTTTCACTGGCGCCACTGCTGGCTGCTGCTCCACGCACACTTCCGACTCGCTGCCCGTCTCCCACTCGCCGTCCGAGGAGTCGAGCACATGCAGCGACTTGAAGGGATTGTTGTCCAATTGACCCTGATCGAGTCGCTGTTTCAAACGTTTGTGCTTCTTTACGGGCTCCGGCTCCGGCTCAGGCTCCGGATTGACCTCCGGAACGGGCTCAGGCTCGGGCTCGGGCTCGGGTTCGGGCTCTGCTTTGGGTGGCGGCGCTTCGGTCACAGTTTTGTTGGCATTCTTGGACGCCGCCTTTTTGTTGGCCTTGGGCTTGACGCTGCACACGGAGTTCTCGCGTGTGTTGACGGCGCTGCTTTGCGGCGTTTGCGACTTGGAGCTGCTGCCCGAGCTGGAACTGGATGCGATAGGTGGTGGTGGCAGCTGTGCTGCCATTGCCTTTTTTTGTTGTTTTTTATTCTTCGGTTTTACCTCCAGTTCAGCTGCAGGAGCCGCACCCGCACTCGCACCCGCAGCAGCAGCGGTGGCGGCAGCCGCGGCTGCAGCAACAGCATTTGCCTTCGCCGCCGCTGCTGCTGCTTCCCGTTTAGCATTCTTTTTCCTGGACTTGCTGCTCTTCTCATTCACAGATGGCGCCGAGTGCTTTGCCGTTGGCTGCGCTGAGGCCACCATGTGGCCATTGACAAAGGTGTAGAGCAACTTGTCCTCATCCGGTGAGCTGCCCTTGGCCACAACCGTCACCTGCTGCTCGCCGCCAGCGTGCGGCAGCTGCACACGTCGTATGGTGACTATGCGCTTGGATGGATCAGCGGTTATGGCATTCGCTGCCATCGCGGCGATCACATCACGCGGCAACTGCTGCTGCTGTTGTTGCGGCGGCTGTGGCGGCGCATAGCACATCGGTGTATGCGAGGCGCCAATGTGCGGTGGAAAGAAGGCGGCCGAGTTGATGAAGTTGGGATAGTGCGAATTAGGTGCAGGCGGTGCTGGGGCTGGGGCAGGGGCAGGTGTAGGTGCAGGGGCAGGCGCAACCCGCGGAGGCAGCTGGGGCAAGCCCGGCAGATTGGGCAAGCCACCTTTCAGGATCTCATCGAGCTGGGCCAGCTTCTCCATTTGCTGCTCCTTGGTGGGCAGATAAGAGAATTTAAATTCGTTGTTCGCCTGCTTAATGGTCGCGATGAGCTCCAGTATGACCGTCTCCACTTTGCCCTTCGCTCGCTGCAGATTCTTAATGTTCACCTCTAATTCGGAAATTCGTTTCTTTTCGCGTCTGCGGCCGCCAGCAGCCGTTAAGGTTTTCATTTCATATTTGTCAATGTACTCCTTGAAGTAGATGTCAAGAAACTGGCTGCGCAAATCCTCCAGCTCCCTAATGCGCTTCTCCTCCTCCTTGCGCTGCTTCTGCTTCGCCTTCTTGGCTGCCTTCTTGGGGTTCGTCGTTTGCGGCTGTTGCGGCTTGCCCTCAATGAAATTCAACGTCTCGTTTATCCAACGCTTTTGATCCTGCTCACGCGTATAGCTGCCCAAGAATTCGGCAAAGTCCTGCATCATTTCCTCTTTGCTGTAACTGCTCAGATCGGCGGGCAGGCTGCCAACGCTGCTGCTGACGCTGCCACCGCTACCGCCTGCCGAGCCATCGGCGTGCATCTGTATGCTCTTGCAGAGGCTGTCCAAGCAGAGCAGACTATTATCGCCATCCTCGATATTTTCGCCGATTTCATTGAGTGCCGCCGCGGCGGCAGCAGCTGCTGCAGCCGCTGCTGCTGCGGGCATTTTACGTGTGGCCGCTTGCACCTGCGCCGACGCAACTACCTTCAATGTGGGCGGCTGCTGGGTTGCCACTGGCTCATGCTTCTTACCCACAGTCGCCGCCTCGACTGGAGCCTTTGGCATTTGCTGCTGCGACGCTGTCAGCGTCTCTTGCCCGGTCTTGCTTTTGCGATCGTTCACAATCTGTGTGAGTTTTTTGCGCAAGCGATCGCGCGTCTCATTGAACCGCGCGTGATTGCACTCCTTCTTAACACGCTTCTTCGAGTGATTCTCCTTGCAGGGCTCACCAATGTCCGCATAGTCAGCACAGCCTGCGGCGCACAACAGAAAAATTGTATTTAATATTATTTCATATATTATATCCAGTTAGGCGCTGCTTACATTTGCGCATCTTTTCCTTGCACTTCTTGGAGTTATTCGAGTCGTTGCCGGCGCCCGTTTGCGTCGTTTCGTTTATCTTAGTCTTGCCAGAGCCCATGTTCGTGGTGCTATCCGGCTTTCCACGTTTTCTGTATACAAAAATTTAGTGTTAAATTAAATGAATGCTTGAAACTTTTTTGGCTGCTACGCTACTTACATCATTTGGGAGTCGTGTAGCTTCATCAGATGATCCACGCCGAATTGCATTTTGTCGATGTTTGCGTCACCGAGTGTGAAGCTGTCGAAGAGTAAACCACTTGGGAGTTATTAACTCGTTAGATATATTGAGGTGTATTGCATTCAAGGCAGTACTATCACAAGTGTATTGTTTAAGGGAACGCAATAATTTTATTTTGTTGAGATTATCAATACCTGCTATGATTCAAAGACTTTCTTACTCTCATGACACATTTGCTTAGTCATGAATAGGAAAATTGATATGTTGGTATTAAAATAGCGATAAATATTGGATATTCAATAGCCTCGCAAAATGTATCTATTTATATATAACTCATAGAGAAGAATATCTTCTGATATATAAACTTTTTAAAGTCCAATGTAAATTCATTAAAATTCTGACAGACCGCCTTGGATACATAAACTAAATAACATTTCCATATTCATATTATAATAATTCAAGTAAAACTTACTCATCCGTAATCTTGAAGGGCGAATAACTAAAATAATAAGTAAATACGAAAATTAATGAGCATTCATACCACATAATATTGCATTGCTACCCACCCGATGACCTGTGCCAAGAACTGCTCAAAGCGTCCATCGTCTTTGTCGCCCACGACGCTATTTGGGCGCAATCGCAAATCACCTTTGAGCAGCTCCAGATGCTTAAAGTCCGTGGCCGTCGAATTGAACTTGACAAAGAAATTGGCATAGATAGACAGTACGAAGGTCCAGTAGGTCTTGTAGACATAGTGCTGGTTCTTCAGCTCCTGCAGCTCGGCGGGACTAGGCGCCAGTTTGCGATTGAAGAACATCAGCGATGGCAGCGTGGTGCGCAGCTCCTCTCGCGAAAATGACAGCGGCTGGAAGCAACGCAACAAATGCTTGGTCAGCGGCGGCGACAATTCATTGGCAAGGATCTTGCGCGCCAGCTGGCAAGCGGAAACTCGGCAGTTTTCGCCGCAAAAGAATTGCGGCTCGATGCTGTCATAGCGATAGCGTTTGCGTGTCGCCAAATGTTGGAACACAGCCCAAGCCACGTGGTATGTGGTGCGCAATGAGGTATCCATCTCCTGACGCCGCAATGCCACTCCGTTCGATTCCTCCTTGTTGGCAACTGCAGCAGCCTCTGTTTGATTCCGCTGTTGTTGTTGCTGTGTAGCTGCAGCAGCAGCAGCAGCAGCAGCGGCGGCGGCGGCACTTGTGCTCGCTGCCATATGGTGTTTGGCCTCATCATTCGTGCAGGTGCTCAGTATTTTCGATTTCATTAATTTGGCGTCTTTCTCAACAATGCCGAGTGTTGTGCACTTGGCACAATGGCCGGCTTGTCGCGGCATTAGAGGTGTACCAGCTATGGAGCAAGTGATGCATTTGCAGTTCCTAAGCCCACGAAACGGAAATGATTAATAACAAAATTTCTTATTGAACATTTTTCTCTCTCATTCTTACTCGTTATGGTGTTCCAGCATTGCATTACACTTTTTACATAGGTCCTCGTGCACCAGCTTATTGGGCGGATCGTAGAAGCCGTCCGGCCATTTAAGCTTGGTGAATGCCATAATATTCTTCCAAGCCAGCTGACGATCGACAATACGCTGAAAATCGATGAACTCATCATCACTGATGTCCGGCAGCGAAAATGAGGTGGCATCCATAACGACCTTATCAAATATGTTATACACATCGAGTAGGCCCATGCGACGATCATGCTCCGTGGGCGACAAGTTGAACTTGTTTAGCTCCATCCAAATGTCCGTCCAGCGGCGCTCAATGGAGTGCATATGCTCATCAAATAGCATATAGCGTTTTATTAGCGCCGTTGTTTGGGTCGAGCCCTCGCCCTCCTTCAGAGACAATATGCATGCGAGCATGGTGTCGCCCAGCGGATTGAACACATGTTGCTGAAAGAGACGCTGGCACAATAGCACCCAGGAGAGCTTGAACTTGCGCAGAAAATCATTCTCAAAAGCGAACAGGCTTAGCGAAATTTTCTGTGAGATGCAGTTCAAATCGGAGTAGCCGTCGAGTAAATCTAATAATATAAATATATAAAAAGTGTTTACAATTGATTAAATATTAAGTTCAAATACAGCAAAAAATAATTTTAAATACATTTTACAGATCAAGTTTTCCAGTTATAAGTAATCTGATCTTAGTTAAGCAATGTTTATGTTTAGATAAATTCATTTTAAGCCTGTGTACTAAGTATTTACATTCTATAATTTGTTATGGCTACTCGGTTATTAACGTAACGATTTCAATGCGGATAATAATTTAAAATTGTTTTTAGAGTTCATATTTGATTGGTATTCAAAAAGACTAAGATATCAAAACAATTGAAAGCTATCACCCTTCGATTTAGACCTACATGTGAGCATCTTTTCGGCAGATATCTTCTCGTTCTCCTGCACATTCTGAGCAATTTCGATCATGCCCTCGGAAAATGCCTTCACAATGCACTCAACATTATAGGCGAGTATTTGTAGCAGCAGCATTGGATTGTTAGCCATCAGTCTGAAAGTTAACGTCGGTATGTTTATTTCGAATCATTTGATATTCATTCGAATGCACAAACAATTATATCAACTTACATGGCGCTGAATAGCACTAATATCATATTATCAGAGATCGCAGTATCATCAATAAAATCAAGATATTCGGCATTTTTATCGTAGAGAAAGCCGCTCGTAATCCAATAGATTTGCTTATTGGATTCCAATAGCTTCTCAAATTTGTTGTAGGCAGCATCGTTTCTGTGAATATAAATTTTTAATTAATCATTTTATCCAAATATGTATTGATTAATTTGAAACTAACTTTAGCATGGGGCTGTAGGCTTTAATAAGCACATCGAGCAACATGACGACCATGTGGGCAGCCTTGAATTGATCCATCATAATGGCCATGATGGTTTCGCGATATTCGAGACATTCCTTGCAGGAACAAAATGTGAAGAACTCCTCCTTTCGATGCTTCACAAATATCAAGGCAAGATTCTGAAAATAAAGCTACAATGGATTAGGTTTCAGCATGACAGTTTCATGGCAATAGGAGCACACCGTAATTGCACGCAGCTGTCCATCGGCATCCCTCAACGGATTCTTTGGATCCTCTGAGAATAAACGCATATTCTCAATGGCCATCTGAAAATGCAATAAGTATTTTTACTTCCGTCTTATTTTATGGGTTTAAGTTCAACGTACCAAATACGAGCGGGTCTCATCGTTTGGATCCTTGCTTTTCGACTTACACTCGTGCAGCAGCTTATCGCTAAGCTCCATCTCAATGACATTGTCTTCGCGCAGGCTCCATTGCATTAGCGAGACAACCTCCTTGTAGACCACATCCGATTTGGGCGCTGGCGCGTAAGGATCGAACGGCGGCAACGCCAATATCGTGTGCAGCGTATTTATGATGTTGCCTTCGGGAAAATTGAGACGCTCCAAAAGTTGACACGGCGGTGGTGGGCTTGGTTTGCAGCTGCTATTGCTTTTGCCCGCTGGTTTCGATTGGATGGGCAATGGCTTGTTGGCGCTGAGCGCCTCTCGCATTGCTGCCAATGCATCACATTTCAGTGGTAGTGTGTCGCCACAAATGCGCGGCGTGGCCGCATCAATGGACATTTTCATGCTCACATGATAGCAAGAGGCGGCATCCAGTTCACCATTGACAACAGCCTCGGCAGCAGCCACAACACTCGCATCGATGCTGCAGGTACGGGTTATGGTTTTGGGTCCCTTGGGCTTGCTACTGCCGCTACCGCCGCTGCTGCTGCTGCTGCTGCTGCAACTTGGACGGGCATCGTCCTCGTTGCTGCAACAGCTCAGGCAAGTTTTAGTTGCTGTTGCTGCATCTGCTGCGTCTGGCACCTGTAACGCTGTGGTAACGGGCATTGCCTTGATGTACGTCAATGCCTTTTCCACTTGTTCAGCCATCTTTACTTATTTGATTCACGAAATTTTTAGATCTTTTTTATATTATATCTTAATTTGTATTTATTTATTTTTATTTCTGTCACACTCAGCAACATTAAGCCACTACGTCAATTGGGCTAAAACGCAGCCTGGGCTTTCGCGTAACAAAAATTTGAGTATGCGCGACGCATTATTATACAAATCACAGATGCACTTCCGTGGTGGAGACACTTTCACTCGCCTCGTCTCGGACCGACCGTCGTTTTCGTTGCTGTTGCTGGCGATTGTGTGTGTTTCAGTGTGTATGTGTATGCGTATATTTGTGTGTTGTGTCGAAGAAGTCTCTCACATACAGCAAAATGAAAAGAACGCAACGCGTTTTTTCCCAAAACGCGCGCGCCGTCAGCGAGCTGTGCGCGTTTCTTGGCGTTTAACAATTTGATTCAATTACCTCGATACGCTTTTAGCCTAATTAGACTGCTGTGCAGTTATGTATATAGATTTATTTAACAAGTGAAATGTTTTGGATTTTTCGTTTTGTTTCGCTCGTCGTCCGTTCGGTGCAATTGCAATTTTCTGCCTTGACAGTGTGAGAGTGTGTGTGTACGCGAGCGTGTTTGTATTGGCTCAGCGTTGCACTGCTGTCGATCAACAATAATGGTCTATCGGCGATACACATACACAATATTTGCTTATTATCGATAGACCAGTATTGCGCACAAGCAGGTGGCGGTAAGCGAATACGAAATTCACATTATACATTACATTGTCTAATATATGATAATATATTTGTTACTGAAATAAGCCGCATCAATAAAATTTGAATTAATTAGTTGACACCTAAAAGTATACAGCAAATTGAGCTTTGCTTGAACAAAAATCTCCTTGGTACTAATTGTTTTTGATTTTTATTCAAGCATTACCGATCTGTATGCCTATACCTCGTATATAGCTTTGCTGTTGTAATACAAATTGAGCTATTGACTTTATATTATATATATATTTTTGATAATGTATAAGCTAAGTCTTCACTAATTTCGTATTAAGTTTACGATTGATTTAATGATTTTGTATAATATAATCATATAATATGTGAACTTTGAGTAAGTACCTTCTATATTATACGTCTAGGTATGAAAAAACCGGTTTCCGGTTTGTTTACGCGACTCTCACACAAAGATTTCTTATCAACATTTCCAGCTTGATGCTAAAGCTAAAACGTTCAGTTGTTCTTTAGATCTGGACATGGAAAGTTTAAATTCGCGCTTCTAGAATATACGTATATAGATAGGAGTACAAGCGGAATCTAAAAAAAAAAAAAGCAAAGCGAATAATTCAAATAGAAAATTATGTCAAGATCAGTTCTCCTGTGTTGTGTTCTAGTCTTGATAGCATTTAATTTTGTAAGTGGTGATGGGCTGATAGAGGTATTTAAATGGAAACAAATGGATTTTTACAATCGAGGCGACTTTCGTACGGTTCGACAGCCAAATCCATCAGGTAAAACTGTACATTATATGTATTAGTCTTAATCAGACTCGAATATTGAGTGCAAAAGTTCAAGTTTAATGGTGAGAGTTGGTGAGAGTCTAAATAGAAATTAAATTCCCCGTTTTGTGTTTATGCAATTTCATGCATCCAAAAGAAGGGAAATCAAATAACGTTTTTTAAATGCAGATGAAGAACTGCAATCGACTCACCTTTATCATAACTCCAATTGTTGGGGAAATTCACTCTATATATTACCTTGTATACTATATATGTATATAAGTCTGAAATTAATTTAACGTGTTTTACCGAATGCAGTGCCCCTCGTTTTTCCCGGCAGTAATCAGCGGAGGAGACATAAACGCGATGTGATTACCTCGCGGGATATACTCGGGAGTATAGAGTCACGCATCGGTGCGGATGACGACGCTTCGTTGCCTTACATACCCTACAACAATGTGCCGATGGGCGTCACTCATTTTCGTGGGCGAGTGTTCGTGACCATGCCCAGACGCCGCGTGGGAATACCCTCGACCTTGAATTATATAGATGTTCGGCGTGACGGCAAACAGAGCAGTCCCAAGCTCTATGCCTATCCCAGTTTCGAGGCGAACCAGTTTAATAAGAGCGAAGAGAATTTAGTTTCTGTTTATCGCACCACTGTGGATTCGTGCCAAAGATTGTGGTTCATTGATACCGGCATGCTGGAGTATCCAAGTGAGTCAACAATGGCAATGGCAAT
Organism: Drosophila mettleri; assembly: GCA_035047625.1. Taxonomy (NCBI): domain Eukaryota; kingdom Metazoa; phylum Arthropoda; class Insecta; order Diptera; family Drosophilidae; genus Drosophila; species Drosophila mettleri. The sequence continues at coordinate 2,450,849 of JAWNPI010000056.1, forward strand.
TACCTGTGCATAAATAAATTCATCCATTTTCAACAGATGATCGACAGCAAATACGAAGGCCTAGTATTTGGATAGTGGACCTTAACACGAATCGTCAGCTTAAACGGTTTGACATACCCGAAGAGATCGTGGAGACGGGTCGCGGCTTGGCCAGTCTGACCATTGACGTGCCCTCGGCTAATGAGTGCGATCAGGCGTATGCCTATATACCAGATCTGGTCAATAGGCGGCTGTATGTGTACAGCCTGGCCACCGATCGCATCTGGAGTTTTGAGCACAATTACTTCAACTTCGATCCTGTGGCCGGCGATTTACATATTGGTGGCCAGACATTCCGCTGGGACGACGGCATCTTTTCCGTCACTCTGGGTCCACAGCAGTCGGATGGCAGTCGCGACGTTTATTTCCATGCCATGGCCAGCAACAATGAGTTTGTCGTCTCGAATCGTGTGCTCCAGTTGGAGTCAAATGCCGCTCGCTCCGATCATGGCCGCGATTTCCGTTTGCTGGGCAGCCGGGGTCAAAATAAGCAGAGCACAATGCATCAATACGATCCGCGAACCGGTGTCGTCTTCTATGCTGAGATACAAACCAATGGTGTCGGCTGTTGGAACTCGAGGAATCCATTCTTGCCAGCCAACCATGGCATCGTGGCAGCCAACGAACAGGCCATGATCTACCCCAGCGACTTAACGGTTCGAATATGAGCTTAATTTCGAATGCTAAAAACTAATTAACAATTTCATTTCGCATAGATCGATGAGGATGGCACTATGTGGGTCATGACCAACTCTATGCCCATCTTCATTTACTCCACACTGGACACGGACGTGTTTAACTTTAGGATCTGGAAGCAGGACACCATTGATGCGAAACGAAATACGGTTTGCGAGTAGTTTTATGTATATGGAATTGTTTTAATGAACCTTTCGCAATGAAGTTACATAATTATATTATACTGTATGTCATAATGTAATAATTGTATACTGACAAAATATTAACACAAATTTCATATGTGTATATATATATATATATATGTATAAAACAAATTAAAAAGCATTTACAAATGTAGCTTTTAAAAATTGCCTAAATTTGAGTACTCAGTTTATCACATCTTAAAGTTAAATAGATGTTTTCTTTCTTATCATTTTTCTTCGCTTGTAATCAAAAAACAAATCAAATACAAATAAGAAAAACATAACGTAAATTAAACAAAATCAGAGGCACTCTAATATTGCATAAGGATACTAAGTTGCACAGGTTTGTATAATACGTGTGTGTGTGTATATATATTCAATTCAATTTACCATTAAAATAGCGTTAAAAATATTCAAATGAAATACTTGAGTTTGTTAAGTTTTTGTTTTGTAAAATTTCATAATTTTGTTTCTATCATAATCGAACAATTTTGTTGTGCATATTCTCAAAGTGAGCGCATTATATAGTTTTCTATGTAAACTACTTATATAAAATTTTGCAAAAATATATATATTCATATATGTTTTCCCTTTAATGCTCGCATGTATAAAGTTACTACATATAAAAGATGACTATATAGCATTTCGTTCGTTTAAGTAAACGTGCATTTTGTTTTATGTGAATAATGGAATGGTTATCTGGCCCAGTGTTATACAAAAATATACACGTATAACATAGTATAACAGTTTCGAGTTACTACATTGCTATATATCATTTCTATATATATATATATATATATAGCCGACCACTTTTCAAGTGAGGCTGTAGCCGACATTTTACTGCACTAGATAATCTTTATAGCCCCGCAACGATTTCAGTTGCTTTTTCAGTTTGGTTATCAAATCCGATGGTTGCACCAATATCGATATATCCCTGCCCACCGAATTGAGGCGATCGCGTATTTCCAAATCCTTGAAAAATAGATTTAACGGTCGACCGTTAATCTCTGTGAGTATCCAAAAGGTCAGCGTGCTGCCATCACAGGATTGAGCCTGCAATGTGAATAGATCAAGCATCAATTAACAAGAAATTATTTACTATATCTTTTGGCACTCACCTTGGGTGGCAGTCCATGCCGTGCCGCCAGACTGTTTGGCACCACATCCACGATCGTTGAGGTATTGCCATCACGTATAAGTCCCAAGCACTGACCATCGCGATCTCGGCGTATAGCATACGCACGACCAAAGGGTATGCGACGCAGCAGCACCTCAACCTGCAACAATATATTAAATTGCGTCAGTCGACGAGCGTGATAATGATTTGGGATTTACAACTGTAAAGCTGGGGACTTTTTCCCTTACTTGTTAATTATGGAAGTAAATACTTATATATATTAATGGAATGTGTGAAGAGAAGTTGAGTTTTTTTTAGAAAGATTATATAAAAGAATTTAGCTACAGACATTATAAATATATATATAAATAAAATTACATTTAAATTTCTATAATAAACCTAACGAATTTAACTATTTCAATAAATGAAAATGGCTTATACACATATATAACATAATTAAGGTTCAATGTCTTATCAAGGGCTAAGTCAATTATCAATATCATTTATATATATATTTTTATATATTTATATTCAAATCGTAAATACTTACAAATAACGTGTTGGTATTACGTATTATTTTATTTGCCTCGGCGGCACTGCTGATGCTGACGCCCGCAATGGAGAGCAGCTGATCGCCAATGTGGAGGGCATTGTAGAGCACAGGGTGTTCCTTTTGCTTCCAGCCCGCAATCCTGCAAACGATAAGCAAATACATTTTAGTATCATTTTGTATTTATGCACCTAGTCACTATCAGTTACCAGACGCCGCCGAAGGCATCCACCCAGGCAATGGAGCCAACGCAATCTTTGCGTCGCAGATTGAGGCGTACGCCTCCCGGATGCATGATCTCGCGCCGCAACTGCATGACCTGCTGTTCCCGTAAGGTGAGTCGTTTATTGCTGCCGTTGGACTGGCTGGCTGCGGCTTGGGGTGGAGATTGAATGCGAAATGCAGCTGCCGCTGCACTACGTCCTGGCACAAATTCATTGTTGTTAGCGCCGCGCTGATTGCTCTGCTGGGCTGTTGCCGTAGCTGTGGCGCTACGCTGCAACGGCGCTTGAGCATCCGATGTGGATGAGCTGCGCCTGCGCTGCTCGCTGCTGTCTGCATCCCTGGTCGCATTGCACGAGCTGGCGTTGGAAGTATTGGCGGCAATCTGTTCAATATTATTATTGGCATTGCTGGTGCTCGATTCCTTTGGCGTCGTCTTCGTCTTTAGTGGAGTATTGAGCAGCTTTAAATAGTGGAAATCGCGTCGACTGGGTCGTGTGCTAATGACCAGCTCGGTTAGGCCACGCGTCAGCTGTGCTCGGCCACGTCCGTTACTTGGCGTGGGCGAGGCAATGGCCACACCACCGCGGCGTGGCAAAGCAGGACTGCCATTCACGGGTGTCGCCTCCATATTGACAATGGCATTGGTTGCCTGACCTTGGCTGCTCGTAGCGCGCACAGCCGTTGGACTGTTGCTGCTGCTGCTACTGCCGTTACTACTGATGGGTATGCTCGAGGAGAGAAATACCTTCTCATAGTGCACATTGCCGCTGATAACATTTGCATCCTGCGCCTGCTCATTGTTGATGCGAATGTTCGTGATGCCCGAACTGTTGGCGCTCAGTATAATCTTCTTGCCCATCTTCGGGGTGAGCGGCTTGCTCGCTCCACTGCTCGCTGTTGTGGGATAACAGGTGCCATATACTGCCACCGTGGTTGCCTCGCCATCGGCTAGCACCTGCACCATTGTGGTATTGGCATTGGCAGCCATGGAAGCATTTGAGGTTGGCGCACTGGAAGCATTGGATTTTAATGGTATGGTGTAGGGATTGCTGTTGCTACTGCTGCTGCTGCTGCTGCTGCTGCTCGTCTGGCTGAGCACTTGTATTGTATTCGAATTGGACGGAATTATTTGTACGTTGCTTTTATATTCGTTCTGTGGCTGCGATTTCGTTTTGCCTTTCAAATTGATTTCAGGAAAACGAAAAATATCCGCAATTATCTTATTCTTGGGCGGCAATTCGGGCGCTTGACTCTCGTTCGTAGTCGTAGTCGAAGTATTTGTTGCATTGGACACCTGTATAATGGTTACATTGTTCTCTCCGTTCTCCTCGACGGCCGTTGAGCTAGTGGCTGCAGCTTGAAGTTTCGGCTGCGGCGATTGGCGTTGCGGCCTCTTAGTTTTGTCAGCTGCGCCCGCTGACATGGATCGCGATGTTTGTGGTCTAAAGAGGCAAGAGAAAATATAACTTTAGCCGAGCATATAATATTAATGGAATAAAATATTAAGCATGAATATGAATTTGATGTCATAGTTACGCTTAAGGAGATTTTCATATCTCTAGATACAACTTGACTTCCACATCTTGAAATCTTTCAGATTTACTAAGTAATCTGAAAACTATATTAGTATTTGTATATATATATATTTTAAAATGACGCAAGAAGTGGGTTTAACGGATGAACAGCTGGACGATTTGTTTATCAAGGAAGTGGGCAGCGTAACGAAAATTGTGGAAAATTTGTCCAACGATGTAGTAATGTCAACATGCTTGCGTTGGTTCAAGATCTTTGGCCAAGCCACGCCCGATGAGAAATTTGAACGCAATTCCCTGTTGCTATTGCTCCACAAGCAGCTTAATAATTATAACGGTTTACGTTATCCGTTTACGGACAGTTGCCAACAGGGTCTGAGAACATTGCATCAGATGACCTTATCGCTACAGCACGCCGAGAGCAGCTTTGACGAAGATAATAGCGCAGATGGTGCTGCTAAGAGCGGAGAAATTATCACCATAGAGACTAGCTCGAACATCACCACACAATCCTCAGGTGACTACGGCGAAGGGAATTTATCGCGTTTAAAGTTTGCTAACAACGCGCTGAGGGAAGAAAACGAAAATATGGCTAGTGAGCTGCAGATGTTGCAGGCAAAGAAAGAGAACTTGTTGCGTAACATTAAGAGGTTGGAGTTCAAGGCCGAAACATTGCAGCAGCATAACACATTGTATGATCAGGAGATTTCCTTCATAAAGAACATTTTTGGCTGCTCGGCTCTGACGGCCCTTAAACTGTTTAGCCAGCCAAATTTTATGGAACATCCAACCTACTTTGTGACGCTCTTCTCTGTTCTCTGCGAAGATCCACAGGCTCGTGCACAGCTCGAGCAAATGGATGTTAAGTTGGGTTCTATACTGCGCAACCATATGAAATATTATGTACCCTTAACTATGCGATATCAAATTAACAGAGTATATTATGAAGAGCACGCCGCGGTAACCAAATACTATAGGCAGATGATAAAAAAGCAGGAAGAGACGCAGCTGCATGAGCTAACCCACATGACAATGGGCTATCTGATGACATTGCGCAAAATCTTTCTGGACAGCTACAAAGACGACAAACGTGTGCAGCAATTGGTGCTGAATTTCATACAAAATGAGTACAATGATCTGGCGAAGGGAATATAATGCGTGCTCCATGTTTACCTGGGTATTAACCTTTCGCATTGCAGCATTTGTTCAAAGTTTAAGATTTGATCTGTAATAAACAAAATAAAGATAAAGTCTTTGAATTGTGTTTGTGGCATTATTGAATTGGATGCTTACCCGCAGATATGCGCTGTCCTGATGCAGCTGCAACATCGAGGCGTACTCCATTCCTTAGTATGGGTGTTAGAAACTCATCTTCTGACAGGCTTGAATCAGCTGTTGTTTCGCTTGGGGGCTCCACTACAATGGTCTGCGGCTGCTGTTCCTCCTCCTCTTCATCTGTAACAGCAGCGGCTGTCGATGCGGTTTCGCTAATTTGCTCGCTGTACGTGCTAATGGGATCCGAAAGCATATTAAGTAAGTGCTGAGTTAATGTATTGGACATAGCTGGAGGCGGTGCTGCTGCAGGTGCTGTTACAGCCACTACTGGTGCTAGGGCGGCTTCTATGACTGGTGCCGGCGCTCTGGATATCTGCTCATTGCCAATTGTAGTTTGTTGATGCTGATGAGCCGGAATACGCTCTACGCCCGGCACGATGGCCGCTGGTACGGGCGGCGGGGCCGGCAGCGGCGATGTTGGGTCACGGGTCGGCAGCAATGGGGCTCGTACTTCAGGTAACTTTGTGTATAGGTTTTCACGCGGCGATAGAATTTTCATTTCGCGCAGCTTAGCTCGCAGCGTTTCCACCCACTCTTGCATAATCTCCCTGTATTGCACAATAAAATATTGTTAATTGCGTGTGTCTACCTGTGTGTGTGTTTGTGTGTGTGCTGTGCGCAACTTACCATGAAACGGCATGAAAGCGCAGCACTTCATTGCTGAGCGTCACAACAAATTCAAACTCATGGGAATTGGGTATGAGGGCGTGTGATATGTGCAGCGTGTCCCGCAGCGATACGGCCCATTCAGGCATATGAGCGGCCGCCTGCCGTGGTTCCGCATAGCCCTCCAGCATGGCTTCGGTGTCATCGTGCACACAAAATACCACCCAGCTGCATTCCGATTTCTGAAAATCGATGGGAATGGCTTGATGAATAACGTTAATTGGGCTAAAAATGACTAAATTGTTTACCTTGGGGCCTACGGTTAACTTTTTGCCATCGGCCGTCAGTCTTTTCAACCACGTATTCTTATGTATTTCACGAAACTGCGCCGCGCTGGCGCTGGCAGATATTGCAGGTGCATTTGCAGGTGTTGTCGCTGTTGTTGTGTTTGCAGCTGGCACTGCTGCAGCAGCCGCAGCCATCTCTTAAGCCTGCTTTGCTGAGCTGCTTGTTGCTACAATGCGCGCTATTTGATTTCACTTAAAATATTTCACATTTCACACAATTTGTTGCAACATTTTCTGCATTCGCTCTAATAACAAAAAGAATTAACCAGAAATTGGCGACGACGCCATGTTTGCTATCAGCAATGTTTTTATCGACTTCTTATCGATAGTTGTTGTATTATATCGTTTGGTGATGCCATACTGGCTACAACAGAGTAAGAGCATTGAAAGTAGGTTTATATAATTAATGGGATTTTTACAAGTTATCCGCTAAAAATTCCCAACATTTTCAAATTTGAGTTCTTATAAGGCGTAAAGATGATATTCAAAAATAAAGTTAAGATTTATGCTATAATACTTCTTTTTATTGGGATTTTTTAAAAATAGTATTTTATATTTTTTTTGATTCATTTTTTTTATCTTTATATCACACAAAACGTAAATAAGATCTTTTTAATGCTGTCTTAAGTATCTAGAACTAACCAAAAAACTATACTTTTATTCTACATCCGAAAACAGAAGTAATTAAATTAAATGTTATTTTTTTTTTGTTTTTTTTTCTTTACATGCATTTGCATTCGAGCAAATGGACAATAATTAATTTTAAAGTTTTACAAAAAATATTGGTATTGCAGCGCATTTGATTAATACTAGATATACATATACAGGTGAATATGTATACTGTAAAATAAGTCATTTAACATTAGTACATAGTTATATCAATAATTAGCATTAGTTTCTGTTTTAATTTCCAACTTTAGTTACTTATTTACATCTGTAGATAACTAGTATGCGAGTCAAAGGGAGATAAAGTCGCTTCTTTTTTTTTTTTGTTTTAAACATAGACAGAACGTACAACGAGTTAACAATTACTCAATGAGAACAAAACATAATAAAAGTCAAAAAAAAAAAAAAAAAAATGTGTAACTTAAAGCGAGTTTAGGTCATGGGCATTTGCATTAAATTAATTACAATTAAAGTCTTTAAGCTGAATTTCAATTAATCGAACTGACGCTTGGTATTCAAATACAATTGAGTCTTGTAGTGTTTTCATTTGCTTTAGCTGGAAATTTATACATATTATAGAGATAATTTAATTGTATGTTTCTAAATAGATGTTGCAATTCACAGTTAGCGTGTGTAAAGTCATTTGTTTGTACGTTTATACGAAAGTTTTGTCACTAGCTTAAGCACGGGTCGTCTATATAATTGGCTCCAGATATATATTAAACGCGAAATTTGTTGCTCGTAATGTTAGTTTTGATGTCATGCATGGATCAGGATTATTTCATTTTAACTATTTTAGGTATATATATATATATATATAGATATACATATATATATATATTATTTGTGATTTTTTTTTTTTAAGATTTTTAGTATATATTTTTTTTGTTTATGGTATTCGTTTGCATTTCGGTTGAGTTGGTTAATATACATATGATATCGTGTGTGTGTATGTGCGCGTAAATTTCATCAAATTTTGTTTTATATTTGTTTTTTTTTTTTTTTTCAACTTTCCGACATAGTTGCCTGTTTGGATATTTTTTTTAAAAATGTTTGGTTAGACAAAGGAGGTGAATATCATATATAAACGTTAATTGAGTTATTGCATGGGATGATGGAATATCCTTGCTATGTTACGTTTCAGAGAAGCATCTGAAAGCGCTGCTGTGTGAGGTTATATAGTTCAGACTATAGGGGGCCGGCGCTTACGAGGCTATAAAATCCATTTGATGGCAGAGTGGTACGAATTCGTCAGCCATGGGATTTAGCACAGATTTCTCTACATTACATTGACTCTTTGGTAACGCAGATAGGGCTGTATTTTGTTCTTCCGTTCTGCAAAGATAAAATATAATATTATTACATGAGTACATAATCATATTTATATCTATTCTGTACGCACTTGGCTTTTTCCCACTCATTAATTTGTTCCTCGAGCTCATCCTCGATCATGGCCTCGAAACACTCTTGCATAATTTCTTCCTCTTCAAGACGTTGCAATTCCTGCAATAGTTAAACATGATTAATTATAAACTTTAAGATTTTTTAATTGCTAATTTTCTGCCACACTTACGTTTTTGTCGAATTCCTCCTCGTTCTCCATCCACATATATTCTGAGAAATCTGGCTCATCGTCAAAGTCAGACAGCGATTCGTCGTCGTCCACCACGTAAACTATTTGATCCGTCCAGTCAACAGATGGTACTTTTAACAACATGGTTGTGCTGCAATTGATAAGTAAAGAGACCATTAAAAACTAAATAAAATGCGAGTTGGGCGTAAGCGACTAATAAATATTAATAAACTGATTAATATGCACCCTGTATATTATATAAAAATATTAACACACAGAGACATAGAATGAAGAAGCACGAAGAGTGAGTGGAAAGAGTTGTGAGAAACAAAAACATTGAGAGTCGGTGGGAGAGAGCGACAGAAACTGAGATATAGCGGCAAATATATACATATGTACATATATAAAGAAGTCCGGCGCAGAAAAACAAAGTTCAGTTATCTTTATAAACTTATATAGTTATGCACTAAAACACTTATTTGTAGACACACCGACATGTATATTTTCATACAATTCATTTAACATATACACACATATACATACGTATATTTAAACTGCTTGTTAAATATATTTGCTTAACTTTGTTAGTCTTTCTATGCACTTTTATACACACACATGCAATGTAAAGTTTTTCGAGTGCAATAACTTTGCGTATGTGTATATGTATGTGTCTCTGTCCTGACCGTAAGTACATACATATGTATGCGCGTACATACATATTCTTGTTTAGAGCCGGCAAAAAGCTGCTAGTTGCGTCGTTCTTACAGAAACCGGTCTAGCACCAACAACAATCAGTCGAGATAAACAAAATAAAAAATAAGCAACGTATATATTAATTTATATACACATACATACGTTAGTATATAATAACAAATTGTTTATATAAATACGTAACAACTAAACGAAATTTTCTCTTTTCCTTGCTTTTGTTTTGCCGAATATGTGAAGTGAAGTCAATTTTTTTTTTTTTTTTTGCAGTCGCGGCGCATAAAATATTTTTAAAACAGAATGACTAAGCTCAAAGTACACGAGCAAAAGAGAAGACTAGCGAAAAGAAAATAAAAGAGCACAAAAGCATACACAAGCACACATCCATATGAAAGGAGAGCAACAGCAATTGTTTATAAACAAGTGTATTATATAGCACACACACACATATATGAAAATTCACACATACACACACACACACACACACACACACACATACTGTAATACATTTGATAAGCAGTATCAAGGAATTATAAAATTGTATATTTATTGTTTTAATGGTACGTTCTTATCACCTGTTTGAGACGTGAACAAACAATAAAACAAATAAAATGAAAAAAAAAAAAAAACTATAAATAAATTCGACAATGACGTCGTCGTGAATTTATGCAAAACGCAATAAGACAACATTTACATAAACAATGTATGTGGATCGGCACAGGCATGGACGTTGTTTGGTTCATGGGCGTAGTTAATATTTTGTGCCGTCAAACATATAGCTCAGTGTGTAGGAAAGTGATAGACTATGTTTGATGTGAACGTGCGGCCCCGCACATAAATATACACACATGCTACTTATACAAACACTCATACACACTCACACTCTTGTTAAAGTTGCCATATTGCAAAAATTTAAATTGTATTTATTTCGTGAACCCAACACATTGTATATGTTTTGCATGGATATAATATTAAGCGAAAGCTTCGTACATATTGAGCACACACACAGAAATACACTAGTGTACACTCACACCTGTACATACACATACACACATTCACATGATTGAATGAACCTCCCTCAACTCAGAGCGCAAACAGTTAAAACAACACGGCGCTCTCAAGGTAACAAGTGTTTCGAAAAAGTTTAAAACATTCAACATTCTTGCTATATTCTTTATTATTTGTTGTAATTGCGTATAACAACAAATAGCACGTAGTATAGAATCGAGTGGCACAGGGGCAGACGTCATCGCTCCGCGGCATCGAAATTTTTAAACATTTATTGATTTGTCAAGAAGCATTCACTAGCGGAAATACTAAAAAAAAAAAAAAAAAAAAAAAAACAACAACAACAACAAACAACATAAAAGCCCGCAATTACAAATCAGGAAATGATTTGCTATGACAGCCTTATGCTTCCGCCTTTCTTTGCGCATTTTTATAAATTAGCCCTAAATAGTTAAATCCACTAATGTTTTGTTGTTTATTTATTATACTCACTTTGCTATTTTAGTTGAAGAGCTGCCAAACCGAAGTCTATGTTCTGCTTTTGTTGATCTTCCACTGAGAATTTTGTATTGCAAAAGTATAAAGGGAGACACTGACAATTTATTGTTGCATCCAGATAGTAAACACGCAAATTTTTCTATTGCGAAACCAATTCAAATGCTGTGTGCGGAAACACGTCCATGAACGTCAAGCAAACGAATCGAAAATGATTTATAAAACAAAAACTGGCAGACGATTAATTTTGTACAGCTGTTCGGCTTAACTAGAGTACATCGATATACTTTGCGATATTTTTATTCTAATCGATATCTGACCGCTGTATCGATATCCCTTAGGTGCCGGGTTGCTCATCAATTTGATAATCAATGGCGCGCGCAATGCGCAATTTGAAACAAAAAAAAACCAAAATGAATACGAAAAACTGGTGATTTAGTACACACATATATATATATGTTTACGTGCCGAGTAATTTCATCGAGCATATATGTATATAAATAACTAGCAAATTACTGCTGATACAATCAGAGTAGGGTGACGACGTACATATTTTTATCAGATCATTTTTGTAAAATGAAATAATTGAATAATTTATATTTATTGATCCACGCATAAAGTTAATATTATTTCCAATGACGTTGATTACATACCATTTTATTTCTATTTTAAAGTTTGTTAGTGACAAAAATAAAAATATTACAAAGTAAAGTTAAAAATAATAACTAATATAAATACATTTATAATACATAAAAATGAGACTTTGGACGGTATTAATAAATATGTACAACAAATTATCATTTATGTCCAAGCACTTTGCTAGTTAGCCGTTTCTCGTGTGGTATTTGTTGGTTTTTGGCTACGAGGATCCCATGGCTGAAGATTCGTACTGCTGCAAAGTCCAAACACAATTATGGCCAAAGCATTAAACAAAATTAGCGTGAGCAAAACGCAATTCCATTCAGACTTAGTACCCTAAAATAGAAAGCAAATAAGCGAACGAATATATGTGATCTCAGATTCTTACAGTTTGCACTAATTTGGCAATGACATGGGAAGCCAGAAAACCCGATATGTGTCCAATGCTGTTGGCCAGGCCTGAGATCATGCCTGCGAACGACGGCGCAAAGTACAGTAAAGTTGGCCAATAGCCGCCACTAAAGCTCAAGTCTGTGGTAACGCCCAACAGCACAAATATAAACAGAACAAGCGTCTTTTGCTCACATCCTGCTAAAATTATGATGCCTACCAAAATTATAGTTACGCTGGAGCCTGTGATGAGAAGGTAAAAAGTAAATGTGTGGGATTTACTTTTAGTATTGGACGAACTCACAGACGGCGTACAACACTCGACGTAGATAACTGTGCTGGGTAAACACACGTCGCTCTATATAAGAGCAACTAAAAACGCAAACTAACTTCGAGAGCAGCGAGCCCAAAAACGGTGCAGATGATAGGAAGCCGATCTAGAAGAGAAATAAATTTAATGAGCAAAAAATACATAATATTAATAAATATATATATGATACTAGACTCTGCGATATATATATTTCAAAATATAATCTATATATAAATGAGTTCTATACCTCTTTCATATTGAACTGCATAGCCTCGCGCATAAATCGTGGCATTATCAGCGATAGAACCAGGAAGGTATAATTGTGAAAGAGATGGGTTAGAACAAACGCATAGACGGGCAGCGAGGTCAACAGGGCACGCCAAGGTAAACGCAGGCGCTGAAATAATAAAATAAATCAAAGAGATTATATATATGTTTATAAACAATATTAAATTTATAGTCGTTACTTACTTCTGGCTTTTGGGCGCTTTGTTTCAGATACGCGTGCTCAGCATCGGAGATGCGCGGATGCTCCTCGAGACGATTGTAAATGAGCCAATTGCAACTGAAGCCATATGTGAGGGCGACGCTGCCAAGCACATAGAATGGCACACGCCAGCTAAACTCGCTGAGATAAGTTGCCAGCGGATATATGCCAATGGAGCCGACAATCATGCCGCTGTAGGCAAAGGAGAGCATTGCCGTGCGTTCCGTGGGATGTGCCCAAATCACAAAAAGCTGATAAAGAGGTGGTGTGCTGCAGCCCTAAGGTGTAATAGATGTGAAATCGAGCACATTTAATCCACTGCAAATGCAAAGCTCACCGAAAAAATGCCAGCAAATACCAAAATGGTGACGGCTGCCGCATAACTATAATACGCAAAGGCGGGCAACAAAAGGTATGTAGCTGCCTGCAAAATAAATGAGTTGATAAAGAGCAGCTTGCCACCAAAACGATCCGTCAGATGCCCAGCCAAAGGTAGTGCAATGACGAAGCCATAGTAGAAGATGCCCGGAAAGGCCAGAGCCTGGCTGCGACTCCACTGCAGATCACCTGGCTGTAAGAGGGAAAGAAATATGGTGAGTGAGATGGGGAGAGAGCGAGATAGAGTGGGAGTGATTGTTAGAGACAAAATGTGATAATTGGAAAGAGGGAGAGAATGGCAAATAAAAGGAGAGACAAAAAGAATGAACTAAAGAGGCGAAGAGAGATATAGAGATATGGGAAGATAAATAGTGAGACGCAGAGAATGAGAGAATTGGAGAGGGTACTACGGGTAGAGACAGAGAAAGAAAAGGAGAGAGAAACACAGAAAAAAAAACCTACCTGAACCACATCCAAGCTGTTCTGCTGCCATATGGTGCCATTGCTGCCACCACAGCTCGAACTTATCGTAATGTTATCCACTTTGGGCAGCAGGGCATCCTTGGGCTGTGTGTGGACCATGCGCAGAATCATCAGACCCAGCATATTGCGCATGCTCATCTGCAGCACATTGGCGATGAAGGCGCAGAACGTGTAGGTGAGCCTCGCGGAGCCCCAGAGGCGGCAGGTCGATGCCTCATTTTGCTGGCTGGGCAAATTCCATGATTTTTGCACCATTTAAGCGGCAATCTATATGCATATATTTTCCTGTTAATATTTCGAGCTGTTGGTCACACGTTGCCCGGCGAACTGAACGAATTGAACTGAAGTCCGAAACAGACGTGAAATGGAAAATAATTTGCAATTTGTCACGATTTCTCGTGTTTATCAAAGCTTCAAAGCGTTCGACGTTTCGCTTATCTACACATAACTATGTAACGGATTTCGGACGAATAACAATAGCAGCAATACAGATAGGTGAAATATATACGAAAGATGAAATGAAAAATCTGCAGCCACAGCTGATTTACCAATGCACATGAAACTGTGCTGGGCTCTCGTTGCGTTGGGAAGCTTTCAAGAATTTTAGAGAAATTTAAGTAAAATAAACATTTCATGTGGATCCTAAATTTGGAAAAATAAATAATATTCATAATTAAATTTAAATGAAATGACTTTAATATTTGTATTAACATATATTTACTCTGAGTGAATAGAAATTGTAACTTAAATTAAAATTTTATTATTATTATTATTATTACTATGGTATATATAGAGTATATTCATATTTTCTTGATCAGAATTAGTAGTAGAAATTATCTAGCGTTGTTTGCCTATCATGCGCTTCTCTCTATTTATGAACACTTAAAACTTGTAATCCATAAGAGATTTCCAAAATTTCTTAAATGGTTAAGCTTTACTTATTTTAGGAGCCAGATAGTCTATTTAAATTTGTATACAGTTATTGTTCTGCCAAGTTTCACTCATTCATATTTTAGTTTTAAGTTGAGTTACTTTTCTGAGCATTTTTATACTTTTAATTCTTTGCTTACACTCATTCGCCTAAGCCATCAACTCCCTTCCTTTCTCATTATCGTTACTCTATTTTTAAGTATATTTACTTTAATTTGTATTACTTAAGTAGCTACATTTTACGTTTTTTTTTTTTTTGAATAGAATTTTTATGTTTATAGTGTTCTAATTTCAAGTTAATTTTGAAAAATGTTTATGGGCTGATGCCGAGTTCCATTTGATATTGACTGGAAACACCTTTGCAGTTAAACCTCCATCTGCGTTACAATATAGATTTATTTTTATTATTATTTAGCATATATTAATATTTTGTATACATTCCATTAATAGTAAACATAAATCGATTATGTATGTGACATATTTTAATTATTATGATGAAATGCTTCATGCTAAAATAGTTATTCATTCGGTTTTAAATAAATCAGTATTCTGACTAGTTAATAATCAAAAAGTTACGCATATATATTGCTTAAATATTAAATATTTTTAAATCCAAAAAATCTATAATTGTAATTAATTATGATTATAAGAAACATAAATATTTTATTATAGCCTAACATTTTTTTTTTTTTAATTTTTCTAGATTGTCATAAAATCTATTTTGAATCAAATTTTCTTCTCGACTTCCATTCAATAGCCAGCGTTCCCTCTTGGCTCATATATAAAGTTATTTACATTTAACTGTATTTGATTTAAATAAATGAGGTTGGTTGCGCTGTCGTCTAATCATAATTAGTCATAAGCGAACTTAATTACGTGAGGGGGCAACGGCGACGTGCCACACGCTAAGCGCTAAACATCTTGGCATTTACAAATCCGGGCAAGCCGGCAATTAGTGTTTAAACCCAAAACACCACGCCACATTTCCATATGCTCAAATAATACATTTTCTTTTTTATGCCCTGTTCATGTAATAGTGCGACAATCGGGCATATTGGCTTTTGTCTAAACAGAGACAGAAATCAGATTTGAAAATGTTTAAGGATAACAGATGACTTGCCAGGCTTTACAGCTGCTTGAATTATTTATAAATATACGAGCTAAGTTTATAAGTTTTTACAGCTGAAAGGAAAAATTATAAAGCAAAAGTATAAAAATAGAAAAAAAGTTAAAAATAAATAAAAGTTTTTTTTATAATAAATCAACTCAATTTTTTGTGGGCTCAGAAACTTTTCAAATTAAGCCCAACTAACACACATACAAACATGTATGTGTATACATCCAGCGAACAGTTAGGAGTCAGGACAGTGCTTATTCCACTCCCTGGCAAACTGTGAACAGTGTATGCTGCAGTCGCAGACAGCCGCTCAGACTCATATACGTATGCTGATTTTTTTTTGTGTTTCGGTTCAAATTGCACACCTCACTGTTTTAGCCAATTAAATTAAATGAAAAATAAGAAAATAGGAAAATGAGAAAATGGGAAAACACTGCAGCGTGGCCTTTTTCGCGTTGTTGTTGTTGGCCGGAAGAGGATAGAGTGGGTGGCCGGGCTCAGTCGTTTGGCCTGCAGTGTTGCAGCAATTGGCTTTTAGCCTTTGTGTGTGTAGTGTGTGTGTGTGTGTGCGTGTCTATATCTATCCGTATCTGTGTGCGCTCTGACCGCATTTATTTTTCAGCGTATATTGTTATCTGTTTTGCTGCATCGCTAATAGGACATTGGATGTTGTACGATATTGCGACGGGACATTGCATTCTATTTTTGCCTTAGCTGTTGTACTTGTTATGCCTGTTCGCACAGCTGTAAGAGGTTATATTGGCTCTTAGCGAGCTAGCAGAGCTTCGCTGAAAAATGGAAATTTGTTTTAAAGTCTTATAAACTAAAATAGTGTGTAGAGTTGACTGAGCTGAAGACCGTAGGTCTTATGAGTAATCTGAGCCCATGCTCACTCAAAGTATAAGCTGGTATTAAGTGTTAATAAGTGCATGCTAGTTTTAACTTAAGATATGTTTTTCTTCTTCTAATATCATCTGTTTCCCCTCTCTGCCAAGCCGTGTTTGATATAAAAGAATTCCAGTTAATACATTAAAGATTTCGTCTTCAATAGTTTTTAAAGCTTTCTTCACTCCTTTGCTTCCAATTCTCAGCGCACATTCTACTCACATATCGATAATTGCTAAGTTATCGATATATTCTAGCACAAAGCTTTGCCCAAGCAGCGATGTCATTTTCTATTTAATTGCTTAGCCAGCATCCGGCAGTCGTCTATACCCGTTCGGCATGCACCTAACGTGCTTTGTTGTGGTTACACTATATTTCGATTAAAAATTTGAATTTTTTATAATGTGGGCTATGGTTGTGCACTCATTTAGAATGCATTTGTGCGAAGCTTGGCCAAAGGGTGCTACACACACACACACACACACACACACACACACACACACACACACACCGACACAGGCACATACATTTATGCATGGCTGTGTTTGTATATATTCACCTAGCTTCTTGATTGATTTTTTGTTTATAGAACGCATATGTCGCTCTGTTACGGTATACTCTCTTATTTGCCGCTGCATTTGTTGTTGTTGTTGCTGTTGGCTTTGTCACAGAAAAGCGCATATGCCATGTAGCGCCCCTCTCCTGGGTCGTGCACTGTTTGCATTCGCAGAGCCGAACGGGTCGCGTGTCTGTTGCCTGGCCAAAACACTTTGTCTTTTAGCCTAAAAATAGTTTCTCTGCTCATTTGGTAGGGGCGTGGCTGGGGGTGAGGCTGGTTTTAGGCGGCAAACTGTCCCAAATGAATGTACATATAAAGGTCTAACATAATATTTGAGCTGAAAATAGCTTGAACACGTAAAACGATTGCAGCCTGGCGTAACTGGCCGCCTGATACTCGTTCAGGCAATTCATAACAAGTAAATGAATGTAGAAATCAATGATTGCGACTTGCCACGCCCCAATGAGCTGATTATATAGTTTTTGGGGTTATTTTTAGAGTAGATTTATTTAGTTTAGTTATATAGCCCAGTATCAGTATATGCTTCCATTCCATATATCTAACTTTATATATTTATATCACTTTGATGTCTAATAGCACATCGAAAATATTTATTATAATTTTTTTATATATTAAGCGAGGTTTCATTTTCGTCTAACACGATATACTCATTTATTCTTTTTGAGCGAGCATCAAAAATTTAACGCTCAACATAACGCTGCAGGCAAATACAAATGAGAGCCGTGATGGTCGCCTTGAGACTTGCAAGGCAAAATAATCTTTATTTGACTGCTTTTTATTGGTATTAGCCTCTGCTACATTGCTTGCATATGCTACAACAGTTTTCCCTCGAAACCTCAAACGTCAGCTGAAAAAACATACTATCACAATTTATGGCTAAGAAAACATATGTTTAACTGTTTTAAGAATTTTCTGTTTTTTTTTTTTGCTGCTTATTTAATTTATATAATTAATTTACTTTATTAGTAAAAGTTTTTCGTTTTAAATTTCCATTTCCACAAGGAGACTGCATTTGATCGTTGCATTCATTATTTTAATGTAGAGCAACTACATAATATATTTAATATTATTTTAATTTTTTTTTTTTTTTTTTTTTTTTTTGTATAATTATTTTTATGTTTTCTTTGTAATACAAAAAATATATTTTATTTTTATTTATTTTATTATTATTTGTATATATATATATATATATATATATATATATATATATTTTTTTTTTTCATTTTAAATAATTATTACAATATTTTTGGACAATGTCAGAATTTATACAAAAATTTATATCAAGCTAAAAAATTTGGTGTTTTCTTAAGCAATTTTAAGAATTCAAAACCATAAGCATCTAGGTTTATATATATATATTTTTTATTGTTTATTTAAATTTATTTTATTGTTTAAAAATTTATTTTTTAGTTGTTGACCTATAAATATTTAAATTTTTGTCGTCTTCACTTTTTATTACCATTTAATAATATATGTAAATAATTGCATGACAGATAAACTTCTAGTTTATTCATTAAATTATGCAAATCTGTTATAATTTTTTATTCCATTAAAAAACGTTCGCTTTATCAAAGCAGCACACACACACACACAGAGGGCGAGAGTGCGACAGAGAGAGAGAGAGAGCGAGAGAGAAAGTCTGCTGGTCAACAAAATTAGCCAGTCATGCCAGGAGGCTAGTTTGCATTAGTATTAGTGGACAGCATGGATAGAGTGTATTTCGTGCTCGCTCGCACTTGTGGCAATTTTTTATGTAGTTCATTCCTAACAACCCATACTCATGCTTATCCATATACATATATTACAGTCTGATACTTCTACGGATTTGCTGCATAGTTTTAGGGGGCGGCGTATGGGCTGTTGTTAAGGGGTGTCAGACTTAACCGTGGATTACATATGCAGCTTTGTCGCTTCAGCGTGCCACTTGACCCAATTCGGTGACAAGTTTGGGTTCGGGTTTTTCCTTACAGTATATCAAGCGTAGCGACAGAGCTGAGTTAGGCCTACCCGGCCTAGATATGTGTGGAAATTATTATTACTTTTATATTTGGCATATTCACTTCATTTCAATTATTTAATTTTAATAAATTCACATCGCACACACCCACCCAAAATTGTTGCGCAAAAAAAAAAAAATTAATAATAATAATAAAAAGGTTTAATCGTAGCCGAAGAAACTTGGAGCGGCATATTTCGTGTGCCACATTTCTTATGCTCTCTCTCCCACACACACATAGTCACAGTCACAGTCAAACGTGCGCTCTCACGGCTACCTCCTCGCTCCACGTCTCTCTGTCCCTCTCTCGTTCACGTTGAGCTTGGGCCGCATGCATGCAATGGCAACACGCGAAGCCGCAAACAGTCGCGCGAACGAGCTTCAAACGTAAGGATCAAAAACGTAATTGCCGCGCGCGCGTTTCCAACTCTATTAAGAAATTATATTTTGACTGCGCGCAAAAGTATGCAACGAAATTCGTAATTGCATTTTAAATATTCATCTGTAGAGAGTGTAGTGCGCTTAAAGTTAAACAATTTAATCAATCAATCAATTCGCATAGCTGCTATAACTGTTATAAAATACAACGTCCATACATATATCAAGACAACAATTTTTTGGTGCGCTTTTATTCTATGTAGTTGTGTGCCGCTGTGTGTTAATAATTACAAGTTTTTGGAAAATTTAATGAATATTGATTGAATAAAAATATGTCGTAAGTGGAATAAAAATGTGTGTTACCGCCAGCAGCAACAACAAAAACAACAGAGAAACAAAAATGAAGTAGAAAAGGGTCGTGGAGGTCATTATACGCGGCCTGCCGTTGTCCAGCGCATTCCAATTCATTATAACCACGAGCAACAACAACAACAAAATTCCAAAATACTATAAATGTCCTACATATGTATGTTATGCGTGCGAGTGTGTGTGTGTGTGTGCATGACACGCACAAATACAGCCCAGACACACACACATGCAAGCAACTAGCGTCTAGATCTTGGACACACATCATTAAAAGCCGATTTAGTACACAATTCATTTAATCAAATTTTATAATAATATTAATAAACATATATAAAGCAGGTTTAATTGTGCATTAAGTTGATATACATATATACATGCACATGATTAAGTAGAGTACTTTGAAGAAAAATACACATTACATTGACACACACTTGAATTAAGCCTTTTAAACGACATTTTAATAGAGTATAATGTCAGAGTGGGGCATAAAGTCGGGGCAGAGTCTGAAGGCCCTGGTAGAATATGTAATATAAAACGTGAGTAGAGTAAAAGTCTGAGCTGGGTACAAAATCTGAGTCGAATATATTTGCTTACGTCTATTATACACGTTCGGATCTATGAAAATTAGTATAAGTGTGAAATATTTTTTTCTTTACGAAATACTCCTATTTATCTTTCTCAAATAAATAAAACTAAAGAAAATCTTAAGGCTAGATTTTCTTTATAGAAGAAAAAAATTATTTTCAACTATTTTAGCCCAAAATTTGACAAATGAGCTTGGCTGAGAGTTGAGCTGAGAAATATGTAGAAATCGTTCAATGCTATAAATTCTATAGTCTTGAAGTAAGGATTACGAATGCAGCTGAGCAGATAGATATTGAAAGAGTTACACAGTTGGATTTAGCGTGCCCATTGTGTTAAAATATATTAATAAATTTAGCTGCATTGTGAATGAAAGAAATTTAAATGCAAATCAAGTGAATGGATGAACTGTTTAAAAAAAAATATATTTATTTTTTGATGCAAGCTAAGTAATACAATAATACAACTCTTTCTTTGCCTTGAATATAGCGAAAGAAATTTGGAAAATATATTTAATTTTTGGAAACATATTAAATTTGTGAAATGTCATCGAAATCAAACTAATTTATTTATTTTATTATTATATATATATATATTTTTTTTTATGTGCATGCAACACATGTATGTTTTTGTATATATAATAAATTGAAAATAATTAATATATTCACGTTTATACACACAATTGCATTCTGAATAATGTCAGCAACAGCTGATGAGCTGTCAGCGTGACCTTGCACTCTAATTCATAATTATATATATATATATATAATACATACAAATATATACACATACACAAACATATAAATATATTCATGTATAGGGACTCTCCTTGCTTGCACCTGTCGCTGACATTTTATTTTCATCGCGTGCGTGGAGAAACATTTTTACAGCTACAAAATTTCATTTTACGTTAAGACTCAAAATGAAAAAAAAAAATATAAAAAAAAACAGAAAAAAGCATTGAATGTAAAAAATGGGCCAACAGACTTGGAAACAAGGAAGAAAGCAGACAAACCTGCGTCCAAACCGTCACAAACATTCCTTGGCAAATGGGCGCGGTCCCATAAACCTGTTCAGTTGTTCTTAACTTTGTTTTAGTTAGGTTTCATTTTGCTATTTTTGGTATACATACGTACATTTATAATGATATATTAGAAACCTAAAGTTTTTTCATATCGAAAACTTATTTGTGAAGTAGAAAGTCTGATTCTCATTGACTGATAGGCAGAGGAATAAAAGCCCTATATGCAATATTAAATATGATAGATTTGATAAGCTCGGTATAATTTTAAGGGAATAGAGTATTTTATAAATATTGAAATATATTATATAAAGCATAAACTGTCTATAGTAAAATTAATTTTTTACTAGATTCCTTTTTTGCACTTTAGCCATGAAAGTTAGTTAGATAGACATGGCCATGCTGCGCCCAATATAAATAATATATGACATTATATGATGTATATATAATTTATATAATATTCTATAAGCGAGGGTCATTTATTAAGTTCTTGACTCAATATGCCATTCATAATATGCTGCTTGGTTTTTCTTCAGCTCTTTTAATATAGTGCAGGTATTTTAAAATTTTATAATTATATTTTTAATTTAATATAAAAAATTAGCTCTTAATTTTAAAAAAGTATTTTTTTATTTTTTATTAATCACAAATCCTTTACTACTCGATCTTTATTAATTTTGAGCACAGGAAATACATTATAATACATATGATTTCGATTGCCCAAAAGTTGTGAGCGCTGCAAATGAATGATACTCTTAAATAGTTGCCAAGGATCAGTTAATCAATTAGTAGAGCACACACGTAAACACACACACACGCACACATCTCTGTGGAATATGTTTTCTGCTATTTTTATGTGAGCTACTTCTATTTACTTAAGTATTAGTATATGACATTCTAAATAGATAATAAATAAATGCTATCAATGGTACTTCTACATAGGGTAAATGTATTATCAAGGGCGCTTATGTTATGCTTATGTATCTATGAATGTATGTATGTATATTTGAATGCACTGCATTTGTTATAAATATCGTCAGTCGTACGGACCTTTTGTTATACATATTGATTTTTATGGGGTTTTCTCAATTTGTCAGCAAACAGCATAACATTTACACATAATCAGATAAACAAACTCAGGCACACACAAATATATATATACATATATATTATATATATTTATATATAAATACTCTCAATATGTAAGCCATTGTTTTGGTGTGTTAATAATCCTATCGATTTGAAGTAGTTAGAAATTTAATATTAAAGAATTGAGTAAATTGATAGCCTTGTCAACGGGCTTTAATTGACTGAATACAGAAAAAAAAAACACATTAATAATACCTATTTTTATATTGTTTATAAATATATCATTTGCCACGCCCTCTTGGGTTTCAAGGTTCCAAATAACTTATTTTTATCCTTATTGCCGAGCAAGCTAACTGAGATCCAGCTGCAGCGTTCAATAAAGCTCGAATTAAAATTGTGAAATATATATATATATATATTATTAAATATATATTTCGATATGTCATAGAAGATGAGCAATATTAACTGTAATTGTTAAGCCACAAGACATAGATAATTTCTATATAGAATTTGCAGTTAAAAAGCTGGATTAAATTCGATATATTTTTGGGGTTTTCATATAATTTACTACAAATCTTAAATACTTTTACTTATTTGTTTAACATTTTTTTTCGAATTAATTTAAATATAATAAAACCGATTAGGTTAAAAATATACGCTAATAGAACAATTTTATATTTAAAAAAAATCTTATTAAAGAATTTTCTTCATAATTTTTAGAACTTTTATATAAACGTATTTTTGTAAAATAAAATTAAAAATTCTATTTTTATAATGTTCAAATTGAAATATCAATCTATATTTTATATGCATAAATTAAAATTTAAAATATATATTGATTATACGTAAATTAAAATTCAAAATTATATATTAATAATTTGAAATTTAATATTTTGTAATTACTTGTAAAATACAATTTAAAATTCTAAATCAATTATTTATTTTATTTTATACCATGATATATACATATAAAATTGAAAGCAATAAAATATTAGTTAATTAAATATTTTATTCAGTAAGAAATGAAATCAGACTAAGTACAATAAGCTTCAATATATATTTATTTTACATTGGGAAAAAATTATAAAACGAATGACAAAATAATTCACAATGGCATTCTGATAGAGCAAATTTTTTTTTTTTTTAATTGAGACTAAACGTCAAATTATAAAAATGTTGTTGATTAGTCAATAAAGTAGTGAACAGGTGTTCACAGCCAGCTGCCAGATACGCTTTGATAAGTATGTCGTTCTGCTGCTGATTAGCGAAAGCAAAAAAGAAGAACAAAAGTCGGCAGCGAGATTAGCGATTGGCATGAGTAATTGGTATTTAATTCAGACCCTGGCAACAATTAAGCCGCACTTGATGCGGCTGCGAAACAGCTGAAAAACTGATTAGCGGCGAGTTGATCATGATTAGACTAATCATATTGCATATGTATGGGAAGCTATTGGAAATTCAGCTACTTCCGATAAGATTAGCGCTATCGAAACACTTTGGATGGAGCTGCTGCCGCACGGCCTTTAGTGGAAAGGTTTCAGTTACAATTCAACTGTGGCAGCGGCTGAGCACAATGGAAAAACCAAAACATATCATACTACTGGGCCTATTGTGCGCCTTGCTCCACCCGCAAGGTACATAGCCAGCAATATAAACAGGCAATTTAGAAAACCCAAACAAAATTTCCCTTGGCCCACACGCCAAGCTCGTTGCCGAGCCATTCAAATCATTGTGAGCAATGGCCGGTAATTGAATTAAAGACAAAGTTCAGTGCAAAAATACTGGGAGAGTGGGCGAAAAGGAGTGCAAAAATCCTCAAGTCTTATACAAATATTATGTATATATATATATACAAATATAAATATATATGTATGTATGTATAATAAATAGAAAACAAACAAACAGCGACCAGGTCAGTCATAATATTAAACAACAAAAGTAATTAATGCAAACGCAATCAAGGTCAAGTGCTTTGCCCTATTGACCCTTTGCCAGAGGCAAACGGAAGGCATGAGAAATGCTTTTCATTTTCACAAATGGTTTCACCAGCCACGGAAAATGGAAATTAAAGTGCCAAAGTGACGAGCGAAATTTTAGCGCTTTGTGTTTCAACTGAAACTGTTTTCAGTTCGCATTTCGTTGCTCTACAAGCGCATGGGGTGTACATGTTTTGTGATCTATCATGGGTAAATTTATAAGGTGTTTTGTATAATACTGAATTATGCTATTATTATTTCTTCGAAATATAGAAATTTGCATAAGTATATATATTACAGAGATAGAGGGAGAGAGAGAGACAGTTTTCTTTTAGTTTTATACCCTGGTTCTAGCATATCCTTAGTAGATTTAATTTGTTATCTAGCGCTTTATCAATCAATCAATTTAAATATTTATTATAATACATAAGCGTTACACATAAATATTAAATAGCACTTAAAAATATATTATATTTATATAAAATTATTTATATTTAGCTTTTTTCTATTTCCTCTAAAATACAATTTACTTAATATGAAATAATAATGACAGGGTATATACTAGTCAATTATCGGCTTTACTTAGTTATGTAAATATTTATTTACAATTTTATTATTTGTTAGCGCATTTGGACTTCGTCAGCTCCGTCAGTGTTCACCGTTATAATGTTGTTTTCCTTAACTGGCGGAAGTTCTTGTGGCGTATACGTAATATAATTTGCAGGCCTTTGCGGCCTTGCGTGTTGGCAAACCGTTACAGCCGTCAAATATCGCAAACATTAAAGCTGAAAAAAAGTTAGATTTTTAATAAGTTAATTAACAGTTAAGCTTTGTGTAGACTCGCGCCCTGGCAGGCGTATACTTAATTAATTACTTATTGATAACGCAGCCTCAAAATGCAGCAGCTCAACTTTATTATCAATTTTATTGGGCTGAGTGTTGATTAAAAATGAGTTTTATTGTTTTATAAACTCAAAGAAACTTTGGTTCCTTAAATGTTCTATTAGTGCATCAATTATCAGTCATCATCAATCAGTCATTCAGTCAGTTAGATTGAACCATCCGTGCAGCATACATTCGCTGAGTGAACTAACCAGATAAACAGTCTATTGATCATTCCTTCAATCAGACACTCAGTCAATCATTTAATCTGTGGTCAACCATAAGCATTCAATTGGTCGGTCAGCCAGCTTCAGTCAGAAAATAAACCATACATTTAATTAACAATGATGCTCTATAATACTCGCCCACAAAGAGACAAGAGCATATTAATTTTGTATAATATATGAACTGCCAGTAGTTTAACTCTACGAGGCTTAAAAGTCCGATATATATTAACCTATACAAATATTATATAATATTTGAATACTTCCCGAAAGGCTGATGACTTCTTGTATAAAAATGTCATCAGACTTTTGAGCGAGTATTAAGCAGTCGGCAGTGGTAAATTTTCTTGCATGTTTTTATGCTTTTGGATTTTTTGATGTCGTCAATGTTTGTTGTGCGTGGCGAAGGATTTGATCAAATAACATGGCCTGGATAAAAATAATCTAGAATGATAATAAATCAGAATCAATATGATATCATTTATAAATCGAACTATAAATAATACGTGCTTATGCGGCAGACCTTCGCAAAAGCCACTGCAATTATATTTAATTTTGAGGTTTTGAATAATTAAAGTCAACAAATCGTTGGCCGGCTAAGCTAATTTTGGGCATGTTTCGAACTATGGGTGGATCGATATCGTGCGTCAAAGGGGACAATCACAATCACAATTACAATAAATACACTAAATGAGCTATATGTAACTGTGGAATGATTTGATACGACTGCTTGCAGGAGACGGCGGTGCATTGGCTGTGTTTTGGCCATGTGAAAGCGATGCAGATTGCACAGCTGCTGGCTCTAGCTGTGACCCGGAAACAAGTCTCTGTGCCTGCTCCAGCTTTGACGAGGTCTTCTCGGATAACTACTCGGAATGCTTGACCACCTCGCTAATTGGTGACGCATGCCAAGAAACCGTTCAATGCAATCTTATGCCAACGGGAGCCAGTTGTAAAACCGGGGTCTGCGATTGCGCCGATGGCCACATCTATCTGCATGGCAAGTGTAGGCCAGTAAATGGACTCAACGAGCCCTGCGAAACGGTATGTCCAAAATTTAATTAGTATTTAAATCATTCTAATTGAAATTTCTTGACAGGATTTGGATTGCTTTTTTGGCTACGATCGAGCATCCGTGCGCTGTGAGGAGAGCGTTTGCGCCTGTGCAAATGGCTATTATCACAGATATGGAAACATATGCCGTCGTAAATCAATGGGTAAATGAATTTATGACTATATTTCATCTACATTAAAGCCTTCCTTGCATGAACATCCAAGTGTGTCTGTATGTCGTATGTCATCTACTTTCGGGCAGTGCAGCTCCTCCTACATTTTCTATTAGCCAAGATTTCACTTTAAATCTTCTTTCATTATTATTTAATTGTAGAAAAAAACGATGCTTGCGTCGTTAATGCGGATTGTGAAGCACTGGGCGCCAGTGCCACCTGCGAAGGTCTAACCTGTACGATTACGGATGGGTCGAGCACGACGGCCAGCACCACTGTTGGCACGGAAACCACACCGGAGGACAACGACACCGAGAGTACGCCCGTAAATATCGAAACAACTACACTGAATACGGAAACAACTGAAACGAATGAGGAGACAACCGAACCGGGATCCATTACGACGAAAATTATACTCGAGGACCAAAGTGATTGGGTGCGCGAACGCAAACAGTTCACTAAGGCTTTTCTGCATGCCACGCCCACACACAAAGATGCTGCCGCCCAGGCGACGTTGTCATTGATAAACGGCGACGAGGACCCGTTGATAGTGACGCCTCGTCGCAGTCGCGAAATCGCTGTGCAGACGAGCATCGAGCAGTACGAACTGAAGGAGCTGGGACGCAGCTTCAAGAATGTGGCCACAGCAACAACAACAACAACAACCGCTTCATCCAACTCAACCAACAATCGACGTCGTTTGCCCGCCATCTTTCGCTATGATAATGAGGATATCAAAACGTATTCAACATTGGGATCGAGTCGTGATGACGAAGACATCGAGGATAAAAAATGTGAGTATTAATTGTTTAATGTAACCCATGAGCAGCGGACGGTTTCTCCAGTTTGATATAACGTCAACTACGTTCCAACTCCGATATTTATTCAATTTAAAAATTTTCCCTTCGAATTTGCATAAATTTGCATTCGAATTCCGTGTTATAGTTAACAAAAATCACAATCACCCATATCCGTTGTTGCCAACACTGGTAATTGTAAGACAGCTTTAAATTAATCGATAAGGAAATTATTATTAAAATTGATAATTGGTATGTTGGTTTGTTATCTTTGCGAACTATGGTAACTCAGTTATTATTTCAAAATTTGAAATTTTCTTATCGATAACAGAATTTTTATTGATAAATAGCAAAGTTCTCTCAAGTCGATATTAATTTTTGATACGTGTACGATACAATAAGTTAATTGAATTATTTTTATTTTAGATGGTAGCAGCTGTACGGAAAATGGCAAATCCTGCAATGGATTGCACCACTCGATCTGCACAAACAAGATTTGCTTGTGCCGACAGGGCTATTATGCACGAAATGGAAAATGTTTTGCAGGTAAGACTGAAATACAACAAAAATTTTTAAAAATTTTGCTCAACTCTTTATTCGTTGGCAGAGCTTGGAGAGATAGCGGAGAGCAGCGATGAATGTGAATATGAGTTCGATAAGTTGTCCAAGACTTGTATATGCCAAAAGAACTATTTTTATGAACGTGACCTGCGCAATTGTAGAAAACGTGAGTAGCATAATCAGGGTAAAATGTAATAAATATTTATTTCATTTATATATTATATTTACTATTTATTGTATTATTCCAACAGCCATTCAGTATCACCTGTCCTGCACATCGAACAGCCAATGTAGTCCCTTTGGCGCCTCCTATTGCCATCCGCAAATACCCAGACGTTGCACGTGCGAAGAGTACGCCCAATACAATGAGATCTCGCAGCTCTGCGAATATAGGGATGGTTTGGGCGCTCAGTGCGAGTCCAACGATGGCTGCCTGGTGGATCACTCCATTTGCTCAAATCGCTTCTGTGTGTGCCGCGACAACTATTTTGAGAAGGACGAAACGTGTATGGCAGGTACATAGATATAAATATATACATATATACGTATGTATACAAATGTAATACCTTGAATATTTTGTACTACCAGGCATTGGGGCCGAGTGCTCAGAGGATGAGGAGTGCGCAGCTGAGAATACCGCATGCATTAGCAAAGACACTGAGCAGTCGCGCTCTTGTCAATGCCGCAAGGGCTACGTGCACTTCAAGGACGAGTGTCTTAAGGAAGGTGTGTATAAGCCCCCATGCTATCTTTTGATAGTTATTGAAGTCTTTCTCATTACAGCTGAGGAGCTGGACGATGAGTGTATTGAGGATGAGCAGTGCAAGCCGCTGCTGGCTAGCTGCACTGAGGCAGGCAAATGCGGCTGCACCGACGAGCAGCATGAAAAGAACGGAGTCTGTGAAACAAAACGACGTAAGTTTATATTTGCTACATATTTATACCTCATAATATATATATATATATATAAATATTTTTTTAGTGCTGAACGATCCCTGCTCAAAGGCCACAGAGTGCTTTGTTGAAAAGGATCCCGAGAATGTGGAATGCCGCAATTCCGTCTGTCAATGCAAATTTGGCTATCAGGCGAGCACTGAACAGAGGCAGTGCATACGCGTAATGCCCAACAAAAAGAGTAAGATTCCTAAAAACGCTAAAAATATTTATATATAATTTTATAAAATATTTTCACTTCACACAGATTCTTCCGGTAGGCCCAGCGCTCTAAAAATCATCACATTCGTATTGATAGGCTCCGCTTTTTTAATAACCAGCGCAGCCATTAAGCAGGCGTATTACTAATTGGAGTCATTGATATAGGTATAGACAACCAAGAAAGGCAAATCAAGATTTTTAATTAGTTAACGTATAAATAATTTTAATTGTAAATGTTTAAGCGTTGTGAGTAACTCCCTGTGCATATGTTGACGCCATGTAGCCAGGTCTCAGCTGACCTGGTTAAGTATTGATTGCAGTATTAATCAATGATAATGCATGGCATGCAAATATATAGGTACCTTACATTAAGCTAGTATTAAACATTTCAAGCAATACATGATAAATGCATATGCAGTGAGATATTTGCTCGCTTCTATCAATTAATTATTCTTTAAAATAAATATTTCAAATTAAGTGCAATCAAATGTTGACTAACTGATGCAAACTTGTAAAATATGCGTTAATAAATTAAGACTTAAAACAAATATCTATAAAGGCAAATACTTTTTTTAATATATTTACTATTGATAACTTCTTAGCATAAAAAACTATGCTTAAATTATTAGCTAATGATAGGAGTTAAAATTTGTATACATTGAAAAGTTCCCAAATTTAGACAGAGCGGACACTTGACAGAATGAATACCTGTATAGATTATCACATTTTTCAAAAGTCAAACATAGCGCGCCAAATTTTAGGCAGACCAATCGTCATAATAACTACGGAAAAGGCACTAAGCGATGTTTTTGATATCGGTTAAAAAGTAATGCAAAGCGATAGCAATTCAAAATCATCATATCGATAGCTGACATAACGGCTATACAAAAATTGCCGATTGGAAAAATTTGGCACATCATGAGAGAACAGAAAAAGTGTTTTCTTAAATAAAAACATATATATATATATATATATTTATATATATATATATGTATATATATAGATATAAATAAAAGCCAAATCATTCTGATATTGCTGTATTACATAATTTTACGGTTCTAGTTCACTTTTTCACTATCTTATATGTTCAGCTTACATTGAAATGCCAAGATTTTAGTGATGCGCTTAAAGTTATCGACTAAAATTTGTTAATACTATTTATAGTAGTACTCAGCAACCGTTTAAAGTAATCAACTTTGCAGTTATTATTCTGCTAGCCCACCAAACACAACTCAATGCAATACATTTGGCTTAATATTTAATTATTTTGAAATAATGCTAACGCTCTTTTAGTTGTACCCAGAAATCTGGAGGCGATATAATAAGTCCATTGAAATTCTTGGATAGATCAGGCAAACTATCTCCGGGTGCTAGAGTGTAGTCAAAGTTCTGTAACATGGCTGTAGTCATCAGAAAGAGCATATTCCGAGCAAATGTCTCGCCGGCACACAACCGCTTGCCAGCTCCAAAGGGCAGAGATACGTCCTTTTTGAGGCACAATTTACCTTGATCATCGAGAAAACGTTCGGGTCTGAAGTTTTCGGGATCGGACCAAATCCGCTTATCTGAGTGCATGGCGTAAAGGCTGGGAATAATTATTGTATCCTAGAAATAAAAAGTAAATATAAGATTGAAACAGCATAAATCTATGTATTAGCTTATACGGAACCTACTTTGGGTATATGATAGCCCATTAGTTCGGTGTCCTCAAGAGCCTTGTGTGGAACATCGGAAGGAACCAAAGTTTCGATGCGGAGATTTTCTCGTATCGTTGCCTCCGTAAATGGCATTTTTTGCCGATCCTCCAGAGTGGGCAAACGACCACTGCCGACAACCTCATCGATCTCTTGTTGTATGCGCTTAGCGACCTGGGGATAGAGCATCAGATACTGCACAATCAGTGATAATTGAACTCCAATTGCCGTAAAGGCGGGAAATGAGAAATCGATGAGACCCATGATGAACTGCTCGCGATTGAAACCGTATTCTTTGGGTAGGTCCTTCTTAATTTCGGTTATGTACAGATCGAGGAAATTGCGATCACAGCTTGCGTCGTAGCTATCTATATGGCGATCAACAAATTCCGAAAAATATTGATAAATATAGACGTTCGACTCATTCAGTTTTTTATAACCGCTCGTTTCGGGCCAGACATGTCGGATCCAGGGCATAATGCTCAACAATCTTCCGTAATCATCGGCATTGCGCTGGAATTGTATGCCAAGTTTAACAAGCTTTACCAGGTTGGCCATTTCAGCTCTTGGAATGCGCTCGTTGTAGACAATGCTGAAGTGACTATTGGCTGAGAAGGGATTGAAAAACATTGGTAATTGTATTCTATAACCGCCCGGCTTGACCAGTTGATGCTCGTGCTCATAGCGTGGACCATTGCGAATCAGATCTAACATGTCGGTAATTTCTTCTTTAATGATGAGCTCCAATTGATCAAAGCGGCGACCAAAGCCATAATCGCGCAGAAAACGCAGAATGAAACGGCGCTGCTCTTTCCACAGAAGTCCCTCCTGAAAGAATATGCCTGAAAATAATATATACATATATTTACCAAAAAAATTAGTCAACTTGTGCTGAATGTTCTGGTTTCAGAGACGCAAAGTGTTAAGTGCCTGATTAAAATATACTTAGTTGTATTGGCACTTATAATCGATCATGAGCTAATCTATTGATAACCATACTTGAAAAATATTAATTTTATTTACTGAAAGTGCAACATTTTATTGAAAATTGTGAATAATCTTTAAGAGGTTTAATAGCAGGTGGGACAAAATATTGATATGGTTGCTCGACTAATCCATGACGTTTATCAGTAATACCTACATATATGAAGTGGGAGGTTATTATTTTTTATATTTTATGGGTATCAAAAGAAAAGGCTTGTGCTTCAAAGAAAGAGACTCATGTACGCAGTTAGACCACACACCTGATACCCTATATTCCTCTTAGAGACTTTGCAACACATTGATTAAATTGTATCCATATCCTAAGGGTCATAATATAATATAAAAGGAGTAGTCCTTTTATATAATTCTGAGACTATATCCGAATTCGAATTACCTCGCACACAATCACCCGGATCACGCATTTTACTTAAAAAGAGAGCGGGTCGTCCGTCATATGCTTGATTATTCAAGATCTCGCGCACGCCCGCTCCGTTGTGCACAACGGCGACTCGGTACGGTCCCACATATAGACCGATAATGTCCGATTTGTACCACTTGCTCAGTGTTAAAGCAGCCTTATGTAAGTATTTATAATTGATCAAGAGCATAAATAGGTAGCTTCCAAATAATGGCAAACGTGGAGGACCTGAAAGGATTCAACTTGAGTCAGTCACACGCGGAATTCGAATTGACTCTCAATTGGCTAACCCGGCGGGAATCCTGCAGGACGATCGAATACATATTTATATGATTGATATATAAATATGATCGACACCAGTGAAAGTAAGAGCACAGTTAACATTTTGCTTTCACTCCGAGCTAAGCTCGAAACAATACTGATTTTTTCGAATTGATGCCAGTCAATATAATGGCAATTCTCTGATAATCTTATATATACAGGTTTTGTAGCGTACTTTAGAATTGAGAATGGCATGCATTCGCAATAACAATTGTGATTGCTCGACTCCGCAATCTTTATGTACAATATTTGATTAGGCCTTTCGAATAAGAGATGAAAGGTGGGAGTCTTAAAACTGCGACACATTAAATTCTGCAGACACAGATTATCTATGATCTGAGACATGCATGGAGACAGGGCTAGCCCGACATGGCTTTTACTCCTGATGCGCCACGCCTGACTGCTAAACTACATTGTAATAAACATTGACAATAAAATGATAATTAACGAATATTAAAAGCGAAAGTAATATTTTTTAATCTAACATACATATTTAATTATATTGTTATCAATACTTAATTTTTTTTTTATAATTCTAGATTATTTTGCTTTGACACTCAAATATGGAACTCGTTCATAAAGATAGCACAAGTGCTCAGACCGATTCGCGTGTTCTATATGAAATAAATCGAAAATATATATAATGAATAAATATGATTAATGATGCATTTTGCTTGTGCTTCCTTTACCCAATAATCATATATGTATGTCGTCGAGGTGAGATTAATCTCAATTATAGGCGACATTGTAGCGTTTATTTCCGCTTGTAGTTGACATTGTTGATCCGTCTAGGGAAACCAGTTGCTTCCACTTGTGATCAGTAGTGATGGGCTTATGTTAATTCAAGCCATGCGTATTTAAACCCTTTAGATCGTGTGCATAACTGGCCAAACTGGAACTCCCTTTGCGCGTGCGGGCAAAGCCTTTGTTTTGATGTTGTTTACTTCATTCAGACTGAGTGCGGTGCAATCTGATAGATAATTTTGAGATAAGCGCATATTGCTTCCCACTTACCAGCCCATCAGCTTGACTTACTGTGTTTTCTCTTTTGTGAGCAGTGTCTGTATTTCAAAAACATTTTAAATTTATATATTTGAGCTGCAGGACTGCAGCTGCTCACTCATTTCGGTATGAGACCTGGTGCTCTGGATTAGCTATCATATTCTCCTGATGCACTTATGTCATTATGGCCCATTCACTTCTTAAATAATATATGTAATCACATTGCAATTACAAATTCTATTTTCTACTCATTTATTTTGCTGGCGATCAGACATGATTGATTTCTTCTGTGCCATAAAAAAATGTAAATTTTTCCATTCCCTGGCAAGTCTCGATAAGTAAATTTAAGCTTTGATAGGCTCTAATTTAAAACTCCAATTAACTGTAAAGCTTGAAATTTATTATCAAATCGTGCAAAGAAAACATATTTATTATATAATGTATTAATGATTAATAGTCGTAATTCTAACGCTCCTTAAGTTGTACCCAGAAATCAGGCGGTGATATAATTAATCCATTCTCATTCTTGGTTAAGTCAGGCAGGCTGTCCCCCGGGGCTAGAGTGTAGTCAAAGTTCTGCAACATGGCTGTAGTCATC
Source organism: Drosophila mettleri (assembly GCA_035047625.1). NCBI lineage: Eukaryota > Metazoa > Arthropoda > Insecta > Diptera > Drosophilidae > Drosophila > Drosophila mettleri. Next base: position 2,485,397 of record JAWNPI010000056.1, read on the forward strand.
AGAAAGAGCATATTCCGAGCAAATGTCTCGCCGGCACACAACCGCTTGCCAGCTCCAAAGGGCAGAGATACGTCCTTTTTGAGGCACAATTTACCTTGATCATCGAGAAAACGTTCGGGCCTGAAGTTTTCGGGATCGGACCAAATCCGCTTATCCGAGTGCATGGCATATAAACTGGGAATCATTATGGTATCCTGAGAATGAAATATAAAATAAGATTGGAACAGAAGAAATTATATAGAATCTACTTTGGGTATATGATAGCCCATTAGTTCGGTGTCTTCTAGAGCCTTGTGTGGAACATCGGACGGAACCAAAGTTTCGATGCGGAGATTTTCTCGTATCGCTGCCTCCGTATAAGGCATTTTTTCACGATCTTCCAAAGTTGGTAAGCGTCCGCTGCCCACCACATCATCGATCTCGTGTTGTATGCGCTTAGCGACCTGGGGATAGAGCATCAGATACTGCACAATCAGTGCTAATTGAACACCGAGTCCGGTAAATGCAGGTAATGAAAAATCTATAAGACCCATGATGAACTGCTCGCGATTGAAGCCGTGTTCTTTGGGTAGATCCTTTTTCATTTCGGTTATGTAGATATCGACAAAATTGCGCTCAAAGCTTGGATCGTAGCTTTCAAGGTGACGATCGACAAATTCCGAAAAATATTGATAAATATAGACGTTCGACTCAGTCAGTTTTTTATAACCACTCGTTTCGGGCCAGACATGTCGGATCCAGGGCATAATGCTCAACAACCTTCCGTAATCATCGGCATTGCGCTGGAATTGTATGCCAAGTTTAACAAGCTTAACCAGGTTGGCCATTTCAGCTCTGGGAATGTGCTCGTTGTAGACAATGCTGAAGTGACTATTGGCTGTGAAGGGATTGAAAAACATTGGTAATTGTATTCTATAACCGCCCGGCTTGACCAGTTGATGCTCGTGCTCATAGCGTGGACCATTGCGAATCAGATCTAACATATCGGTAATTTCTTCTTTAATGATGAGCTCCAATTGATCAAAGCGGCGACCAAAGCCATAATCGCGCAGAAAACGCAGAATGAAACGGCGCTGCTCTTTCCACAGAAGTCCCTCCTGAAAGAATATACCTACGAATCACATTTATATATGGCATTAATCGTCTGTATTATTATTGCCATGTTTATGATGTCATGACCAGCCTCTTATCGCACCCGAAATAGATTGCTAATAAGAGTACTACCGCAACAATTTTTTAAAATGGGGGATCGTTTCAAGAAATGATTATGATTATGATTTGATTTAATAAGTGAGGTACCTAATGCCTGATTACGATTATACCCTGCGACTGACAAATGTTGATGAGTGTTTATGCCAGTAAGTTTTGTTTTGATTAAAATCGTATCACCAAATTGTATAAGTATGGAAAATATCAATAGGTCGATCAACTCTCTTTGATTGATTACGGTTTATTTCCTACCTCGCACACAATCGCCAGGATCACGCATTTTGCTCAAATAGAGGGATGGTCGCCCATCATAGGCCTGATTGTTGAGGACCTCTCGTACACCGTCTCCGTTGTGGACCACGGCAACTCGAAAGCTGCCTACATACAGACCGATAATGTCCGATTTGTACCATTTGCTAAGTGTTAAAGCAGCCTTATGTAAGTATTTATAATTGATTAGGAGCAGAAATAGGTAGCTTCCAAATAATGGCAACCGTGGAGGACCTGAAAGGATTCAACTTGAGTTAGTCACACGCGGAATTCGAATTGACTCTCAATTGGCTAACCCGGCGGGAATCCTGCAGGACGATCGAATACATATTTATATAACTGGTATATAAATATGATCGTCACCAACGACAGTAAGAAAACAGTTAACATTTTGATTCGTCCCGGATTGAGTGCGAGCCAATACTGAGGTTCTCGTATAGAAGGCACGTCTTTATGGTGATATTTTTCTGATAATAGACTAGTCGTACTTTAGAACACCGAAACATTTTGCAATAACGATTGTGACCGCGACACCACAATCTCTTTATACAATTAATTCTTACTAAAAAAATGGTGGTTCGATATTTGATTAAAGACCAGACGTAAAAAAAAAGCAAGGGAAATAAACCATTTTATAAACAAAACTTGACTCTTGGACACGAGGAATATAATCAGGAAAATTTTGAAATAAAGCTTAAGTGCGTTGGACGGCATAGACTGACTAAGAGATACCCTAATCCACAATCCAATTATATTTATTTTTTAATGATGGATGGAGCTAGCCAATTATGAAGTTGGCATATGCATTCAATATTTAAGGACTCGAGCTATATAATTAAGATTTTGATCTTATGGAGTTCATAAATGTCCTGACAGATAGAAATCTGTCTTTGCCTTTTAATTTAATCTTATTCCAATATTTATTCAATTCACGATAAATAAACCTATAATATTTATTTAACAAATGTATGTAATAAATTATTGATTAATTTGGGCATATTACAATTTTGATATACCTATTGAACATTTGATTTACTTTTTGGCAACAGAAGCATAAATTAAATTTATTTCATTAGTTTTACCTTAGTATTTCACATAAATTGCATTGCATGCTCATGATGACTTGCATTTTTTTCTTAGATTGACATGCGCTGTTAATTATATAATTCAGTAGATTAAATTATAATTAAGTTTTCGTATTACTTATTCATATATATATTTATTACATATATTGCAATATAACTAAATATTGTTATCAATATTTATTTCTTTACATTTTTTGGTAATTATTTATGAAAATATCTTTTTTATGATGTATATAAATTTTGTAATTAAATATTTTTATTATATGCTGATGTATATTTATTATATAAAGATTGGATTGAATACTTTAAAGTTTTAGCAATGATCTGTGTGATGTCAACGAGATAGGTCAAACTTAATTATTGACGATATTAAAAAAATAATTAATTATTTGTAAAAATATTTATTTTTACACATCTTTGGGTATTATTAATTAAAGTATATTTCTTAATATGTATATAAATTCTGTACATTAAATCGTAATCAAATGTTTTTATTATTTTTTTATGTATAATTTTTATTTTATAAAGATTAGATTAAATACTTTAATTATTTATTTTTCTTGCGTTTTTGCTAATGATCTGCGTGACGTCGGCGAGGTAAGATCAATCTCAATTATCGATGACATTGAAACAGCGTTCTCCTTTGCTTTTGTCGTTGGCATTGTGGAGCTGTCTACGGAGAATAGCCGCTGCCACTTGTCAGTAGAGGCACTCGGCTTATTTAAGTGTGACCAAAGCGTATGTAATCCCCTCAGATCGTATGCATCACAATTAAAGGGCATCCATTCGCCTTGCTCTGGCAGAACTACGACTCCTTTCACACGCGCAGGCAAAGCTTTTGGGTTGATGTATGTGTTGGTTGCTTCACTCAGAGTGCGCACGCTACAAAAAGGTAGGCAATTGAGAGTTAAAATAGATAAATGTATATTTCAATGTACTCACTAGCCAACCAGCTCGTCTCGCTGCTGCTTCTTTTTCGCCAGTTCAGACTGCATATCAATCAAATTTTGCTGTTCTCTTGATAGCTTGTCGCGCATTGCTTGTTCAAATGCGCTGCGATTATCTTGCTCATCTTGGCGTTGTTTTGTCATTTCGTTTAATTTGGCCAGTTTACGCTGTTGACGCTGAATAGTTTGCAGCCTTGCAGCTATGCGTGAAATAATATTTGTCATTTATATTACAATGACAGATGAGAGTAATTTTACTTTATTTACCAATTTTACTGTGAAATTTTGTGCTCTGCTTGGCTAGTGCATTCTCATGTTGCTCCACACTTATATCATTTTGTAACATTGCCATTAGACGTTTGCGTGTATCAATTTTATTGGTCATTTCGTTTTATTTAAGCTATTTTATTAACATTTAAAACAAATAGCGCTTGAAACGCTTGAATATTATAAGCGACGCTTACTTGGTAATTGGAGTTGCCAGACTGTTTTTGCCGCTGAGAGATTAGAGATGAGAGATGGGAAACTTTTATTTTCTATAAATTAAATAACATATAATAATACTATCATTTATGTCTTGTTTGTGAACATTTTTTATGTGATTTTTTTGTTAGTAAATCTAGTTGTTGCTAAAATTAAAAAAAAAAAATGATACAAATTTAAAATAAATGGCGTTGCCAGAAAGTTGTTGTTTTGAGCGCTCGTCTTTTCCAAGTGTGGCCACATATCGAATACATCGTATAAATAAGTTATCGATTGCCTGACTAAAATTGTCATACTGATAGCCGGCAAAAATTGCAAGCGAAAAGCGTCATCGAGATTTGCAATAAATTTGAGAACAAGTGGATTTGGTTTAGTTTTTCCATATAAATATTAATGCCAATATTGCACACCGCAAAGGCGTTACGCACAGTATTCCACCGTTGCTATAGTAAATGCACTCCAATTGGAAAAGTAAGTATATGTGTATTTACGAGTGTTCCGATGCCGGTGACAGGGGCGGAACGAATAATTTTTTTTTGTGTTTTCGCGAACAAAGGGAATACTTTTTGGATTCTAAAAATAAACAAGACATTTGCATAAAAACATTTGTGTTGTCAACTGAATCTGTTGATTGCACCACGGTTATTCTAAACTAAATTGGCAATGGCATCTGAAGACTGAGCAGAGCATCCACTTGTTGGTTGCCTTTATTTTCACGCACAAGGTCACGCCGCGTGCGGTGTCATTGTGCTATAGAGTTGATGACGTCGCAAATTTTACTACCTTCACTCTTATCAGCGTGTGCCATATTCGGCATCTGGCGATACGAAATTTTTTATTGCCGCTGTCAATTGCAGATTCTATTTTGTTATTTATTTTATGCAGTATATTTGCTATTTATAGATTAGAATATTTTTAAATTATTGTGACTAATGAACAATTGCTTGTTTTGTTTTTTTTTTTGTTTGTATTATTGCTTAAAGACTTTGCTTATGTAGACGATAAGATAGGGATCGCCAACAAAGCGTTAATCTAGTCTAAATATTCAAATTAGAACTTGAGGTTAAGATTATTTTATTTTTTTTTTATAAATGCAGACTTAAAAAAACAACATTTTTCATAAATACTATATAAATTAGTCTTGTTGAAATGTTTCAACATAATCTATTCGGTTTTTAAATTTGATTTAAGTTTTATATATTGTTGGCATTATATTGATTAGGCTTTTATATTTTCTATGGGCCTTGCAAGCTTTTACAATCAGTTTAATTTAGAGGAATGATTAGAACAAGAGGGAAATCAGTTGCTCCAATCAATTTGTGTCATGCGTCCAGGTTTACAGTACAAAGTCTATTTGCGTCGATTTGGAGTATCATAAATAATATTAAATCTAGTGTTCAGGTAGCGAAGAGGGGCGAGAATAATTGCAATCAAAGCATTCATTCAGTCTTTCACATATTTCAGATGGCAACGGACATCAAGTTTAATGCGTCGCTCAGTCGCACGGATCCGCAAGTGCAGCCGGTGTTAATTATCGGCCAGTTGCGCCATCTGAATCTGTTAAAGTTTGGCCAGCTCGCTGGCAAATTGGAGCCGCGCGTCAATGAGGAAACATTCAAGAATGCCATCGCTTGCCTGCATCCGGCGCCAACGGATAAGTGCTCGCTCTATCTGGATGTGGCCACAGTTGCCGCATTGCCATTGAAGGCATCGAGACATAATACCGGATCGCGGGCTCATTCGATAACGCGTCTGGTTAAGAACCATGTGCTCAATGTGAACGAGGAGAGTGTTGTGCTCGTGTGCGAGCGTGAGAACCTCTTCGCGAGCGCGTGTGCTGTGGTGCGTGCCTTTCCTCTGTACTCACGCAAAACGGGCAATGGCAACGGCGGCAAGTCGCCAAGCGGCGATGCTGGCGACGGCCAGCCATCACGCTCGGTGGTCAATGTGGAATTTGTTATCATTGACAAGGATGGCTGCGTGGAGGCGGAGCCCCTCAGCCAGGACGACATCAATTGCCTGAACGAGACGGCTCGAGGCATTCGCCTGGCTGCACGCATTGTGGACACGCCCTGCAACGAGATGAATGTAGATCACTTTATTGAAAATGTCAACGAGTTTGCAAAAGAGCTCGCCCTCCAGCCTCAAATCATACGCGGCGAGGAGCTGCAGGAGCGCGGCTTCGGCGGCATCTATGGCGTTGGTAAGGCGGCAGCTGTGCCGCCAGCCTTGGTTGTGCTCTCGCATGAGCCAAAGGGTGCACAGGAGACGATTGCGTTGGTTGGCAAAGGCATAGTTTATGACACTGGCGGCCTCAGCATCAAGGGCAAAACAGCCATGCCGGGCATGAAACGTGATTGCGGCGGTGCCGCAGCTATACTGGGTGCCTTCTATGCGGCAGTTAAGTGCGGCTTCAAGGATAATCTGCATGCCGTCTTCTGTCTGGCCGAAAATTCGGTGGGTCCAAATGCCACGCGGTAAGTCGTATGTCCCATTTGCTGTTATAATTAATCTATTTGCTTGTTAATTGCAGTCCCGACGATATACACACCTTGTACTCTGGCCGCACTGTGGAAATCAACAATACGGATGCTGAGGGGCGGCTGGTGCTAGCCGATGGCGTGTGCTTTGCCAACAAGGACCTCAAGGCGAACATTATACTTGATATGGCCACGCTGACGGGCGCTCAAGTGAGTAAATAATCTGAAGATTTCACTTGGATATTATATCAGAGTTGGATGCTGAAATTGCTGGCATATGTATTTGAAGTTATAGAGCTCTTGGATCTCGTTTCGTCTGTATCTCATCAAGTCTCAACTCCTTCAGTCTTAGGCTCCTGTTGAGTCTTGGTTCTTCTCTAGTCTTAGATTACGTTCAATTTGAAATTTATTCCTTATCCTTTTATCAATTTGTTACCATGAGCCGTGCTATGCTTCCTTATTTACTTCAAGTGCTTCCTACAAGTGCCTGAGATTGCTTCTTACTAGCCATGCCTTATGCATTCATATCTTATCAAATTTCTATCAGCTTTGCAAAGTATTTTTCGTCCCGTTTCGCCTGACGAATTGCATTGGGGTCCGGGCTGCGTATTTTTTTTTTTTAAACGTTTCTAAATGCAAAATTTATGCCACGCTTTATAAAAGTCACGAGGTTAATTGGCAAAAATAAATTGCAAATTTGGTTTTTTTTTCCTCGCCGGCAACTTGAAGCGGCAGCAGCAGCAGCAGCAGCAATTGCTGCCGCGAATGCACAACAGCAACAATGAAGGCAACGAGGCAAACCCGTTTTGCGGTTGTTGCCATTTTCGGTGGGGCGAAGGACCGACGAGCGGTGCAGTCGAAGGCATTGGCTGCGATGCAGCACAATTACCATAAATCTTGGATGCAATTTGCTTAAAATATGATGCCAATTTGCGTTATTTGTGGTTCGATGGGAAATAAATCGAAACTGGTCAGGGATAGCGACCAGGACAAGGCACAAATGGCTGAGCACTGCTGTCCTATCCTGTCCCATCGATAAAAAAAAGCAACAGAAATATATATAAAATAGAAGAAGAAAAGCTGAACTCAACTCGTTTTGAGTGCAACTAAAGTTGTTGAGCTAACGTAGTCAACACTTTTCATTTTGAGAGTTTTTGCGAAATTGTTTAGAATTTGCTTTGTCGCTTGTTGTATTTAATTTCATTACACACACTCTCACACACGTTCAGCTGCTGAAACACTTTAGCAACATGCAATAATATTAATTGCCAACATTGGCGCAACTGCGACTCCAGCAACAACAGCAACAACACAACAACAAGCTGCAACAAAAGCAATAACGTTATCAATTTGGTATTGCTTGGCCTGCCACATACCCTCTAGAAATAGGTTCAGCAAGAAGTTGTTAACTTAAAAATAAAGTGGTTTCATAAAAAATTATTTTAGCTTTGCCCAAACTTGAGTGCTTCCATCTAGCTTGATTTTGTTGCTTTTTAATAATTTTATTTGAGTCTGTTTTTATTTTGTCTTTTGTTATATTTTTTTTTTGTTAATTTTTTTTAGTTTTAAATTTATATTTTTATTTATTTTGTTGATTGAGAAGTATAAATATGCTTTTAATAATTTTTCGAGGCTTTTGTTTTGACTTTTGTTATATTTTATGTAATTATTAATTTATTTTTTATTTTATTTTCTGTTTGAATTTTACTTATTTTGTTGATTGGGAATTGTAAATATGCTTAAAAAATTTTCCAAGTTGCTTCTTGTTTTGTCTTTTGTTATATTTGTGTTATTTTTATTTATTTTGTGATATTTTGTTATCTGTGATATTTATTTATATATTTTGTTATCTGTGATATATTTATTTATTTTCTTAATTTTTATTACTTTTTTATTTTTATTGTATTTTAAAATTTGTATTTATATATATTTTCAAATGCTGAAGCTTAATTTGATTTTGTTTGGCGTTTCCTCTTACAATTTTTATTGAGTTAATTTTCGTTTTTATATATATGTAATTATATATATCATATTACATTATACACATACATTCTACAGATTTCTCTGTCTATATTATATTTTAATGCTTTTGGTTTCTTTAGCTTAAATCATGAATTCCACTTTATTATATATTTATCTAATATACATATATATGAAAGAAATTAGAAAAAAAGAACTAACAAAAAATTGCTTTGGTTATATATAATAAAATAGAATCGCATATCAAAGCGAGCTAATCAGCCCGTTGCTGCAATTTTCTACAAGGTATTGAAACAAGCAACAAAAAGCAGCCAACACTTTTGTGCTTTTACATTTTATGTTGCTGCTGCTTGTTACACCTATTGTTGTTGTTGCTGTTGTTGTGTGTGTGTGTGTGTGTTGCTTTCATTTGTCCAGCTGTAGTTTAACACGCGCTGTTAGAGTCCTTGGCTGGTCTTGATGCTGTTGCAGCTTCTCCTCTTTGCTGGCTGCTGCTGCTGCTGCTGCTGGTCCATGGCTCGCTGTTGTTTTGGGTGTTGCTTGTGCTAAATAACCTTGCACCTTTTTATTGCTGGTCGCGTCGGAAGCTCGCAATTTCGGCTGGGGCGAACCATGCATCGCCGCTTGGCTGGCCCCATTGTTCTGCATTCAGCCCCAGCCCCAGCCCCAGTTGCAGCCCACCTTAACGATGTTTGGGTTGCTGTGCAATTTTATTGTTAGCACATTCGACTTGAATATTGCATGTTTTCTATCAGTTCGGATGGCCGGACCATTAAAGCTCTTAGGTTGCCTTCCCTGATATATTTTGTTTTGTTTTGTTTTTTTTTTTTTTTTTTTTATTCTCGTCTACATATTAAATTTGTTTGCTACACTTACTGCTCCTTTCTTCTCCACTTACAGGGCGTTGCAACGGGCAAATATCATGGCGCCATATTGACAAACTCAGAGCCATGGGAATCGAAGGCATTGCAGGCCGGACGCAAATCCGGCGATTTATTGGCGCCCATTATTTATTGCCCCGAGCTGCATTTCTCCGAATTTGCATCGGCCATTGCTGATATGAAAAACTCTGTTGCGGTAAGTACCCTCGACTACACTAAAAATACAAAAAAAAAAAAAAAAATACCAATAGGAGAAAAGTTTCAAGTGCTTGACAACCAAAGGCCACACATCAAACAATCCATACACACACAGACGCACTTTTATACCTTGAAGGCATTTGGCTGTAAAAAAAAGAAGCAAAATAGATCGTTTTTCATGTGCCTTTTTTATGCAGAGACGACTTCGACTTTGGTTTTGCTGCAACAAATGTGACACTTTATTGCAAACAAAGCGTAAGCCTACAAATGTTGCCAGCCGAGCTCACTTCTCACTGTTTGATAGCAATTAGTATTGTTCAATATTGTAAGTCTGCTAGAGATTTAGTCAGAAAATATTGAATAATATTAATATTGAAGTGAAAATAAAGAAAGTAATATCTTAGCATTTTCTTTAAGGCTTATGCCCAAATATACATTAAGCTTTCATATATGAATCAAAATATTTCTCTATTTTTTAATATTCAAGTTTTTTTTTGGAAAATTGTCAGTTATCTATTTGAAAATGCGAATCGTGTTGGTCGTGTCGTGGCAGAGTTACTAAAGTATATATCAGTATAAATTGAGTCGATCTATGTGGAAACCGATGCTTCTCCATCCATAAACTATGAAACTAGAGTCCTAAAATTAGAAGTATCTTACGCGCTAGTCATTACTTACTTAACTTTATTAATATTCATTCAGTTTTTATATTTTCTTTGCTACAATAATAAACTATTATGAATTTTGTTAGATATGATACTTTGGTCCCATAAGTACCCATCGCTTATTTAGGCTTCCAAAAAGTTGAAAATTAAAGGATATTTTTGTTATGCTATTTTAAGTTGCTATAATATTTTGAATAATATTGACTTTTTCAGTGTTCCATAAATACACAATATATATTTGAACTTTAAAGGTCAACGCGAATATATGTTCCACATTTCAAGTGAAGCTCTTTTGTAGTCTTAACGAGTATCAGTTTAGGTAAACATTATTAGACGGGTGTATCCATCAGTGTTTATTTCAAATTTCAAGTCTCTAGCTTCATCCAGAAATTTCAATAAAGATCGTGCAATAAATACCAAAAGAATGCTTTGGCAATCTTTGGCAGCGCCAATAAAGTTCCACGTCAACTTTTACTTTTCACAAGAAATATGGCTCATGTGAAATACACACACAGGCAAAAACATAACCAAAGTGTGGCATGTGTGTGTGTAACACACAGTTTTAATTAACTTTATCAGGGTCAGTCGAGGTTTATTTTCTATTTTTTTATCGCCGCAATGTTGCGAAAAATGATGGACGTCATGTTCGGTTTAAAGATTGATTAGTATTACTGTGATTTATGCTAGCTTGCACACACACAGACACACATGGTGCATGCACGCTCTTCTGCTCACATGTATCAAAAACTTTGGCGTTCAATCTGCGTTTGGCAAAAGTATTGGGGGCTGGGCATTGGCATTGCTCCTGCTGCGTAGGAGCCTCAAGTTATGCCACAGCAGCAACCAAATCGAGTTACCTTATTGTACGTCTAAAACGCTTCGGATCAATGGTCATTCATCATTGTCACGCCATGGGCAACTGCCGGGCTATATATACACACACACACACACACACACACTCATACACACATAGTTGCCTGCGTAGGTGTTTGGGGCAGAGGTCAAGTGGCATGGCTGCAGGCTGGCTGGCTGGCTGGCTGGCTGCCTGCCCATTACCGGCACCACTCGTAGCTGACTGTCATCTGCCTGGACTCAGTCCAACAAAAATGACCTCAACTGCCTCAGCTGCCTGCCACCTGCCCGTCTGGCTGCTGGCTGTTTGATTTTTCGACCACTTTGACGCTCGTTGTTATTGTCTTTACGGTCGAAAAAAAAAAAAGAAACGATAACAAGTAGCCCCAATGCTCCGTTACGCCCCCTTTTCTGCATTTGATGTGACATCAGCGCCGCGCACTTTGTTAGTTCGCCTCTCATAAAGAGCTTTAAATTCAAAATGCATTCAAATTTTAGCTGAAGTCGAGCTGCCGAATAGCTAATTCTCTGGCAAGTATATTAACCTGGCTTTAACTGAAGACTTTCATCTATAAAATATTGCTTAGCTGATCATTGATGCAATTATATTTTGAAGCATAATAGATGATTTTCATAATTAAAAGGCTTTCAAGTTATAATCAACACTTAGCTAACTTTTATTTTAGATTATTTTTAATATTATAATGAAAGCTTTTCAATTAAATTAAAATGAAAAGCTGAATAATGTATTACAAAACTATGAATATGAATATTCGGAGTTTTATTTAATTTAATTTTTGTAGATAGACACTATAAACCAGTCTATTTTAATTACTCTGCTAAAAGGGGGAAGGCTTTATTTTCACTTTTTAATTCATTTTAATTTTAAATAATCAACAGAACCAACCGCTCGTCTTCTCTCTTCTTTTCTAAAAATGTTTCTTCTCTTTTCTATTGATGGCCTTAACTCGATCGATAGATCGTCAAGTATCGATGACATGCAGTATCTATCGATAGTTAACTGTAGGCTCTCACTCTATTATTGAGCAACTAAAACTTTATTCTGAAATGCATCTCACGAGTTTCAGCATATTCAAATATCAATTAACTATAACGATAATGATCGGTCAATGATTAAATAAATTAGTCAACCAAATAATGAGTCAGTCAAAGCAAATAGAATAGGGTGAAAGGGTTCTTTGTTTAGTTACTCTATATTTATTCACCAGCTAGGGTATATCAATGGGTAGCCAGCTAATTTTTTGTTGTTTTTTTTTTTTTTGTTTCTCCGCCTCCAAGCTCTCACGCGTTGCGTTTAAATTACATGAGTTTTTTTTGTGCGCCTTGGCAGCGCGGCTTAGCTAGTTGCCCGCTAAATGGAGGGATTATGAGTGTTGTTAGCGGTTGGCGGTTCGTTTCGAGGTTCGGCTCGCACTTTGTTCTTCTTCTTTTTTGTGTTGCATCAGCCCTCATTTTGAGCGGCAGTTGGTGGCTCCTGCCGGGTTAGCTGCTGGCCATTGGCCATGGTTGGCGTATCGTCCATTAGCCTGGCTTTTAAATAACTGACTGCGATTTGTTGTCTGTCGTTTTTCATTTGTGCTGTGTGAGCAGGGCCCGGCCTATCATTAGCCATGTTGTGGTTGCGGTTAACACGTTGCGTAGGTCTCTTGTTTTTTTGCTGCTGCTGTGTGCTTAGTTGTTGATAGACATAGCAAAAAAAAAAAAAATCAATGATTTAAAAATATTTAATAAATTGTTAAATATATATAAATGTTTTCATCAAAAGCCGAATGGAAAATATTGCTCAATAATACTCACATAATCTATGCTTAGTTTTTACGATGCAATTCCTTACACATAACTATTTATCTATAACAGTTGACAACTTTATGTTTGCATAGACAAATAGCAAGAGCGAGCAACAGTGGAGTGGGGAAAAACAATCAAATGATTTAAACGTCTCAAATTGTTTCTCAATTTTGAGACACGCTGCCGAAATGCAGACGGCATTGAGGATGTTTTCGAGAATGTTTTCTCTCGCTCTACGCGCGGCAAAGTTACTCAAATTTTATGACTGTGAAATTTTACCATTGTTGGTAATTGATTTTTATGTTAAATCGTAAAAAGCAGTCAGCGCGCAGAGGCCAGAGAGCATGAATTTTAGATAAACCCAGCAACGGCTAAGCCAAGCAACGTGTTGCGGTGTCTCCTTTGTGTATGTGTGTGTGTGTGTCGGGCAAGGACAGGGGCTTATGGTGCGTATGCGTAATTGCTTTGTTTTGTTTGTCAGTATTTGCGAGTACTCTAGACTGATAAAGATATATGCAAAGGAGCACATAATCCTATTTGATTAGTCAAAGAGAATAGAAACTAATATAAATTGATATAAAATATATGTAATTTTAATTAGGTATTATAGACTTTTTTATTTGTCTTATTTGTGCGCTTGGAAGTAGTTGCCCCATCATATATTGTTATATACTGAGTTTTAGCAATGTTTTTTCTAGTATTCGAAACAGTCGAGATTAAATTCCTTTTTGCTCTTACTGTTTATTTGCTCAATCGTAGCGCAGTGTAGTGCTTTTATGGATCTCTGCAATTTCGAGTAGAATTAGCTTGTTTTGTGGGTTAAGAATTTGAATCAGATTCTTTGCTTTGCTTTGCAAAGAGGAACCAAAACATGTCCACATAGGTTTTAAAACCTAGTTGAGTATTTCATATGGTCGAAGTAGTGAGCATAATTGAGGTATAGGGTATATTGTAGAGATCTTATATATATACATACATTTATATATAAATATATATTTACTCAACTCAGCTCCATTACCTAATTGAGCAAGTGTATTTATTTGTCGGCATCTTTCACAGCTAAATCGCTTCACTTTCGCTTTGTTGATATTTGCTTTCTGGCTGAATTGCAGTTGGTAAATTTTTATTAAGCGGTAACATTTTAAATTCAATTGTACAGTGACTTTTTACGCTTTTTAATGAATCAAATTGAACTTTTTATGCCTCAAAGTTTGCTTATTTTTATGTTCGCTTCTTTTTCTGTGTTTTGTTTTTATTTTCACTTTAACGCAGCGACCTGACGGCGCCAAATATGATATTGTTGTTGGCGCTTTGTGTTTGTCTTGCTGTTGATTAAATAATGCCAACAGTTTATAAATAATGCTCGAGCTTAGTGCTTTGGCGGTTTAAATGCAGATTTTTAAGATCCCGGCCAGCCTGCTCGACCGTAAGTCACGTAATTTGCGCAGTGCCCCGCTATTTCCGTTGCCTACTTACGGCTGTCCGGGTTTGGTGAGGGGTGGTGGGGGGCGTGGCAGCGCAACTTCACTCCGACGACTTTGTTAACACAAATCTTTCCGCTTGTTATGTGTTGGTTTCCGTTCAACTTTTGCACGTCTCTCAGGCGGGCACCACCAAAAAGAGAAAGCCGGAAAAAAAGATGAGGGAAAATGCAAAAGTAAGGAAAATGAAGCCAGGCGGCGTCGTCGTTCGCATTGACTGTTTCTAATATTTTCGTTTTGCTCTTTTGCCATTCGCCTTGCGCCCCGCCACGGGTTGAAAAGTTTTTTAAATCGTCTCGCGACGTTGGGGGAAAATTGAATATAAAAAGGAAGAAAAAAAAAAAAAAAGAAATGAAACGCTTGTCGCTTGCCCCGGTTTGGCTGTGCAAATCCTTGCGACGCCCATTGAATGAATGTGTAATTGATACTGAAACCCAGTCAAAGGCATCCAATACATTGATGCCGCCTCAAGGCAGTGCGTTTGCCCACTGTCACGCCCACTCGCGCCTCTTGCTGGCAGCACGTGGAAAGTGTTACAGCGCGCCTGTCATTGATATCAGCGTCTCGCAAGTTGAATGCTTATCTTAAGTGTTTGCAGCTTTAAGAATTTAATGACCTCTTTAATTTGGGCATCGATTGAAAGCAAACCTTCTCGAAGAGGCCGTCCTCTGTGTGCCTCTGTTCATTTGAGTTTTTGTGTGAGCTTTAAGATCTAGAGTATCAGTACTTGGTTAGAGTATCTGCTAGCTGGACACTGCCTGCCCACCTTCAATTATTTTATTTGAATGGAAAGCGCAGCGTGAAATATAATGAGCATTTTAGTTACATTTTCTGTGTTTCATTTGCTTTTGAATTTCTGTGCCTTTTGCCTTTCTTCATTTTCCTTACTCTCTAGTTCTCTATTTTATGTGTTTTCTTTTGCACATTTTAAATTATATTGCGCTGTCCTTGTTTTGTTTTTATTTTTACATTTTTAATTTAAATTTCGATCCTGATTTTCATTTATTTTCTTACTCTAATCGATTGCGCTGCCTTTTAATTGATGCTCTCTTCCCTTTTTCTAGTTTTGATTATTGCTTTGCCTGCTTAATTTCTTTGCTTTGCATTTCACTCCAAGATATTTTGTTGTTCACTTCTCTTTTAAATTTCTGCATTATGTTTTACTTTGGCTTATTGCTTAATTTACTTCTCATATATCTTCTCTCCCCATTTTATTTCACCTTCTAGATAACTTCTCATATTTTTTCCCTCTTCATCCGACTTCCACTTCTCTGTTGTTCGATGTTTTCTCATTTGGCTTCTCACAACTAGCTTATTTTAACTCTTATTAAAATATTTTATAATCATGTTTCTTTTTAAATCGTATTTCAGTCATCTAATTTATCATTGCTTTTCTTTTTTATATTTTTATATTATTATCAATTCTCATGCTCCTTTTTCTTCATCCTATGTTGGCTTCTCTCTTGCTCTATATTTCGTCTACTTATTTCACTTCTTATTTGTCTTCTCGCTGCTTAGCTGACCATGACTCCAAACTTCATAGGTTGTTCCAGCGCTTAACCTACTACTCATATTGCTTCTCTCTTATTTTCTCTATGTTCTCATAATCTTATGTCTGCTTCTGCATTTGTCAACTTCTTGCTCTATATTTTTCTACTCACTTCACTTCTCGTTTTACTTCTCTCCCAACAAGATCTTCTGTCTCTGCTTTGTATTTCGCCATGCTGTGAATAATTTTTTGATTGTTGCCACGCTTAGTTTTTAATTACAGCTTACCTCTGATTTGGACAGTGTGTATGTGTGTGTGTGTGTGTGTGCATTGATTTTGTCTGTTAATTAAAATGTACGTTAATCGAAATTGAAACGAGATGCTTTCAGCAGCGAATAGCATCAAATCAAAAATAGCCACGGATTTAGGTATGTGGCACACGTGGCGTGATTGACAGTGGAGCATGGGGCATGCTCTGGTCACGTAGCCAACCGCAATTAGTCGCCGACCCAATGCCAAACTTGATGTGTGGCCGAGCGGTGTGGGTGCGTATGGGTGTGGGTCTGTGGGTGTGCGTTTGCTATTTGGCTATTTACAAAAGGTTCACACAATCAATGCGTTGCGTAATGCAATCAATGCTAATGACATTATGTTGACAAATGTTTGCCATTATTGATGAAAGCGCATGGGCCGCATTGGCAGTCGGTTGACTGAGCTGATTTTAGCATTGAATGAATCTAGCCGAAGCCCCCCAGCAAACACAATAAGCAAACTTGAAAGCCTTTAATGAAAATTAACGAGACACGGGCCGACGTTAGGACAATTACCTTCCGCTAGACAGACAATAATTATCCACAATTTAGATACCTTCAAAGACTTGATTTTAGTTTTATAAATTGAATTTTTAAATATATAGAAATTTATTTAATTTATTTAACTTTATTTATGAATTTATTAGAAATTTTCACAGTGACTTCAATTTTTTAAATTATGCCTAAACTATAATTAGAAACTACATATTCCACCTACCTAGATTCTTTTACTATTTTATAGATATGTTCTAGCTATTTTTTAGCTGTATTTTTAGCCATTTTCTAGCTATATTCTAGCTATTTTTCAGCTTTATTCTTGCTGGATTCTGACAGCATCTTTAACTTAACTGTGGCTGGATTCTACCCACTAAGTTATGCCTAAATTAGAGTTAGAAACTACCTATTCCACGTACCTATATAATGTGACTATTTAATAGATATGTTCTAGCTATTTTTTAGCTGTATTTTTAGCCATTTTCTAGCTATATTCTAGCTATTTTTCGGCTTTATTCTTGCTGGATTCTGACAGCATCTTTAACTTAACTGTGGCTGGATTCTACCCACTAAGTTATGCCTAAATTATAGTTAGAAACTACCTATTCCACCTACCTAGATTCTGTTACGATTTTATAGATATGATCTAGCTATTTTTTTAGCTGTATTTTTAGCCATTTTCTAGCTATATTCTAGCTATTTTTCGGCTTTATTCTTGCTGGATTCTGACAGCATCTTTAACTTAACTGTGGCTGGATTCTACCCACTAAGTTATGCCTAAATTATAGTTAGAAACTACCTATTCCACCTACCTAGATACTGTGACTATTTTATAGATATGTTCTAGCTATTTTTTTAGCTGTATTTTTAGCCATTTTCTAGCTATTTTTTAGCTATATTCTTGCTGGATTCTGACAGCATCTTTAACTTAACTGTGGCTGGATTCTACCCACTAAGTTATGCCTAAATTATAGTTAGAAACTACCTATTCCACCTACCTAGATTCTGTGACTATTTTATAGATATGTTCTAGCTATTTTTTTAGCTGTATTTTTAGCCATTTTCTAGCTATATTCTAGCTATTTTTTAGCTATATTCTTGCTGGATTCTGACAGCATCTTTAACTTAACTGTGGCTGGATTCTACCCACTAAGTTATGCCTAAATTATAGTTAGAAACTACCTATTCCACCTACCCAGATTCTGTAACGATTTTATAGATATGTTCTAGCTATTTTTTTAGCTGTATTTTTAGCAATTTTCCAGCTATATTCTAGCTATTTTTTTTAGCTATATTCTTGCTGGATTCTGACAGCATCTTTAACTTAACTGTTGCTGGATTCTACCCACTAAGTTATGCCTAAATTATAGTTAGAAACTACCTATTCCACGTACCTATATAATGTGACTATTTAATAGATATGTTCTAGCTATTTTTTTAGCTGTATTTTTAGCCATTTTCTAGCTATTTTTTAGCTATATTCTTGCTGGATTCTGACAGCATCTTTAACTTAACTGTTGCTGGATTCTACCCACTAAGTTATGCCTAAATTATAGTTAGAAACTACCTATTCCACCTACCCAGATTCTGTAACGATTTTATAGATATGTTCTAGCTATTTTTTTAGCTGTATTTTTAGCCATTTTCTAGCTATATTCTAGCTATTTTTTAGCTATATTCTTGCTGGATTCTGACAGCATCTTTAACTTAACTGTGGCTGGATTCTACCCACTAAGTTATGCCTAAACTATAGTTAGAAAATACCTGTTCCACCTACCTAGATTCTGTAACGATTTTATAGATATGATCTAGCTATTTTTTAGCTGTATTTTTAGCCATTTTCTAGCTATATTCTAGCTATATTCTAGCTTTTTTAGCTATATTCTTGCTGGATTCTGACAGCATCTTTAACTTAACTGTGGCTGGATTCTACCCACTAAGTTATACCTAAACTATAGTTAGAAACTACCTATTCCCCCTACCTAGATTCTTTGACTATTTTATAGATATGTTCTAGCTATTTTTTAGCTGTATTTTTAGCTGTTTTCTAGCTATATTCTAGCTATTTTTTAGCTATATTCTTGCTGGATTCTGACAGCATCTTTAACTTAACTGTGGCTGGATTCTACCCACTAAGTTATGCCTAAATTATAGTTAGAAACTACCTATTCCACCTACCTAGATTCTTTGACTATTTTATAGATATGTTCTAGCTATTTTTTAGCTGTATTTTTAGCCATTTTCTAGCTATATTCTAGCTATTTTTTAGCTATATTCTTGCTGGATTCTGACAGCATCTTTAACTTAACTGTGGCTGGATTCTACCCACTAAGTTATGCCTAAACTATAGTTAGAAACTACCTATTCCCCCTACCTAGATTCTTTGACTATTTTATAGATATGTTCTAGCTATTTTTTAGCTGTATTTTTAGCTGTTTTCTAGCTATATTCTAGCTATATTCTAGCTATTTTTTAGCTATATTCTTGCTGGATTCTGACAGCATCTTTAACTTAACTGTGGCTGGATTCTACCCACTAAGTTATGCCTAAATTATAGTTAGAAACTACCTATTCCACCTACCTAGATTCTTTTACTATTTTATAGATATGTTCTAGCTATTTTTTAGCTGTATTTTTAGCCATTTTCTAGCTATTTTTTAGCTATATTCTTGCTGGATTCTGACAGCATCTTTAACTTAACTGTGGCTGGATTCTACCCACTAAGTTATACCTAAACTATAGTTAGAAACTACCTATTCCCCCTACCTAGATTCTTTGACTATTTTATAGATATGTTCTAGCTATTTTTTAGCTATATTCTAGCTATTTTTTAGCTATATTCTTGCTGGATTCTGGCAGCATCTTTAACTTAACTGTGGCTGTTTTCTTACTTGTTATTAGATTTTTCGCTCTTTTGACTCATAATTTGCTATTTGCAAACAATAGAATTCAATGAAATTGACCTTCACAATTCATGGAAGCATATTAAGTGGACAATTTTCTACCATATAAACATCCACTTTATATAGGAATATAAAGCCAATAGGTTCGATTACATTCAATTTGAAAATTCAACCAGAAATTATTCGCAGTTGAAGCAGCTTGTGGAGTGGCAGCTTGTTTTCTTCTTCTTCTTTTTTTGCTTCGTGTATATTTTTAAGTTTTGTGGCAAGTTTCCATAACAAAAGCCAACTCAAGTTTGTTAACAGCTCAAAACCACGAAAAGCAGTTGAAACATCGATTATAATAAGAACAACAAAAGCAACAACAGTTTGAGTAACAAGAGAGCAACAGCAATATTGCGGTAGCAATCGTTAGCTTGAATAGACTTTAAACTTCCGCTGCATGACGAAAGTCTTGTGTGTGTGTGTGTATGTGTATGTGTGTGTGTGTGTGTGTGTGTGTGTGTGTGTGTGTGTGTGTGTGTGTCTGATTTTCATCTTGGACTATCACACGCTGTCATGCAATATTCTGTGCAAGACCTCTCTCCTCTTACTGCTGCTGTTGTTGTTGTTGTTCTGGTTGCCCTGTCTGCAGCCGAGTTTAGTTTCTTCCACGCCATGCCCTTTATATGTCTATATGTGAGCATAAGCAGGCATATGTACTCTCTGACTCACTCCATGTGAGACGGCTGCATTGCTTTCTTTAATATGTGCCACTATGGGCCACGAATATAAATTGAGCTATACAAATTCAGGCAAAGCAAAGTATCCAAGACTATGAAATATTACAAAAAATTGCGTTTATCAAATTATTGAGGACACAAATTTTTATTTTTATAAAAATGTATATGCCATAATATTATGCTTTTAAAAAAATTGTGTAAAACAAAGATGAGAGAAGAGCGAGAATGTTATCTGGCAGTAATACATTACTCACTCTCCATTAAAAATTAACATAAGCAAATATGGAATCTGACAGATTGTGGTCAGGTTTCCAACATTTTCATTCTCTTTTAAACTTTTAATTTTATTTTAATTATCAGAGGCACACGAAAATGTGTGTGATTTTTTTTAATAATATGTTCAACTGAGATTAGATATTTAGTTTTTATTTTATTGATATTTTATAAAAATATATTTTTATCTTAAATCTTAGAATTTCACATTAGATATCTTAATTTAACCCATTGTGCTGAGCAACGGTACTTTATGTTTTCCATTTAAGCGTTGTAATTTCCGCCCAAGTTAGTAGAGCGACAGTTTCCGTTACGTGGTAGCTGGCATATAATTTAGGCATTAGCACATCTATAGAGATATTTATGTATGTGTCATGTGCACATATATATATTTATATATATATATATATATATTGTTGTGTGTGAGCAGATATATATTTTCCTGTTGCATTGCACTGCGGGAGACTTTTTAATATAAAAGTCGCTGCTAACATAAACTTTTTGCAGTTTTCGTTTTCTGTAGTTCACGATTATGCAGTAGAAAAAATAAATAAATGCGATGAGCAGCTATAGGCGGCAGCAGCTGCTGCGGCTGATCATAATATGTGATAGGATGAGAGATTGTAGAGACAAACTGAGCTGGAATTGGGGAAAATAGATTTCTGGTATGGAATATGGGAATTGAATTTGCAACAAAAATTAAATATCGATCGCTATTGAAAATAATTTTATTCATTTTAATTATATTTTATCTTATATTTAATTATATTTTATTTTGTTTTAATTGTATTTTATTTTATATTTAATTATATTTTATCATATATTTCATTATTTTTTATTTTCTATTTAAATATAATTTATTTTTAATTATATTTTATTTTCTATATAATTATATTTTATTTTATATTTAATTTTATCCCAATCTCATTTGTCAATTTTACCTTGCAGGATCGTCAGAATGCGCAATCCTCTTGCGCCGGCCTCTTTGTGGCGGCTCATTTGGGCTTCGATTATCCAGGTGTTTGGATGCATGTTGACATGGCCACGCCCGTCAATTGTGTAAGTTGCAATGCTATATATGTATACATCTCGATGCATCTGGTTCTCACTCAATCACTTTCTCTCTCTCTCTCTCTCTCTCTCTCTCTCTCTCTCTCATTTCCTATCTGTCTGACAGGGTGAACGTGCTACGGGCTATGGCGTCGCCCTGTTGCTAACGCTCTTTGGCAGCCACACGAGCTGCGGCCTGTTGCAGTCGATTGCGCCAGGCGATGAGGAGCCGCCATCAAAGCGTATATGCCGCGATTAGCAACCGCGTGCAACAATCGCATTGCTGTGAAGTCGAGCGTTTTTGCATTTCAATCAAGTTTATATACACACACACACACGCACGCCTACATACTCACAGTTATACATACTCACAGATGAAGATGCGTTAAAGTCGAAATAAGTTGAAAAGCCAATTGAATAAGCTGCCAGGCAATAAAATGAAATTAAACGAAATTAACATTTGTCACATTCAGTATCTCCCTCTCCTTCTCTCTCACTCTCTCTCTCTCTGCGTGTGTGTTTGTTTTGTCTTTGCCTAGTGTGCAATTTTTACACTCACCCACACACACACACCAACAGGCACACGTCTCTCTGCTGTTCAATTAGACGACTGCTGCGCCCATTTGCTAACTGCGCACGGCTCTTAAGTGGATTCATCATCATCATCATCAACATGATGCGGCTGCAATTGTCTCGACAACAGCAACAACGTCAACAGCAGCGACGTCAACAACAGCTAACAATACAAATTAAATTGCAACATCATTGTGCCACGGCGACGAGTCGTCTTTGTTGCCTACTTTTCAGAGCGTGCGGAGCGGGCGCGCCCCAGAGTCGCGGGTTTGTCAGCTGTCAGCGTCAGCGTGAAAGACAGATTCACAGCCACGCCCATCGCCCCTGCCAGCTCCATCAGCCAATCTACACAAACTGCCCGAGTCTTATTTGGTAAATTTCATTTACCAACGCGTTCGCTTTCTTGCTCGTCTTTCAATTTACCTTTCCACTTTTTTGTGTGCCTGGCATCTGCTTCACCCTGCTCAATGGTAAAAGGGGTATGTTAGAGTGGCAGTGATGGTAATTCTGATATGTAGAGTGATTCACCCTCAGCATCCATAAAACTAAAAATTAATTTTAAAAATGTTTTCATAATTTTTTATTGCATGAGAAAGTAAGAATTTTTGTTGCCATGAAACAAGCACTTAACACTTAAATGCAGGGTATCGATTAGTCCTTGCTGTCAGCATTTTCAACGGTTTTTATAACATTTACTTTCGCTTGCGCTTTTATTGTTTAATTAGCCTGAAATACGTTTATTTTCAATAGTAATTGCAGTAAACAACGCGCGAGGCAGGCAAGGCGTGGCGCACGTAAGAGCTGATGATTTGTAAAACCTTGAAATGCTGCTCAAGTAATGCCCCATTGTGCCAAGCCATCGATTCGAAATGAAAATGGAATGGCATAGTAAGCGCGTGTGTGTGAGTGTGCGTGTGTGCCACTGACAAATATTCGATTAGCGAGCACAGTAACGAGCTCTATGCCAAAGTGAATTTAGTGGGAGAATTGTAATTTGTAGATGTTCTGCAGCATGAAAATTGTAATGTAAACAAGAAATCTTGAGTCGGGAGTAGTTGGCGGTGCTTAAATGCACTCTTAGCAGACCTCAAGTGCCCTAAAGAGCTTGTCGACAGACTAATATACAAAATTGCCAGAAAATTAGACTTAAGTGCAGTCTAGTAACTCATTGCTTATTTCGAAATATCAGAATTATGAATTATGTATCATACAAATCTGGACTTACAACTTAGAAGAATTATAAATGTAGTACAATTTTGCTCCCAAGAAGATAAGAAATCTGAACCTGTAATTTAAGCAGCTGAATATCGTATTTTTAGTCAACTATATAGCATAGTCAGTGAATATCGTATCGCGGACAACTAATATTTTTTACTTCAACCAATTTATTGTACATCAAATGCCAAATAATAACGTATATTCAGACAAATACATTTAGGCGCAAACATATTGTGCCATTGAACAACCGAATATCGTATGTTAATCAATAAAATATTTTATTTTTCATATGCAAAATAGCTATATCAAATCGCTGCTTGGGAAATTGTATATATATATATATATATATATATATATATATATATATATAACAAGTGGATATTATAATACTGATATGAATATTATGATACAATATATATGGTTAGACAAATATGCGTATTCGCAATCCTGAATATCCTATTTTAGGTATTTATATATTTGCTGACATATATTATATTATTACATATATATACATTATTAAATATATATTTTTAGTCAACCACATATAGTACTTTCAAAGATGTGCATCTCGAAATTACATATCGTATCTACAAACAACTTCTTATCGTATTTTCGAGTAATTATGTACCGCATATACAAAGTAATTATTTCTTATCTGCTAACAATATCGTATTTTCAAGTAGTTATTTATCGTATCTACGGACAGATATCTTATCTGCAGACAGCTACATATCGTATACTCGCTCAAATACATAAAGTGAAACAGCGAATATGATATTTAGGTAATTACGTATCGTAACATAATTGTTCTTCCTATCTACGTACAACTTATATCTTATCTGCCGCAAATATCGTGTTTTCAAGTAATTGTGTATCGTATCGCATCGTATCTACGAACAACTAAACATTACATCTGCAGACAATAGCATATCGTATCTACAGCCATATCGACTACATATTGTCTTTGCAAGCAATTACATATCGTATTTCCAAAAATTCGTGTTGCGTAACTAAAGACCTCTTTTATAGCCAAATATGCAATATTTTTTGTTCAGGTATTTAGTCCCACTGCATATGTATATTGATCATACTTCAATGGCTAAAAGTCCCCGTTTTGTGCCCACAAAATGTATTCAAAATAACACTCTCGACTATCGAGGGGCGAATGAAATTTCGCTGTTTAATGTAGTGTAATATAATTGGTGCGTCATGTCGATGGCATAATTTATTATTTAACACAACACGCATACAAGATTCATGCTGTTAGTTTCATGTGTGTTATTCAACACTGAAAATTCGAGTCGTATACATAATGTCAAGCGAGCCGAAAAGCGTTGTTGCTGCTGTTTATTTGTTTTGTGAGGTTTGCCAGCTGCAGTTTGTTGCAGTTGTTGTTCGTGTTGTGGCATATTTCAATTGAATGCTTTGTTGTTGTTGCTTGTTTGTTGTTGTTTCGTGTTGTTGTCTGCTCGCTATTTTTCCCACACTGTGCTGCTGCGGGCTCTGCATATCAGTCATGCGCCACGTTGGCTGCAGCAATTGACCCGGCACATGCGTTCGCAGCGAAGCATACCAAAAGCTTTAACGGCTTACGTCCAGCTCAAGGCAAGCGGCGTCCAACGGCTGCACGTCGGTCACTGGCCATAAATATCTTCGCACTGCGCCGCGCATATCTCCCAAAAGGCTAAAAGACCATCGTCCATCGTCCATCGTCTATTGCCCGACTCCCCATGCACCACTTGACTTTTGTCGCATTGGCTCACGGCTCCAAGTGCGCTGACTGCAGCGCTAATACCCAGCATTCATAAAATTGTAAGAGGTTGCTGTGGTTCATTTAAAAATATATCTGAATGATGAATAGATCTCATAGAACAGATCTCTTAGAAGTGGATAGTTTAAGTAAGATTGCAAGTATTCAAAATATACTGATATTTATACTTTTACGATATTCGATTTTAAGATTAGACTTAAAGTCTGCTCTTCGAATATGATTTTAGGAGCAGTTAACTTCAGATACTAAGAAGAGCTGACAACTTTAATTTGATTTTTTGATAATATGTTTGATTTTGGATTATACACTCAGCCTCTGCCATGGCAGGGTATATCTTAGTCGGCCAATCTCTTTCGCAGCTCTTCAAGCACTCTTGTCTATAGAGTTTTTCTTTTACGTTAGCTCGCACACAACTCAATTTGGAGTCAAGTGGAGTGCGTGTGCTCGGCTGTTAAGTCCGGCTAAAGACAAAAACAATAACAATGACAATATTAGAATTTGTTGCTCCGGTTTCAGCTGCAGCTGAAGCTCTAGCTCCAGCTCCGGCAGGCTGCCATCATCGAGCTGTGGTCATTTCCATTGTTCTGGCAGCTTTTGTTGTTCCACTTGAACAGCTTAACCCCGGCACGGCATTTAAGCTGGCAAAGCTGACAGTTTGGTTGCCACGCTCCCGCTTCCCTCCTCGCCGTTGACCTTCAGTCCTAGTCTCAGCAAGCTCTGCACAAATAAATTATTCCACTTCGCACCTTAAGTGACAGAGATCGAGCCGGAGGCCATGTTTTGCCTACGATATTCGTGTAGATGTGTCGTGAATAATGCACAACAAGGCCAAAGCAAAGTTCCAAGCTCTTGATTTCAATTCCCTGGTTGGCTACATCCAAGATAGATAATAATTTCCACAAAGTCAACACAACAAATTGTCAATTTATAAAGTGCAAGTTTTCTCTGTTCACCCAAGCCGAAGCCAAATGAATGCCAAAAGTTTAATAAATAAAAAATTAGCTAAATTATGTTGCCTACTTTGTGGCGGGCCGTGGCATAACTCGCGCCGCGCTCAGCTCTCTGTGGACCGATGGCTGTCATAAGAAAACTGAAACAAAGCAAGTTTCCCAAAACTTCATACAATCAAAGTTGAACTCACAAATACCCTGTAATATTTGTTGTTTTTTTTTTCTTCTTTTCTTTTGCCAAAGCGGCTCGAAGCAGCTATATAAATTGCGGGGGCGTGGCCTTGACTTGTTGTTGCCCTGTCACAAAACCGCAAGCGGCGGGTGGCGGCCAAAGGCAATGGCTTAAAATTAGGTACAGTCGAAATTACTGCAAAATGCTTTAAATGAGTGTAAAAGCAAAATATAATAAGCCCAAAAACCAGCGTCTAATAAAAAAGGGCAGCACCAGCTACGGGCCCGACGAGCAGTAACAAAAAACAAATGTAAGGAAGTTGGGAGTGGGCTAAAATCGACTGTCCAATGCTCGTTTAGCTTTGTAAAAGCGGATTATTATTTTATACAATATTTTTTTTATATTATTTTATATTATTTATAATTATGATTTTTAGTTTTGAATAATTATTTATGGTCGTTGAGAGTTTAAAGTTTAAAATAGTTTTAAATAGCTTAAAATAGTATTCTTTGAAAATATACATAAATGGAGGAAAATGTTTAGTTTATATATTCCAGATTACACAAACCTTTTTTTAAAATTCAGTCACAAATACCCTGTAATATTTCAACATATATTGTATCTTAAGCTTCAAGTCGCTACAAGTTAAGTACTAGAATATATTTAAGTAAATTTATTCCCGATTCAATTGGAACTTAGCTGACTTAGAAATGTATGGAAATGTCAACTCTTATATTTCGCATATATAATTACCCTTTTTAGCTAACTAATATACTTCTTTTTTACTCTGTGAGCGTGTATAAGGAAACAAAAAAATAGCATCTCCCGCGGGGCAAGCTGTTAAATGAAGAATAAAGCAGCAACAACCAACAAGGTCTATGTGTGTGTGTGTGTGTGTATTGGTGTGTATGTGTATGATGGCAAACATATTTTATGAGCTGCTGTTGTTGCTTCTGTTGCCTCTCAAACGCAGCCGATAATAAAACTTTCCTCTCGAATGGCTACGGCCCGCTGGGAGTGTAATCGAGGCTGTTACATCTATGCTGCGAGTGTGTGTGCGTGTGTACGTTTGGAGTGTGAATCATAATTCCATGTTGGCACAGAAATTTATAAAAATATTTATAAATATGAGTAAAGCAAAGGAAACAAATATGAATTTCTAAGCGAATATTTAAAAGAAGCTATGCATTCAGTATTATGTGGTTTAGCGCAGCTAACATTTGTTTGGTTGAAAGTATATTAAAGACGAGGCAAGCTGCTCTGATACTCTATAAAGCGAATATATATTTGCTCTCGAACTGCAGCTGACTTAAATTAGATACATGAAAAGTATATGTAAATTTATATTTTTATTTATTTTTTAAAAACCCAAAAAATATAAAATAAAAATATCAATTTTCATATTCTTTTCATTTATACATTTTTGCCTAGCTTATATTTATCAATATATTTAAGAAACAATTAGGAAAGAGCTTTGCGCTGGTGCTAAACTAGAAAATTATGGACTTGATGTTACCTTAAAATAAGTAAAAGATAAATTCCGACCAACATCAGCTGTTATCATTATTTTCATCTATGATAACCTTCAGTTGTTATCATCATCAATAATGATAATCTATAGCTGCTAACATCATTATAATCAATGATAATCTTCAGTTTCATATTGATGCATCTTCAGTTTTTATCATCATCATCATCATCATCAATAATCTTTACATGTCCATCATCATATTCAGCTCTTCTCATTATTAAATCTCAAATCTTTCAACTCAACCAATATAATAATAATATAATCTATAAATATTACTTCTTTTGCATCATTTTATATAAAAAGCTAAATATAATTACTCTATCATACTGCATATTAATTAATTAATTACGTATAATATATCTTATAATTTCATAAATATCAAATATGAGTTTTTTTTTGTGACATTTCTAATGTTCTTATGTGCTTGTAGGGTATCTTCAAGTCGTAAGCAACTATAGCTACGCATGTTTTGTTTGCATTATATATTACTATATTCCATCAACAATAAAAGCCATATTTATTCAACTAACATCTATAGGATGCACTTGTCTTTCAGCTGCAATGAAATTTTAATATTCAGGTTTTTGCTCACATTCACAAGGCCCAAAAACTGCACAAGATTCATATAAATATATTTATATTTATGTTGATATTTACTTTTATTACGTTTACGAAAAATATATGTATTTATGACTTAACAAGTTGAGGCTAGAACAAGTGGCTTATCATTATGCTGCTGCTTGTTATCTGCTGGTTAAAAACATCAGCTTATGCTGCAGCTAACAAGATGCAAGAAATCTGCTTTTACAAATCCCCTTTGCAGGCGGAAAGGTAGCTTCGAATTGACTAGAACATAAATATATATATATATATATATATATATATGTATTAAAATTGCTTTTGGGCAGCTAATAAAAAGCTTGTAATCAAATGGGGCGGCAGAGTGGGGGGCTCGCCTTGTTGTTGGCCAAAGAGAAAAAAGTTTTGCTTAACAAAGTCGCAAAGTTGAGCATGTTGGCCAGAAATAAAATGTATGCGACTTGGATATGCATGAGTGGGGCAGGATTCAGGACCTGCTGTACAGCTACTACACAACTTCTTCTGCTACTTCTTTTGCTACATCTTCTTCTTCTTCGGCCTCGGTCGCCGCTTGCACTTAGCCAAGTGCTGGGCAAAAAGTAACTAAGCAAAACACTCGTTGCAGTCAACTTAAGGCTAATTTAAGTGACTGTATCTCTGCCTGTGTGTATCTATATGCCACTCTTTCTCTGTCTATCTCTCTGTGTGTATGTGTGTGTGTTTGTATTTGTAGTGCGTAGCTTCGAGTTGACTCCATTGGCTTCTACCTGTCCCAAACGACCTGCTGCCACTGCTGTAGCTTCTCGACATCATCAATGTAAATGCTCGTGAATAATGCAAGCCTAAGAAAATAAGCTGCACTCAAGTGCGCTTCTTACTAGCAACGCCAACTTTTGTTACTTTTGTTTCTCCCTCTCTCTCTCTCTTTCTCTGACTTCCTCTCCCTCTCTCTAGTTTTTTGCTGCTCAACAAAGTTTTATATATTTATGCTTAGATCCATACATACAGGCATATCCACATTAAACAATTTTAAATTACAATTTACTTTGTCACATTTTAGAGCTTAGAGCGCATTAAACACACCTGTAACTCATCAACTCAATATTCTTATTTCGAAGAGCTAATAAACTCTGCTCACGCAAAAAATTTAACTTAGCTGAGCTCTTGCTTAAGACAAAATATTTAATGCATTAAAACTCTGTAAGTCGCATCTAGAGCTAAACAGGTATTTTTCAACCGGGTATAATTGACTATATAATACACTCTATTTCAAAAAAGAGCTCAATATATTTCCAAATTAATATTTTTCGATTTGTATAGACTCATTATTTATAGTGCTATCTTAAAAAGATATATTCAGTAATTAAGCTATTAAATTTTGTGTATTATTCTCTCTTTTATGGATAGGCGTAAGTTTTGCATTACAAATTTTAATTTGTTTTATCTATATTAAAAAATGTTAAAAATCTTAAATATGCACATTTATAATTATGGGTTAGATATAGAAATATTAGCACCCAGTGGTATTTGAAATAATAGAAATTTTTAAAAAATTTGAAGACTACTTTTAAGAGCTTGTAGATTATACTCACTGCTCACTGCAATTATTATAAATTAATAATGAACATCATTACGATGCACGCCGTAAAATGGACGAAGTGCAAGATAGACTTGCCGAGCAGCAGAATTATTTTCATAAAATTTTTTAACATTTGCAAGGTCTTCATAATGAAAAGCCATTAACGAAAATGTTAAAAATTTAGAGTTGAAAAAAAAAAAATATTCTTTATAAGTGAAGTCAATTTTATTAAAGACCAACAAACAACTCATGAATGCAATATTTTTTCTTTTATTATTGATTTCTGAAACTAGGCGAGTCTCAAAGAACAAATAATATTTAATCAAAATAGTATTTAAATTTGAAATCCAAATTTGTAATCAAAATTAGCCCCAAGTCAGTTGTCATAGCAAATGCATGTCATAAACAGAAAGCAAACTCCTTGTGTCAATATCCTCGTGTCCTGTGTAATTAAAAGGCTTTCGAGAAATAACTATAAACTGAATTACATATTCAATGTTACAAGAATTACTGGAGAGAGAGCGAGCATTTAAATTACAACTGGCCTGAGGCCGCTTTACTCATTCATATTCCCGTTAATTGGCAACAGATTTATATCTATATAATATGCAGCTGATTATGCAACACCTAAAGAACATACAAATACACGAGCAATTACGGTGCAGCAGTTGCCGCTGACTGCTGCTGTTGGAAGGGAAAACCAACGAACTTGCTCAAGTATTTATGAACTTTGTTAACAGACTAAGAATTACAAACTTGTAAGAGAGCGCGCGCGGCACAGAAAACTTCTGAATGAGAAATTGTGTGCAAAAGCGACAGTCTGGCCGGGTTAGTCGTGGCTCTGCTAGTGAAAATGAATTAAATGGCCACGCCCCCACACACACACACACACAGAGAGAGTTGCAGACATAGCGTGAGAGGTGCACTAATTGCCAGCAAGTCGCTGGACAAGTTTATGGCCAAGGTAAACGCAGCCCCAAAAACTTCATAGGCCAGAGTTCAACGTGGGCCAAGTTTTTCGCCGCCTACTTTTTCAAGAGTGCTCTAAACGTGTGTCCTCGACTGTGTGTGTGTGTGTGTGTGTGTGTATGTTAGATTTCAAGTTTTCGCTGTGCACAACTTTTGCTTTTACTTCAGCACGATTTTCAGTTTTAATTCTTGAATCTTCATTTAAATTTTTCATTTACATCGCCGCGTGTGTGTTTTCTCTCATTTCTGTGACGTTGCATTCAATGTGCTCTTCATTTTTTTCCTTTCTTTCTCTCTTACGCCAGCGCTCATTTTGCCAGAGTTAATCAGTTTACGTCTCGGCTTTACAATTTTTCCTTCATTAAAATTGCGGCCGTTGCATAAACAGAGCTGCGCCCTGATTGCATTAAAAATCTCATAAAACTACGTCAGTGCAATTAATAAAGTTGTTTTCGCATTACGGCCTGTGACATAAATTGTGTTGCAACATTTGTATTTACTTATCTATCTGGACAGGTGTTAACCGACATCTTAATTCTTTAAGTATCTTTATAAATAAATATATGTGTATATGCCTGAGATGAGATTATTATTTTGACAGAGCTTATCGATAGTTATATCGGTATTAGAGACTGAATGAAGTGTTTCTTATTGAGTAGGAAGGATTAAGCGCTCTAACGAGGTTGCCAGATCTGGAAGATATACGTAATGAGTTATCGTTAAGCTCGCGGCACACACACACATACTTCACATATAATTATTAAATCTTATTTATAAATATTTACATATATATTTAGAATTTATTTAATTTAATTATTATTTAAAAGGAATTTGAGTTTAGTTTTGAATTAGTTACAATTTAAAGTTCATACAAAATACCAGCTGAACCTTAGGGACTGCATAATACTCGCTTACTCTTCAAAAAGCTCTAAAATTGTTTAAGAGCTTAACTTTTTTATTTGGGCACGCCCTAATGGAATCATTATAAATTACATATATAATTGCAGCAGCAAAACTATTTCAGCCTAGCTCTAAAATGATTCAAGTCCAATTCTCAACCCAAAATTGAGACGCCATCTATCGGCACAAGTAAAAGTCACAACAAGTCTCAACGGCTCTATTTTTGGCTTTTGAGCGCAGCTTAACATAAGCTGCAGAACATGTTAAGGTATTTCAAGCTCTCATTGCTTGATAGTGCCACAAAGCGAGGGGCTACTGTAGCAAATGATTTCTGTAGCTAGGCATTATCGGGTCGCCAGAGGCATTGTCGTTTAGTGTTCGTTATCTGGCATGTGGCCTGATGATAGATCAATGTATGTGTGTGTGTGCACAGGTAAGCTGAACTGAGTTTGGGCGTTGGCAGCACTTGAAAAAGTAATTGTTTGCGATTTGGAGAGTGCGGTGTGTTGCCGACAGCTGATGGTTGGAGCACATCAGAAGTCGTCTGTGGATGGAGCGCCCGGATTGCCAGTGCTCTTGAGACATTCGAGTGGACGCCTCCTGCTGCTGCTGCAGCTGGTTGGGACCGACAACTACGTCAGTTTAGTTGGAGTAAAAGCTGTGCTGATGCTGCCCGAGGACTATGCTCCGACATGCTGAATGGACAACGTCAATGGCAACGAGTTTATTTGCAGTCGAAATATGTCCCCAGAGATGGCAACAATAGCAATTAGTTCATTGTCAATAGTTTGCTTGCTGCAAAATGTTGCACACTGACTGCCAAGGACAATTTACTGCCTGCGGCGCACAGCCAAGACACAGGGGGGGCGCGAGAAGAGATGGGGGCGGCACAAATTTAACTAAATTGTAATCGGAATATGCGCATACAAATGGCATTAGCTGCAAATGCAAATTGCTTTATGGCAGGACTGCAGCAGCAGCAGTGGGACAAAGGATTGCACAGCAGAGGACTCTCGGCAGTCGGCAGTCGACACTCGGCATTGTTGCAGTCAAATTGCAAGCGATTAAGTGAAGTAAGCTAATTAATTTAGCTATGTGTGCCATGTAAATGTGCATGTATGTATCTAAGTATCTGTCTCTGATTGACATACAGAGGGAGTAATAGAGAGCGAGCGAGAGAGAGAGAGAGAGAGAGAGGTAGTCTGACTGGCAAGGTCTTTATAAACTGCCACAACCTTTCGCCTGCCAGTCACCTGTTTATTTTACATTAATTGAGTTGCCAAAAAGTCTACCAGCATTTCCTTTGCGGCCCTCGGCCATTAAGTGCAACGAGGCCGGGCGCCAGACGCCTGGGCTACCGCAGCGCAGCGTTAATAATGCTATTAAAATCTTGCCATCGGAATTGTTCTGGGCCTCCAATAAGAACACATTATGCACATTATCATCGTCTGCATTTCGGTGCATTTTCCCTCTGCGTTTGCCCATTTCTATGCATTTTCATTTAATTTCAGCACAACTTTCAGCATTTACTTATTTATTGATGCATTCACTTCCATCGACAGTCAATGGCAATTGTTTTATTGAAATAGTTAAATAGCTCAGCAGTTGCTGGCTCAAACATAGTTACTTCAGGCTCAGCTAATAAATTAATTAACGAACATTTCTATTGAAATGGATAATGACATTTCATGCGATTTAGACTTGCAGCTTGTCAAACTATTATTGTCTAAGATTTATGTTACTAATTAACCCTACTCTGAGTCTCAAACTTAAAGCGATTATATTGTTTGATAGCAATTTCATAATTCTATATTAAATTGATCTCAGATTTACTGTTCACATTTATAAGAATTAAATGCAAAGTATTTACAAATTTAATATAATTAAATATTATTTATTTCAATAACATTATTAGTTGAAAATAATTAATTAACAAAATATTTTTGCTTAGCTAGCTAGCTTTTAACTCTAAATAATAATAAAATCAATATGAATTCTTTTTGTTAAATACACAAAATAGAAAAACTATCTCATTTTCGATTTATTCATGGTATAAAAAAGTATTTAACAATTTTTTTGGTTTTGCTCATATGAAATCTAGATTTTTTTGTTTTAATTTAACATGAATTATACATTTTTTTCTGTATTAAAATAGTTATATGTTACTTGATAACTCTTATAACACCTGCCACACATATATTAGATATCAATATAATTTAAATAATGTAAATATGTATATATAATATATGGATTGAGTTCACTGAAGCTTAAAGCATCCGATTTATTAATAGATATTATAGCTTAAGATAAAAAAAAAATAATAAAAACTCTTTTCAAGAACTCTGAATTAAAAGATACGCAAAACTCTTCTCACTCTTCGTTTCTCTCATTATCATATGCAGCTGTGAGCCTGCAGCATAGGCTTCAGTTTAGGAACTTAATATTTGATTTCGTTTACTTCTAGAAGTGAGATTTGATTAATATTAGCAGATCGTGATTATGACAGTGAAATTGAAATTATTCAATCATTAAATTTATATTGAGTTCGTATAAAGGCTGTATAATATGAGCACTCAAATGAAAGTAAATGAAGAGCTTCCGGATAGTCGGGTCTCGGGTATATCTTCGAGCTTAAGTGCAAACATATTCAGATTCCAAATGTTATACAATATTTTAAATTAATTGTTTTCTCTTTACTAAATTATGCTTCAATTCTTGCTCAATTTTTGTTGCTCTTCTTCTTCATATCTTCATTCTTGTATGCTAATCATATATAGAGTATTGCACACATATTATGCAGTTAACAAAATGTATAATTTTCATAAAGTTTTTTATACCAATTGTTCACTCAACAGTGTTCGCATAAGTTTATTTCTTCAGAATTTGCTGTAGTTGTCGATTGCTGTGGGGTTATTTGAAATTTAGCTAATGTATGTGTATTTGTTGGCTTGTTTTTTGCTCAGAGGCAGCCAGCAAATTGGCAACTGAGAGACGAAAAACAGAATTGCATATCTCCGATGAGCTGTATGCATGAGGCAGGCTGGCTACCAGGACGACAAATTGAGCGAATGGATGACAATTTCGATTTGTGTTGTAAAAAGTGCAGAAGAAGAACAAAATACAAAAAAAAAAAAGCAGCCGAGTATATGGAAAATGCCAACGATGGGAGCAATTCGAATCGCAGAGCAAGGCTAATATAATAAACAAAAAAAATGATGGCAAAATATGTAGCAATGCTAGAGGGTTGCCACACAACCACACACACGCACACTCACACACACACACAAAAACGGACACCCACTCAGTGGTGCTCTTAACTTTTTCGCATGTAGCATAAAATTTTTGGTAAAGTTTAGTTTTCATTTTATGTGCCATGTTTATTTATTTTTATTTGGCTTGTCCTGCAGCTCCTGCTGCTTCGTTTCTAGTTTTTCACAATCTTCAGCTATTTCTTATACCAAGTGTATGTCTCTCTGTCTGTCTGTCTGTCTGCCTGTCTGATTGTCTCTCTGTGTGTATTTCTTGCGCTCGTCTCTCTTTCATCTCGACGCTCTCTATAATAATGCTGCCCTTTTTCTTCCATTTTCTATTCCTTTTTTTTTTTTTTGTCTGCTTGGCATGCCAAGCAAATGAAAAATAAGCTTTCAAAACATTTTGTGCCATTTAAAGAACAACATTTTGTTTCTGTTTTTGTTTTTCTTATATTACCCGTACGGTCTGCCCCAAAAATGCTGGACATTGTTATTGTTGCTGTTAGATTTTCATTTGTGTTTGTGAAAATCGTTTGTTGTTTGTCCAATTTGGATTTTTATACACACACACACACATACATATATACATAGATACATATATATATGTATATGTATATATTTGTATACATATTTGTATATATTTATTTGATTTTTTGTTGCTTTTATTTGTTGTGAAGAAAATGAGTTTTTCTTTCCAGTTGATGTGTTTAATGGCGTTTGCTTTTACAACTTTTCTTTTCGTATTCCTTGGAGCCGCACATTTATGCTAATTTTTTATGTGTCAACCAAATAGCTGCGAGCTGCTGGCAGCTGCAGTTGCAACTGCAACTATATATTTTTCTTGCACTGTAATTAAAGTAAAGTAAAATTCGTGTCCTTTAAAGACAGAGAGAGAGAGAGAGAGAGAGAGAGAGAGAGAGAGAGAGAGAGAGAGAGAGAGCGAGAGAGCTGATTTAATTTGCCGCATTTTCGCAATTAAGTGCAAGGCCCTTGAAACGCACGCAGCCAAACACTAATTGCATTTTTTTTCACGCCCGATAAGAGCAACGCCGACACACAATGGAAACCGACTAATGCTGCTGGCCAACTTAATTAAAGCCAAAGCTGAAGCCAACTGCCTATGGTTGGGCCTCACTCATTCACTCTCTACTCTCTCTCTCTCTCTTTCTATCTCTGTCTGTGTTTCTAGATATAACTCTCAGCATCTTTAATAAAGCGTGAGGCAAGCCAAGTTGGCCGCAGGTAATGAAAATCCTGATGACAATTTTTAGTTGTTGCAATGAAAACATTTCAATTGCGGTTGCCAGGCGTCGACGCTGCTGTTGTCCTTGCGGAAGTCGTTGCGCCTGATTGCCTGACCAGCAGCAACAGCAACAGAGGCAGCAGCAACTGCTGCAAACAAAGCGGATGAAGTCAATCCAAGTAAATGCTTTTCTACTCTATTCCACATCCCTTTTCTCATTGCGTTTCGCTTTCTTGCTGCCATTCGCAACAATTGCAATTGTCATTATTGTTGCTGCTGCTGCTGCTGTTGCTTTGGCTTATTGTTGTAATTGCCGCAGATTCTATTTGGCTGCTTGTGGCAGGTGCTGGCGACGCGTCGCTGACAATCACAGCCATTTCCCATCTAACATTTGCCTCACTCCCAGCATTTTCAATTCCTTAATTTATTTACACAGCTTTCTTTTTCCCCATGCTAAGAGCAACAAAAACATTTTGTTTTATTTATAAATCTTAAAAGTATATTTTGCGCATATTTAGTAAGCATTTTTTTGTTCTGTTTTTCTATCTCCTCTTGCCAGGCATATTTAAGCTCTGTTCGCTTTGAAGAAGTTTAGTTTGCCTTCATAAGTCGTCCACATAAAGTTTCGACTTTATGCATAAATTAAAAATTACAAAATCAAATCTAAAAATAGATTCTTAAATATACATCAGGTTTAAAATCATAAAAAAAAATGTATTGCTGCTATTAATATTTGAGCACACATAAGTAGCTGAAAAATCAAAATGTTTTATTTTTTGCATAAATTATTTTATGCATAAAACATTCACTTACGGGCACATCAAACACACAATACATTCAGGCTAAAAAGCTCTCTTTGGCAATATCCAAACATGTGAACAGTTCCCGGAGACAACTCCATGTACAGAAATGGACAGAAAGCTAATGAGCTGGCTCGGAATAAGTTACGACTTCTAGACCTTGCCTAAACAGCTCAGATAACCAAAGTACTTTCTTTACATATGTTAACTAAATCAGAGATTCTTGAAAAATTAATTAGTATTATATTTCTATGTCTTACAATCTGCATTTATGTTGTAATTAAATTCACTGAGTATCGTAAAATATAGTTGTGATGGAGAATAGAAAAAATTAAATACTCAACAATCGGGTCAGTTGAATCTATATTGATTGGGCATCAGGGCTCAGGAGATACAGAGTTATTAGGGAATGCTTAAGCATTGGAGCGTGATATATTTTGATATATTCTATGTTAGTCACTTATATATAAGTATATATATTTTTTTATTTTTAAGAAATAAAATTAAAAAAAAAAAAAAAAATGTTTGATAGAAAATATTATATATATAATATTAAATAAAGAATAGCTTTAAAAAATAAAAATATCAATTGATATTTAGTTTTATAATTTTCTGTTAAGATTACTAAAAAAGAAAGCGTGGAAAATATAAAATATTTGTTCAATTTTTTTTTTATTCTTTTGAAATTATTTTATTTAAATCATCTCTATAATCTATATCTTATATTTTCTTTAAAATTTGTATATGCTTTCACTGCTCGTTATGTTTTGCGTTCAAACTTAATTTTCCTTTAATGGTAAAATATTAGTGCGAAAGAGAGTTAAAACTTGCTCTAGCTTCAGTTTTAGTCTCCTTCCATAAATAAAACTATAAAATTATGCTGTATCCATTATATCGTATCAGCTACTCATATCTTGCAGCCCAGACCAAAGAGCATTAAATCTTCGGCTGCTTGGATGCGACCTAGATTTGCTTGTTGCCTTGACACAACTTAGATAATAATTCTTTTTGAAAATTGAAGCACTTTGGAGAGTATAGCACTCTATGGCTGGCGGACTGTGTGTGTGTGTGTGAGTTGGGGACGCCGGCTTCATACTTACTTGCACACATGGCCCGTGGAATGGTTCATTAGCTGCGCTGGCTAAAAAATGTGCTGCCAAAGCGAAATGTATGCAATCTCAGCAGCTCGCCAGCTCGCCAGCTCACCAGCTCACCAGCTCTGCAACTTGGCTCGGGACACAATATTTCTTTTTACGCCCAGCACTGGGTCCCGTGCCAGTTTGCCGTGTAGCTTGAATAAATAATGCCAATCTATCTTCTAAAGGCCAAATGGATCAAATGGCCATGCATTTGATACCACCAGTGCGTGCGGCTCTCTCTCTTAAAGCGACCTATTTAAATATTGTAGCTCGCCGCTCATTGTCTTCGCTCGGCCGCCATAAATGTGCATATTAAAAAAACTAGACTCCAGCTGAGAGGTGCAAAAATGCGCATAATATGAGTCAAGCGGAGATATTTGACCGAAACGAGGACAACATTGCGTCGGTCAACGCAAATTAATGGCCTTCAAAGTGGTTAAACAGCTGGACGGAAGCCCGTGAGCCAAACAGAAAAACAGGGTTCATTGAGTCCACACAAAAGAGCAGCAAATTTTATGAGTTTCCACGGCAAAATAAGAAATTTTGCACAAAATAATATTACCCAAGCATGAACGTAGCCAGCTAGACAGAGGACAGCACGGGACAGAGCTAATGCTGCTGTTGTTGCTCTTCCTGCACTGCTGCTATGACTGCCGGCGCATAAAGCCCTTTGAGCGGGTGTTTTGATTTGCAGAAGCAATTGATGTCACTTATAAATTATAATAATATATATAAATAATATAATATATATTTATAAGATATTTATTATTTAAAATTCTTTTACTGCTCCACTTATTAATTAGTTACTTCTCATGTTTTTTAATGTAGTTTTTTAGTTTTATAAGTTTTTATAGTTCTTTTTATAATTTTTTTTATATAACTGAAACTGTCTGTCTAGCTGTCGCTCTTTCTTTTGTCATACATACGTTGATGTATTTCAACGAAAGTGGAAGCTTAGATTAACATATGAACATTTTTTTCGACTTATAAAGTTTATATATCAATTATATTTAAATAAAAACGGAAGCTGTTTAGTTAAGCTGAATATTCCTTTAATAATTTTTTCCATTCTTTTCTATTTTGTTACTTTATATTATATATATATAATATTATTTATTATATATACATTTATTATTTATTAGAATGATTAATTACATGCCTCAAATCAAAGTACTTTCAGAGCTTCAGGGCAATGAAAGGCATGACAAATAGCACTCGAGTTGTTGGAAGACTGCAATTGAGCTCATTAGTTGAAATTTTTCAAATGCTAGATACCTACATACCTCTAGCTTCCCTTTCAAGGTGTTAAGTATGTAAGTCTTGATTAAATTTGTATTCATATAAGCCCAATACTGCTGCCATTTTATTTTGCACTTTTGTAAGCTAGTTTTTGCCTCATATTGCTCTCACATATCTTACAGGGTATTAAGCGTGCGGCAGTCTGCGCTAGGTACTGGCTGCTTGCTTGGGTGTTGCCATTAAGTGCAAAAGGATTTTCATTCTTATGCGCATCCTGTGCATAATACACTCGCATCGCCACACGCAAAACTCATTGGCATTGTCTGTGTCTGTGTGTGTGTGTGTGTGTGTGTGTTTGCAGCTCTTCAATCTACAGAAATATCTCACTCTCTCTCTCTCTCTGTCTTTCTTTTTCTCATGTGTGTGTGTGCGCTGTAAGGATATGCCAATTTATTGCACACACGAGTGCATTAGAGTGGCAGCCCCATCTTTGGGTCCGTCTGCCTTGGGCAAAGTTTTTGTGTTCATTTGGTTGATTGTGGCTGCTGCATGTCTGGCAGAAATTACTTAATCCTTGCGGTTTTTTGTGGAGCAACTGGCAAACCCCTTCAGTCGGCAGCACATTAAAGCAATTGTAATTGCCATTTGTTGTTGCTGGCCATGTAAGCCGCATTCGAAAACTATTTTCGGCATATTCTCATGCTTAAACCCTTTAAGCCATCCCGCAGCCCCAACACAACTCAACTCTCTGCACAATGTCGGCCTCAAATAGCCTTTGGGGCGGCAGCGACTGGAGGAAGTGGACTGCAAGTGAACGTTACCGTCTTTAAATATTTGCTCCGTCCACTGCCGGCATTTGCTTCGATAGTCGTTTTTATGACCCCACGGGACGCGAGGATTCCTTTCAGCTGCATGCGTCCTGTTTCCTGTTTGACTGCAATCGCTGCTGGCTGCTGCCGTTGATGCTGTTTCTGCTGCTGCCGTTGATGCTGTTTCTGCTGCTGCTGCTGCTTCTGGTCTTCGTTTTTATTGCCTCGCGCTGATGCAACCCGCTGAGTTGCATTCACGTCGCAGATTACAAATAAATTATCGCCTAATAGTCCTTTTACTAGCTAGCTGATGTTGTTCTAGTTGTCTGGGCTGACACGATTGCCGCCGCCGTTGCTGCTGCTGCTGCTGTTGCTGCTGTTGCTACGGCTTCATACTTCATTTTTCATTTATAAAGCAAATAAGGTTTGTATTTTCTTTCGTCCGTCTCAGCTGGCGCCTACTTATGTATGCCATCAATATTGAACGGGAGGCGACGACGACTCATCTGCCATTGCGCAGCGCGAAATGGTTTCGATGGCAGCTCCTGGAGCCCACTTGGATGCTGGGCATTAAGAGCTGGTGACCGCAGCGAAAAGGTTGTATACACAGAGCATATCAGGTAGATTGCTGCACCAGGATTACCGGGCTGCCTCCAGCCTGCAACTCGTCGAGACCTGTGTGCTGGAGCTGTCGGTAATCCGGCTTAAGTCCAGCAGTTGTAGCGGCACCTTGTTTATCTGCTACTCGTCCAACACCTGCAACTGTGAAAAGTAGTTAAGGTAACCGTATCAGCCCCAGCTACGCAACGAAATGATGTCATGATGTAGCAGTACTTGAATCTATTTGAATGCAGGACTCGCTGGGCTGCAAATGGGCTTAAGCTTTTGATGTCGTCAGTCTTAGAGAAAATTAAGTAAACTATTTTAAGTAAACTTGATCTGATATAAAATCACTAGAATCACTTCTGACTTCCTCTAGCAGAGCTTTTTTTCAATTCTGAGACAGCAAAACTTGAGCACAAAAATTGAGGCAACAAGGTTCATAGACGTCTTCTTTAATAAAGCTTTTTTTTTCTAAGAAACATTTATAAAACATATTTTTTTCATTGTATATAAATATATATAAATATTTAAGTCATATAAATTATTAAAGTCTATCTTGAGCCCAGCATAGAGCTTACTCAGCCTGCAGCAAGAGATTAGACTCTTATTTCTAGGTGCATTTTACTATACAAATCAAAATTCAATGACAAAACTATCATAGAGTCCTTAAATTATCATAAAGGC
The DNA here is from genome assembly GCA_035047625.1 of Drosophila mettleri. Classification (NCBI taxonomy): domain Eukaryota; kingdom Metazoa; phylum Arthropoda; class Insecta; order Diptera; family Drosophilidae; genus Drosophila; species Drosophila mettleri. The sequence continues at coordinate 2,526,990 of JAWNPI010000056.1, forward strand.
ATCTCAGTTTAAGAACTTGCCTATTCTATTCTAGTCTGCAGAAATATGCAATTTTCACTCAGCTTTAACAATTTCTAAACAGATCTAAAATTATATTCCTGTTAAGAAATTTCTGAAAAAACTTCGACACACTCCATAAATTCTTACTGGGATAACTCACTCTAACTAACTTCCTTAGCAATATAAATCTATAGCTCAACTCAACTCAGGCACAAAGACAGTCAGCTTTAGTCTGAGCCCTCACGCCAATCATCAGTTTGATATCAACAACTTCTCTCAGAGGAATTTCTCCTTGTAGATCTCTGCTTCAGCAATCCCCAAATATATTTGCCCATATCAAAATCAACTTCAACTATGAAGAGAACACAATTTATTCGCATTGCTGTACACAAGAGCAACTGAAATGCTTTAAGAGTAATGGAAATGAAAAATTAAATTTGAGCCGGAAATGAAGAGCAGCCGCTTTAAATGCAAACGAAACAAAAATCAATCCCGAACTGTCAAGAGCTGTAATTGATATGCAATCTGAGTGTGTGGGGAGTGTCTGGGTTGGGCTGGGCTGCGTGTTGTTGGTCGTTCTGGGGTGTCACTGAATGTATACGAATGCGGTCGAAAGGGCGCCACGTATGGGTGGCCCCATTAACACATGCTTCACCAAACACCCAGAGCGGCGAGGCCGGGCGCGTATTTTTGCAGCCACAAACTTGCGTATGCAAAAAGAAATTGCAATTGAATTCATTGAATTCGATTTAAAAATGAAATAAAAACGAATCAGCCGTCAGTTTGGATGGATGAGGCCTGCAGCACTGGACAGTGCAGTGTATGGATTTTGAGATACTCTACAAAATGTTAGTAGTTAGCTGAATTATTTAGTTATAAATATTTTTTCATTTATGTGGTAAAAAAAAAAGAAACAAGTAAAAATCTTGTTTAATTTGCAATTATTAAATATTATTAATATTTTTATTATTTTTAAATAATTATTATTATTATTAAAAAATTATTATTAAAATTTTTACAATTATTTTTATCATTATTAAATAAATATTATTAATATTTTTATTATTGTTAAATAATTATTATTATTATTTTTAATTATTTTTATTATTATTATTATTATTCTTTTTTTATTGATGACATTTAAAAAAATTATAATAATAATAATAATAAAAATAATTAAAAACAATAATAATAATTATTTAACAATAATAAAAATATTAATAATATTTATTTAATAATGATAAAAATAATTGTAAAAATTTTAATAATAATTATTTAATAATAATATTAATGAATTTATAAATAATAATCATTATTATTATTAATAATGATAATAATTATAATTGTGATATTATTAAAGAAATAGTTTCTGATACTTATCTACATCCACACTTATAATTATAGTCCATTCGTAATCTCATAGTTACTTACTGCTCTACAGAAAGTATCTTATAGATACAAATGTATCTTTTGAAATACATATTCATCTATAGCGTATTCATGCTACCAGCGCATATGCCCATTGGCTGTGCAGAGGCACAGGGGCCAATAGCGTAGTTAGCGGCGAGTTTTGTGGTAATGGGCTGTCGGTGGGCGTGTCGGCCATGCAAATGCAACCGTTTTTTGGCCGGAATTGAGTAAGTGAAACGAGCGCTCGTCACTGGCATTTATTTTTATTTTTTATTGATGAGTTTTAATTGTAACGCGTACGCATACTTACAAACTATTTACATCATGTTAGTGGATAACTATATGTTCATAGTGATACACATACATATACATATACATATATATCAGTTGTAGTTGTAAATTCTCACGTGCATTTCAGTTGCTTAAAGCTAGAAAACAGTTTACAAACGCAAAAAGTGATAAAATAAAACAGATCGAGTTAAATGTGAAAACTAACAGCAGCTGCTGCCGTGGCTCCTGCTGCCGTTGCCGTTGTCTGTGTCGCTGTCGCCATTTTGCAGCGCGTCAACTTCCGGGCGCCATATTGAAATGTCAGCGGCATGGAGAGCAACGCCGCTGCTGTGGTCGCGGCCAGCAGCAGCAGCTGAACGCCGAGCAGAGCGACCCGCGATGCACCTAGAGCATGGGGGGAGGAGGAGAGCGGCACGGATGCCATTGCAATTATATTTATTTATATTTGTAAATTGTCCAAATACGCGACCGCCTGTCATTTGTATTTGGATGTGCATTTATTTTTAATTAGCAGCCGGCCACACATGTGTGCACATCACTTTGTCGGACACTGTAATTGCGGTCGCATGCATTAAGCGCCGACCCTCCCCTTAGCGCACTCACCTGACTTGTACAGCTCCTGGTTCTTCGGATCGACGTCGTCCCGAAAAACCAGCGCCTGCAGGCTGGACTCTCGCGTCAGCTGCGGATAATCTGCGATCTCGGCGACGCAGCGCAGCTCGAGACGTCGCTGCAGTTGCTTTGGCTGCTTCTGCTGCTGCTGCTGCTGTTGCTGCTGTTCGCGCTGTTGCAGTCGCTGCAGCTGCGGCTGCTGGAAGCGCGGCTCGCTGGCATAGAAGTTCAGCTGCGACACAATGCGTTGCAGCTTGTAATCGTGGGCCGAAATCGTTGTCTCCTCGCTCGGCAACAGATCCAGTTTGCTGGCCTGCGCGCGACAAGGACAACTCAATTAGCTCGCTCTGTGTGTGTGTGTGTGTGTGTGTGTGTGGGCGTCTCACTCACCTTGATGCCATTGATGTACCAGCTAATCGTGGTCACCAGACTGGAATAATCGGTGCTACAATTGACCTGGACGAAATCATCTTCACGATACATCGAGTGGAAGCCGCTGATGAGCGGATTGTTCTGAGGCAGCGCTGCGAGCAAATTAAAGGCAATTTCTATTAACTTTGGCTTAAATATAAACTTTGAAATCTTACGCTAGCTGAAAATATGAAATATGAAAAAAATATGAGAAAAGGCGTCGCTACGCTACGAGTAGAAAAAGTCGCCATCGAATGCAGCAACTGAAGGGGATAAGATTACGCGTTGAAGCGCTTCGAGAAGTGGAAGCAAAATTGGTCTAAAGCTGAAGTCTTACCTTGAAAGGCAGAAAATAGAAGATGAAATAATAATAGATTCATAAACACACCACGAATATCTATGAGATATAAATAAATAACTTTTGCAAGAAATAGATAATAGATATTTTTTATATAGTTAATCCTTATTCAAGAAAAAATGTTGAATTTGTTTCAAAATTGTATTATTGTATCTCAGTTAATTCTTATAATATTTTCGATTTAATAATTTATCTTCTCATCATAATTATTTTATAGTAGAAACATTTTTTGAAATAAATATACAATAGATATTTATATCTTCTCACCACATTCAGGAGAATTTTTGGAATTTAATAATCATAGATAATTTTATCTGCTCGCCATGATTTTTATTTTTTATGGTATAAAATTCTTATTTCAGGAAAATATTTTTGGGCTAAATATACAATACATAATCATATCATTACACCAAAATTATTTTATTTATTTTCATGGCCATTTATTAATACTTTATGCATGAATATATTTGCTGAAGCAAAGGACAAAATATTTATGCCGTCGATTGTGAGTAATTTTTAATAAAAACTCAAAATTCTAGTTATTTCTAAAACAAGCCTCTCATATTTGCATCATGGATATATGGCTAAAAAATAGACCCAAATATTTATCTACTGGTGAATTATAAGCTCATTCGACTTCATGGCATATTTGGAGCTTAGCCAAGTTTGGTTAAGTAAGTTCTGAGAGAGCAAAAGTGCGAAATAAACGATAATTTTATGTAGTCTTGGCCACGTCTAATGAATGCAAATGAAAAACAATTCTATAAGCCATAAGAGTAACTTCAAATTTTATGATTTGATGCAAAAATATGAATTTACTGAAGAAAATTTTGAAATTTAATAAGTTTTTCTTAAATTTTTAAGAATTGTTATTTAAGAGGTAAAATGGCAGAAAATCTCTTTTCATTTGACTGGCGCAGAGATATAATAAAATAATCATATTATAAAAGGTAGGAAAAGTGCATTAGTGACAACTCGGAAGCTAATATTAAACGTGCATGAAACATGCAAATTGTGCAGCTTGTTGTAGCGGCTGCAGCCCGGCTGCTGAGGCGCCGTTGTCTATCTATGTGTGTATGTTGTGCTTGCTGCTTGCTGTTGTTTATTTAACAACTTCTCTATTTGCTTTTGATAAATTTTTAAAAATATTTCAGCAGCGAGACGCGCACCATGTACTACGCAGCGCATCTACAAGATATTTATTTTATATCAGCGAAAAAAATAGATGATCATAAAACACATGCAGAGCGCGCAGAAACATCCTGCTGTGTGGGTGTGTGTGTGTGTGTGTGTGGGGGGAAAAGTAAAAGCGAAAATAAAAATAAGAAAAACGAGCCACACACTCACACACACATACGAACTGTGTGTGCTTGGGGACGAGGCAAGCAGCACGAGGCACTCGGTAGCGGAGCTTTTCATTTTAGCGATATCCTTTTTAAGCATAAAGTGCTGCCGTAAATCACAGAGGCGCACAACACACTCACACACACACACATAGACAAATACACATGGTCCACACACCCGCAGACTCGAGGCAAGCAAGCGCGATTCCTGTGCGCTATTTCAGTGCTCGTGTTGCTGCCCAGCTACAGTCTCAGTCAGTGTGTGTGTGTGTGTTGTGTGTGTGTGTGTGTGTGTGTGTGGCTAGGGATGCGAATCACATGCATCCCTTGGTTACATTTTATGAAAACGTTCAGCTTGCTGCTCGCTGGCTTGTTTCTTGCGCGAATACATCCTGCTGCCGGGCTGCTTATCCTGTGCGTGTTGCTGCCCGTTGCATGCGGCACGTTGCACGTTGTTGCAAGCCACTTTGGCATATATGCAAACCGGCTTTTTCTCCTGCTCCTTCTCCTTCTCTGTCTCTGTCTCTATCTCTGTCTCGCTCCTTGCAGTTTTCTTTGCATGTTGTTTACCATTAAAATATCACGGAAATTACACATTTTACTTGGTTTATGCTGTGCGGCAGCGCAACGGGCATTTGCCGATGGATAGCGGTAAAAATATTTGCATTACATACGCACCCACATGCACACACACATGCCCACACACACACACTCACACAAATAAACATGCATGCATGCATGCAGACTGCACTTTAATTTAATACAAACAATTGAAATTGAATTTTTTGCATTACGCATACGCCGCGTGGCGCTTGGGCATGCTGAAAACTTACCCTCAACACTCATGTTGGCCGTGCGCGCGGTTAGCTTGAAGTGTGGCGCATCGCCGGACACTTCGCACCTGTAGACGCCCGTCGATTTGATGCCCAATAAATTCAAGTCCACACGACACGACGATTCATTGCATTCGTAGCTATTATCGATCAACTGCACGCCAGCCACCGGGAACTTGCGGAAAACGGTCTGCATTAGCGGCGCATATCTGTATATGAGAGTAGAAAAAGAATAAGAGGGAGAGGGATAGAGATAGAGATAGAGGGCGGGAGGGAGAGCGTTAGTTGGCCTAAAGGGTTTCCTTTGAGCGGCGGCAAATTGGCCGCAAATTGTGCCAGCTGCCATTTACTGTCCTTTTTTCGGTGCCTGGCTGCCTGCCTGCCTGGTCAGCTGATAATCGGTCCAAAAGGCACGCTAAAAGCTTTCAAGCCATAAACGAAACGAGGCCAGGAAATGGAGATTTTGCACACAAATGCCGGGACATGCACTCAAAGCCCACACACACTCACAGACATACAGCTGTGTATCGGTGTGTGTGGGTGATTTCTTCAATTCGTTTTTGTATTGTCGATTGTTACTCATTAATCCCTCAAATATATATTGAATCTATCTGCCGACTACAATCTACAACAAAAGTGTTCAAGTGGAAAGCTTAAACAACAAAAGTGGCCTCAGCACATAAATAAACAAGTGCGCAATGGCACAGGCTGCTCGACGGGCAAATACTCTCTACTCTGTTTATCTATGTCTTCCATTTCGATTAGTTAACTATTCTCCTCTCAGGCTTTGCCCACTCGCTATTCCTTGGAAAAATGCTCTTAACTTTTGTGGGCTGTTGTGGTGTTGATAAGTCGCTTTGTGCGCTGCTTGTTAATGGGCGTAAGCTAGTGTTTGTTGCTTGTCCGAGACTGGGCAAGATGTTGCGCAGCAGGCAGTTTATGGGGGGTTTGAGTCGAATTATTTGCGGCTTAAATGGCGGCTGCTGCGGCAGCAAATCAACAAATTTGATAAGCAATATAAACTGACTTTGTTGCGTTTGCCTCTCTGGTTTTGTGGACGCGGCTCGTTACATGGGATTTTGAGGCGGCTATTATAGTTTTTGTGTTTGTATTTAGTACCCTATTTCCACTTTACTTTTCACATATTTGATGTGCAAAGCTAATAAATTCAGCTTTAGGCTTAAGATAAAATAAACTACGTAAGACAACAGAAATGGGCTAAAATTAATTGTATTTTAATTAATTTCTTTTTGGTAGATTAAACTGAAGCTGTCTTCTAATTGGCGCCTAATAAGTATAGCAAAAGAATTATAGCTAATCTAAATGGAGAGCGAGAGAAGGAGAAAGAAATAGTATTAGTGCAAAAAAAATGGTGTGAAATTGATATTGACCAATGGCAGAGCTGCTAGAGCATGCAAAGCACTGTTGCATTTGAGTAAGCGTGACAGTCGCGTTCTTCTCGCTAGCGTGCGATCACTGCAGCTTCACTGCAATTCATCATTAGTGTGAGCAGAGCAGATAGCTAAAAATGTTTGCTCTAATTGCTATAAGCACTCGAATTTCAGCTGCAGTCAAGAGGGAGATAAATAATGTTTATATACGGACAAATATATTCTGTTAAAGTAAATAGCGCTTCGTCTCTCTCATGCGCCATTATAAAAATGACACCAATTGAAAGTTTCTTTTGCTTGTTGTGCAAACATTTTTTGCTTTGAGCTAATGTTAGCGCTGTTTGCGCATCAAGTTCGCAAAAACAAAACATATATATACGTATAACTGTATATATATGTATTGCGCATGCTTTAGCGTTTTAAAGTTTTTTGTTTACATTCATTTGCAGCTGCATTACAAGTGCAAGTAAAATTGCAATTGGCTAGAGTTGACTTTTCATGTGCTGCTGCTGCAGCGGCTGTTTCTGCTGTCTAATTAAAACTTTCGCTTAGCAGTCAACCTCCCCTTATTACTTACTTGGGGTTGCCGTCAAATGCTCGTGTGTGTGTGTGTGTGCAGAGCACCTAAGCGCTACTCATTCTCATTTTTAATTAAGCAAAACGCGAAGCAGTCACTTGAGATTTTTCATTACGCTGCAGTGCAAATACTTGGAAACGTGCATACATACATGCATACATATGAGCATGCATGTAACTGGCTTTCATCTGGGGGCCGATGATAATGACGATGATGATTATTACTTATGTGTGGCAATTTAATAATGATGTTAACGTCTGTGTCTCTCTCCTGATTGCATATTCACTATTTGAAGTGGTCGTCTTGAGGTCAAATTGGCATTTAATAATCATTCCAGCTTGCCTTTGGCACAGCTCCCGAACAGATATCAGCTCCTATGGCAATTAGTTGGCTTTGTTGTCGCCTGTCTGGCTGGAGCGGCTGCTGCTATGGCCACTGCCAACAGTTGTGGCATAAATATTACATGTCGTTTACGTGCAAAGGCTGAAACACGCAAGTGACTGATGGCTGTGTCGAGCCGAGCCGAGCCGAGCCTGGCCGAGCCGCACGACTAAAAGCCTATAAACCCAAAATGGAGGGCAACCACAGCCACTGTATTTCATATGGCAGAACATTTAAATTAATTTGCCATAGCATAAACGAACCAACGTAAATTAATTTATTTAATAATTCATTAGGCAAGAAAGTCGCATGACAATGAACATATTTATGTGGCAATTCTGTGCGGATGAGTGTGTGGTGTGTGTGTGTGCGAGTGTGTGGGTGTGACTGAAACTGGTTATGAGTAAGAGCTGACGCTACGCCCAGGGCTATGGCACGGATTCTGATGCATTTGACAGCTGCGCAGCCTTCGCAAAAACAACAAAATAAATATCATAAATTATAAACGCACACACAGACACAGTATTCGCTCTCTCTCTCTCGCTCTCAGCTCTCCCACTCTGTCTGTGTGCGAGTTTTTGTGTACTTACCTAAAAAACTCGCTGTCGTTTTTGTACCACTTAACCGAATTTAACGTGTGACCACTTATGTCATAGCTGCAGGATAATGTCACGTTATCACGAAAATCAACAATTTGTGGCACATTGATGTCAGTCACAAGTAGACACTGAATGCGTCGCATAGCTGCCAAAAGAGAAACAGAGACGCACACAGCGTTGGTGTGCGCGCGTGTGAGCGAGATGGCTGTCGTGAGGTAAACAGCAGCCAGCAGCTGCCGGCAGCAGCAGCAGCATTTGGCTGCGATTCTCGATAAAAAAAATAATAATAAAAAACCGTCAGATAAAATGATGAAAAATGTCATAAAAATGCTGCACAAAATATATATAAGCGAAACGAAACGAAACGAAAATGTTTTGCATTTGCCTTTTGCTTTAACATTGTGCGTGTGTTTGTGTAGCAGAGTTTATGATCGTGGGGCAAAGAGTAAAAAATATACAAATTATTTCGGATTGCATTTCATAAATATGTATACTGTGCGCTCAGTCAAATGCTAATTGCTGTCCAGCATATGGGTTATTTCAATGTTTAAACTTTCAATGTATTCAATTTGTTTTAAGTCCTGTCATATTTATGTGCATTTACATTGCGTTTTATATATGTATATTGGTTGGCTATATATACATATATATAGTAAATGGTAATATAGTAGAGGTCGTTATGCTAGTAGTAAAAGTAATATAGTAGAATATATGCATGTATGCACATATATATAAATATTTATTTTAATATTTTTATTTGAAGTATAAAGATATTAATAGAGATTTAATTTCTCCTACATATTATATATAAAATATAACAATCCCACAAACAAAAAAATCCCAGAACCCCTTTCACAGAACATATTGTACTTAGAACTTTATTAATAAGCCTATTCTTCAGTGGACAGAACATATTTCATATTATATACAGAAATATATATAATTTTTAGATAGACTTAAATTTTTTCTGACTTCATTTTATTAAATAGAGTCGATTAAAAAATTTTAAACACATGATTCTTAATTACATGATGATTATTTCGATTTTTAGAGTATTCTATATTGTGAAATATTAATTTAAAGAGTAAACTGTCGAGGAATAGATGAGTATATTAAAAGGGGTATATTGGTGTTTTTATTTTTGGGAGGGACTATACGGTTTGGTAAGAGAATAGTTTATTTAGTATCACTTTTCTCTCTGTCTCTCTCTCTCTGGCTCTGAAAATGTCATTTGAGAGTATTATAATTTTGTTGACCTGAATTAAAATTAGCAGAGGCGAGCGTAACAGCCACTAGCCAAGTTAAGAAAACTGTGATAAGTCTATATAAGCGACGGCCCATTCTTATAATAAAATATCAGTCATTCATTCATACACAAATGCTCTACATTTAAAATGTATATAAAATATTTAATTATAATAATAACTCAAAAGTGTACCACAATTGCGATACAAATTGATAGCCGGATTATGATCTTTAATTTTAAGAATCTCGTAGCAAAGTTTCATAGCTAATCAGTCAAAGCAATACCCAGAACGCGATAATTGCGAGCGACAGTTAACGCTGTGAGCATGTTGAGTGCTTGAGAATCGGATGGAAAGGTTATAAAATGTTTTGTTGTGAAAATGTTTTTACATTTTTAAAGTGATTAAAGAGTTAAGTGCATTAAGTGAAAGAAAAGAGAGAGAGAGAGAGAAGTGATGCTTAATGCTGGGTAGATAAATTAACATAAAAAGAAATTAAGCAAAACACAGAAAGAGAGTGTGAGTGAGAGAGGGGGAGGGGAAAACGCAAAGCAGACAAATTGTGCAGCGGGAAAAAACTGACGCACAACTTCTAATTGAATGAACTTGTAAAAATGCTCAACATCTGAAATGACACAGCAACAAAAATAGAAAGAGGAAAAGGAAAAGGGACAGGAGCAACAACAACAACAACAACAACAATGACAACAACAACAAGGACAACTGCTAAACGTTTTCAGCCAACAACAAAGGAGCGAAAACCGCGCGTGGGTTTTTACAATTTGCGGAACGTTTTTAAGTGCAAACAGACAGTTGAAAAGGAAATGACAGCAGCTACAACAACAACAGCAACAAATAAAAAAGTGGTTAATATCATTAGCTGAAATTGTTGCTGTTGTTGCTGTTGCTGCCGCTGTGGCAACTGCTTATTGCAACTGCAATTCAGTGGCAGCTGAAAAAGTTGTCGCTGAATTTCCATAATCTTGGCCATGTCTCGGTCGCAGCGCTGTGCCGCATGATAAGCAACAATTTAATGCCAAGCAAGGACGACAATTTGCAACTTGTCTGCATAATTTTTGTTGCTGCAAATGGCATTAGGCAACAGCAGCAGCAACAAGCAGCAGCAGCAGCAGCAGCAGCAGCAGCCGTCGCATTCGCATCTCTCGTGAATTTAATTTGTTGCACTTTCCAGTTGGAATAACTTGAGGTGTGGCAGCAAAAAGTTCCATGCCACAAGCAGCATAACTTCTTTAAGACGTCGCTGCATACCTTGTGTAACTCACTTAGATTTAAGAATATATATACAGTTAGATATATATATATATTTGCTTGTAATGCGCGACAGATTGCAGTCGGGCTGCCTGTGAAATGTGAGCTTTGCATTCTGTTTTATGCCTTGTCAATGGCAGCAAACAAACTGAAAACTTGTTTAAAGTTTCAATAGACAAACAAACAAAGTGCCTTGCCTAGACGACAAAGGGGCGGAACTGCCGCCTCCGGCAAGCCCCTGCTGCATGCTGCATGCTGCACGCCGAGTGTGACACGACTCCTTTGAAGCATGTCAAAGCTGCTGACTAGCAGTAACATGAAACGGCAACAACAACGATAACAACGACAATGGCAAACACATTTGCAAATGGCAGCGGCAACCGCAGCTTAATGACAGCCTCAAACACACACACACACACACACATACACAGTCTGTTGGTGTGTGTACCACAGGTGGGCGGTAAAAGTTCCGCATGCGTGGCAAAAGGCATGACAGCTGTATCTGTGACCAAATGTATATAAATAGATATACATATATATATATAGATAAATATATGTGGGTATGTGTGTGTCTTTGTATGCCAACTGTTTATGCATGTATGTGTTACGCATGACAAGCAGAGACAGCTTCAAAGACTTACTTTGAGCTAATACCCTTGAAATAAATTTTATATCACTTAATAAGACTGAAACATTTTCAAAAATGTTTTCAATTTAGAAAAGTTTTATTTATTTTCATTTTTAGATACCAAATTAAATATATTAAAATAAATAAAAAATGTATATACATTTTTTATGGCTATTTAAAATTTAATAAATAAAAATGTAAAATTTCTGTATTTATTTATTAATGTATATATTTAGAATTAAATTATTTTTATGAAATTAATAACGTTTGTTTTTAAAATTTTTATTATTTTCCATGCTTATTTATAATATAATATATATTATAATTATATATTTATATAATATATATTAATTCGTTAGATTTTATTAAATTTTAATTTTTAACGATTCATCAATGATTCATTAAATTTTCGTATTTATTTAACTATTCATCCATTATTTTAATTTGTATTATTTCATTTCATTAAGTTTTAGTATATTTGATTATTTATTAATTATTTTAATTATATAATTATTTAATTTTTTATTGTTGTTTTGTTTTAAGCGCCTTTAGCTTGTATATATTTATACATTAAAAAATAGATAATTTTTTGTGAATTATGTAAGAAACTTAATTTGTAATCAATTAATTTTTAAATAATCATTATAAATAAATGAATATATAAATAAATGAAAAATTAAAATTGTTTGTTAAAGATTTAAATATAAATTTGTTTATTTTAAATCAATTTTAGATGGAATGCTTTAATACATTCAAACAGTGGCAGCAGTTCAAGACAATTAAAAATTGAAGTTGTTCAAAGACTTCTTTGTCCTTTTATCTCATATATATATATACTAAAAATATAATTAAGTTTTGACCTTTATTAGTTCAATTTTGGCAAAACAGCTTGCCTTTGCAGCGAGGCAGACAGGGTATTTAAATAAGTACATCAAATGCTAGAGCGTGGGGCAACTTTTTTGCTTGGCAATCAACGCACTTGAGGAAAGTTTTTGCTGCCTAACAACGCCAAGCAACTGCGATGGCAATTCAAGACCTCAATTTGATTCTTGCTGTTGTTGTCAACTCGGCATGTGTGTGCATGTATGTATAGGTAAAGCAGGTTGTCTGATGCTTTCTCTGTTTGCTTGGCTGATTGTTGCACAGCTGTTCGCTTGTGGCTTACACGCAGCAAGGATTTTCCTGGTAGCCGTGAAAGTGCCTAAAGAAAGTCGCCAGACTTTGCTCTGCTCTATTTTATTGCTGTTATTGTAAGGCATGCAGCGCACAGTTCTCGCCGCCCGACTCCATGTTGAGTGGATAATGCAAATTGCGTGCCCTGAAAAGTAGGCAAGACACAAAAGTTGCTGCTGCAGCCGTGGCTCGAAGAATCGTTTGCTGCTTACGATAAACGCCAGAGCAGACAAATCTGCGCGGCCCCGCAGCATAAAGAAATGCCAAGCATCTATAATTTGCATATAAATGCGACAAACGCTTCGAGCACCACGCAGCCGTCCGAGCGCTTGTTTGTTTTGATTCTCTCTCTCTCTCACTCAGCGCTCTCGAATATGCATACCCTGTAAATATAGGCAGTGCTTTAGGTTCGTACCGACAAAGTTGTATACATTTTTGATGAGTCCAAGGCAAGCTTAAGAAGCAGAAGTTTGCTTGCGAGTCGGCGCAAGTTGAGCTCGTTAAATACATATTAAGCGGAGTTAAGCTCTTAAGATGTTCAAGTTTGGCTCATAAATGACAAAAAATCGATTTTATGCCCGCGCTAAGCCAAAGACTGTGCATTTGCAATGAAAGCCCATTAAATATTTAAAGTGTAAATATTTTGCATATTTCCAAGCTTAACTATTTTATACAGTTTTTCGATAGCAATTTCATTTCATAAGTTTCGATTATGGAGCTTTGGCATAACTTTGTAGTTTCTTATCATATTGTTCTGTTTTTGTTTTTTGCATTCCCGATTACTATTATATTTCGATAACAAGAATGAAATAAATATCTATACATATTGATTATCGAGCATTGACATAAGTATTTTTCTTCTTTTAGATTTTATCAGATATCAACTTATGTATTTTGCATATCCATTCAATTATATGTTTCGATAACATTTACAATTAAAGAAATATCGATAAATATCGAAAAATTAGGAATATTCTTCTAGTTTGCATATCAGATATCATAAGCTTATGTCTGTTGAATATTGTGTTGCTAAAATAATAAATATCGATAACTATTGATTTTTATGTGAAAAAAAAAATATAAAATAGCTACTCAGCTATGAGCAGCCCTTGTCTAAAGCTTAGAGGGCATCTCTTAGCTGTGCTCTTGTGACTTTGAGCGAACTGATTTGAGTTTCTTTTCAGCTGGAGTTGAGCTTGTGGCAGGCGAACACAAATAAAGATGCTAATCTCACTAAAGCGTAGCTGCGCAACAACAACAATTGAGCAGCTAAATGGCAAAAAAAAAAGAAATCGGCCAGAAAAAAAGAAGCTAAAATAAAATAAATAGCCGTAGCTGCTGTCTGGCCAACTATGCGAGGAGCGTTAAGCCAGAGCTGAGATTCCTTAGCTGCTGCTGCTGTTATGGCTGCTGCATAGCAAATGGGATTTAAGCTAAACAACAATAGCAATGGGAACAGCGGGGGCAGCGGCAGCAGGAGCCATGCAGAACGTCAAAGTTGAAACTTGACTTTCCACATTGGCAGCGGTTTGCTGGCTTTGTTGCATGCCACATCCGCTACACATTAGTGTCAGTTTTTTGGCCACGCCCAGCCCAGCTAAACAATTTGCAGGAATTTACAACAAAAAAAAAAAAATACACACACGCACACGCACGCACACCATTGCACTTGTGGGTGTGGCGCAAACATAATTTACTTCAGCCAGCCAAATCGCACACTTAATAAAATTGAAGACACTTGTAAAATAGGCAATTTGTTTAAATAAACTTTATGGCACTTGAGGCAAGCGACTCAGTCGAGTGCCGAGCTGTCAGCAAGCCAGACCACGCCCCCTGCACCCAGCACCCAGCACCCAGCCCCCCAAATGTTTATTTTTCTGGCATTTTGCCGTTTGCCAGCGCGACAGACTCGTCTCACTCTTTGGCTGTAAATTTTGAAAGCGTCTATAAATTTTTAGAAAAGTGCAAATAAAATATAGCGCAAGTTTTTATGCCTGTTGTGTGTGCGAGTGTGTCTGCGTGTGTGTGTGTGTCTGCGTGTGGGTTTTTGGGTAAATCCTTTAAGGCGTACTCCAAAATGAAATTGTCACATTTATGTTGCCTTTATGTAAATTTTTTTCTCGTTGTCGCGACTGCTGCTGCTGCTGCTGCTTTGTCCTTGCTGGAATGTCCTTCGAATATTTGAAGCGATCCCTAAATACTTTAAACAATGCATAAAAGAAAACTATGCAAATATGTCTTTGTGTGTGTGTGTGTGTGTGTTTATGGGTGTCTTATTCTGCTTGGCCTTTGTCTTTGAATTGATTCGCCTTTTAAGCCACAAAATTCTTCATTTTAACAAGGATTTGATATGTTTCCTAATCGATTAAATTTTATTTTTACTTTTTATTTGAAAATTTTTCTTTTTTTTTTTTTGTTTTACAGCTGGGCTTGAAGCTAAAAATATGCTTGAAAAGTTATTTTTGATGCATATTTGATATTGATGAAACATAAAAATTTACAAGCATTTCGGGTTAGCTAAAGTGGAGTGAAGTGGTAGTTGAGTTGCTTAGTACTTCAAGAGCTTTAGTATCAAGAAGCTGGTTCTAGCATGAGTTTCGTATTAGAGGTCAACTTATTTGAATCCCTCTTTAGCTAAAGTCTTGAATTAACGGCTAGAAAGTATTGAGCAATTGGGGGCTTTTCTTAACATACAAAATCACGCTTGGCGAATTGAGAAAAACCTAAATGTAATTCTTCTAAAAATTAAACGGCAGCAGCAATGGAGATAAGCTCTAATTACAAGTAAGAATTTAATTTCTGACTGAAAAACTTTGCATTTGATATTGTTTATTCTTAAAATAATATTAAATAAAATAATGAAAAAAGAAAAAACACTTTTAGAAAATTTAATTTATTTAAGTGTTCATTCAGTCAGTTAATGAAATAAGGATTTTCTGATTATTTCGTATAGCTATAAATTTATTTAAGGCATAGATTTGTCAGGCCCAAATGAGTATATTAAAGGCGTGTAAGGAGTATGCTTACTTATACATAGAGTAATAAAATCTGATAAATAAGAAATTTATATACTATATATATTTGTTGTGGCTTTTACAAGCAGCATTATTTTACTTGATATTGTAACAATAAGTGAATTTAACATCTTCCTCTAATACTTTTCAGTAAAATATAATAATATATTTATATCAGTTCATTACGGTATTCATATAAAGCTGTTGTCTGTTGAAAGCCTTTTTAAAGTAATAAAACTATTAATTTTGGTCATCAGCAGCTTTGCCTTGTCAATAGAGATGCAGATGGCAGCATATGAGGCAGCAAATTGTTTTTTATTTTATTATTTTATTTATTATATAATGTATGAAAGACACGTCAATTTTTTGTTTTTAATACCAAAAACAATAGCAAAGTAAAAAATAGTACTATAAACTATCATACTAGCTTAGCCGCAGTTAAGACTGAGTAATTGACAAGTTTGGCATGAAAACATTTTCATGGGAAATTTACGCTTTCAGCCAAGGATCAGCAAGTAAATAACTCTGAGTTAAGACCTTGCTCTTGGCCTTTGATAGCAATAAATACTCTAGTCAAAATGCTTAAGAGTCGCAGTTGTAGAACAAAAGCATTTCGAGTCAGGGCATTACTTCGAATTTAAAAATAAATTAAAGTTATTAAATAAAATCTACACAAGTCCTTGAAGTCTCGACAAGAAATGCATTTGCCCTCAAAATATGTAATTTATTAGCCTAAAATGCGCTCAGCTTGGCAAACGTATTTAAAATTCTATTTTCACTTCGTTGACATTTGTCTCGAATGCATTAGGAGTGAAGAGCTTAAATAATTTCTTTTATTTAGATTATTTTTTTTTTGCTTTTGCTTTTGTTCTGGCTGCGCTGTCAGCTACGTTTGCTGTGCTCCCCTTCGGACTGCGGCAGACAAATTGCGATGGGGCAAATGGAAAAATGTTGCCAAAGCGCAGATGTGACACAGACCGAAGTGCAATTGAGGAATCCAATTACTGAAGCATTTCGAGGCAGCTGCCTGAAATAGTTGCGTTTGTTGCAGTCAAATTCTAAACTAACTTCATAATTGTTGCAATAATTGCCATGATCAATAATTGTTATTAAAATGAGATTTTTGTGTATGAGTGTGTGTGTGTGTGTGTGTGTGTGTGGTGGGCAATGGCCGTTGGGTATTTCATTTGTGTGGCGCAATAATTGAAAGTGTATTTAAAAAACAAT